>OZ018329.1:109109946-109779574 GCA_963969495.1 Ceratothoa steindachneri
TTTTATTGCTTAATCATATAAATATGTATATGTTTAAGTTGTAATATTAAACGTGCTCAGGAGAGACATGAAAGCCACGCACACTCTGCGGATGAATTCCTTCCTTAGGCCGCCCCACATTCGGCTCATGGAGGACTTGCAGGCTGCAATAGAATTAGGCAGTTATCGCCTAATTCTCGATTCCTTCGTTTGTTCGGGGAAGGACTACGACAGCCCAAAATAATAATTAGAATTGAATTTCGTTGAGTGTGCGGGTTTTTTGTTATTCGAATATTTTAAATATGGTTGGCCGGGATACGTCTTATTTAATTAGGATTTGGTGGTTGGAGGACGTAGAAAAGAATTGCAAAAATAATCATTAATCACACAACCGAACATATAATGCAAATAATTACACTCTCTCGTTATTAATTAATTCAACAATGGAGAAATTATCATTAAATACCAATAATTACTCATGCCGCAAGGGCTCAATTCTCCGAGTTCTAACCCGATAGTGTTTAGGAAGAAACTACGAATGGAATCCTAGCCTTAGGGGCACAATAATTTACTTTAGTTATCTGAGATGAATCGGGCGAGTCTAAATCGGAGGGCGTCGCACCGCCTCGACGAGGAAAGGAAAGGTGTAAATATCTTACTATTTTGGGGGGAGAAGATTCTCCAAGTAGACGCACCAAAGGGGAAGATTTTCCTGTAAACGATCGAGGCAAGATTTTCCAATTAGACGCTCAGAAGGGAAAAATTCTTCTGTAGACCCTCGAGGGGAGAAACTCTTGTGGGGCTGAGACTGTGCGCTTCTTCTAGACGGGTCCTTCGATCCTGATGCTGTCGTTCCAAATAAGATCCTCACTGCGGGCCGGTATGACACCGTATTCTATCGCTCGAGGATATTCGCCGTCAGTGGATGATTCCACAGACGTCTTAAAAGAGGCCGCCGAATACCTTTTGTATTTTATGCGCTTAGCTCACTCAGGAGAAACGTAAAGTTAGCTCACCACCACGACCTGAGGTCTTTTCCAAGGAAAGCACGTCTTCGGGACTCTTCCTTGGGCGGATTCTGACGGAATACTTCCACGATTAATTTTGTGACAGGGAATATATAGGCGTTCGCCGGAACTCCTATATTTTCTAACGGAAGCAATTAAGCCCTGCCTAACCTCCTCGGCGCTTATAGCTCACGGCGGGGTATGATGGTCCAACTTAACCAAAGAACTTCTCGGCTAATCTCGCCGGAAGTTTGCCGACGGGCGTATTGCATTGAACTTCCCGATAGCGCTCGTTTAACACGACTCCTTTAAACAAAATCTTACTCGATCTCTCTTTCTTTGAAACAGGCCTTGCCCTCTACACACGCCCACACACTGTAGTCTGAGGCGGTCCAGAGCTCTTCGACCAGAAGTTCAAGTTCGACGCATACCCTTTTGTACAGTCTTGGCCGTGTGCGCCGGGGCGCCGTCCTGCTGAAAGGCGTAAATTGGCTTCTTTCTTATCCTTCTCACCGAGAGCAGGACTTTCTTGGCCAAGGCGTCCCAATAATCGGCCTCGAACTACACCGGTGGCATACCTTCTCGCCATTCGAAGCCACGACGCCGAGCACCATCATGGAGGCCGGGTGCTCGGTCATGGACACGTAGTGGACCTCGGAGACGTCGAGGCCGAAGATTATCATGCAGTCATTCTGCTTGTTAATGACCAGATCGACTGTGAAGTTTTTTCTTCAGAAATAATGAGAATTCTATTGCCATGACTCTTAAAGTAGTTGAGAAGGAGATGACAACATCCACAAAGTTGTTCTCGCATACGGTCGGTGAGAGGAGGCCTTTCCACGTACCTCTGTAGCAGCTAACATCTTTGCTAGCTCCTACAAAAGTTCCTAAAAATGCAGTTGGCATTTCCTCATCTAATAGATTATGCATTCTGCACTTAAAATCAAATAAGATATTCCGATATTGTTTACCCCATGCGATGTACGATTTATTTCAACCAATCACAACCTTTGTTTGACGCATTTTAAATCAACCAATCAGTGTCGACCTCCCTCGTTCCTTGCCTCTCTCGCACTTACAATCCACTTGTGTATTCTTTACCCACCGGAAAAGGGCAGTAATAATAACGTTCCTATTAATCAGCTTATTCGAATGTCTTAAGTGTTCAGAATGTAATTCCCTCTTTTCTTTGCATTTCCAGTTCCCGTCCGAGGTTATAATTAGTGCAACATATTCATTGGCTATAATCTCTAACGTTAATTTCTACCACATAATCGATATAACATTTAATTTACCACATTGCTATGCCATTCATATTACTATATGTAAAGTAACTTATATCTATTCCTGGCCTATCAAATAATACCCGTGGTCCACATTCTTTAATCACTTAATCAAATAATGAATTCATTTGTACTCATTCATAATCACCATAATCCATCTGTGTATTTCCAGTTTTCTCTTTACTCTTTATTATACTTAAGTTCTGTTTTATTGTTAAATTTAAAAATAAACCTTGGAAAAATTACAATCATTTCTTGCCTCAGTTCACGCTTTTACTTGGGACCATTCTCATTTTATCTGTTTTTAAAATACTCTCCCGACGAACCTCATTGTAGCTAACGCGCTCTCTTTAATCTATTCCTTCTTCATTTAAAGCAGGGTTAATGACTGTTATCTAGGTTAACTTTGTCATTAACCAGACCATCGTGTCCACGGGGACACGATGTATCTGCAATACGCAGATGACATCACTCAGATCGTCCCCTATAGGGATAGGAAAGCCAGGAATCAGGCTATCAACACCATCGCGGAGATCTCGAACATCAACAATTACGAGAGGAGGTGAAAAATCCGGACGAACAGGGAGAAGTTCACAATTCTCCCGCTGTGGCGTCAGTTGACGTGGCCCATTATAATTGATGGGAGGAGATACGGTTACTCCGCAGAAGGCACCATCCTGGGCCTAAAAATCTCCGACCGCGGATACTCGAGTCACTACACGGTGAGGCAGAATATGGCGAAGAGAGAAATCTTTAAGCTATATAGGTTCAGAGAACTCAGCTCGGTGAATATCAGGAAATTATACCCGTCGTTCATCCGGGCTAAGCTTATCTACCCTGCAGTAGTGACTCAGGCGGCCAGCAAGACCGCTATGAAAAGGCTTCAACGAGTGCAGAACTCTGCATCCCTCTTCATGAACCAATGCAGAAGAAGGGAACAACTTCGGCAGAGGGACCTGCACCGCAGGCAGAAGCTGGAGCCGATAAATGTCGCAACCCAGAAACTAGCCAAAAAAGTCTGGTCTACAATGGCCAATGATATCATTCCGGAATTAAGAAGAACTAGACGCAGGATCAACATCCCTGCAAGGTTGCACGGGAAGTTCAGGTGTAACCGGCGATTCCCAAGCACCAAAGTCTGTTCGGAGGAAAACAACCAATTTACACTTAAACACTAACAACACATAGTATGACACAAAAACCCACAAAATAACAGGATAAACAAACAACGAAAATACACAAGAGGTACAAACACAGAAAACACAAGCTAACAAAAGCTTGAAAGCTTAACAACACCGATACAAGTATACATATTAAACGAGAAAAGGAGAACAAATATTCAGAAAAACAATAAGAAGAACACATACAGAGTAACACATGAAACAACAGAAATAATCACAAAAAGGAAAAATAAATATATAAAAATAAAGTATGCCTGCGATGCCTCTAAAACAAAGGCAACCCTACCCCCATTTCACCATCTTTTATCTACTACTATCCAAATTTTCCAAAGAGTGATTATACCATCAAACCCCATATTGCCTCACCTCAAACTTTTGCCGCCCTGCTCCTTGATGTCCCTGGCCACCCTGGCTACCAAGATGTTCTTATTCGCGAGCTCAGTCATTTTGAGCTTCTGAGAACTTTCGTAGGCATTTCTCACAGCCAAACGTTTTAGAACTTGAAGTTTGCCGAACCGAAGTTGATCTTTGACGTCTTTCCCTTTATCGAGCCTCTCTGCGACTCTGGGGATGTTCATCCGACTGACGTTGTGTCGCATGGCGATGTATGATTTGTTATGTCCCGCGCACAGGATAACAGAGATCTCCATTCCTCTCACTTTCATCTCGGCACACTTGCACACAAAGGATAAGAGACTTTAATGATTCGTACTAGAAAAGTAGAACTTTAATTTTGTTTGACAGAACTTTTTCTATCACACACGTAAATGTTAGGATTACATCCTTACCTATAATGAAACTCCAAATGTACTATAATATTATAATAATAATAATGATAATAATAATAATAATGATGATCAAAATAATAATGGTAATAAATATAATGATGATAGTGATAATGATAATAATAATAATGATGATAATGATAATAATGTAATGATAATAATGATAATGTAAGTAATAAAAAAAACTAAAAGATTATCAGATAGGCATGAAATAAGAGCCTAGAAATTCACACAAATGCAAATGTACATTATCTTCCGAAGCTAAAAGTGAAGTACCCCACGCAGGCATTTCCTTTTCCCAGCCCCCTTCTTGCTGATCCCGCCTACCTCCTTAAGCTAACTACTATGTCATCAACAAGCAATCTTCCCTCTTATGTATAAAAATTCTTTAATACCGCCGACTGATTTCCTGTAGTTTTATGGGGGTTGGGGGGGGGAGGGGCTCTTCTTATTATATCCAATTTATGTATTTATCAATGTCATTCTTCATCTGTGATTTTTTATATTCGAATCTATTTATTTCTTCTTGACTGAAGTTGCCCCTTGAAACATTTGGCTTCCTTTTATCTAACTCTTGGTATTCTTTTTGCTGGGTTAGTTCTTGATCTTCGTAAACCAGTTGTAGGGTCTGAGTCAGATATGGTATTCTCTTTATTTTGTTTTGCAGGCTGGGTTTAAGTGATCATGAGCTTCCTTACGGGATGAAAGAAAAATATGTATTTGTATCTAGATTCTTTATTCCTGTATATTATAGCCGGAATAAGCTTTTAAAATGGTTAACAAGAAATATAATTTTTCTTATTAAAACAACCATAATTTTATGATTCTGACTGATTTTTACTTTCTTCTTTTTATTTTTTGTAGAAAGTTGTGAAAAAAGAGGGTGTGAGTAGCGAATAAAAGGAGGGGGGGGGGAAAAGGTGTGGAAATGAAAGGAGCATTAGGTTATTAGGGTAGTTGCTCGGTGTACGGGCAATCTCCATTCTTCTTATTCTTAAGTGTATTATTCGTGATCCTTTTTTTTAACACATTCTAAATTATGTGTCTATGCGTATATATATATATATATATATATATATATATATATATATATATATATATATATATATATATATATATATTATTTTTATTTTTTATTTATTTATTTATTTATTTATTTTTTTTTCACTTGAACCTTGGAGCTGGTTCTGTTCTTCTGGTGTTGGGGAGGTAGTTTTTATATTCTCCCCCCTCAGGATCGAGGGAGTCGAGTGTTTCGAAGGGGAGAATACCTTCTAGTTTCTCCCAGATGTTTTTTCCTCTTTTGTAGAGGTACAGGTTTATTGCTTCAATTCCAGTTTGTTCATGCAGGCTCCTCGAGGTCCGGAGCCAGTGATGAATTTAAGTTCTTGGTTCTGCACTCTTTGAAGCATCGACATGGACTTGTTAGATGGAACGTTGAGTGGTATGCTGGGGTACACCAGTTTGGACCTAACCAAACTGATGTATAGCTTTTTTTTTTGTTAGCTGTTGTGAGGTATCTAAATCGTTGTAGTTTGTTTAGTTCGTTTTTTGCGTGCCCAATCCTGTTGCTCACGTGCTTGCTCATTCCGGAACTGGAGAGTCCGAAACCAAGAATAGACGCGCGAGGAGAGTAGTCAATTTCAATGTTTCCCATGTTGAGAGGGAAGGTGCGATGTCTTCCTATTGCAGTTGCAGAGAACTTAGCCACATTTGTTTGTATCTTCCAACGTCTTTCGAATCTGGAGATTTTTTCGGCTTCTGCTGCCGTGGCTCTAGCCATCAGTCTTGCCGACTTTGTCCTCCGCACTACAACTTGGGTGACCTCATCCGCGTATTGAATATTCAATGTTTTTTCCGTCGACTGGTTTAGGGATGTCTCTTGTGTACATGGCATAGACAGTGGGGCTAAGGCATCCTCCTTGTGGAACACCGGAGGCAAGGTCAAAGGCTTCCCCTATGTGTCCTTCGAAGGCTATTAACGCTCGCCTATTGGTTAGATAGCGGCAGAGGATCTTTTCGAAGTGGAGAATGAGTTTCAGCCTAGAGATTTTGTATTTCAGGCCTTCGATCCAAACTTTGTCAAAAGCCTTTTTTACGTCTCTGCAGATGACGTCTATCCAACAAACTCTAGCTCGCCATGCTGCCGCGTGTTGCCGCATATGGGCTATTGCTGTCTCAGTGCCTCGGTGCTCTCTAAATCCATGCTGTTCTTCGTTCAGAAGGTTCTTTTCAGCTAGATGTTTAGCCACTCTGCTGTTGAGGATTTTTTTCAAAAACCTTCCCAATGGTCTTCAGCAGTGAAATGGGTTTATAATTCATGACCTGGTTAGATGGTTTTCCCCGGTTTGGGTATGAAGATCATTTTGGAGGTCTTCAGGCCATCCGGGAAGTATCCCATTGCTAGAGACGCATTGAACAGGTTCAGCAGCCTGGACTTAAGTCTCTCTGGAACTTCTTTTAAATGCCTGGTGGTAATTTAGCTGAGCCCCGGGGCTTTAGACTTGAATCAGGAAATTGAATTCAATAGTTCCTCCATTGATATTCTTTTTCCATCCTGAGAGTTGCCTTGAAACCGATGGTAGCATGTGGTTCTATAAGGGTCAAACCTCCCTTCTCTCGTCTCCATGTACTTAAGGACCTGATCCTTGAAGCCTAGGTCAAAGTCTTCCTCTTCTTCTTCTGATATCCTGAAGACCTTTTCCCAAACTCCGCGTAACAGCTTCTCTTTCTCCTTGGAAGTGACCGCCTTAGTTCCTTCATGCTTGATTTCCGTTTGGCCTGGGTTGCGAGCGTTCCTCTTTAATTTGCTGATGGTCGACCAAAAAGCCTTCGGCTCTCCCTTAGTGTCTAACTTTTCTATAAGACTATTCCATTTGTTTCGGACTTCGGTTCCTAGCATGGAATTCAGCTGGCTTCTGAGAAACTGGACAAATCGAAAATCCATGGGTCTGGTATAGTCCAAGTTGAGGATGGTCTCGTAGACTCTGGAGAATCGATGCTGTAGCATTACTCTCTCTTGTGTGGGTTTTATGGGCATAATAATTTTGTGTGACGTTATTGGAATAGCTATAGCGTCGGCGTTAGAGATGCAGTCGTTAATAGCAGTTAATTATACATCCAGATCTTCTTCGGATGCGTCCTTTAAATCAGGAATAACTTCAGGGAATGCTCTCCTGTAATCTTCCCACTTTGCATTCCAGAAGTCTTTTCTTGGGATAACTGGGACTGGGATAGGGGCAGTTGCAATAGTGATCAGCATGGGCAGATGATCACTTGATGTTAAATGCCCTAGAGAGATAAGTTGGTGGAAAGGGAAGTTAGGGTTCGTGAGCACGACGTCAGGTTTGGTGGCTGACCGTGGAAAGAAAAACGTGGGAAAGTCCGGTCCAACGCGCTCTGCAACGCCCCTTCTAGTCAAGAGATCTAGTAGTCTATCTCTTGTGTTTGTAGATGAGTATCCCGCTGCTCTATTCCTGGCGTTAAGGTCCACAGCAAATAGTACTGGGTGCTCTTTTGCGTAAAGGGTGTATAGGTCATGATAAGGAAGATATGACCTGCGAGGGGGCTGGTACCCCGCGCTTAGTTCTATGTCACCCATAGAGCACCTTAAGATGATCGACAGAGTCAATTCATATATAGGGTTACCTTGTCTGAACTGTAACTCCCTTTTCACCGTTATTAACGCACCATCAAATCTTTCTCCTGTGCAGTTCTTTTGTATAACATTATATCCAAAGATCTTCTGTTTGTCTTCGTCTTTGACGCTGGCTTCAGACAGCAGAAGAACATCAGGGTCTTGTTCTCTGTAGATATTGAATAATTTGTTTTTGTTAGGTTCCCATCCTTGCACATTGTGCGCCAAGATGGTAGGCCTATTTCTATACGCTATCCCGTTAGTCTTTATTATGCTTTGGCCGTTTGACGGCCAGATTTGAATGTCTTGTACATTTCCGGGTCACAGAGCTTAAAGTTCTCCTTGTAAAGCTTGGTCTTACAGGCGAGTAAGGAAGCTTTAATTGACTCCACGGTAACTGGAGAGTCATAGCACTACTTTATCTGTCCTTTTCTGACTCCTGCTGCCACGTCCTCTGTGGAGATCTCTTTTTTTGTGGATATTTTGAGAGTTTAGAGCCAAAGTGAGTCCGATTTCTCTTCCGTCCAACTCGAGTTCATCCTCTTTTTGTTTAGTGTCTGTTTCCTGAACCTTAGGTTCTACCTTATTTTTCCTGTTTTTTTATGCTTGGGCGAGCTAGGTGGAGCCGCTGGGGCGTAGGTTTGTTGCTGTTGAGCTGTTATCAGCGTAGTATCTTGGGGTTTTCCTGTATCCGGACTATCCACTGTTTGTGCCGGCTTTGTATTAGGGTACGATGCCGAGAGGACTTTTTCGGATTGAGGATTGTCTGGAAATTTAATTGCTTCCATGTTGTTAGCCGCCAGCATCTTTTTCATTTCTGTGTTAGATGAACCAGGACAAGCTAGGTTTATCACATGTGCATGCAGAATGCATGCCAGCATTTTGGTAGGGGTAGTGTCGCTCAGTTGCAATACGATCTGAGGTTGAGTTGGCGTTACGTTCTGTTGGGTTTGTTGTTTTGCGGTTGCGGCGTAAGATTGTTTCGGTCTCTCTTTTCTGAGTTCTTCCTTCCTGATTTAGCATTGCATGCTCAGGGTGTGGTGACTCTCTGCACAGTTAATGCAGATTTTCGTGCTGCTCATGCAGTGCATCCAGTCATGCCCAGTCTGCGAGCACTCGGAGCAGATCTTTGGCTTCCCAGAGTCGGGGCAGGCGCTGGTTGAGTGATCTTCGACCTTGTAACAGTTTAAGCAGGTAAGAAGCTCGAAAAACCTTGCCCGCTCAACTTGATCAGTGGAAATTACCATAGAAAACCGTCTGAGGCCTGTTTCCTTAGCTTTTACTGCCATTTCCAAGTTCTTAAATATTACTTTGAAAACATGGGAAAGGTTACGGAATTTGACTACTTCCTTCATTTCCGCCCATTGATGGTTCATCTCTATCTCTGTCTCAATTTGTTCGGCCGATGTTTCACCTACCCAGTGGTTTACTCTTCTGCAAGTTATTGCCTTCCTCGCTGCCAGAGCTGGGGATGGCCGTGGTTCTAGGCCAATCTTGCCTAGTTCTAGCGTGCCTTCCACTGAGGTTATTTTTTTCTAGGTCATCTTGAGTATGGCAAATGACTGTGTAGCCTCTGTTGGTCTCGATTAGACGTTTGAGGCCTATTCCGAGTTTGTTAAAGATGGCTTCAAATACCTCCGCCTTTTCCGGTTTTTGGTTACTGTTTAATTTCAGTGGGACTCGAAAGTCCAGCGGCTTTCCTCTCCCGTTCATGGCGAGGGTGACTTCTCATTAATTTGGGGACCTTCGCTTATCTGGTCGTGACAGAAACAGGAGAAATCTCCAATCAGTCCGTCCCGACCGAGGAGCGCCAGAAACAGGACAAATCTCCAATCAGTCCCGCAGTCCTTATTAGATTCGTGAGACATAGAAGTACGGGTTCGGGAAACCCAAGACCGCCACTACTATAACCTAGGTAGAAACAGGAGGTATCTCCAATCAGTCCACCAGGGTTACGCTCCGCTTTCGAGTGGCCGCAGAAACAAGAGGTATCTCCAATCAATCCGTCGCCACTCAGCCGGGGAACAGTGCACTAGTCAGCGGGGGGTGCCTCGCTGTAGGCGCTTTTGGTTGCGTCCTACCAGTTTTGGTTATCTTGGAGTGACAAGCTGATCAAGCTTGTTCGGTGGCCAGTTTTGAAAAAGTTTCGGGATGAGAAAAAGAACCCAGAACCTTACCTCTTTTACCGGGTTGGAGATTTAAAGACGATGAATTTTCTTCTCTCTCCCCTGTGATTTGGCTATATGCTTATTCACGTTCACCCCCTGGACGCCTATATTGATCTAGTCGAGACAGAAACAGGAGAAATTTCCAATCAGGCCGTCCCGACCGAGGAGTGCCAGAAACAGGAGAAATCTCCAATCAGTCTGGCTCTCCTTATTAGATCTCTTAGGCAGGGCGTTACCCTCAGCTGGTGAACAGAGTGATAGTCAGCAGTTGGTACTCCGAGATAGACACTCGAGGCTGAGCTCCGCTGGTTCAGGGTAAACTGGTGAGTTTGTTTGATCAGACTGGTTCGATAGCCTGTTTTGGAAATTGCAAGGGGTTGTGAAAATCTTCCCGAAAATTTTCCTCTTTTGCCAAGTTGAAGATTCTACGACGACCGATGATCCTTATACAATTACAAATTAGGTGAAAGTGAAAGTGATGAAATTGTGTGGTAGGTATATAAAGGTGTGAAAATGGTTTCTAGTTTGCCCTGGTGTTAGGGCATCACTAGCATTCTTCTCAATTCTTCTTCTTAATATTAAAAGATCCTCCGTCATTAAAGGAGCTGACTGTCGTTGAAAGCCAGTTTCCTCCATTATAATATATATATATATATATATATATATATATATATATATATATATATATATATATATATGCATTTAATCAGTTATGTTGTACCATCGAAGCATTCGAGCCTTTTAAAGGTATCTCTTATGCTGAATCTCATTAAGTTCTGAATTTTAATCTGTTTCTTTTATTTGGGCACTTGCCTATTTTTGTCGTTTTTAGTTGTTTTGGTTTTATTTTCTAATTGGGAGTTGGGCACTTCACCTCTTTTTATTCTAAAATTTTAATTATTTTTACAATGTTTTAGTTTGGGCACTTCGCCTCTTTTATATTTAAAGTTAATTAAGTTTTTAATTTATATTTTAATTATATTTGGGGGAGTTCTTTAGTGTGGGCACTTCGCCTCTTTTTTATTTATTTATATTTATTAAATTTTAATTGTCACTTTTACTTCAGTCTAGTGTACTACTACTACTACTACGTGTACATAGGTAGTACCACTTCTCTCGCGCAGGTTCTACTACTAGGGAACAGAGCCGTTCTACCTATTGCGCGTCTTCGGTTTGCACGTATGTTTACGTCAAGGTTTATCGTTGGGAGTATTTCACGGTCTACTTTGTCCCATGTCTTTCCAACTAGCCTTTGAATCTCCGTATTGACATGCTTCAGTCCCACTCTATGGTGTAGAGTTGTTTGCCGAATACGGTCGATCCTTTGCATGCCAGTGATCAGCAGAGTGGCTTTATTCTGCACCCTCTGCATCATTCTGAGAGATATACAGCTTACCATCTGCGTGATCACGGCCGGGTACACTAGGACTGAGCGTACCAAGGCCATATACAGCTTTTTTATGTTTGGCACGCTGAGGCTTCGGAAACGGTAAAGTTTCCTCAGCTCTCTTTTGGCTAGGGAGACTCTGGTTTTTATATGTGGCGCTATATCCCGTTTTGAAGAGTTTTAAGCCCAAGACTTTACCCTCGTTGGAGTACGGATAGAGTTCGTTATTGACGATGACGTCGTCTACTTTCCGGCGGTTCATTGGAATAATGGTGAACTTCTGGCGGTTGGTTTTAATTTTCCACTTCTTCTCATATCGGTTCATATTCTCGATTTCGACAGCTGTCGCCCTCGCCTGACCTCCAGAGTTCCTAAATGGACTCAGGATGATTTGGGTGATTTCATCTGCGTATTGCAGATACATCGAATCGTACCTCACTGGAACAGGCAAGTCAATCGTGTACACTAGGTACAGCAGAGGGCTGAGACAGCTGCCTTGTGGAACTCCCGCCTCGAGATCGAATTCGGGTCCTTTGCAGCCCTCGATCGCAATTTGGGCTCTCCTATCAAAGACATAGTTGCAAAGGACCCTTTCCAGGAGTGAATTAAGCTGGAGGTTGAGGATCTTGAACATTGACCCTCTCAGCCAAACCTTATCGAAGGCCTTCTTTACATTTCGCAGCACCACGTCTACGTATCTCCTCTCAGCTTTACTGCAAGCGAGTTTTTCCGCAAGGAGGGCGAGGGCTGTTTCCGTTCCTCGTCCCTTGCGGAACCCGTGCTGCTGAGGGTTGTGGGCTCCAAGCTCGGCTAGTTGTTTTTTAAGCCTGTCAGCTAGGAGACTCTCGTAGACTTTCGCAACGATCTCCAGCAGGGCGATCGGCCTGTAATTCACCAGTTGATCAGGGGATTTACCTCCCTTGGGTATGGAGATCACCTTAGCAATCTTGAAACATTCCGGTAAGTAGCCCGTATTCAGGGAAGCGTTGCAGATGTTAACGATTCCCTGAATGATCGGCTGTGGGGTATTAACCAAGTTGTTTCTGGTGATGCACGTACAGCCTGGTGCCTTTGTTGAAAGGCTTTTACAGTGGCCATGACCTCCTCTGATGTTATGGGACGGCCGTGGCCCGCCATCTCCCTGCCTTCATTGACTCGATGTTGTGGGTGCGTGCGATGCATTTCCTGATTTAGTTCTTCGATCAGTTGGCCTTCGAATTCCTGGTCGAACTCGTCGTTTTCCTCAGAATAATCCTGAAAACGTTTTTCCAGAAGTTTCTAAGCCTGTCTTCGAGAACCACCGGGTCCTCTATGTAGTTTCCGTTCTCCTTTATGCGAGCCTTTGGTCTTGGTGTAAGTCTCTTTAAGTTCTTGACAGAGCGGCAGAACTTAGCCGGGCTAAGTTCGCTGTCGACTTTGGCTATCAAGCTGTTCCATATTTCCTCCTGTTGGAGGTTGATAGCCTCGCTAAGCTCTGAGCTTAGGCGTCGAAGGAGCGAGCTTCTTTCCCGGTTGGGACCCTCCCGTCCTATTTCTTGGTACACTTCCCTGTGAACGCGAGCGATATCTCTCATCTCCTCTGTCCATCTGGCCTGAGGAGGTGTTTTATACCCTGTTATGGGTATGCTCTCGCGGTCCGCATTTAGTATGGACGTTGTAATCTTTTCCAGCTCCCTGTCTATCTTCTCTACCGACGCCGTGCTGATGTCAGCTGGCGCATATTCACCGAGTCGTTGCTTGTAACGATCCCAGTTGGCCAGGGCGTAGTTTTTCCGGAGAGGGGCTGGGAGCTGGATTGGTGCGAGAGATACTGTGGTGAGAATCGCTACGTGATCACTAGGGACTGTTGGGCCTGGCTCACTATGGTAGTTGAATGGGAAGCCTTCACTTGTTAGGATTATGTCAGGCTTGGTTGCTGATCTGGAAGTGATATAGGTCGGAAAATCCGGCCCTATCCTTTGGATGTTTTTTCTTCCCATAATCAGTTCCAAGTTTCGGCCTCTATCGTTGGTGCTACCATAGCCCGCCGCACGGCATCTGGCATTGAGGTCTCCTCCTGAGAATGCCATTCTGCGGTGCCCGAACAGTGTGCAGAAGTTACTTAACGGGAGATATGCTCGTCGAGGTTGATAGGCTGCGGCTATCACGAGGTCTTCTACCAGTGTGTGTAGCTCAATCGCCACAAAGACCTCATCGAGTTCTGGTAGTTGTTTAAAGGATATGTTCCTCTTGACAGCTATTGCCTCACCATCGAACCTTTCCTGGGAATGATTCTTCATGACTACTCTGTAGCCTGGTATTTTAATACGACCAGCTGTAGTGTCGATACCGTGCTCCGTAATGAGAATGATGTCGAGGTCAAGCACTCGGAATATGTTTCCATATGCCGTTGTCTTCTCCTTTCATCCATTCACGTTGAGTGTCAGAATCTCAATTCTGTTGCTTACTCTCTCCATCTTCGATTAACTAGTGTTTCTGAGTGAATTTCTTTTTTCTCCCATTTTTCTTTTTCCTGAACTCAGCGTTCGAGATTTGCTCGCAGGTGCTGTGATGTAGAGTCACATTTTGTTCGAGCAGGGCCTCTTCCACTGTTTCAGGTTCCACTTCGTAATCGTACTCCCATTTGTATATCTTAGATCTTATTCCTTGGAAGATACTCCTGGTTTCCATTTCCTCGGTAAAGGGGAATTGATCGCTGGCGTATATTTTCAGGTTTATGTTGTTCGCCCGCAATCTCTTGATTCTCTTTTTCTTTCCCTTGGCTTCTTGGGATTTTGTTGCCTCGGAGTCAGAGAAATCTGATGATCCCGAGGAACTGCTTGTGTCCGAGTTGTCCTTTTCTGCTGTGGTTACTTTGTTCTGTGTGGGCGCAGGAGTTGTTGCCTTGATTGCTTGCTTTTTTCTTTCTTGTTTGTCGGCTTACTGGTTTTTGCTTGCTTTGCTGGTTGTTGTTCTTTCGGAACCATCTGCAGATGCAGTACATCCCCAGAAGGGGGGTTGTCCGGGAACCACATCTGTTCCATTCCGTTCTTCGCTAGCATCTGATTCAGTACAGTCGCGAACGTGCCCGGGCGAGCCAGGTTCATGACGTGCGCGTGAAGGATGCACGTCATGATATTTGTGGAGCCCTCGTTCTCAATTTTGAGGTACGTTTTTTTGGCGTCCACCTCCGAGATGGCTGCCTATGCTGTTTTGGCGTAGGACGTGTTTGCTCTGCGTGTCTCTTCGTTTTTCTTAGGTTCTTGCTTTTTTCTCATGATTTATTTCTTTGCGGGGCATGACATGGCCATAGTCCTATGTCTCTGCCCGCAGCTCACGCACTTCCCTGCATTGCCGTTACAATTCCGCCAATTGTGCCCCTTCTGGCTGCATTTAGAGCATGTCTCTTGTGGCTCTTTGCAGTCCTTGGTGGCGTGTGACTCCATCTTGTAGCATTTGAAGCAGAATTGGACTGGAGTATATTCTCCTTTCTCAACCTGCTCCCCGCTAATTTTGGCGTTGAACATAAGAAGGCCTGGTTCTGTTGCCTTTTGTGCCATGGTCGTCTCCGCGAAGACCACCTTGAACACATGGGTGTACTCGCCACCATCCCTCCTGTTTTTGAATTTTATTACTTCGGCTACCTTGGCCCAGGCTTGCCGAAGCTGAATCTCCTCTCCTATTTCCTCTGCAGAGTGTTGCCCTATCCATGGGTCAATACGACGGCATACCACTCTCCTGTGGGCCAGGATCTGTGGGGGTACTGTTGGCTGCAGCCCAATGCCTCGTAGGACCCTAACTGCCTTCTCTTTCGTTATCTCCTCTATGTCCTTTTCCTTTTCGCATATCGCGATATAGCCTGAGGCTATGTCTAGTAGCCTCACCATGGCAATGCCTAACTTGCCATACACGGCCTCTAATACGGATTCTCTGCTAGGCTTGGGCTGCTAGTCGACAACCCGCAGAGGTATCCTGGTCGTGTGATCCTGGGCCATCTCTTCTCGAGAGTGGCCCTTCAGCCCTGCTTCTGATTAGCTCGCACTACCTTCGTTGTGGGTGACTTGATTTAGGTCAATATGATGCACCTTTGCTTCTTAGTCTTCTTTATTTGGGTCGTTTTATGACTCCCTCTACTTTGTCGCTAAGCCCACGTGAACGTGAACTGCCAAATGGGGGGGATGAATGATGGTGGGTGGACCCGGGGAGGCCCCTTAGATGGGTGAAGTGTGGCGGACTTAATGATATGTGGTGATAGAATCAACTACCACCATCCGGGGTGCCGCCCCATCTGGGGTTTGGATATCGATGATGTTTCCAACTTACAGAAGGACGGTTGTATGTCCCCCTGTGGTCTTGGCCGGAAGCTACCCTTAGAGATTAGAGCGAACTCTTCCCCAAAGCTTTCAGCATCGCCTCGTAACCGGGCGGTCTCTTCCGTAGAGTTGCACAGTGGGCTAATCCTCAAACCTGCTTTCCTTTACGTGCCCAATTATGTCTATCAAAGTGGACCGACATAGTTGGAGCGAGACTAGATGAGTGTCAGATCAGTTTATTTCAGCTTCGCAACTCCGTCGAGGAAGGGGGAGGGGAGTTAGCACGACATTAAGTCGTCTTGAAGCCGGTGGAAAATTATATGGCAAAAATAGTCCCCGTAGGGTTGATGAGGCAAAACTTGGCGTTTTGACCCTCCCTTTTATAAACCTTTTCCTCCTTTATCGGTTATGAGATGTCTTCAGCGTTAAATTTTCCAAGTGAAATTCTGCTGCCTTCGTCTTTATGAGATGGTATATTTATTGGAAAGAGTATAAGTATTTTATACATTTAATAAATAAATTTAAACAATGCAAAAAATATATAGTAAAAGTGTTGAAAAAAGATAAAAATTTTTAGCTGAGGAGAGGAAAGATTTAGTCGAAGGCAAAGATACATAAAGAGGTTTCTCCTGGAGAAATAAAAGGCAGGAGCTCAGCTTTTTGATACTTTATAGTTTTAATTTTTATCCACTAATAGGGTTTTAATTCATAAACTAATTCTACCCACTAGTTGGGTTTTTAATATTTACACTAATTTTGGGGAATTAATTATTGGTTAATATATTACTGTTTAGATTTATCATGTTTTGTACATAGTCATTTGAGTTTAGTATACTGGTTCACTTAATTTTATTTTTGATATGTACTACTGAATTCACTCAGTACATATTCTGTTTTTTATCATATACATAAATTTAACTTTTACTTCACTGTATTTATATACTGATTGGTAATTTTAATTTTATAATTCACTTGTTTAAGTTGTGTTAACACTTGAATATTTTATTTTATATTCGTTGACTGTTAATTGTCACATTTATCTATTTATTTCGTTTACTTAATTAGTTACTTTGAATGATTATTTTAACTTTAAACTATTCGCACTATTATTTAACTATTTAATATTTTCGCACTTTTTATCACTTACTTTTTAGTTTATTGAGGAAGTCATCATACCGCACTTGATGTTTTGAAAGGTTAATGAGTTGACTGTGTGACGACTGGACTCCGGGATGTACATGGTGCCGCTGCTTAGGAGGCTGTCCATTTCCTTTGGGGACCAGGGCCCCTCAAAGGTCCACTTGAAAGCTCCGTTCCTTATGCCCTTTACTAGTTCCGTTTGGCTGATTTTTTCAGGTATACATCCGGTAGTCCCAAATCCTTTCAGTTTTAGTTCTTCTCCGTCGAAAAAACGTCCCTTTTCCAGGACGCCGACTTTTTCGGTCAGGGGTACAGCGGGGTAAGACTGATCGTCTTTCGACCCGCCATCCAGGCTCTCATCTTGTTCTTGTTTGGGGGGTTTGTTGCACTTGTTCTTCTTGGGTTTCTTATCCTTCGGGGTGTTTTTTACTTGTGCTTTATCTTCTTTAGTCCGTTCTTGGCTCATATCCTCTTCCTGGTTGTTGGTTGGTTCTTCTTTTTCTTGTTCCTTTATTTCGTCTGTGTTTTCTGACTGCTTGTCATCAATGAATTTGAGGTTTAGCACGTCATGGGATGCTGGATTTGGGGTGAACCATAAATTTTTCTTCATTCCGTTGTTTTTTAGCATTGTGTTGAGTTCTCCGAAAAACTGTCGAGCCGAGCAAGGTTCGCCAGGTGGGCGACTATGACCATCGTCATAATTTCCTTGCTCTCGGCTGGTAGGATTAGTTTCGGAGTCACTCTGTCCGTTGTTTGTGGGGCGCTTCCGTCCTTATACACAAAACTTCACCTATATAAATAGTAATTTAATCTAAACTTAACTCTATAACATTTCAACCAATCAGGCACCAGGAGAGATTAAAATGTTACTAACGCTTCAATCGTTTACACATAAACACGGCCGAAAAACTTGCAAACATCAAGGCAAGCAAAAGGCATGCCGACCTGGTGCTCCGCGATGTTAAAAAAGCTTTTGACAAGGTTTGGAAGAGAGGCTTGCAATTTAAGATCCTGCAAGTAGGCCTCGACCCCATTCTTGAAAGGATTCTATGCGATTACATAATGGAGAGGAGAGCATATATACAAATTAAAGAACACAAAGGCCCCGAATTCGAGCTCGAATCAGGGGTCCCGCAAGGGGGCTGTCTCAGTCCCCTGTTATACAACATCTATACACGTGACCTACCACAACCTCTCTCCGAAGGTACGATATACGTCCAGTTCACTGACGATATATCACAAATTTGTACAGCCGCTTACGTTCACAGGGAATTTATGGCGAGAAACACGGCTAGAGAGATATCTAACATCAACTCTTACGAGAGGAAATGGAAGATATCAACCAAGGCCCAAAAGTTCAAAATAATTCTCATGTTTCACAAGACCTTCAACGATATACGGGTAGAGGGGAAGAGAATCCCCTACTGCTCGGAAGGGACGGTTCTGGGGCTTAAAATCACCACAGTGGGGATACAAGAGTCATATCGGGCGGACAGTCACGAATAGCAAGAGAGATTTAAGGGAGTTTTATAGGTTCATTGACCTAACTCGCTCAAATAAACTCAAGATATTCAATGCATGCATTCGCTCGAGACTCTTATACCGCCCGGTGCCGTTGAACGCGAGCGCCAAGACCCACATTGCGAAACTTCATTTCATCCAGAACAAAGCAGTTTTACTTATTACAAACTCCCGAAGTAGAGAACGTAAACGACAGAGGGAGCTCCACGACTCGGTTGGATTATTTCCGATCAACGTGGCGCTCCACGAGAGAGCTAGGAGGATATGGCAAGCCATTGGTGCCCGTTTGACCCCTGAATTCTTTTGTACACATTTAGAAATCGAAGTAGACCGACAAATAAGACCATTCAAAAGTAGCAAGCTACAGACAGACAATGACGTGATACCGAAATACACTTGACAGAACTGACAAACGTTACAAAGTAATGCGCAGGTTCCTTTAGCATATTAAAGCTCAATTAAAAACCACTTACAAAACGCAAGGTAGAAGTAAATTCACATTCACTTTTAAATCCATTCATAAATGATAACGAAAAACTTTTCAAATTTTTTACAAAAGTCACAGCGAGAATAAAACCCCCGCCTGAAAATTTCATTAAATTCCCTTTTATGATATTGATACACTAATGGGTTTAGTGGACGCTATCAAAAATATGTTTGCGCAAGGAAGTAAAATAATGAAACGAAACCTCGGAATGCTAGGCCACCGTGCACTTTCAAGAGAAGCGTAGAAAGCCTAGGTAGCCTAGGTCACTGGGCGATTCTTCAAGCAAAGCTATAGTCTCTTCATTATTGCTTACTAAGCAAATCTATGCGTTTCTGTGTAAAAGTTGACTTCCATAGAACCTTTTTAATCATGCAGTTAACAAAAGATCAACGCGTATTTGTAGTCACAAACTTTATTAAGACTGGCAGTATTAAACAAGTACAAGATTCATTTGAACAACGTTTTCCAGGTAGGCACCCACCAAGCAAGCCCCAAATTGGAAAAATGTTTGCAAATACAAACATGAAGGAACATGCTTAAATATAAATAAAGGTCGTTCGGGTCGTATGAGAACCATAAAAACAACAGTGTGATAGAACGGTTTGAGGCCGCTTAATTTCAACCGTTATCACATGTTGTTTAGAAACACGATGCTACCCACGTGCATCTTCACCTTGAAGCCGGGCGCATTATCGCCGCCACCTGAGTCAATATTGAACCAAGGAGGTTTATCATCCCCCCCCCCCCGTTTCGCCCCATGCGCCGATCACGCCAGATTGAGTTAGGCTTATGGGCAGATAAGGTATTGTTCTCAGGCGCGGGTGTGCATTCCCTCGAAGCCCCCACTCCATTGTCCCCTACGCCAAGGGGATTTCTCGACTATTTATATGAAAATTTTACCACTAAGAGCAGATTCGAGATCCACCATCATTGTCCAGAAGAGGACAATATCCCTTGAGTGTCAAGGTTCGAGCCTTTAAGACGCCAAGTCCACAAGGCTTTCCCTGTTGTTTAGAAAGAGAACAACGTTAGAACAGCCATTGTTCTTTACACCCGTTGACAAGAAACGGTTCTCACCCTTCCCCCTTGTTGTTCAGAGAGAGAACAACATTAGACCAGCCATTGTTCTTTGAGCCCGTTGACAAGAAACGGTTCTCACCCTTCCCCCTTGTTGTTCAGAAAGAGAACAACATTAGAACAGCCATTGTTCTTTGAGCCCGTAGACAAGAGATGATTCTCACCCCCCTGTTGTTCAGAAGAGAACAACGTAGAACAGCCATTGTTCTTCAAGCCCGCTCGCCAAGAAACGGTTCTCATTCCCAAGACGCCCCATCAGGATCATTTAATTCCCCCTCCCCCCTTCGGCTGGAACTGGCCAGCAGACCGAAGATTCCTTCACGTCACCATCCTCTGCACAACACGTGTAATTACGTAAGCTGAACGTTACCTTTGAGTATTTAACCCTTTTGTCAACCCTATCCTGTGCTTTAAATGGTTTAGCGAACAATCCCATCCCTTTAATTTTTATTTGTTTTACTTTTTTAAATCTCTTCCAAATCTTAATCCTCGGATTAGCTAGATTTCCCACGACCCTTTCCATTCTCTGTTTATGTCAATATTTTCCGTTTTATGCGTTGTTGATAGTTTTTATTAATAAAACTCTATTTTATTAATGATAGCCATATTATTATCCTTTAGCTCAGCTCCACTTCTTAAGCATATTGAAGATAAATAATATCGGTCTACCCAGACACCACGCACTCTAAATATAAATGAATAGGGGTCCTCAACGAATAGTCATATATGGTATATCGTCGAGAGTTCATTCTACGACAAACAGAAAATATTGAAAATGTTCAGATGACACTTCTTCAAGATCTACATGTATCACTCAGAAAGAATAGGTTACAATTTTCAAAGTCATCATTTAACCGTATTATTAAACATGCCTTAAAATGGCATCCCCATAAGATGCATGCAAAACACCAGCTTCTTGAAACTGATGTTCCTCGTCGTAGACAATTTGTCGAATGGCTTCTCCATAAACCTGCTCGTTTCTTGGAAAACATTGTGATTGGTGACGAGGCAGCCTTTTTCATGAATATAAAGGTAAATAGACATAACATTCAGCACTATGAGCCGCTGAACCAGCATTCAAATTTGACACACGTATTGGTTAGAAAAGTGTTTCTGTGGATCGGAATATGAGAGAATGGCTATCATGTCGGCCCATTGTTTTACGAGAATAACTTGAATGGTGCTGCCTACCTGAGCCTGATCAACGAAAGGATCTTTCCGAAACTCCGCCAGATTTACGGCAATCAATTCAATAGACTTTGGTGGATTCAGGACGGCGCACCAGCTCATAGACAGCTTGCTGTAAGAGAAACGTTTGACAACCACATTGTCGCGCTAAATGATGCTACTGAATTGCCCCCAAGATACCCTGACCTAAAACAGTGTGATTATTTCTTATGGGGATATCTAAATAATAAAGGGTATTCTACTTCACCACAAAGCATCAACCAGTTAAGAGATAGTATCACACGTGAAGTCAATAGACTTAAGGAAAATCACAAGTTAATCAAAAAAGTAGTTCAATCAATGCCATCAAAGGCGCAACTGTGCTTGGAAAGAAATGGAGGACATGTGGAAGGAAACGGTGCTTAGAAAATTGAAAAAAATAATTTTATTACCCATATGAAGAGGTGTTTTTTTTTTTAAATGGATTTAAATATATTTGTTGATTTTAAACTTCGAAGTTTCATTATTTTACTTCCTTGCGCAAACATAATTTTGTTAGCCTCCACTAAACCCATTAGTGTATCAATATCGTAAAAGGGAATTCAATGAGATTTCCAGAACCGACAGAGAAATAGTTGTCAAATTTGTTTTGTTTTGCAGGACCCAAAAATCTATAATAGGTTTTGAGTTATACTAATTCAAAGTATGGTTAACTTTTTCTCTGGGACACCTTGTATAATAAAAGAATGGATTAAACAACATGGCATGAATAAGAAAATAACTAATAAAAGAAGTGTACAAATATCTTACTCAAGTAAAGCAGCTACCGCATATTATGCAACAAAACATGTAACGCTAATTATGAAGTTTATTATGCTTGAGTCAGGATTAAACCCAATATATGGTTCAGTTACAATGCACTCATATGTTTTCATGCTGATATCCCTGGCTAAACTAAAATAATTCGGTTCTGTCCTCTCTTAATAGCAATGAAACTGTATACACGGTCACGTACTGAATACGTCAGTTCAGTAACTCAGTCCTTTGCCAGTCACAGACATATACAGGGTCCCCCCCCCCAACGGGCCCCAACTTTCGATAGGGCTCATTTCTTAATTTTCTGCAAGGAATGAATGAAACTTTGGTGATAAAAAGTTTATTGTGTTCAAAAACATCATATCAAAACATGAGAGTCTTTGGACTTTTCTTCCTTATTCTATAGCACGTGTTCGAGATGACCTCCATTTAGCTTTGTGCATTTCTTGAGGCGCAGCACAAAGTTGTCCATGACGTTCTTACAAACCGACCGACTAATGGCTCTGATCACCTCCCTGGTGACTTCCTTGAGTTCCGTGATAGAGCTGGGTCTCCCTGCGTACACTGTGTCATTAAGGTACCCCCAGAGAAAGAAATCTAGGGGGGCTGTGAGGTGCCCACTCAAAATCAGTCTTGAGACTGATCACACGGCCACCAAAGTTCTCTCTCAGCCAATCTCGGGACAGGTTTGAGGTGTGAGAGCTGGCTCCATCTTGCTGGAACCAGAACTTCTCCATAAGAGACGGGAACAGGCTCTGCAGCCTCCTTTTAAAGGTTTTGAGGGCCTCAACATATCGCTTCTTGGTGACTGTCATTGTCGCGCCAGATTCCTCAAAGAAGAATGGTTCGATGATGCCTCTGGTTGAGATTGCAGTCCATATCGTGCACCTAGGGCAATGTAAGGGCTTGGTAGCTACCTCATTTGGTTTAAAGGTCCTCCAGAAGACATCTGTGTTCGAGTTTACCTTTCCTTCAAGATGGAAGTGAGCTTCATCTGAGGTCTAGAAGAGATTAAGGAAAGTTGGGGTCTCCTGAATCTTCTCCAGTATCTTGACTGCCATAGCCTTTCTCCGCTCATTGTCTGAGGCTGTAAGAGTTTGCTTTTTCTGTATTCTGTATGGGTAAGCCTTTACATCCATTACTAGCACTCTCCTGCAAGTCTCACGGGATATACCGAGGGACTGACTTCGCTTGCGTACAGAGCGTTTTGGACTCTGCTGAACTGACTCTCTCACGCTTTCGACCAGCTCAGCTGTACGCTTCCCGGGGGGTCCTGAATGGTTTGAACGGTTGTCACTGGCTGTATTGAGGCTCTCTACTGTCCTATAGTTCTCGAAGTGGTCCACCCAGTCCTGAATTCTGTTCTTGGAAGGAGCTTTTTTACATTCGAACTGATTTACGAAAGTGTCCAGCACTTTCTTGAACGAACCTGTCTTGTAGTAATGTTTAACGCAGTATATTTTTTACTGGAGCTCCCATTGAGATCTAATTGTGTTCACAAGCGTTAGTAAACGAATGAATGAAGGATATATCACAAAGAGTGTGTCCAGGCCATTTTTTGGGGGTCACCCAGTATTGGACCTATAAAATCTTAAATAATCTGTAAAAAACACACCATAATATCAGATTTCCAACGAAGTTTGGAAACGTATAATTTCTAACAGCCCTTCGTCATCCCCCTAATTTTCTGCCGTGGCGTCAAGGTTGAGAAACACTGCCGCACACTAAATTTTAGGAGTAATTTATTAATTCTACAAAGGGATTAACTTTTAAGGTATTGTGCTAAATTTAATAATTATGTCTCCTTTATCAAGTGATGAGACAAATTTCGTATATTGGGC
Source organism: Ceratothoa steindachneri (assembly GCA_963969495.1). Taxonomy (NCBI): domain Eukaryota; kingdom Metazoa; phylum Arthropoda; class Malacostraca; order Isopoda; family Cymothoidae; genus Ceratothoa; species Ceratothoa steindachneri. The sequence goes on from OZ018329.1 coordinate 109,133,715, forward strand.
CAATGAGTTGGACTAATTCATTACCTTGTGACAAGTGCCAAGAGATACTTCATAGATTGCTTAATGTGACGACTAATTTGATGGATAATTTTTAGGCCAGTTTTACGTATTATCCAATTAAGAGATTAATTTGATACAATCCACTCTGTCATTACTATACATATTTTGTGACCAACTTCTTATGATAGATCTAATTTTGTGTATTTGTCGCAATTTATAATACCAAAGGCAATATTTCAATAGGCAAAAGTTGATTTTTTCATTTAATTTCAAAAACTGATTTACTAATCAGTTCTAAAGGGTTTAAAATGTTTCAGAAGATTTTTCGCGTTTCCTAACGAATTCGTTCACAGTGAATTAATAGTTATAATTTATGGATATTGAAGTTTACTATAACTTTGCTATAACCAAATCATTTCCCATTTAATTCATAACTAATCTTTAAATTTGCGAATAATAGCAAAAGGTTACTGTAAAAATACTCCATAGATCAAAATCTTTGCATAAAGTTAGAAAAATAAACGCAACCAAATTTTTTTCAAGCTTTTAATTTATTCGTCGTTAAAATTTCTAAAGAAAATAATTCTCTCCGATTCCTTGAAAAAAATTTAAGTAAAAATGAGCTGAAAAATCTTAAACTTTCGTTTTGGAACTTATCTGTGATAAATGCTTAAAAGAAGACCTAACAATTTAGTGTGCGACACATTGTACATAATTATATTTTCCTTTCCACGCGATGGGAGTCCCAATTCGGATCGACTTTCCAGTAGTTAGTGGTTAAAACTATATCCACAAAACATTTTGAGTTTAAAACTTACAGACGCTAAGTGCAGTGTGTTGATAACCCAATTTGTCCATTTCCCAATAGGAATGTTGGATCTTACATTCTGGTTTTGCTATTGCAGCATTTTATCCTATCTTCCATTGTGGAAATGACTACGGACGGAATTAATGTCCCGTAATTAGAAATCTTATGTGTTGTTTTAGCCCTCAAATGCATATCCTAATGTACAACCTGGTTTTAGGCCCTTTGTAATGGAATTCCGATAGTCGCAGGCGTTCAAATAATTTTGTTTTGGTTTCTCGCTGCCAAATTCACCCATTTCAAAACAAATCTCTTCCGGATCGATTCGGAACAAATTATAGTTTGGAATATCAAAGTGGCCAATCTTTATATTTTGATTAAATTTTCATATGAGGTCAATAAAATTAGATTCTGGCATAGTTTTTTTACTATAAATAGAGCAACAACGAATGGTGCCACTCTTGAAAGTTATTTTAAGAGGCTATTAAATGTAACCGTCTAACTAACAACGCTCGAAAAAAACAATCATGTATATAAAGAAAATTTGTACATAAAGCTTGGAACTAAGGATATGCATAAACTACCAAGAGTAAAATGATTTTTTTTTAATTCCAAGCACTTTCACTTTTTTAAAAAGCTCATTCAAAGAGTAGCCTTCTTCAGACTTTGTTAAATATCGGATAAAGCGTTTGGAATCACTAATTTTGTTTTCCTACTGGTAATGTACATACATGACTCTTGTCTGTATATCAATCTCTAGCAATTGTGACCTAGTAGTTGTGAAGTAGTATGCTATTCTTTGTGCTTCTGCAGACCCTTTAACGACACTTAACGTTAAATATTCAACTAAAATTGAATAGAAGAAGACTAAGATTCATTTATGGGGGAATAAAGCAAATAAAAAAGTAATTATTCCAATAATAGAGGAATAAAAAAGGACATTTAGCACTAACCCCTCCCCAGGCGGCGCAGGCTGTGTAGCCTGTTTCACTTGGTACCAGGAGGAGCTGCATGTCCTCCCGGCCTGACAGCAAATTAGGAAAGCCCCGTCGCTGGGTTGACAGGAACTCTCTGATGGGGCCAGGGAAAGTTGTCGGTGTGCTTTCCCTTCACCCCCTGTCAACACTACTTTACCTCATTATTATTATTATTAATCTTGAATGAAAGTTTGAAAAGTTCTAAATCCTTAAGTACTAAAGTGAAATGGAAGAAATTAAAGCAAAGGGGAAGAAAGATTGAAATGTCTTTTACCTCAATTTTATTTCACAAATTATCTTCTTTGCTTTTTATCCTGATATTGCAGTTTTCGAATAAATAAGTGCATAGGACTGCAGAGAACATTTAAAAAAATAAGATAAAGACAAACTTCAGAATCGTTTCTTTAGAATAATTCTTATCCCTTCTTTCTGCTATTAAAATATAATGAGTCATACATTCAAACTTGCACACTTTTTATTTCTGGTATTTCATTTGAAACAAAAATATATTTTACAAATTAAAATTGATATTTTTAAATTATTTAAAGGGCTGAACATCCAAATAAATGCATCAACTCATTTCTTTATTTTTAATCCCCGTTAGAGTGGAATTTTCTGGTCGCCTGAGACATTTCGACTGCCGTAAAATTACATAAATTTTAAACGCTTTCCAGAAGTTTAGCGGAAGAAATGACACGAGATGTCCTTAATTAAATGTGTGGACGCATATGTTAGAAAGACAAAAGAGACGTGGTGGTGTCTAATGCAAGTTTTATTAAAATTTATGACCCTTACACACGTGTAGCAGCTAACATCCTTGCTACTCTACAAAGGTATAATTCCCCATCTGAGAGATTACTCATCTCGTTTCCAATAATTGATATACATGTGTTACAATTCCAATCATATATAACTCGTACGATTTCCAACAAATTTACCTTACGTATCGTCCGATAATAATTATCCTATACGTTGTACGATATATATTTCAACCAATCCAAATCCTTGAGATTATAATTCGCGTGATTATTCTGTGTCCAAAACTATAGAGTGGCTAGCTATGCCAGCTTCAACCATGAAGGTGAACTCTTGCTTCATTAAAGCTAGTTTATCTGGGGCTAGTCGACGGGGGCGGGAGAATACAGGCCCTCCAGTCATCTCTATCTGGTGAACAACGCTGTGTTCAATAGGCCTGTCTTTTGTGGAAGGAACACTAAGGCCAGGAAATTCCTGTAAAAGGTGCTGAATTTGGGGATCGGTTGATGGAAAACGGACAGAGAGGAGAGAACTGTGCGAGGGGAAAAATTAACCCGAAACTGTGAGTGAGGTAGTGCCATCGATAAGCTTGCGGTTATGAGAATTGACCAAAAGGTCGTGAGTTGAGAGAAAATCGAGTCACAAAATAGGAAGGTAGACATCAGCAACAATAAACGTCAATCGAAAAACTCTACGGAGGCTGAGAGACAATTGAAGGATACGCCTTCCATAAGTCCTTATATCCGAGGAATTAGTGGCTTTAAGGACAATATCAGTGGAGGAACCCGCTTTATCGTCCAGAGATGCTGGAATAACACTACATTGAGTACCAAGGAGGCACTGGCCCATCCTTGTCCAGGGGCCTATATAAGCGTTGCCTCGGATGCGTCAGCCACTCATGTAGGTGCAACCTTGCCAAAAAAGGTTGGTGACTCATGGCAACCTCTCTTGTTCTTCTCAAAATCTTTAACTCCTTCTCAGAAGAAATCGAGCACTTTTTCACGAGAGCTGCTCGGGATATATCTCTCCCTCCGTTACTTCCGGCAATACTTGAAAGGACATGAATTTACTATTTTCACGGATCACAAACCAATGGTTGGTGCACTTTCATCTCATAGCATTTCTTCCTTGCACTCTGCAATCGATGCTCATCATCTAGACTTCATATTGAAGCCTACAAGTGACATTCAATACGTTCCTGGCACTTCAAACTTCGTACCGGACACGCTTTCTCGCATTTCTTCAATTTCGGGTACGCAATTCTCTCATGCGCCCATTGATTATGCAACAATAGCGTTGGCTCAGGATCAGTATGAAGACACGCAAACACTGTGTCACTCTTCTCAACTTGTCGTTCGCGAGGTTGACTTACCAGACAGTCGTTCTAGGCGTATCCTGGTTGATTATTCATTGCCTGACTGTCCTTATCCTCTTATTCCTCTCGCTTAAAGTCGGCACATATTTGACTAAACTCACGGTCTTTCTCATCCTGGTATGCGAGCTACTCGCAAGCTCATTGCACAACGTTTTTTATGGCCAGGTATGAACACCGACGTGGTGCAAAGTTTCAGCGCCACACAAAGACTCCTCTGGTGCCTTTTGCACTACCTTCGTCCCGCTTTAGCACAATTCACGTCGATATTGTAGTCCCTCTGCCATACTCTCGTGGTTGCACCTATCTTCTCACCATGATCGACCGTTTCACTTGTTGGTCAGAGGTTGTCGCCATTCCATACATCCGAACATACACCGTCGCTCAAGCCTTTATCTCAGGCCGGGTTGTTCGTTTTGGTGTCCTTTCGACAATAATGACTGACCGTGGTAGTCAATTTGAGTCCCACAGCTACCACCCCCAAAGCAACTCGGCCGTCGAACGTTTGTATCGGACGCTCACAGCAAGCTTACGCTCCACCGATCCAAATATCACTTGGGTGGACAAGCTACCTTTGATTCTTTTGGACATTCGTTCTTCCTTGAAAGAGGATTTGGCCTGACATGCAGCGGAACTAGTTTAAGGTACCCAACTCCGTCTTCCCGGTCAATTTTTTTCTTCTACTGACCACACTTTACCTTCCTATCTCGACCATCCTGCTTCATACGTACACAATTTGGTACGTGTTATGGCCGAAGTCAGGCCTACTGCTTAACCTGTTTCCACGTCTTTGTCCCTCGCGATTCAACTCGCTCTCCCTTGCAACCAGTTCTCATCATCTTAGGAAACCGAAATTCTTTGTCCTACAGTTTGGCACTAAGCAGGATACTGTTTCTCTGGATCGCTTTAAACCCACCTTTATTGATGCTGTTCACTCCGAACAGCCATCGTTTTCTTCTACAACTATCTTTTAAAAATGCTCCAGTGATTCACCTAACTCGTTATCATTTAACCTCACCCACAATCACCTCTACCCCGCCCATATCTCGTTCCCGATTGCTGCTGCCTCCTCTTTTGTCGCAGAAAACCTCGTCGACAGAGCTGCAAAGTCAGAAGTCCGTCTCTCCACTTCTGGTCACCCTACAAGCAGCGAGCCAGAATGAAAACGTCCTAAGATAACCGGACGCCAGCTCAGAGAAGAAAACCAAGTGGATTACCATCGATCTGTCCACCTACGCTTGTGACAGTGCCTCGCCCGCATTTAGTGTCATTTCCCCTAATCGTAGCCAGCCCAGTGGTGTCATAACACAGTCCGGTCGCGTTGTAAGGAGACCTTGGAGATATCCAAATTGACCTTTGTGTAACAGGATGGGTAACTCTGTTGGGGTGGGAGTATTGTAGCAGCTAACATCCTTGCAAGCTCGTACAAAGGTATAATTCACCATCTGAGAGATTACTCATCTCGCTTCCATTAATTCATATTCCTGTACGACAAATCCAATCATATATATCTCGAACGATTTCCAACAAAATTTACCCTACGTATTGTCTGATAATAATTATCCTATACGTTGTACGATATATATTTCAACCAATCCAAATCCTTGTCTGACGTACTTTAAACCGACCACTCAGCATCAATCTTCCTCGCCCCCAATGCTGACTGACAATTTTAGTTCACTCGTGTTCTCGTTATCGTCAGACAGAGTCCCCTTAAGATTATAGTTCAAGCAATTATTCTGTGTCCAAAACTATTCCCAAGTCCATCCATCCATACATTAAATATATCATATATCCTGTAAATTATATCGACCAAATTTTATATTAAAGATATCCAATATATCATTCCATAATTTATAACTCAAATTTATATAAATATTTACTCTAAACCTACATTTATATTCGATCGAATTTATCATTCTCATTCTGTGTATTTCCCATTTTCTCCTGCCCCTTGTTTGACTTCTATATTTTTCTCGTTAATTTATAAATAAATATAAAAATATACCACTCTTAGTTTCCCTTGAAATTGCTGGTTGCCTATTTTCATTTTTACTCTATTAGAATCTAAAACGTGACTCCTCTATTCTTATTCCTCATTCTTATAAAGCATTGGGGTGAAGATCTAGGAATAACGTTTCGAGCGTATCATCCACCTTCAGGTTTTAAAATCATAAATTAATCTAATACAGTTAAAGTATATTAAAAATATTAAAAATATTCAGGTTAAGACTATGTAGGTAAATCAAAAATTAAAAAATAACTCAGGAATTTAAAAGGCAAGAAAATCAAATTATCAATCTAATATAACCACTATTGTGTTTTTGCTTCTTTTTTTTCGTGTCAATAGTGGTTATATTAGATTGATAATTTTATTCTCTTGCCTTTTAAATTCCTGAGTGTCCTTACCTTAACCGTGAAAGGCAAGATTAGACTGGTCAGCAGCAACTCATATGACTATATATATATATATATATATATATATATATATATATATATATATATATTTACCCATTTCTCCATATATACATATACATTCCGCTTTACACGTTAAGATCCATCCATCATATTTTCGTTTGTGAGGGCATACGTCCAACAAACACCAACGAAGAGCAGGACTTTTGGTGGAGAAAAATAGGATATATCTGCGCGCCCATTGACGAAGGAAACTCCAAGTGACAATAAAGAAAAAAGAGCGTCGAAGGTTTAAGGCCCAATTTGTCAACTCCGGGCGTCATTGATATAGGTGGAGCGCAACTCTTTTGAACCTGTCTTTGTTCCACAAAGGAGTCAGGTCACTATGTTTGCTAAAAGGAAATGATGCTACCAAACACCATTGAGATTTGGGGGTTTATTAACACAAATGTGGGGTGTAATCAACGAACGCATGTTTTCTGAATGGAAAAATGAAGGTGGCCACACATGGATAAAAAAAAATGAGCGAAATGAAGCTAAAAGACCATTTAAGCTAATTAATATAAAAAACTAGGGAGGCATCTACTTAATTAAAATATTAAAATTAAATGGGAGACTAATCATTACCAATTAATGTAAAGTGTGTATTTGTATGGAGGCAATAAAGGGGTGTGTGGATTGATAGCAAAAATAAAAGTGGTGAAAAGAGAAAGTAATGTGGGATGTTTGTAGAGGGATGCAAGGCGCCTGGTGATCAATCAGGCTTATCGCTTTCATTTATTTTCTTGTTTTGTTAATTATTCGGTTGTTGTGATTATAGTTTCATTATAATGGCGTTCAAACCATTTGTCTTAAAAATCTTCATATACTTTGTATGTTAAATGTGCATTTGCTGTTGTTTTGTAAAAACAAATGCACATTTTAGTGCTTAGTTTTCTTGTTTTTGTTTATTTTGTAGTGTGTGTGATTTTGTGTCCTTGTTTCTTCTTTCTTCTTGTCCTTTCTGATTTAAATGAATCTTAATCGGTATATTTCAGTTGAAATTGGTGATATGATTATAGTTCGGAATTATTTTGTCTTAATTGGTTTTGATTTCTTATTTATCGGTAATATAACACTTTTCGCGCATAGAACGACACTTCGTCCCCACCGGCCACTAGGCTAGCGTAGCTTGGAAATCTAGCACGACTTCTAGATCTTCTGTTCTCGTTAATGATGTGAATGATTTCGTATTTCAATTCTTGATTAACCAGTTCCCTCCTACTCCTTGTGCCGTTCTTCTATGACTTTGTTAATGGGAATTAACCCAGCTTCCCTGTGCTGTTCTTCATGGCGTCTTCTTTCTTGCCTTCTTGTACCAGTGATTAGGTACACGCATTTGTTCTGCACGAGTTGTAGTCTCCCCTTTTCGTCTCGAGACACAAGAGAGGGCGGAAGCGAGGTACGGCAACGTAGATCTTTTTCTTGTTGCTCTCATGGAGATTCCTAAACATGTATAGAGTTCTGATTGCGGCTGAGGTCTTAGAAATTTTATCATCGACGTGCTTCCTGTACCCAGATGAAGTAGCTTTCATTCCGAGTACATTGCTTTCCATGGTGTAGGAAGGGATAGCGTATATTCTCCACTCTGACATCAGCAAGTAGTCTCCTCCCAATGGGGACTACTTTGAAATTTTCTTGATTCGTTCGAATCTTCTATTGTGCCTCGAAGGTGTTTAATCTCTCGTTTTCTGCCGTTGTCCTACGAGCTTTCATAGCCACATTCCTTCAAGGACAAGTGATTATCTGGCTAAAATCATCGGTGTATTTAATGTTGAGACAAGTGGGTTTTGCAGGCGCTGGGACATTTGCGGTGTATATTGAGTAAAGGGTGGGAAGCAGACCCCCCCTCCTGTGGGAGGACCGTATTAAGCGGAAACCTTGGTACATCCGTGCACCCCAAACTGACATACGCAGCCCTCTCTATGATGTAGTGACAGAGAGTTCTTTCTAAGTTTTCACTTAGTTCCAGCCTTAGGATCTTGTAATGCATCTCTCTTTGCCAACCCTATCAAACGTCTTTGATACATCCTGAAAAACAATGTCCACGTAACTCTCATCCCGTTTGGCTTGGGCAAGATATTCGTAATGAGATTTATCGCCATCTCCGTACTTCGCTTTTTCGAAACCCGAACTGGTGAGACACCAGACTTAGGTTTAGGATCTTCTAAAAGAGCTCCCTGCTAATCTCGAGAAGTGAAATTGGCTGGTAGTTTGGGTCTTTTCAATTTTTTGTTAAAAAAAATCACTTTTGCCGTTTTATAAGCATCTCGAAAGTATCCTATGTTTAGACAGGAATTAAAAATGCTTTTAATTCCCTCGATGATGTTGGCTGGTGCCTTTTCGAAGTTTAACATTGTAAGTTCCGATTAACCCGGGGCCTTTTGACGGAATGAGCGGAACGCGCCAAGTAGTTCCTTTTCGGTAATCTAGGCGTTTCCATCCCGTTGTCTATTCACCTAGTGGTGTGGATGCGTCCTTTGTATTTGTGTATTAAGCTCATCTATGATGTCACTTTCGAATGCTATGTCGTAATCTTCGTTTTCTTTTCAGTTATGCTGGAGATTTTTACCAATAACTTCGAAATATTGCTTCGACGTTTCTTTCTTCTCTCTCGATGGTTCCATCCTCTTTCCTTATTTCGATTTTCTTTCATTTTCAGTTGACCCTTTGAGACGCCTACTTTTGTTCCAAAAATCTTTGGAAGATGCATCGTGATCGAGACTTTCAATCGCATCGTGCCAACGTCTCCATTGTTGTCCAAGAATCAACTGATTGAGCTCTTCTTTTATCTCTTTACTTGGTGGTATTGAGTCAATTGATGCGTTTCTGACGTTTATCTCATACAGGAAATTCAGCTCACGGTATAATTCCTTTATGTATTTAGTCAATTTGTATATTGAGATAGACTTATACTTGGATTTAGAGATACAAGTTTTATCCGCGTTAATAAGATGGTTGTTAAGGTCCTCGAGAATTGCCTAATCCAAGTTTGGCGAATAATTTTCCTCGATGAGACGTGCATATCGTGCCCAGTGTGCTTTTTTGTAGTTTTTTTATAACTACAGCTGGAACTTGTATATTGTTCCTGTTGATGGTAAGTAGGATCCCTATATGATCACTACATGGTATCTGGACTAGTTTCATCTAAATAATTGAACTGCAGTTGACGATTAGCCGCCAGACATATGTCTGACTTCTTTGCACCCCTTCCTCTGACAAAACGATAGATACGCCATTTTGTTGCTGAGGAAGTTTAAAAGACACAATTTTCGCGTGAGAATGAGAAAATAGCATACTTGAAGAGGGTGAAAGAGGCGGAGGGGGATCAATATGCAAAAGAACAACATCCAAAAGAATCCTGGAAAACGTTTTAGAGCAAAGCTTTCTCCAGACAGGTAAGGATTTGTTCCTGCGATTACTTTGTTCCATAAATCTTAATTAATTAATGTATTACATTCAAAATGTAATTTCCGAAGTATTTGTTGTATAAATCCCTCTCCTCCCCCAAACAACCCCCGATCTTCACTTCTATTGCCTGTATACTCAAAATTACTCTTATAAAAAAATATTTTCTTTCGATTCTTTCGGATCGATAAATAATGATAATAATCAAAAAGAGTATAATCATACTCTTATTTTCTTCTCTCTCTTTATCAACAGTCTGTGCGGAAAGTTCGCGCAGAGGATTCGCGGTTGGAATAAGGTGATTTGCGGTTTGGGGCATGATGTTATAGAGCTTATCGAAAACAACGATTACATTAAGCTTATTGGAAGCAGTTGGTAATAATGCATACATTGCGAAGGTGGTGAAAGACGAACATATAGAAGTTGAGTCCCTAGTTACGAATCTTCCTATTGCAGCATTCACAAATGCCTACGCTCAAATCAAGCTATAGGGCCTCTGAGATTTGTTGGGTGAACCGCTGGGTTTTATCTTCATTGCTAGGGAAGAAAATCCGCAACCTCAACATGGAGATTGCTTAGGTGATCTCAGCGAGGAGATCAAAGATGTATACGGTGCCGAAGCGTATGGGAATTCATTCTGCTCTATGGGTTCCAAATACTAATCTCTACGTATTCAGACGAAGAGTGAAATCAACTATACTATGAAAATTGAAAACAGAAACTATTAATAAAAATAATAGCACATAATTATGCTTAGTATATGGAATATTTTAGACAGTAAAATCGGATCAAAATAAGTATGAGAACTTTGATTCTTTGTGAGTGAAAAGTCAGAAAATAATGATATAAGGTCAAAGTGAGAGTACTGGAACATATCCATAAATAGGATTCTTTTCCAAACAACTGACAATATTAAGAACTCAAGTAGAAGTAGAAAGAAGTAATAATTCGTCTTAGAAAAAGTTAATATGAAATGCATTTGAAAATTTAATGGAGCTATAAGTAGTAATTTTATCATATTTATCTTCACTTAATGATCTTTAAAAATAGTATTGTATTGGAATAAATCAAGTTATTACTCTAAATCAACATCTATAACACTGATTAAAAAGAACTTTTTTTAAATGAGCAAACTAGGCCTTGTCTGGTAGAATGAGTACTAGGCCGGACCTATAAACCAGAGCTCTACTGGGGACGTTGATAATGCAGGTTGATATTAATTGTAGGGGCTAAAAATAATTTCAGACCACAGGGTGCCTGTAATCCAGGTATTATTTGCCTTGACAATAAGGGTACGTGCGTCAAATTCTGGTCTCTTTGGAATAGAATAACCTCCTCTTCTCAGAATCAGCATTCGATGAATAAATCCTAATAATACACTTGTTGCTAAAGGATGGAACATTAACCCTCTAACATAGGATATAATCATATACGATACTATAAAACGCCTACTTAAAGCTGATGAGGAGGAAGAGGAGGTGATAACAATATCCTTGTAAGATTTATGTGAGTCAGAGCAGAGGAATAAGGCGGAGTGAAAGGTGAGAGAAATGGAAAAGGTTTTCAGAAATATTTTTGGAAAAAGAGTCGAAGTTCCGGTGAGTTATCGTTTTCCAAGGGAGATTATATGACATTTTTAAAAAAATAGTTAATATAGCGCGCATCTTTGTCAATCATTATCACCTATTAATGCTATCCTTTTTATTTATCATATTCTATCTGTTTAATATGGAAAAAATAAAGATGTTAAAAAACGAGTTTTATATCTCTCATGAAGGCAAAATATTAATTTATTTCCACTGACAACTTTTAAATTTCTCCACTTTCGTTTTTCATCGTAAAAACGAAAGAGAAGAGAAAGGGGAATAAAAAGGGGTTGACTCAAATATAACGATATTCACTACTTTTTCACCATCATTCACCATGTTACAATGGAATATGCAGAAAAACTTGTCTCTCTATGTATTATGACGACCAATGTTTCCTTACAACAAAAATCTCGTCCATAACCTCGTAAAAAAAAGAAGTTCACTTATCATTAAATCGTTAATATGCATAAATTTGAGATTTTCAATTACTTATTTTCTAATACTGTAGTTGATCATGAATAAGACAAGGATTGATGGCAGGCTTCGCTGCTGTTGGTGAGGTTGCTCGGACGTGGTGAGATTCATCTAACGTGTTCTTTATACTGTACACGATCCATCGTATAGTCTCATAAGAACAATCTTTTTGTCTCTTCCTATCCATAATTGCGGTCGATTTTTCCTGGTAGAAGACGTCCTTATAGACTTTGTAGCACAGCGAGGCTATTGTAATGCAAGACTGCATGGGATTAATGTTAAATTTGTCGATTAAGAAACACTTAAATCTCTCAAAACATAAACAAAAAATAGAAACATCTTGGATGCAATACTTAATGCACCCTGTACGAATGTTGTATTCTTATTCCTGGAACTTCACGAAAAGATTATGTTGACTAATACATTTTCCTCATTGTTTATCTTCTCATAGTTAAAGTATCGCATCGACATAGTTCAAGGTTTGCTCGCAAAGAGAATCATAAGGAATATAACCCTTTCCATTTTGGGGATTCCAATACTTTTAGGAAGTATCGTTGTCATGGAACGTATAACAAGAAAAACATGCCGTGATTAAAAGGAAGAATCTTCTTTTTAGTATATGTATCATTGATGTTTAGAATCGAATAGTAGGTGTTACCAATAAAAAGGAGTAGGGCTGATATTTCATTATATGTTTTTTGCTGGAGTAATTGGAATTGATGTTTTTTCTTTTCAGCTGTACAGACGAGTATCCTGCATTTTTGTTCTAGTTCTATGAAGGAAAAGCGAACTACAGTAAAACCGTCTTCATAGAAAAGTTTCTTGAAGGAACATTCTCCTTCATTTTTATCGCGAGAACTGATAAAACAAAGTCGCATCCTGTAAAATGTATATGGCCTCTATAGATTCAATAGCGATAAATCGAACATTAGATGGTATTATTACATGTCCTGCTGAAATCCTTATATATGAATTATGAGATTGAATGATCCAACTTCAATTATTTCCGTAGACTGAAATAGTGCCATGATATAATCAAAAAGTGTAGATTCAGGTAGTTGGACGAAGGGGATGTGTAATTAGATTGTATCACCTGTAGATTCCGCAATTTCAATTTATATATACACGATAATCACCCTCTTGAATCAATCGCAGTTTCTCTATAAACCGTGATAGCTCACGGACTACTCTACTAAGCCCAGCTTCTTCTGGTCTATCCACTACCGCATGACATACGTATGTTTCCATGCCTGTTTACTCTAAAGGGTATAATTTCTGCACGAGAATTATTTCCTCTTTGGTGTAAAGGAGCTTCTTGTGAAAGAGAGCACAACACTTCTATCCGTTCAGTCTTTTATCCTTCATCTTAAAAAATTATGTTTTTTTTTCATGGACTAAATTCGATGTTTGAACCTTCATCCTCCATTAGGCACTCTATATCTTCATCATTAGAGCTTAGTTTAATGATGTCTTAAGTAATGTTCATGACATTGGGTATTCTTTGTCAGTTATTACCGATCTATTAATCCTTACTAGGCTACCAGAAAGATTATGAAAAATAAGAGGTTTATGATGAAAAAAGGCAGAGTAAAACCGAAGGCAGGAAATTTTATACAAAAGAAAATTGAAAGTTTATTTGTTAATATTTTCGATCGCGCTTTTTTTATCCTCCGTAAAACAAGTCTGGGTTAGGCTTTGTCATCGTCCATTTATCAAGTCTGTCTTTAAATGAACCTTGTCTTAGAATGACCCTTGGTTTTGATCACTATACTCTTTGACACCCTTTTAGTAGCGGTATGCTTTAAGGGGCGTGAGTTACTTCTATGATGAAGTAGGCTTTGTTCTAAGAGTGCTAATTCAGTAGTTTTGTTCTTAAGGAAGAGCTATTTTTAAACACATAAGGATAAGAGGAAACACCAGAATCTACCAAAATAAACATGTATTTTAAATGAAACACTTAACTATTACAAACCCACAGTTAACACATTTCTATCTTTGGCATCAAAGATCTTTCAATGACAAAAAATAAAAAAATAGGCTTCCCGTAAACATACCAATTGCCGATTAGTATTTTTTATCGCGACTCTATTTGATTAGCGTTAAACATTAAATTAACGTACTCTCGTCTACAAACACATATGACCTAGGTTCAAGAACAATGGTTTCTACTCTCCTTTAAAACGTGGGACGTACTAAACTTCTACTATCGCAATAGGAATATAAATGTTATTTTTAACTTACAGGTAGGTATTAGGGATTGCCGGATGTCGCTGGAGGACTTATATCTCGCTTTGAAGTGTTGTGGCCGCTGGTTGAATTTTCGTCGAGGAGGGATTGCTTGTCGCCTGTGACGGGGGCTGATTCTTCAACGTAATTAAAGAACGGGAGCTGGTTGGGGCGGGGTTCTTCTCCTCTCACTCTTACGGAGCTTGAGATTTGAGAGTCGCTCGAGTATGAGCGGCTTTGCTTTTCTTCCGTCGGACTTCTTTGCAGACTGAAAAGGCTTCTTCGGTATGGCACCGATATAAAGCTTGACTATTTAGGTTAATACGGCCCTGAAATGGGGGGGATCGATTTTCTCAATCTGATCCTATCGTTTCTCACGGAAATAGTCTTGTATGGCTGAAGGATCGATCTTCATGAACTAACCCTTCTTCTGGCGTATCGACTTCTAATCTTCTTGTCTGGCTGAAAGATCGATCTTCACGAACTAATCTTTCTTCTGGCGAATCTACTTCTAATAATCTTCTTGTCTGGCCGATGGATCGATCTTCACGAACTAATCCTACTCTGGCGTATCGGCTTCTGATAATCCTCTTCTCTTTCTTTGCGGGGCTTATTTATAGGCGGATTGAAGCCCCGTCTAAAGGGGGAAGTGACCAGGCCACAGAGGAAAGAGGGGGGGGGGGAAGGGAGGGAGCATCTGGGAAGAGCGAGAATTCCTGAGGTGGCACTGGGGTGCCCAAGTCAGCTCGCAAATTAGAGGCTCGCAACCGCACCGCTACTTGGCGTGCCTTCTGACTCGCACCGCTTTTTTTTCCATAACCACGGGTTTATGGGTCTCGTAGGTAATTGGATCGTTAGAGCGTCGTAAGCATTTACGTTTTTCCTCAGGACTCTGCTCCCAACCACAAGTCAAGGTAGACACAGGATTGGTTGTTCAACAACGTTCCACACCACTGGCTCCCAGACTTGTTGCCTCCCAGCTACCCTGACTGCGAACTCTTAGATTATTTCTTGTGGGGTGCTGTTGAGAAGTATGTCAACAAAGCTGCACACAACATTTTACATTTTAGGATTTCTAAGGTTACCATTGTAGACGGAATGTCATCCATTGAGAAGGACTCCCTAACGAGGGTATGCAACCAGCTTAGGTCCCGCCTGGAGATGAAGGCAGATGTGGGCATTTTGAATGATTTTGGAACTATATCGTTTCACCTTATGTGCGAATTTTCATAAGAATTTGTTAATTCGTTTGTTACACAACTTGTTTTCTTTTTCTATGTACAATTTGTATTGATTTACCTGAAACCTCCTCTAATTCACTCCTCATTGCACCAAAATCAAGCGGAAAAACTAAGTTACTCTATAGTATGGGTAATAGAGATATGATGTTTACTAAAACCGTATATAAAATCTTCTGGTGTGGCACTGTGTGGCTGAAGAATTTAAAATGATTTTGTTTTACGAGTGTATGATGTGTTATCTTTGGATGGAAGAGTTCATAGCGTCCTTATTTTAGATGACGTAATGAAGGAGATAGATTAAAAAATATCAGAGATATTCACACTGTCCTCTTACCACAGGAGGTGACACATCTCCCACATAAATTTATTTGCGGAAAAAATAATACCGGAGAAATGATAAACTTTTTTAAAGGTAAATAAAGAAGTCTCAAGATCATATGGATATTTATTCAGTCCAAGAAACACTACGATTTACCTTACGGACGAAAATATTTCCAAAGGAGGTCGAAACCCTATATCGTTAAAATATAATCATAGAATGTAAAAATAAGTGCATCTATTAACCCTAGAACGCTGTCCATGGGTAGGGGGTACCCAGAGCAACGACGTCATTGTCATGCGTATGGTTCCCGCGCTGCGAGGGTGCCCACGTGCTCAATACACTCAGTTGCCCACTCGACAGTGTAGGTGAAGGTCACGTCATCTCGCTCTCTCTACTTCCCCCGTTCTGTAAGCCTACGTTTGATTACGGCATACCCGTGGTTGGTGATACAGGGTGTTGTGCACGTCGGATGATACCTAATCGGGGTTAGTGTTCACGTACTATTTTAGTGATCGGCGTAAACAGTGTTTGTGTGTTACTTACAAATATTTTTTACCCTTCCAGATTACAGATTTCTTAAACATGGCTTTGCGTAAGAAATCCTTTGCACAGAGTGAAAGAGACAATATTTTATTGCACAGTTCTGATAAAGAAGCTGACAATGTGGAGTGTGAAAGTTTTTATGGCAGTGACATTGATGCTGAATATGTGCTACAACCGGGTGACAGTGACAGCAGTGACATTGATGCTGAATATGTGCTACAACCGGGTGACAGTGACAGCAGTGACAATAGTGACTTTGATGATGGATCACGGAGAAAGAAAAAAAGAAAAGTAGTGCGTGGTAGCCCTGCTGCTCCACCTGCTACCTGCCCTACAGGAGAGACAACCACCTCTCCACTAAAGCTGTCTGGAGCCCTACAGTTGTTGTCAAATTCTATAGGGCAGTTATGTTTGATGACTCCAATACCAGAGAACAGCGAAGAAAAACCGACAAA
Source organism: Ceratothoa steindachneri (assembly GCA_963969495.1). Lineage (NCBI taxonomy): Eukaryota > Metazoa > Arthropoda > Malacostraca > Isopoda > Cymothoidae > Ceratothoa > Ceratothoa steindachneri. The sequence goes on from OZ018329.1 coordinate 109,150,337, forward strand.
TTTGCCCCAATCAGGAAGGTGTGGGATGTTTTCATTGAGGCCTGTGGCACCCACTATAGCCCACACAAGTTTCTGACTGTTGACGAGAAGTTGCTTGCCTTCCAAGGCAACTGTCCCTTTCGCATGTACATCCAAAATAAGCCAGCGAAGTACGGCATCAAGATCGTCATGGAAAATGATGTCAAGAGCAAGTAAATGCTGTCAGGGATCCCCTATCTTGGCAAGCAGGGCCACGGCCTAGACGGGCAAAGCCTTGGCCATTCCTTCACCAAGGACCTGACACAGCGCTACCACAACTCCAACAGGAATGTGAGAACCGATAATTGATTCAACTTTGTGCCCCTCATCCAGGATCTGCTGCACAATTGCGGGATGACGCTGATTGGAAAAGTCTGGGGGAACAGATCGGAGATACCAAGAGAGACGAAGGACAAGACCACACGGACACCAGGTTCCAGTTCCTTCCTATTCACGAAGGACAAAACACTGGTGTCGTATGTGCCTGATACCCTTTTCTAGCCAGAAAATTGTCCTCCTCCTGTCTTCAATGCACGGAGATAAGTCCTTAGCCAGCAGTGGGAAGCCAACTATCATTGAGGACTACAACAGGAAGAAAGTGGGAGTGGACACTTTTGACCAAATGTGTAGCCAATATTCGTGTGGCAGGAAGACCAAGAGGTTGCCACTCTGCGTGTTCATCGGCATGCTGAATGTTGTGGTCATCAACTCCTGGATCATCCATGGTGAAAACATGCAGAAGAAAGGTGGCACACACATTCAGAGGAAGCAATTTATGCATGTTTTGGCTATGGAACTGGTCAAACCCTGGGAAGTGCATCGGCTCGCAAGTCAAACTCTGCCGAGGCAGCTCAAGAATCACATATGCACTGTCTGTGAGCTGCCCACCCCCGCTGGACATTCACAAGATGCTGGACCATCTGCCTGCAGCATAGATGAGGAAGGCCATGGTGCGCTGTGTTGTGTGTCCCTCGAAGGCAGACAAAAAAACACTTCCGGTGTGTGTCCTAACCTCTACTACACCACCTGTGGCAACTATGTATGAGGCTTAGGTATGTAAAAATGCACCTGACTTTATTTACTTGTACATTACAAATTAATAAATACATATTCAATTGCTACAGTTATTTCAGTTCAAAATAATTATTTTTGTAAAAAAAGTCATTTTTTTGGTAACTCAAACTAGGGCCTTTTTCCATCTCTCATCCCTAAAGAAGCCGCAGCAGCTCGGGACCAGTACACCATTCAGTAGTTACTCACAGGACCTGGGAGGCTGTATGAAGAGTATTGAAGCCATCTGATTATATATATATTTTTTTAATTTTGAAAGTTTTTCCTATTTTTAACAATATTTTTCAGTAGATGTTTTTCATACCGAAATAATACATTTTCAGTTTTTCTTAATGTTAAGTCAAAGTTCAAAGTTTGAAGTGCCTTCATATAAATCTATTATATATTTTTTTCAAATCTGGTATGATATACCCATGGTTACTAGTTGTGTGTAGTGAACTGATGGTTAGTGTTCCAGGGTTAAATGCGTTCCTGACCCTCTCTAGAAAGGTGAAAAAGTCATAGCAAATGATTTTGTAAAATGTCTATGTGAAACATTTCTATATCTAATAAAAAGGAACATTCCAATGGTAACATCGCAGAAACGAAAGTTAAAGAAAAAAATAATAAATTAACGTGAATGATCGTGTCTTTCATTCTCATTCTATATTCTAACACCTATCTTTTTCAACCTTCTGAGATGAGAAAAACTATTGGTTACTTATAAACAGAGAGAGTTGACTACTATAACAAATAATTCACATATCACACTAGGCAGACGTATTATTCTTTCTTTCCCAGACGACGTTGCAACATTATTTAAAACAGTACGATACTGTTGTGCATCCCCCAAACGTTAGTTGATCATCGCTGGAGTTCTGAGAATACTGGAGGCTAGTGCTCGTGAAAAGTTTAGATTAATTTATCATAAACTTAGAAATATTCAACGATTTCGTTAGGATAATGGGCTAATTATCATTGGTGCTAAAGAAAAGTTCCTCAGTCTAACATTATCGACCTACTCAACGATTTAGCTACATCAAGTGAAATTAAAGCCTCTAAATTCCATAAATCTTTCATGAAGAATCCACAACGATTGAAAGATTTAGAAACACTTACTCACACATCAATTTCTTCTGCATCAAAATCATCGGTTCGCTCAAACACAATCCATACTTTATTTGCCACATGAAAATTAGCAAGGGTTGAATTATTGATCAATTAGATCTATGCAAATGGCACAACATGAACCAATTAAAGATTTGGAAAGAGTGAAGTAGCATCTCTGCCTGTTTGCTAAAACGAAAGAATACATAAATATTCAGGCTACAGCGAAATCTCCTTAGCATAATCCGACCGTCTTTCCCCTTGTATGGCCAGATTCACTCGAGTACTCGCGCGTAAAACGCTACGTCTCTATTCCACGAGAAGTAAAAGCCGGCGCTGTCAGAGTGATCTTTGAAAATAACTACGAAAGATCTCGTGATAACTATAAACTATGCATTTCTTACCAGGGATGAGTTTTGTGTTGTTTTTGGGGTAATAGACATGTAAAAACAAGAAAATTTCTTCCCTGTAGATCGGTTGGGGAAGTGTTACGGTGAAAAGCAGCTAAAATGTGTAGTGAGACCAAACCATAAGAGTCTATTAGAAATTTCAGTATTTATTGGAAAAGGGACGAATAGTTTATTCCTTCACGATGTATAAACGAATACGAACTCCATACTGTTAAAGAAGTTGAAGGTGAATTTAATCAAAATTTTCGTCAGATTAAGTGTCTTCAAAAGGTGATTGATGCATGTTATCTTGCAATCAACAATGGACTCAATTATTGTCAAAACTTCATCGTACCATGACCGAACCTGAAAATATAAAGAAAAATGTATCGTTTGATAAATTTCATTGTTTCTGACATGAGAAAGAAGACTATGAAACCTTGAAATAAGTTGTCCTAAGCGATCTTTATAACTGCGTCATGATTACTGTAAAGAATATTTACTAGTATATCTATCTATGATTCAACCTTGCCATGGAAGTCCAGAGTATGGAATGCCATCGGTCCGCATCATCAATATTTGCAAAAAGAAAGCTTAATTTCAACTCAGATAACTTTTTAGTCGCGTGTGAGTCTAGTCACGGGTGACTCTAAATCTCATTATGTCGGTCGGTCCCCATTTTCCTTTTTTTGTTTTTGTAATAACATCGTAACTATGTGGCCGATTCTAACGAAATTTGAAACCCCTATGTTGTTTTACATTCTCTTTCAAATGATCTAATTGCTAAATCGTCCCAAGGTTAGCCAGTGAATTATTTTGTTTTGGCTATAACATACCTATTCAGCTGATTCTAACAAAATCTGAAACCATTATGTTGTTTTACACTCTATTTGGAATGATATAATTGCGAAAGTCACCACAAGTTAGCCTGGGACTTGTTTTGTTTTGGCAATAACATCATAACTGTTCGGCCAATTCTAACAAGTTTGGAACCCTTATGTTGTTTTACATTCTCTTTCGAATGATATTATTTACAAGGTATTCCCAAGGTTAGCCCGTGAAATATTTATTTTGGCATTAACATAATAACTTCTCAGCCGATTCTAACGAAAAATGAAACTATTATGTTGGGTTACATTCTCTTTCGAATGATTAGCCCGGGAAATAGGTTGTTTTGTTAATAACATCATAAGTATTCGGCCGATTCTAAGGAAATTTGAAAACTTATGTTGTTTTACATTCTCTTTCTAATGATAGAATGACCAAGGTACTCCTAAGGTTAGTCCAAAATAATGGAAAGTTTTGTAGGTCGTAATGTCATAAATCAGAATAAGTGAGAGTTCGCGACATTTTGGTCAGCAGACCTTGTTTAGTAGCGGGCGACTCTACATCTCAATATGTCGGGCGGTCGGTTGGTCACCGTTTTGCATTTTGGTAGGGTTTGGGAATAACATTGTAACTATTCTGCCAATTCTAATGAAATTTGAAACCCTTAGGTGGTTTTACTTTTTATTTCGAATGATATCATTGCCAAGGTCCTACCAAGATTAACCCAAGGATTATTTTGTTTTGGCAATAACATCATAAATATATGAGAGATTCTAACGAAATTAAAAACTCTTATGTTCTTTTACATTCGCTTTCGAACGATATAATTGCCAATATCCTCTCTAGGTTAGCAGGGTAATTATTTGGCAATAACACCATAACTATTTGGCTGATTCGAACTATATATGAAACCTTTATGTTGTTTTACATTCTCCTTCTATTGATATAATTACCAAGGTCTTCCAGAGGTTAGCCCGGAAATTATGTTAGTTTGGCAATAAAATCATGACTATTCGGCCGATTCTATCGAAATTGAAGCCCTTATGTTGTTTTACATTTCCTTTTGAATGATATAATTCACAAAGTCCTCCTAAGGTTAACTGGGGAATTATTTGGCAATCGCATCATTACTATTCGACCGATTTTAACGAAATTTAAAACCCTTATGTTGTTTTACCTTCAATTTCAAATCACATATTTACCAAGGTTCTCCTAAGTTTAATCCGCGAATAATTGAATGTTTTGAAGGTCATAAATCAGAATAAGTGAGAGCACGCGACTTTCGGTCAGCAGAGCTTGTTTATTAGCGCAAGATTCCCTATAAAAAAACTGATATTCTTCTTAAAATTATAAAATTTGATTAAAAATGCATATTGATAATTTATATCCACCCTATTTTCAATATCGCTCTCATTGTTGATGATGAAATAAGTATTGAGTAATTTTAATATAAGATTGTATCATGTATAGGCAGTGAAAAATGCTAGCCTTGTAACCGCCCACAAAGATCAATTAAGGGAAGGCTTTTCTATCGGATATTTCACCATTAATAATGCATGGAACTATACCGACGTGCTCCATGATCGTGCAAACGTGTAAAATGCTTCTATAGATAGAAAGATTGGGAGCACACCGTTCAAAGTTATAAATTATGTCGCTGTACCAATTCACAGAAATGGAGGCAAAGTAAAGCGGTTTCAATATAAGATCGGTGATTATGTTCAGGTTTCACTGAATGGGGGATTTATGAAGAAGAACGAGAGAAAATAAACTATTTTTAGTAAAATGGAAGAGGTACCATTAGTCGTTTCACTCCGAAGTCAACGCATGTGATATCCCTTATCCCCATTCGAGAGATGGGAAATGAGAAAGCTTTGACCAGTTGTGAAGGTGGAATCAGAGAACTTTTATGTTTTACTTTTTCCTTCCTAGATATTTACTCCTAAAACACTATGTCTGACTATGGAATTGAATTGCATACATCCATTATAGCATCAATATTCAGTATGAAGTAAGGCTCTGAGTTTCAATTTACATGAAATATCTATAATATTACGAAGCCTATAAATGCATTCACAGTTTATCGGAAAATGACGAGAGGAAAGGAACCAAGAATAAAATGCGTTAGCTATGCTTATAATGAGATATGGATAGACGCAGTATAATAAAAAAAATTAAAAGAGAATTCAGAAGAAAATTAAACATGAAAATGAGGCAAAAATTAACATCTCAAAATTTATTATTTTAATCTGCTAAAAAGCAACGAACAATGTCATTTTAAACCATCTTAGAAGCAGCGCCATCTGTTAGAACACTGTCATAACCTTTCGCAAAGTACCTTTGGTTCCTCAGACTGTACGCCACATTTTGGTTGATTGGTCTAGTCCGAGGAGGCTTTCCTTTGCTACTGACATTTGGTTAATGCGAACGTTATTGTGTGGCTAGAATATTTTGGAATTAGCTATCCACTTCCATAATATTTAAAATTTTACAATTATTTGCCGTTCACGAGGGTTCCTGAGAGAGAGAGAAAGACGCTTCAAATTGATATACCTACATTTAGAGGTAAATTTGATCTTATTTCAACTAATGAACGTCAACTAAAATGTGATTATTGTTTAAGGTTGATGCAGTTTAGGTTATTCAACCTTACCTCACTTAACTAAACCTAACCTAAACAAAAACAAGTCATGTGCTTGGAAAGAAATAGATTAAACAGAGTAATTAATTAATTACAATCAATTATTTGATTTATAATTTCAATAATAATAAGATTGTTATTGTTTAACTTTTTTCTCTCCTTTATATTTAAATTGGTTCGCTATTCTTGGAATGGTATAATTTTTTTCGCTCTTCTTGCCATTATCTATTTCTCGACCTTCTTATGATTATAGGCAATAGATATGTCCAACTATTGTTAAAGTGATTTCAGAGTGAAAGATTCCTTCTAGAATTCAAGTGTTGAGTTAGTGAAATTTGTCTTTTAATACTTCTGTTCGATAGTAAAACTTTTACACTTTACTCAGGTATACTCACGTATATGGTCTGGCTTTCTAAGGTTCCTGTAAAATTTTAGTAATTTCTTAATGTCCACTTTTCTATTTTAGACGTAGTAAAACTATAAGTTTTAAGTAATGGGGTGGTATACAACTTTTATAGTTACGCTCGACATTATAATGGATGTGTTTCTTCTGTAATCTCATATCATTAAAGTTATTATTATTATAATTCCCTGTTTCTACAAATTTTATTACTCATCTTATCAATAAGAAGTAAAATGCTGATCTTTTTTTTAAGATGAGTCAAAAAGATATTAATGAATTACAGGTTGAATTTATTTGTCATTTTCAAGGGTGTTTTTACTGTACATATATTTTTTTAGCCATTCTGTAAGATTTTAGTGATTTTTCAATGTCCATATTTCGCATACTTATTTTCTGGACAGAGTAAACCTCTCTGCAGCTATTCTTTCATTATAATTCCGTTATTCTGCTAATTTCCTTTCCCATGTTATGACTCAAGCGTAATAAGCTGCTCTTTTGACAAAATGAATCGGGTAAAATTAAGGAATTACAGGCCGATTTTTTAGCGATTATTTCAGCGTGTTTATGACTTCTGCGTCTTACTCTTCACATTATGTAGAATGCTCCATTTTAGATTTTTCTTTAATTTTTAGCGATTCTTTTACTATCTATGATTACTTACCTATTTTAGACCCAGTAAATCAAAATAGCGTACACCTTAGCAATCCTACTGTTCTTCATTCATTATATATAATTCCATTCTTCTGCCAATTTTCTTTCTTGTTTTACTAATTAAGGGTCACGAGATGCTCTGAGTAAACTTATTCTTCGAGTCCTCTGAAATTTGATAAGCAATTCAAATTTCTCAATCTTAAGCAACATTGTTTTATTTGCGCGTTTGGATTTGTATCAAGACATTTTTGAGACTAGATTTGAATAACTTACTTTTCATCATGTAAAGCTACTGTGTCATTCTTTAAAAGATTCTCATACCATCAACATCTTCATCATGTGTTAAAACAAAAACATTAGTCAAAATATTCATGAACGCATTATAGAACTTCATATGAGTGGCCATGAGTAAAGAAAGATCTCTGTATAGCTTAAAGTACCTCCAAATTGAGGTGGTACCATAATATGCAACTGGAAGTCGTAATTCAATTCATTCTTTGGATCGTTCAGTTAGCCCTCGGTTATTAGCGGAAAGTGCAGCTCGAAAGCTTGCTAGAACACTGTGTGATAAACCACAGAGTTGTTGAAGGATCATCTGGAAACAAGTGGAGTTAAAGTTAGCAAGGATCTTTACCACATCCGTTGGCAGATTTTATAAGTGAAAAAGCTACGAACCTTGTCACAGGAGGAACAAGGAGGATTGAGCTTCTACCCATGGTTTCGAGTGGCATTCTCGTTTAGGCTAAAGAGATGCCTATAGTCAATGTTATCAAATCCTTGAAGTATTTTGAAAGCCTGTATTAACTGTGATTGCAATCTCCTGCTTTCCAGTCAAATGGAATAAGTTTCGTTGCTCGTGTCTCAACTCATTCTAGCCTCTGGACGTCCATCCTCAAGTTTGGCAACTACTACTAGAACGCGTATTCCAGTTGGGGACGAACTAGAGAATTGTAAAGTGACAAGACTATTTCTTTGTTTCGTTAACGAAAAACAAAGCAAAAAACAAACCAGAGTCCCCTAATGGCACAGAACGCCTGTTGTTTGACATGAGCGGTTTGGAAAGCCACCACTACAAACCCCCTCCCTACCAACTCCCCTCAATCACAAAAGTGCTAAGTGAAGGGAAACAGAACAAAATGGCAGCAAAACTGGATCTCAAAGAAAGGGTTTACCATTTTCTCTTGCACCAAATGGTCAGATATGTGTCCGGGTTCTGTGTTGATAATCGTAAATGTAGATTCAAGAGATTGCCCATGAGCTTCCCCGGAAGCCCTTTCTTAATTCAGATGGCCCTCTCTTCAACCGTTAACGCTTGGGCAAAACAGTTTGGCTGCCTGGGGCATACCTATTGTTGTAGAGTCGAACGTCGATGCTAGCCGAAGATTGAGTCGGCGGTGACTCGAGAAGGGAGCACGCCAGAAATTGGGATATAGATCTCAGTGCAAGAAGGCGAGGGTTAAATAATCAAAATCGATTGCGGTTGGCCTAAATAATCAATTCTTAGAGGTTCTGAGTTTATAGAAACTGATTGTAGAAAATTAACTTTACTATATACAAAGAAAATATTATTAGCAAAAGTAAATAAATGATAATAAATAAATACCAGACATGGGAGGGGGGGATACAAATGACTCAACGGGGACGAGAGTCCGAGAGAGGATGTATGTACGGTGATTGCTTCCAGGGAAAGGGGGGAGAGTGCAAATGACGGGGAGACTCGCGTAAAGCCTAATTAACTGGAGGTTTTGGATACGATGATTAAGCGGAGTGCTGCAAACTTCCAGTGACAAAATTCCTTCTCTTTTAACATCGCTGAAATAAGTAGACACCCGAGTGATAGATGCCTGCCCGTGTCTATCGTCTGTCGGGTGGGAACTCTGGCATTAGGTACGAATGAGGCTGGGTAAAGGTGACGCGTCGCGGTCGTAGCTGGAAGCCGTTGGGAGGCGAAGCAGGGGCCACGAGACTGTACGTGGTTTCTAACCAAGATAGAGCTATAGGGTACTAATTTCTCAAAGCTTTTCCCGAAGTATTTAGACTGCCTCGGCGGAAGCGGGTCGCCGGAGGCCCCCCAAAGGAGGACAGGGATCTCATTCGACTTGGCGCGCCAGGGGAGGCGGGAGGATATTGTCGGCGGGTATCACAGCCTCGCGTGAAAGTTCTTAACGCCGTAGGTCTGGCGCCGATTAGGTAATGTGACGGTGAGAGCAAAAGAACTCAAACGGATCACGCGCGATCGCGCGAAATTCTCGCTGCTCTCTTGGGGCTGTCTGACCGTGCAGATGCATCTTTCTCCGGTGCCACGGGTACACGTTGGGTTCTAAGAGGGGGTAACCTTCTCTCTCTGACACCTATCTCGACGATATTTTTTGAATAGGAAAAATAAAAATTATTAAGTGTGTGAATAAGTTTACCAATAATTTAATAAATGAAAATATCGAAAAGAGTGTAGCAATATCATGTAAAGTTATCACGTATCTGGGGGTGAGGATCGACCTCCGGCACTGTCAGGTAGCGCTTTCACCCACCATGTGCAACAGGATAAGAAGCGCTCTGCAAGTGGCCTCTACGCATCACCTAAGCCGTAAGGAGTGGTTACGAATGGTGAGTTTGATTAACTTTGTCTCGGGTTTAATACGACTTTAGATCGCTGCTGATTTTCACCCCTCAAATTCTTTTCCAGGTCCGTCAACTCTAGAACTCTACCTAATAATTGGTAGCATTCTCGAGGATTGGCATAGCCAGTGTGCATCAACTTGTACTTGTCAAGGTTAAATGGCATCTGCTAAGTCTCCGACAACTCACTTAACCTTTGAAGGCTGCTTTGTAGATTTTCCATTCCTTCAGGTGAGCTCAAGCTGCCTCTTAATTTTGTTTATATCATTTATATAGATTATGAACAATAGTAGACCGAGCACGGAACCCTGGGGTACCCGCCTTCTCACTGGCGCCCATCTCGAGGCTACCCGGTTTATTCGCACTCCTTGTCGCCCGCCTGACAATCAGTTCTCGATCCAGCTGGCCACCCTACCTTTAATGCCAGCCGCGCAGTCTTTGAACATCAACTTGCGGTGTGGCACCCGAGTTGGAAATCCAGGATAAAATTGTTTATTTTTAGGTGCTTTACTATTTTTTCTGCTATCATGCTCTCGAACATTTTTCCCACAATGGAGTTCAAACTAATAGGACGGTAGTTACCCGGGTTTTTGCGTTCTCCCTTTTTAAATATCGGGGTCACGTCCGCCGTCATCCAGTTCTCTGGTAGTTCTTTAGTTTCTAACGATTCATTAAAGATCGCAGTAAGTTGTGGAGAAACCTCAACGCTCACTTTACGAAGGATTCTAGAGAGAAAGCCATCTGGACCTGGAGACTTGGACGGGTTAAGGTTCTTTATTATAGTATTCAATTCCTCGTTGTCTAATAGTATCTCGCTTAGGTTCTTCCCTTCATTGAGATTCACGCTTGACCTAGGGAATGGGACCATCTTCTTTCCTTGTAAACACAGAGGTGAAGTAGTCATTCAACACGTTAGCGATAGCCAGATTCGACTCTTGTAACGCGCCAACGTCATAACTTAGAGGGCCAATGCACTGGCAAACTGGTTTGTACCTATTTATGTACAGAAAGAATTCTCTTTACAGAGGTACGTGATTCGAAGGTCCACATTGCGTTTAGCTTGGCGTACCAGTGTTTTATCAGTTCTAATATTTTGTCTATACTGCAAGAGACTCTCGTTGCTATCTCTACTTCTCCATTTATCGAAGCTCTTTTTTATCTTGCGAATTGCTGAGGCAATGCCTCGCTTGAACCATTTAGGTTGAACATATTGTTTTAATCACCTCTTGTTGGGCAACGAACCTGGACTGCTGATTCATGAAGCGGTCCTTGAATCTCAGCCAGTTGGCTGAGGCACTTTCACCACCTCCAGGTTCTAGTTGGCTTATCGCATCTCATAGACCATTGAAGTTAGCGCGGCAGTAATCGGGTTTGTAGGCAGCATCGCGAGAGGGACTGCCGCACGGAGCACGTATGGTGAATAAGACTGTTCGGTGATCGCTACCGCCCAGGCATTCACCAACGCTCAGTCCAGAGACCATGTCATCCTCGATAATGAACACCAAGTCCAACAAGTTCTCACCTCTCGTCGGCTCGTCGACCCATTGTGTCATAAGGTTATTGTCAGCGAAGTCGATAAATCATCTCCACTTGCTGTATCACGATCTATCACCCCAGTCAACTCCACGGCAGTTAAACTCACCCGTAATCAGGCTTGGCGATTTTCCAACAACTCGGCAAGTTTAGCATACATTATCAAATTCGCTTCCTCGGGCTGTTTTGCGTCCTGTATACCACCACGAGTCGGTATGGGGAGCTGCCAAGATTTATATCTACTCATTGGATCTCGTAGACACTTCTAACATTGTAATCAACCGCGGGAAAGCGGTTACGGATGTAATTACGTTCTGGTCGATGAGAAGGCGTCCTCCTGGTCGATGAGATAAGCTAGACCCCCCCTCTTACCTCGGTTACTAAGATGGACACCATCCTTTGTGTACAGGTCGTTACATCCAACGAACCGATCAAACGGATCCAATAATTTGACGCCTATCATTGCACATAGGTGCCTTAATCTCTCATTGATACCCACAAGTTTGCTAGTTGCGGCACATTCGCAAACTTTCGGGGTACAATCCCTACTAACAATCTCCGGTCGGTCTTAGCGTGAAGATCATCCGCAGTCACCATTGCATTCATCAGGATGTCTTCAGCGTTACCGACCCTTCCTGTCTGAGAAAGAGATTGTTCCCACTCACCATCGAGACGAGTACACAGTTCCTGGATGGAATCTTCACCCTCTCGAGCTCCCTTCCGAGCACCTCGTTGCCCCGACCCGGAAGGCATCGGACATCCCATCTATATCCAAAAACCTTCTCTAAGGAGGCTATCTAGGCCTTTGGCCTGAGAGTCCCCCATCTCAACGTCTTGCACTTCCCCATTTGACCGCAGCCCAAATCGGTTCAGATGCGTTGCTTTCTCCTTTGTGGTCCCGTAGCCTAACTTACTATTCATCTCTCTTACCCTCCAATAGTGTCGCCGATTCGCCCGTGGCTGCTGCAACAACTCCCTTTCCATGCCCTTTCTTCTTCCTCTTCTTTTTCTTTTCTTCTTACTTAAGTCAGGCCCACAAGAAGTTGCGACCCGGTTCCTACTACCTATATCCCGATTTCACCCGTGGCTGATTCAGCAACTCATCTTTTCTTCCTATTTTTTCCCTGTTACTTCTTCTCGCTTACAGGAGCCCCAGAATCTAACTGCGCTGGGTTCCTGCCGGGAGACGCTGACGAAGCCACAACCTCAGCATAACTGCGGCTGACATCGAAGTTTCTCCCACCATTCCCCTTAGTAGTCCTCAAGGGATCTTTAGGCTGAACACCAACTTGGTTGTGGTCACCCCCGCACTTTGATTTATTTCCGCTTCTACTCTGTTCCTCTCGTCCACCCTCGCACTTTGACTCTTTTCCGCTTCTGCTTTGTTCCTCTCTCCTTCCCCAGAACAAGCTGTACCAACCCTTTCCTGTCCTGATTTCCTATGATTATTTCCATCCCCTCCTATCTATCACTGTATCTCTCCTACGATCTTTGGCACCTTCACCCGTGGAAGTCACCACCCCGTCATGTGGCTAAGGCGGCTGACCTCCTCCCAAAGTTGACCGACCCGGTTTTTCAGTTTCATCAACTCTCGGATGCAATTTCCCTCTAAGTACCACACGTGATCCGTTACAACGGTCATCTCGCGATGATGTCGTTGCTCCACATCCCTGAGCTTTCTCTTCATTCCAAACTCAACGTAAAAAAACAGACGAATGCTATCTCTAGTAAGAGCTTTAAAATACTTTCTCTGAAATCGATGCACCAACGAATACATATGCAATTACTGCATTGTACCTTCAATTTCTCTGCTCATGGCATATTGTCTCTATCCTATAATATGTGTGTGTGTGTGTGTGTGTGTGTGTGTGAAACCTCTCACCTGTGAAACTTTCTGAGGGATGTGTACATGTGCGATAATGGCTGAGCGTAAATGTTCGTATGTGTGTGAAAGAGGGCGATTTATATGTGTGTGTGTGCTTTAGTTATGTGGCTGAATGTATCAGAGTGATGTGTGTGTGTGTGTGTTTAAGGTTGAAATAAAAGGTAAGGGAGAAGAGCTGAGGGGAGTGTATATGCGTCTGCGTATATAATTTGTATTTATATATCTAACTTGTATTAGTGCGATTTGTATTTGCCTTACTTATTTGGTTGTGTGTTGGATGTGTTTCTGTGTAATGTGTGAGCATAAGGTGAGCAGAAGTGTAGGTGTATGTGTTTGAGGGATGTGTATTAGGGCGTGTATTGAAGTTTGTTCGAGGTTAAAAAAGAAGAAGAGCTAAAAGGAATGTATATTTGTGTGGGTATGTAATTTGTTTTTATTTCTCTTACTTGTATGACTGTTTAAGATATGTATATTTTGTGATGTGTTATTACAATAAGAGTAGAGGGAGGAAGTAAGTTAAATTTTCGAGCTGGAATGTCCCGCAAACATGATGTAGATCGTAAAACTGTCAAATTCAGAGAGGAGACTCAGTGAAAACTACCAACAGTCTGAAGTGATTTAAGAAGATTGAATAACGTATGGGAAAAATACTAAAAATGAAACTAGAACAGTAAAAAACAACAACAAATCAAAAAACACCAAAAAAAGAAAGAAAAAGAGATAAACTTAGCTGTGTTCAGTTGTATTCTGGCAGTGAAGAAAACGCAATACTTGGTGGGGCAAAACAAATTGAAACACACAAAAATTAATATAAACCAAATTTAAAGAAAGTAATGATGCTCTAGACTGTTAAAAAACTATGAACACAAGACACAGGCACTAGTAAAGTACTACGACACAACGATTAGTTTAAAGCATTTGACAGGTTAAAATATATTTAAACACAAACAAGAAATAAATATAAACCAAAACTAAAGAAAATAATGATGATCTAAACTATTAAAACACTCCAAACACAATACACTGGCACTAGCAAAGCACTATAACAAAGAAAACAAGAGATAATCTTTAAAATATTCAGGGATGTCTTTCTGAGCGGGGAGCGACAAGTCGGAACGTCCGATCACTACGAGTTCGAGAGAGAGAGAGAGAGAAAGAGAAAGAGAGGGAGAGAGAGAGAGAGAGAAAGAGAGAACTACAAGGAGCTACAGGGAAAAAAGTACCCTAGTAGACCTTACGATCCATTCAAAGAGGGTATCTTTGGCGTAACAGTTGAACAGGCGCAGTTTTCGAAAGTGTCAATTGACACTCTCGAAGAACACTCAGGCACTTGTTATGTGCCCAAACGGTTTGTCTAGACGCGACTTGAACTGCTCAACAGAATTGCCTTTGACAACTTCCACTGGAAGTGCCTTCCATGTACCACAGATGCTGTAACCCTTCAGTTCAATTTTATATCCGTGGTTTCTGGTTCTGTTCTCGCTAAGCTGGAAAATATCCCTGTAGTCTACATTGTTGAAGCCTAAAAACATGTTAAACACTTCAATAAGCTGACCACGCAGCCTCAGGGTCTCCAACGAGAATAAATCTAATTCCTGTAATCTATCTAAATAATTCTTGTGTCTGATAAAGGAAATCAGTTTGGTTGCCCTGGCTTTCACATGTTCCAATATCGTATTGTCATTGGAGTATGTACGGCCTACTCCAAGTGCGGCGGAACAAAGGAGTTGTACAAACAAAGTACAATTTCCTTGTTCCGATATACAAACTGGTGCTTTATGTACCCTAAAATCCTTTGGGCTTTCTTCTCCGCCTCAATGCACTGTTTCGAGAAATTGAGGTCAATATTGATAGTTACACCCAAGTCCTTCTCAGTGTCGGTGGATTCAATAGCAGTGCCCTTAAGGATACACTGAGATTGGGGGTTTCGGTAGCCGATTTGCATCAATTTGCATTTGTTCACGCTAAAAGGCATTTGCCATGTGTCTGGTCATTCCCCAGTCTTCCGAAGATCTTGTGCAGGCGGGCAGTATTTCCATCCTTTGCCACGTTCATACCAAGCTTGGTATCGTCGGCAAATTTAGAAATCTTGGCAACCACGTCACCGTCCATGTCGTTGAGGTAGATGATAAATAGTAGTGGTCCCAGGACAGAACCTTGAGGCACCACACTAGTAACGGGCACCCACTCAGAAGCCTGTCCATTCACCACCACCCATTGCCGTCTGCCACTTAGCCAGTTCTCTATACAGCCTGCTACTTTTCCGTCTATGCCCAGCGCTTGCACTTTCCGGAGAAGGCGGCGGTGTGGTACCTTATCAAAGGCTTTCTGAAAGTCTAAGTGGAACACGTCCACCGCCTTCTCCCGATCGTGCTCACTGAAGACAAAGTGGGAGAATTCTGAGGGATTTAATGTCCCCTTCTCTTCCTCAAATGGCCAATCGTTCGACGGATTGGTTTATGGCTGCTTACATATCCGTGCCTTCGGAAGCCGTGCTGAGAACTCCTCACTAGCAGGTTTGACTATAAATGCGACATCATTTTGTCCACCATGATGCTTTCCATGAGTTTACCAACTATCGAAGTCAGATTGATAGGTCGGTAGTTAGACGGTTGGCTACGGTTTCATTTCTTGAAGACATGAGTCATTTCCGCTTCACGACAGTCTCTAGGAACGTATTCGGTCCGGATTGACATGCTGAAGATTGCGCTCAGGTGTCGTGACATTTGATCGCGAACTTCTTTCAACACTTTAGGTAGAAACCCTATCCGGGCCAGGTGACTTATTCGTCATTAGGTCGGTGATCTTCTTTTTTATTTCTCCTTCGGTGAAGTCCATATCCTCCAGCTTTTCCCCCGAGTAGGAATCCCTTGGCTGGGGGATAGGACCACACTCTTTAGTAAACACTGAAGATAAGTATTCGTTGATGAGGTTAGCATTTTCTGTATCTGAGTGCTTTAATGTCCCCTTCTCTTCCTCAAATTGCCAATCGTTCGACGGATTGGTTAATGGCTGTTTACATATCCAAAAAACCCATTGGGATTCTCTTCACAGAGTCTTGCCACTCGGAGTTCCTCAGACCGCTTAGCTGCCCTTATGCTGGACTTCACTCTCCTGGCTAGCCTCCGGTATTCGTCAACGTCACCCGAAATCTTCGATTACCGGTACACATTTCTATTCTCCCTTAGCAGTTGGCCGATTTCTCGATTAAACCACTTTGGTTTAATAGAGGACCGACGGGGGCATTTCAGAGGGATGTAACCTGATTGAAGACTCATGAATGTGGTTTTGAAACTGTTCCACGAGTCTCCAACAGCCTCGCACACTTCTAGCCTCGCGTCAGTCAGTCCAGCACGAAGACCTGCAAAGTCTGCTCTTCTCAAATCAAGTTTCCTCGATTGACTAGTTGCAGGCCCTGCATGAGGACATTGACTATAAATCTAATTAGTCGGTGGTCACTGCCACCGAGCTCTTCGCCAACAAAGAGGTCCTCTACGATGTCATCCTCAGAGGTGAAAACAAAGTCGAGGATATTGTGTCCTCTCGTTGGCTCTCTCACCCATTGAGTCAGGAACTCGTTGTTCGCGAACTCCAGGAGTAGTGCGTCCTTGCCACAGGGTTCTCTCGTTTCCCAGTCAACATGGCTATTGAAGTCACCCATGGTGATACACACTGTATTTTACAAGTTCGCCCAACAGCTGGTACAGTCCTGTTATAAGAGTTGGGCTGGGGGTCTGTAAAGCACCAGGGTCCTGTATCCGACAGGACCTATCTCTAGGTCAACACCTAGTAGTTCATGGTCAGATACGATGTTGCATTCTGTCGAGTTGAGAGTATCCTCGATATACAACATCACACCGCCACCCTCTCTGTCTGGCCTATCTTTCAGGAAGAGCTGGTACCCGGGAATCGTGAATTCACCTTCAAAATCTGTGCTTGAGGATTTTACCCACGACTCTTTTATGGCTACCATTTCAGGTTCTTCCGTCGCTACGAGGCCACGAAGTTCAAGAAACTTGTTCCTGATCGAGCTCGCATTAAACAGAAGAACTTTCAAGGAGTCCTCGACTGTCGGACTCTGTACACTCTTCCTTTTCCGGCTTGTTTGTTGGCGAAGAGGCACTCCTCTTTGCGACCTCTGATAAGGTCATTCCAGGAGCGATACGGGCGTACTGTTGTACGTCCTCCCTCACTCTGGGCGGGATACTCCTTTAGGTCCTTTCTACGACATCCTGGATCATGTTCGACAGAAAGGCCTTTCTTTTATAGGAAAGATGTACCCCATCCCTTTTGTAGAGATCACTTCTACCATAAAAGGTGCGGTACGAGTCCACAAAAAACCCTTCTGCCGTACACAAATCTACCAGGCGCTGGTTTAAAGAGACTTTTATCGAGTGAGCGGTTCATGTTGGACCTCTCCTCGGGAGCATCCCGACTACAACACGCTTGCGGGTTTTCAGCCCACAGTTGTCCACGGCGCCAATGACCGTGTGGAGAATTTTATCCGTATGGCATACCCTACCTCCTCTCAGGTAGAGGTTGTTTCCACTGACCATCAGAACAAGGATTGATCTCTCAGAAATCTGTGATTTCTCAGCTTCTACTCTGATGTAGTGGTTACCCCATCCTGGAAGGCAGCTTACCTTTACACTAGTGCGAAGGCTGGCCGCTAGCCGGGGCTGCAGATCCCGTGCTTGAGAATCACCAATAAGGGTGACCCTTGCACATTTGTCAAGGGTCTCTACATTTTTCTTCTTCTTCCATTTCTTGTCTTCCTTTGTTTTCTATTCTTCTGTTTCTCGGTTCTTTTCTTCTGCTTCTACTTTCTCGTCCTCTGTTTCCACTTTCTTTTCTTCTCTTTCTACTTTCCCATCTTTTCTTTCTACTTTCTCTTCTTCCATTTCTACTTTCTCTTCTTTCTTCTTTCTTTTCTTCATTTTGGCTCGTTGAGGCAGTCCTGCAGCAGGAGAAATTTGCTGTTGGACGTCGGAAGCCTTCTCGCCTGAGCATCTGCAACCCTCTGTTTTTAAGAGTTGAACCTCCCTTTTGAGGGGGGAGTTCTCCTCTCTCAGTTGAGCGATGCTCTCGCCCAGGCGCTTCACGAGTTCGCAGAAGTCACAGACACTAAAGGCATCTGTGAGCTCCTTGCAACGCCTGCCCCCGAATTCTTCACTCCATCTGTAATCTTTGCATATTTTGCAGGTAACTTGCAAAACCGAGGACCATTCTTCTTCGCCATCTTAAAAAACTCTCGGACTATACGCATTGAAAAAGGTTTTTTTGTGTGTGATTTTCTCTCGCACTAATCACATCCGCCTATTTCCAGGAGGTTTTCAGTCGTTCGGCGAACAGAAGCCCTTTGACCAAGCACACCAACCCTAAGGTCTCCCCTGGGCCGGACGTCCCCAATCGTGACACAGTTCCCAACTGAGCAGCATGAGAGCCCCAATGAACTGGTTCCGTGATTTTTCGACAGGGGTGCTTGAGGTGTAACTGTCTTCCTACTAAGCCCTACTAATCAACTAAAAACAGCAAGAATTAAGGCAAATAGTAAAGCTAAGTGCCCACGACTTCATCCGAGATCTTTAGCTGATCTAGCAACCAGCAAGGCACAAAAGCTTTCTCACCAAAGAACAGTTGAGCCTTTATTCACCAAGTAGCGGTCACAGGGGGCTGGTCTGGCCATTACACGTTAAGAGAAAGCTTTTAGGATGTACCTAGCATTTCTCCATTAATCGTGCCCCCAAACGCCTGAGATCCCTTCAATCTCAGTCTCTTGCAACCTATGAGTGCTCTAAGGCGTTATTTAAAGAGGTTCCAAAGCCTCTCTTCTCACGCGGCATAAGGGAGCTGGTAAGGCCTTATTAATAAACAACTTATGTGTGCAGAGAGAGAGAGAGAGAGAGAGAGAGAGAGAGAGAGACAGAGAGAGAGAGAGGAGAAGAGGAGGGGGGGAGAGGGAGAGGGAGAAGGATATATATATATATATATATATATATATATATATATATATATATTGTTGATGAGATTAAATTAATTTGCCGTGATTAATGTCGGTGGTCCATTACTCGATATTCCTATGATTTATAGTTTTTCTCAATTTAGTGCTGAAGTTGACATCAAAAACTCCATATCGGAACTAGTCTCGCCTTAATAAACTTCATGGTCTGATACAGTGGTTTCAACACAACTATATCTGGTATTGAATAAAGAGTGTATATATATATAATGAAACACAAAATCTTTGAGAGACAAGGACTTGTTATTCACAAGTACATGACTAGATGTTTTTGAGTAACACACCTCATCCTTCAGCTGTGCAAAGACTGACAAAATATCACTTTGGCACATTCCTTATATAAAAATCACAGGAAAAAGTGAAAAATAAGTTCAAACAATGACCAAAATAAATTAGTAATTTAATTTTGTCAAATAAAAATTAATCCATGTTTTAGAAAGAATAAATATTAAAACAATTGGAATTAGTAAAAAGATCGAGAAATGACAGGAACAGCCCATTAAAAAATATTAGCGCATTACATTATAACAGCAACGATCTAAGAGAAAACGTACACATTGCCATAGCTTTTGATGTCCAAGTTAATAATTGTTAGTTTGTTTTTCCTCTGTAATGTGCTTGAACACATAGGTTAATAATGAATTAAAGGACTGAAAAGGGGACTAAAAATAAATTCGGTAGATTGTAATGTTATTTAATGAGAATAGAATTAAGGAATCAGGTTTTAAGACAATGGCTTCATTTTATTAATATGGAGTGGTTCTAATATGTTTGAAGAATGCAGCGGATGACTATTAGACAAAAAAGAAATTTCAACACTCTATTAAATATAGAGTGATCAGTATTTATGCATGATTTCGTAACTAGAAATTCCTCGTGTCGTTACCGGCCACTGCCTTCTCTGATATATTTGAAGATGTTTATCGACTAACTGTTTGAGGTTCAGGCTATTACGAGCCTAGACAACAGGCATGGCAGCATACACATTTGAATTGATAGACCATAGCAGATCTCAACATATGTAGGTATAGGAAAACTGAGCATGACTACGATATTTATAATGGGAAGAATGATCTAGATAAACCTTGATTGATATGGAAGAAATTGAATTTACATTATAGCTGATGATCTAAAACTTTTTCTTAGTAGCAGCGTCATCAAAAGATATAGACGGTAATAGAAATGCAGCATTTTTAAACAGAGATATTGGGTTGGTGGTCATATGTACATAGTTTAAAGAATAAAGTTTTTAGGTATTTATCAAATAAGTGGATAGGATATATTTAAATAGAAAATTTTGTTCTCAGAAAACTCATTTCTTTATGAAATACTGTCTAATCAGACGAAACTTTCAAAGCTCCAGTACCGATATATATTTATATATATATATATATATATATATATATATATATATATATATATATATATATATATATATATATATATATATATATATATATATATGTATAAATCTTTCATGAACGCAAAAGAATGATGAAATTAATCCAGCACACCGCAAGAAACAGAAAAACAGGAAAAGTTTCTTCTTCCTGTTTTTCTGTTTCTTGCAGTTTGCTGGATTCATATATATATATATATATAATTACAGTAGGAAGGATACGACCATCAGTGACATTCTTATTTATTCCAAGAAACGTTCGGATTACCTAATCCATCATCAGGCTAAATGGATAGGTTCACTATCTAAATTATTTTGCTTTTGATTTGTATCTAGTTTATGTTAACATTCGTTCGCCTCACAAATTGTGTTTATCCTTTTAGCCTGATGATGGATTAGGTAATCCGAAACGTTGCTTGGAATAAATAAGAATGTTACTGATGGTCGTATCCTTCCTACTGCAATTAAAATTACGCCTTCTTAGAAGCAACCTTGTTGAATATATATATATATATATATATATATATATATATATATATATATATATATATATATATATATATATACATATATATATATATATATATATATATATATATATATATATATATATAAATATATATATATATATATATATATATATATATATATATATATATATATATATATATATATATATATATATATATATATATATATATATATATATATATATATATATATATATATATATATATATATATATATATATATATATATATATATATATATTTGGGTATACCACGTAGTAAAACTCATCTAAGTAATGGTTTACATTTTTTTCTTAAGTTTTCTTTTGCAAAACAATAAACTTGCAAATATGAGAGAAGAAAAAATGTATTTTTTAGTCTGGCCAAAAGGCGAACACGAAAACTTGTTTATAAAATGGTGCGCAAAGCAAAACAATTCTTGGTAAAGACGACTTCCAAAGTTTGTTTATTCCCATAAATATTTTACAAACTTTTTCTTTTGCAAACTTGAAATTTCCACACTCGCTTCGTTTATCCATGCATTGTTTTAGTCTTTATTTAGGCATTATTATTGTGTACTACCTATTTATCTAGTCTGGTATCATGCGTTCTAAATGTGTTATACATGCAGTACCATTATTTTTAGTTTAAATACAGATCGTGTCTATACGAAACCATTTACAAAAGTGCACGACTCAGCTGTTTAATAAAATGAACTTATTTTGAATCTTCAATGACTAAAAACCTTTCACCTCTCTAGAGGTATGTAAAGGAAAAGAGGGATCATCTGAGCAATCGATTTCTTTGATCTTTTGTCTCTCTTTGATCTCAGATTTGTTGTGTAGTTCTCTTTGGTTTCATTTCTTTTGCTGATAAATTCATTTTGCCCTTTGATTCAGTCTGTGTTACCAACCGACCAACTTTGGAGCCACTTTCAATGAGGGATGTAGTAATAGCTGGACTGTTGCATGTTGTGATTCATTAAATCCATTTTTCTCTTTGTAACTTAATTTGTTATCACTGTGGTCTTTAATTCACACGTATATATTATTCAAAATTATTCTTGTTTTATCAATTGATCTCTTTCAAATTTGGCTTCATCTTATTTTTTGCTCGGGTGTCAAAATAATTTATTTTTATTAATTAATTCAGTTATGAATTATTTCCAGTAATGAAAATTAGTTTTGTGTGATTTTTTATTCTCACTTGTTAATTTTCATCTTCTTTTCTTTAATTTTTCCCTCATTTATTTTTGGCTATAGCAGATGTACCCTGACTCCCAAACTGCTAGACAATCTTAATCTCAGAAGACAGGCTCGATAATCGTAATTCCGAAATGTAGATCTGGAACTACGATGTGTTAATCAAAAATCACTCGCAAGAACGCTTCGACGAGGTCGTGATTGCGATTAAAAATGGGATCAATTACAAGGAAATCAGAAATCTAGACGAATCCTATCTCGCTCTTGAGGTCGAACTCGACATCGGTAAGCTCGTCATAGCCACCAAGTACAGCCGCCAAGGAGAGGGTACTTACCAATACACTCTTTCACTTGTTTATTTGGCAGAAGAGCCCCCACTATATCAATGGGGGCTGTGAACGCCAGATGTCGGTAGTCCGGTTACAGGACCTATAACTGTCTTAGAAGGTGCCTAGACACTTTGCTAGACAGAAATATTGTCCAGCAAATAGGCCCAGACTTCCCTACCTTTGTTAGAAGAGGGAGTGCAATGAAACCAGACTTATGTCTGGTCAAACGTCAGCTGCAGTTTAATTACTACATAGAACCAGTCCAGGTACCATGTAACGATCGTATAGAGATTTTTCTTACGATCAACAGAAACCCCATACAAGTCCCAGTTATAGTCATACAAAACTACAGAAAAGCAGAGTGGGAACGATATGCACTTCTCCTCGACGCCTACCATCTGCCAAACCTGGATGAGGCAATTCCCGAGGAGATCAACCAGGCACTCGACGACCTTAATAACCATCTTATTAAGGTGGATAGAGCTTGTATCCATAAATACCAGCATAAGTCCATCTCAACCTGCAGGTGGACTGCATACATGAAGGAATTATACAGATAGCTGAAATTATTGTATTAAATTAACATCAGAAATGCATCAACTTACTCAATGCAATGAAGTAAAGAGATTAAAGAACAGCTCAACCAGTTGGTCTTTAAACAACAGTGGAGACGTTGGGTCGATGCCTTCGAGAGCCATGATCATGATGCATCTCCAAATACCTTTGAAGTAAAATCAGGCATCTCAAAAGATCAACCGGTACAAAGACGAAAATGGAAATATTAGAAGAAGACGGAACCATCGAGACAGAAGACAGAAGAATAGAAGAAATCTTTCGTCTTTATTGGGAAAGAATCTTTAGCATAACTGAAGAGCAAACGAAGAATACGAGATAGAGTTCGAAAATAACATCATAGACGAGCACAATGAACAAATACATAGGACGCACACTTACCACCAGGTGGACAGACAGCACGCCGGAGACGCCGAAATTACTAAAGAGGAACTACTCACGCCCTCCGATCATGACATCAGAAACCCCCTGGGCAATTTGGGCTTACAAAGTTAAACTTTGAAAAGTCACCAGCCAACGTCACCGAAGAAATGTGAAGGATTTTTAACGCGCGTCTAAACACGAGATACTTCATAGATACTTATAAAACGGCGAAAATGATCTGCTTACCAAAGCATGGGAAGGACCTAACGTTGAAAGAGAGAGAGCTAGCGGCAACTTTCACTCTTAAAATTTGGCGGAAAGCTCTTCCAGAAGATCCTCAACCAAAGACTGGTGTCTTACCTGGAGGAGAACTCCATCTACAATCCATATCAATTTGGGTTTAGAAAGCGACGTGCGGAGATGGCATTAAATTTCATTACCGCTAAGCTAGCTCAAGCCAAACGAGAAATGAGTTACGTAGACATTGTTTGTCTGGATGTGTCAAAAGCGATTGATAAGGTGTGTCAAGGGGGGATGAAGTTTAAGATTTTACGGCTGGGCGTAAGTGAAAACTTAGAAAGAGCTTTGGGTGCCTATGTTATGGAAAAATCGTCAGTTTAGGGTGCATGGACAGGCAGAAGTTTTCGATCAATGCAGGCCTCCCGCAGGGGGGTGTTTGTCCTCCACTCTCTACCTGATTCACACCACAAATGTCCAAGCCCCTGAGAACCCTACTTGCTTAAATATTCAATTCGTCGATGATTTCAGCCAGATAATCACATGTCCATGGAGGAATGCGGCTATGCAAGCTCAAATGACAGCAGCAGAAATCGAGAAATTAAACTTCTACCAGGCACAATTGAGGATTCGAACGAACCAAGAAAAGTTCAAAGTAGTCCCCATCTGCATGAGACTACTATCTGATGGTGGGATGGGGGATAGACGCTATCCATTCAACACAGAGTGGAATGTACTCGGTATGAAGAGTACTTCGTCCGGGTACAGGAAACACTCTGCAGATTGAATCTCCAAGGCTTCAGCTGCAGTCAAGACTCTATATTTGTTCAGAAATCTCCGAGAAAGCAACAAGAAAAAGATCTACGTTGCTGTAGCCCGCTTCTGCCCTCTATTTTGTCTTGAAGACACAAAAGAGGAAACTACAAACACTGCAAAATAAATGTGTGTAGCCAGTGGCGGTTCTGCCTATAGGCAATATGGGCAGCTGCCCAGGGCTTTACTTGTTAAGGGGTGGCATGAGCACCCTCCAAACATATCAAAATAAGAATAAAGTAATAAAAATATAAATTGAAATCGAATAAATCATAAAAAATATATAAAACCATCTGTGACGTTTCACAAAAATAATTTGTTACCACCGAAAGTCAAAAATCGAAAATCAGCTCGGTTTGGAATTCAGTTTTTCATTATAATAGCTTAAAAATCTTATAAAGAGAACTGAATTTTTGTAACAATTAGAATTTTTTTAAAAGAATAAACAAAATCGAAAAGATATTGATTTATTTAATTAAAAAATCAAGTGATTTAATCAATGCCATCCCTCTCACAAACCTTTCCCTAAAAGATCTGCATAATGCAAAATTTCTTAGTAGTCTTATTTCTTCTGCAATGCTTCCAGATTAGTATACTATTGGGAATAAAGTCTTATACCTAATACTTTAACATATGTAATGTTATTTTTATAGGTTTTATTAAATAGTTAAGTATATAAATATATTAAAAACGAATCATATCAGAATCTGTCAAATAACCGCAAATGTATAAGAAAGGATCAAAGCCATCAATCAGGTGCTTAATTTAGAAAGAAGAGGAAAGAAAAAGAGGAGAAACGAACAAAGGATGACGGTATGCCATCTACTTTTCACTAAAATTTATACTGCTATTTTGTGATATAGCTTTTTGAGTCATTTCAAATCTACTATAAAAAAATAAATAAATAATATATAAAATATAAAAAATATAATATTATAGTATAATAATAAAATATAAAAATAAAATAAATAAATAAAAACTGATCTATACTTACAGATGTATCGTTAAAAGATTGTTTGATGTAGGGTTTAATTGTGTTGGTATTTTCACAATATTGAAGGGAAATGGGTAAAAATGGCAAAACTTTTGTTGTACATATAAATAGTTAAAAGGCCTTTTCTTTAGGTTTTATTCAAACAAAACATACAGCACATATCATGTCCTGAAATAGAATGAAGAAAATATTACATTTTAGATTACAGACTAAAAGTTCAATAAATTATGCTTAATGACTTTTTAAATTAATTATACTAAACTATTAATGCATTTTCAGTTATCTTCAATTTTCCTACAAAGACACTTTTGAAATATTTTGGAATAGAAGCCGTCTACTTCTACAACAAAGCAGGTCTTTACAGAAATGGTCTTTGATCTTTCAGGTAATGATGAAGACCCACGTGCTTCGACTTCTGTCCAGCAAGATTCTTCAGGTGAATTTGTTTTTACATATGTCTATGAATGTGTGCATCTATGTGTGTCTATCTCTTCAAAGCCTTTTACCGCATTTTAGAACAGTTCATTGTATCATTGAGGTTTATAAAAATAGAGAAAAGTAATGAAACCCACTACATTCAAAAAAACCTCTTCAGTGGGTTTTGTTTGTATAAGGCATTTTTTTTTAATGCCAATCCTGGTCTAGGTATCCTAGGGCAAGCAACTCTCTGGAAAATCGGAAAAACTAGTGCCCCATCCTCCCATAAGTTACACCTATGATTATCTATCATATTTCTGTATACTATTTCTCTTGTTTTTGCAATTAGAAATGCCTGGAGCAGAATTCTCCCCTTCTATCAAATTTACCTTCCATCAAATTTACCCTTGAAATAGAACAGAACGCAACAATTCCTTTCCTTGATTTATTAATACACCGCATTCATTCTCGTTTCAAATTCTCTATCTATCGGAAACCATCTAATTCTTCCTCTTATATTCACTTTTACTTCTCTCATCATATTAAAGTCAAAAGATCTATTTTTATTTCAATGTTTCTCCTTGCACTTCGTATAGTTAGTCCTGAATTCTTTGAGTCTGAAGTTTCCAAAATTCTTGACATCGGCCATAAACTTTGCTATCCTTTTCAGTTCCTTAATAAATACCTTCAGTTAGCTAAAAGGTCTTTTTATCGATTTGAACCTCGCGCGCCTTTTAATAACAAAAATACTCTTGTACTTCCTTTTAATCCATCCTTTGTTTCTCCCGCTCATATTTTAAAATCTCTAGGCATTTGTGCAGTATTTAACTATAATAATACTATATCTAAACTTTTAGTCCACTACTGGCAATGTATATTGCGTAAAATGTATCGATTGCTCTAAATATTACTTTGGGCAATATGGTAAATATTTAAAAAAAAATATATCTCAACATAAATATACTGTCCGTCGTGGAGAAGAAAGCAGCTAATTTTATATACATACTCGTATGTCTCATCTTAATCATAATATTAATTGGAATTAAGCCAAAATCATTTGTCATAACAAAGATACTATTGCATGTAATATCATAGAATAGACATTTATTAGTAAGTTCCCAAATTCCAATTTAAGCCCTGGCTGGTTTAAACTCGATGGGTATATTTTAAATTACATTCACACTTCACTTTAGAAACTTTTAACTTGTAATTAATTATATATAAATATATTTATCTTAAGAAATTAATTCTATTTTATGTTTGCGTGCATCTATCTACATATGTACCTGTACGTTTATGGCTATGTATTTTATGGTTTCTTTGTCAATTCTTTAGTACATCTGTACTTTTAACTTGCAATTAATTATATATAAATATATTTACACTAAAAAATTAATTACGATGGCTTTTATTTCTGACCTCCGATGTTAATCTCTCCCTTTGATTTTCTCTTAATGCCGAATTGTTTAGGTATATTAATCCTCCGTGAACCCTTTTGTCTTTTGAATATACCTGTTTTAATGATCTTATTTTTTTTGTCCCTCTCCGCTCCTCCTTATTTTTCCATTTCCTTTCAATTCATTTTATGATTGGTTTATTGCTTATTGTTGGCGTTCCCTCTCCTCTGTATCTTGCTTATATATATAACACTTTTCTGTGCTTTTGTTATTCCTTGATAAAGAACTCGAAATAAAGTTCGAAAGTACTTGGAATCTTCGTATTATTTTCCTTGTGGGCTTTGTTGCATTCATTGCTTACTCACGCGATACTTTGTGAGTTTTTAACATACACACACACACACACACACATATATATATATATATATATATATATATATATATATATATATATATATATATATATATATATATATATATATATATGGGGGGGAATTCCACGTGGAATTTCTTTTCCAGCACGGAAGAAAATTCTAGAATTTGGTCAGGCTTAAATTGGTAAGCCTCCCCCCCCCCACATCCACAAGCGGTAGCCTCGAACCGGGTCCACCTCGGACCACCTTTTTGCGGGTTAGAATCGCCTGGCTGTGAAGATTCGAGGCCGTTCGAGAGTAGCGCTGTTTCCCCCACCCCTGCGGGGGGAGCCTCGGATATATAGGGCTCGTCTTCCAGGTGGGAGACACAGAGTTGAAGAGTCCCGCCAGGATCCAAGAAGCATTCCCCTAGTTCCAAGTCAGGTGCTAACAACGAAGAAAAGTGACGGCTGAACTTTTCGTGTGTTGGAATTAGCCCAGCCAGTGAGGTAATTCCATTTGACGATCGCCAACGAGTGATTTTTCCGACTCCACTCATTAACTCCTGTCGAAACCCTCCTCGTTCCCTCTTCGTCTTCAGGTGGCCGAAATACTCTCCCCTGGACTGGACGTTACCGCCCCCCACCTTTTGGACAACCCTTATCACGTCAACTTCCCGCTCAGAAGCTCCGAGTGTCCTCGCCCTCGAGAACGGAACTGTGAACGGTCGCCGAGTATCCACCCTCGGACACCGGGTGCGCCTGCATCGTGGTGTCTGAGGACCTACTCCCCCCTGTTGGCCCCGACCACAAGAGGTTTGCGGTGGTCCACGACTACCTTGGCGGGCTAGTCGTTTCCCAGTAACTCGTTGTCACATCGAGTGTGACAGTATGTCCGGTTGGGCCGAAGTGGTAGCGGCCCTAATCCAGTTCTGCTCCGTTTTGATCGGTCAGAACCCCGTAATCCAAGACCATCCCGTGGCCCAGCCCGTGATTACCTGTACACAGGCAGACCTGAAACCCCATGTACCCGTTCCCCTGGAAACCCCTATCGACCCGGAGTTCCGAGCCCTCCGGAGCGACAAGTTTGCTTGCGCCCAGAAGAAGTGCGCAACTCTCCTCCCCCTTTGGGAGAAAACTAAAACCCTGGAGCGTGAGTCCACCCGAGGTAACAAACGATTGTCGTCGTATCTCGTGAAGAAGGACTTATTGAGAGGTATAAGACCTACTTTGACATTAAGTCCCGAGAACGGAAATTCAAGCCTGGCGCGGAGGTGCTGTTACTACTTCCCACGGAAAGCAACAAACTCCTTAGCCATGGAAGGGACCCTACCCCGTCCTCGAGGCTAGAGGAGCCGTGGATTACCTCATCAGGACTCCGGCGGGAGCGAAATTTTCCACGTGAATTGTATATATTATCTCATTAATGTTCTTAATTGTGATTTTTTTTTTTGGTCCAATAAGTTGTTTAGTCGTTAGTCCCATATTCATGCCTCCATTTAGTTGCATCCTTTTTTTTGGTTCCACTGAAATGTCGCCAATGTTCTCCTTTGATTTTTTAGTTTAAAATTGTGCTAGTTAAATTGTCTCTAGAATTGACCCATTTAAAGCTTATGTCCGTAAATTCCCCGCTGAGCTCAGATTCACGTTTTTTTGTGTATACACCTGTCGTAGTGGGTCAGAATTTCCCTAGACCCTTGATAATTCTTGTTCAACGGGTGGGATGATCCTTTCCTACGCAACTGCTCTGTAAAGCATTATCTTTCGGATGGGAGATGTGTGGGAGAACTCCACGTGGGATTTCTTTTCCAGCACGGAAGTGACGTCCATGCGCTAAAGAAAATTCTAGAATTTGGTTAGGCTTAAATTGGTAAGCCTCCTCCCCCCACACATTCACAAGCGGTATCCTCGAACCGCGTCCACCTCGGACCACCTTTTCGCGGGTTAGAATCGCCTGGCCGTGAAGATTTGAGGCCATTCGAGAGTAGCGCTGTTTCTCCCACCCCTGTGGGGGGAGCCTCGGATATATAGGACTCGTCTTCCAGGTGGGAGACACAAAGTTGAAGAGTCCCGCCAGGATCCAAGAAGCATTCCCCTAGTTCCAAGTCAGGTGCTAACAACGAAGAAAAGTGACGGCTGAACTTTTCGTGTGTTGGAATTAGCCCAGCCAGTGAGGTAATTCCATTTGGCGATCGCCAACGAGTGATTTTTCCGACTCCACTCATCAACTCCTGTCGAAGCCCTCCTCGTTCCCTCCTCGTCTTCAGGTGGCTGAAATACTCTCCCCCGGACCGGAATTTACTGTCCCCCGCCTTTTGGAGAACCATAATCACGTAAACTTGCCGCTCAGAAGCTTCGAGTGTCCTCGCCCTTACGTTTATTGCCTGCAGAAAACATCCGTGAAACCTTACCCTGACGTCTCACCCGGAATCCTCCGTAAGCCAACCCTTCTCACCCTTCAGCAACCCATTTGAGTTAACCCTCCCCATTGGAATAGTCTCCTTCTGTAACGCATTAATTTCTAACTTCAGAGTCTGATGCATAAATCTGCAATTCCCCCCTCATTTACCAATTTAATTTCGCCCATTTATTCTCTTATTTTATGTAACTAAAATTATATTTTTGTAATGCCTCTTTAAATAACCTTGAGCTTTGTCATTGACCAAATTTTACCTGACCTCGTTTTGCACTCTTTTCACGCTGCTCCGCGCATCAAAACTCGTGGCGTCTTCCTCTTGTCGGTTTGCATTTAAGTTATTAGTCCCTTCCCCCATAGATATAATACGGTATTGATATAATATAATGTCCCACCACGACAATCAATATATCTATATGTTTTTAAATGGGTGGTTCTTTTTTATCAGAAAACCGATGAAGGCTCTCTCTATCTTCGTTAGACATTGGACGTTACGAAGAATAGTCAAACGGAACGATTAGAGAAAATTGTCACAAAACCTTTATAAAATATATCGCCAGGATCATTAAATAACATTGGTCAACAAAAATTAAATTATTTCATGGTTTTGAAGTTAAAAGTTCCTATTCTACAGTAATGAACAAATATTTTGAATCTACTATATTTTTTATATAAGAAAATCAATTGAAATAATTAAGCGTTGCATTTTATTTTCGTGTTTCTATCCGAATTTGAAGGAGAAATATATAAAGTTTTGATGCCTAAACCCCTTTTATTAAGCAATACGGTGAATTGATGCGCGCAATCAATATTTATAATGATGTTCCTTTTTCTTCAGGACCTCTTCAATTACTTTTGGCATGCTGGGGACAAAAATTTTTAGGATTTTTGATTGATATTGCTATATTTTTTGTTCATTAACCACCCTCAACTGCTTAGAATGTATGTCCTTTTTTATGAACGGCCAGTTTGATTATAATTATCCCCCACAAATTATAGTCCAAAGTCCCAAAAGTTTGATGTTTTTTTTCAGTCAAACACTTTTTTATTGTCTTTGCTTTGTAAAAGGTTACGCAATAATGCTGAAAAATAAAGTTACCATCACCAAATTGTCGTGTACTTTTGGGAAAATTTGCTGTTGAGGTCAGTTTAATGTTCTTGTGCAAAATTGTTGCAATCCAGTTCCCTTAGAGGAGAAGAAACCCCATGCATAGAGAGTGTATGTAATCTTCACGGTGAGCAGGAGACAACACTTATGAAACCGCTTATCTTTTACCTTGTTAACGAGGTATCTTCCAGAAGCTCTAAACAGGTGGATGTGAACTTCATCACAGAATATCACTTTGCCCTAGTCTTCAACAGTACATTCTTTTTATTTCCTACAAAAGAGAGCCTATTGGTAAGATTCTTCTAGGTGAGAGAGGCTTCCTTTTATTTTAGCCTTTCTTGTCTTGCTAGCTTTGTCGAAAAGTCTCTGCCTTACCTTTCCAATCGTGATCGAAATTGACACTAGCAGCCAACTAATCTTTGAGCTGGGAATTTAACAGGAGTGATCTTTGAGTTCATTTAAAGCTCATGGAAGTCCGGAATCTTCTTCACAGAAGTGTATCCAGTTTTTTTAATGGCATTAATGATCCTTGTATTTCAGGCCACGTTGGAGCAAAGCAACAATGGCTGCACCTTTTTCCTTTGCAAAGAACAATTTATAGAATTGAAAAAGATTCAAACCTTTTATTAAAAGATGTTACCAAATAAAAAATAATTACACTACATCATTAAAATAACCTTTATTTGCCACCATTTTAATGCTTTAATTGAATAGCAAAGCTCCAGGGACTGAAATTCATCGCTTACAGTACTAGAAAGCCCTTTTGGATTCAGCAAAGGAAGGCAATTTGTGCTTATCTTTTAAATGCTGACCTTTTAATAAACTTAAAATACTTTACATATTATAATAATTATTCCTATTACGTAAATTTTCAAAATCACTGAATAAAAAAATTATATATTAATCGAACACTTTTTGCTATCACTGCAGGTTAATCGAAGATGCTGAACTCGAATACGGCATCAGTAAAGACTTATTGGCTCTGCTTTTTGATAACTAGCATACCTGTTTATCTAGCTCAGAGGGTCTAACTTATACCTTTTTATTTAGTTCCATCTATTAATATTGTGTATTTGTTCAACATATTTCGTATTGTTTTTGAACTTGATGAATTATATTTTTCCACTTCTGTTCTTTCAGAGATTCTCGATCAGACTGAGAGAGGTGAAAGATAAAACGTCGCAAATGTGTAAATTATCCTGCCCTTTTTCTTGTTACATTTGTGGAGCTTTCATCATGGAAAGCTTCAAGAAACCTATTACAAAGGCTGTTCCATTGAAACTAAAAATACTTTCAATATCCGTTAGAGGAACTAGATAAGAAATGAACGCCTCACATAACATGTAGGTCCTGCGTCAATCTCCTTAGTGAATGGATGCATGGAAAGCAAAGTTCGGGTTTGCCAATTTTATTGTACCAATGCTGTAGCAGAAGCCTAAATACCACAACAACGACTGCTACTTCTGTCTTACAAACATTAAATGAATAAATGTCAAGACACGTGGTACAGAACATTATCTTAATATGGCTTCTGCAATCCGACCAGTGCATATAGCACAGAAGTACCAGGTCAAAACCAACCTGCTCAAAACGATCTTAGCATCGATTTTGATTGCAAGTGTAGCTCGACGGATAATGACTATCAGGGCGACACAGGAAACTGTCAACTAGGAAGCCCTTCATAACCTTATAAGAGACCTTGGGAACAACAATGAGAAATTTAACGCGAATGAGCCAAGAAACAGGAGTTTTTTAAAGGTAAGAGAAAGGGACATTAGGAGAACACTAAGCTGAAAGAGAGCAAAGGGCGGCACAATGAAGGCAATCCTTACTGAAAAGACACAAGCAATTAAAAAAAGTTTGAAATTCCAGTCCGGGAATCGAACCTGTGCCTGCTGGTTGCCGGTCAGATACTCTACCGTTAAGCTAAGGCATTGTGACTCTACTTCGACAAAGCTGTACCCCATCAAACCCAGTATCTTCCTAAGCCAGTAATTTCAAACTTTTTTCCCTTGGCATTATTTCTGTCTTCTCAATAAGGTTTAACTTCATTGTGCCGCCCTTTGCTCTCTTTGATCCTATTGTTGTTCCAATGTCCCTTCCAATTACCTTTAAAAAACTCCTGTTTCTTGTCTCATTCGCGTCAAATTTCGATTTCTCATATATATATATATAATATATATATATATATATATATATATATATATATATATATATATATATATATATATATATATATATATATATTAGCCAGAAATATCTAAACAAAAGAATATACAAAAATTAAATGCCTGAATGAAATAAGTGAAAGTGAAACTTTAAACACAGCCCCCAAATAGAATATTAGTCTTATTAGACATTAAAAACTAGACAGAAATATATAAATTAACTAGAAATCGAACAACTAAGTTAACTAACAGTTAAATTGTGCACAGAACAATAAAAGTCATACACTAAAATGAGCATACTTCAGAAGTGAACACGATTATTTACACTTAGAATTCAAATGAAAATGATAATGACTTAAATTGAAATGAAAAAATATTACATGATTACACCCATTAACCTTTACTGTTGGAGTTTTCATAGCAACTGATTGAATGAATATAAATGATAGTGGAAGAAATTGTGTTTAGTGAGATATCAGAGAAATGGATGGTGGTAGGATATGCTTAGCGACTCATTAATTTTATGGATGAAGTCTTATCATTTAATTTAGTTCTTGATGCTTTCTGAATTACCAAAAATAATATTGGTATCAATGTAGTGACCAATATTAGCACTATGTAAACATAAGGAAGGTTCTCGTGTTTAAAAATACGAGAGCCAGTCTTACATGAAATCACTAAATTCGCAATTGTATTTTTAATCAGCTTAGATCAATGTAGCAACTATCGCGGACCGCGCACGTGAATAAATAAACGGATTGTCAGAGATGAGAGAGAGAGAGGAAGATGCGCGCTGCCGTCCCTTCAATGGAGAGAGAGACCCATTAGTCTGCGCTAATAGAATATTAATTTGCATATTAGTAAAAATATTTTTATACCCGAATTTCTATTGTCTCTGAACCTCCAAGATAGTCAACTATTTTGCCAACCTATATTTAGTTAATTTGCACTCTGCTTGTATTATCAATCCCCATGCACATAGCCATCATCGACCTCGGCTGAGAAACGCAGAAAAGGCTAACTTGACCGTATTCTACGACATATAGTAATTAATATCTATTATATATTAAAATGGTGTCAGGTTTATTGGGGTTAATCTTGGTCAATCAATTGATTGAAATCCGATCATCAATATATTGGTTAATCTTAGTTAAATTGTTAATTGTTGGTTAATATTGGTTCCGGTTCTGAAGTTTAAAAGGTGAGAAATAACCATTGCATACCTATTTGCGAAGTGTATTTGTTTCCGTTCCCATTTTTTTGTGTGAATTGATTGTCCAGTGACCGTATTTAACTATTATTTTTATTCACCCACGCAATTGAATTGTTGTTCTTCAAGGCCTTATCATGTCCCATAAGTTGAAGATATAGTAAAAATAGTTTATTCTTCGTATTGCTGTGCTAGGATTGCTGTAACTCTCGTCTCAATCACAATGAAAGTTTGACCGCAAAAGCTCTCTCGCGAGTGTTTCGATCCCCCTCTTTGTTGTTCGTGTTTTTGTTTGTTTAGCAAAACCATTCGCACTCTCGCTCGTGCGTAAAGGAATCCATACTTCCACCATATTCATTGTCGTGCGTTAATTAAATTCTTGTTGTTGTACCCATCAGGTAAATCCAGCAACATGTTGCCGTTTAAAATTTTCATTGCCAAAGATGAGTCACTCAGACTCAGTGGCAAATATCTGATAGCCTACATCCAGGAAGAACAAATAGAGAAAGAGCCAAAAGAAGATACAGAGAAGAGAAAAGGAACGAGAAGAAAGAGAGAGAATTAGGTCTCTCGAATTGGAAATAAGCAGAACGAGGAGCGAGACGCTATCCATAAACTTCTCAAGTTCTAGACTAGACGCACCGCAGGCTGGGACTATAAAACTCCCCGTCTTAAAAGAAGGCTAAGACTTTGGGTCTTATCTCCCTCAATTGGAAAAGATCTTCGAGGTGAACCAGTGGGACATCGAGACGGACGGCTTAGCACAATTATTGCCCCTGTTGAGCTCCCAAATCAGGGATATTTTTATCTCCCTCCCATCAGAGGCAACAATTGATTACTCATGACTCCGGATTTCTACCGAGCTTAATTTAGGCGCTGTCGCATTCAACTAAACCAGATCTTCCGACAGTTCGGCTACTCCCTACAGCGTCACTTTAATTTTTGTATTGACGCGTCCAAATTGCCTCATCAATACGACCACCCGATTGATTTCGTCCTCAAGGACCAATTTCTTGCGTCGATCCCTTCGGAAATCAGATCCTTCGTGAAGGATCGGAGCTGCCGTACTCTCAAGGAATGCATCGAGAAGGCAGATGTCTACGCGGCTAGCCACAACTGCTATCCGAAAGAAGGGAAGAAATCAGAATCCCCATCTTCTAAATCCAAAACAAGCAAAAACAAATTTGTTCCTAATAATGGGAATAAGTTCATTAAGGTGACAGGGCCCGCCAAACCCAAACCTCTCTTCTCGTCCTACCACCGTGATGTTAAGCCCTTTGCGCTCTATCCCCCTGCTTCGTCGTTTCCCAGGAGGACCATTGTGTGCTATTCCTGTGGAGTTCGGGGACACGTGAGGTCCAACTACCCTCAAAACTTTCAGTTTAAAAGCACCCCTCCTTCTGAACAGGTAACGAGGTCAGTGCCACCTTGACCTCCCCACCGTCGCAAAATGAAGCCCGGTCTTCTTCAAACCCAACGAATGCTGCTGGCCACAACAATGCACGTGCATTGTTGTATCCGATGAACTACTCCCCCTTGTTGCTCCGGACCACGATAAGTTTACCGTAGTGTATGATTACTTGGGGCGCGCAAATAAATTCCTCATTGTTCACTGCTACATTGAGTGCGCATATTTTCTTGGTTGAACTGAATTCTTTGCAGCCTCCATCAAGTTTTGCTCTGTCCTAATTGTTCAGTGACCCCGGGTTTCCTCCGGCCCCGTGGCTCAACCAATTACTACCCTTTTCCACGTCAAGAAGGAGCTGAAAGCCCTTACATCTCTGGAACCCCCATATACCCCCGAATTCCAGAGTGCGATAAACCATGACTTTGCTAGAATCCAGAGGGAATGTGAGTCTCTTCGTTCCTTGTAGTCAAAAGCCCAGAACATAACACGCGAAACCATCAGAGGGAATAAGGTGATTTCCTTCCTCATCAAGGACGACCTCCTCTATTCAGTGCGCACCGAGGAAAAAGACATCGAGTCCCGTTCCAAAAGTCTCTCAAGTCCTGCAAACGGCTCACGATAACCGATTTGCTGGTAACTTTAGTCACACGAAGACCACTTAGAGAATCTTCAAATATTTTTATTGGCCTGGCGCGACCGACGAAATTTTGCGCATTGTCGTTCGTGCGAGATTTACCAAAGGACGGCAATAAAAGGGCGAGTCAGACCTGCACCTTTGCAGAAGGGGCTACTAATCTCTGAACCCTTCTCCCAAGTAGCTATCGACCTAATTGAACCGATCCACCCCCCATCGAGCGAAGGCCATAGTTACGTTTTAAAGCTGGTCGACTTTGCCACCCAATTTCCCCAGGCTGTGCACCTCAAGAAAATTGATAGCATCTCCTGCGCCGAAGCCCTTATTGCCATATTTTTCCATGTGGGACTGCCCAAAGAAATCCTCTCGTATCGTGGTCGTCAATTAACCTCTTATTTAATGTACTACGTTGTTAAATTATTGATGATCAAGCCACTGTTTACCACTCCTCTTTACCCGAGTGGGAATGGAATGTGCGAGAGGCTAAATGGAAGCCTCAAGGCCATTTTCAGGAAGTTATGTGCAGATCAGCCCACTAAATGGCACCGCTTCCTTCCAGTAGCCTTCTTTGCCGACCGTGAAAGCCCACATCGTACATTAGGATTCGCTCCTTTGAACTTTTATATGGTAGAAACGTCAGAGGCCCCCTGAGTATCCTAAATGAACTTAATTCCAATCAGAAATTGGATAAAAATATCCAGACTTCTTACTCGTATCTACTAGATTTAAGAAAGAGGCTGGAAAAGTGCGCCGAAATTGCGTCTCAGAACCCTGACATGTATTTTTGACAATGAAGTATAAGGCATACTTTGATTTCAAGTTCAAAGAAAGGAAATTTAACCCCAGAGAAGAAGTTTTGCTTCTCTTCCCCACGGACAACAACAAATTGTTGAGCCAGTGGAAGGGCCCCTAACACATAGTCGGGAAGCGTGGTCCCGTCGATTACCTTATTGAAACTACTTCGTTAAGAAAGCTTTTCCATGTTAATATGCTCAAGCGGTACCACCGGCACGCAAGCTTTAACCAGATAGTTGCAAACAAAGAATCCCCCATGCAATCTGGCTACCCCCTGGAACCCTTTTGCGTAATCCAAGTCGTCTGCGTGGAGCAAGACAGGGAATCCCCGTTGCATGTCTTGCCCTACTTTAATAATTCCCCGCCTGTGGAAATTAAGAGATGCGACCAGCAATCATCTCTTCAAAAGGATCAACTGCAAGCGCTCCTGAGTCGTTTTGATGACGTCATCGCCGAGATCCCCGTTAGTGCTACACTCTTTGAGCACAATATCCAACTAACTACCCTGGAACCCATCCGTTCCAAACCATACCCCTTGCCTATACACTTCCGGGAAGTATTCAATAACGAAAGGGATAAACTTTTAATGTTGAGGATCATCGAACCTTCGGAGTAGAGCTATTGTTCTTCGGTTGTCATGGTAAAGAAAGCTGATTGTTTTATCGAATGTGCATCGATTTTAGAAGGCTAAATTCGGTTACCGTATTCGATGCTGAAGCGCTCCCCACCGTAGGTCAGAACCTCCACCTTTTTTAGAATCCCAAGTTCATCTCCTCATTAGATTTATTCAAGGCCTATTATCAGACCCCCCTGAAAAAGGAAGTGAAGAACTTTACAGCTTTTGCCACTCAAAAGGGCTTATGCTGTTCCAACGGCTCCCTTTTGGTGTGGTAACGGCTTGCAGCAATTATAACTGGATGATGATGAGGATGTTAGAATGCTTACCCAACGTGACCTTCTATTTTGATAATGTTTATGTGGCCACCCAAGATTGGGATCAACACTTGACCACCCATCAAGCCCTTCTGTATCGACTCCGGGAACACAATTTGACAATTGGCCCCGATAAGTGCAACTTCACTTTTGCTATTATCGATTACCTCGGCTTCCATATCGGGAATAATCTGTCAGCTTCCCTGCAAGAAAAGATCCGGGCCATCGTGGACATGCCTTTACCCACTAACAAAAAGCAGCTGCGATCCTTTATAGGCTCTGCATCATTCTATCATCGTTTCATACCCAACTTTCCCACTATCTCCGCCCCCCTCTGCGAACTATTAAAGAAGACGGCCCCCGAACGCCTCAAGTGGACGTCACTTTCGACTCAGAGCTTTAACCAACTCAAGAAGAAGTTAGCATCCGATCCTATCCTCCGCCTCCCTAATCTGGACAAACTGTTTGTCATTCGCACTGATGCCAGTAATGGCGGTATAGGATGTGTCCTCCTCCAGTATTAGCATATCGGTAAAATTTTCCCCATCGCTTACGCAAGCAGGAAATTACTTGCGCGCGAAAAAAATATGCGGTAATTGAGAGAGAAGCCCTCTCTATCATTTGGGGAATCCGTAAATTTAGAATGTATTCGTGTTCACCTTGTACTCCATCCACCGAGGAAGAACTTTAACTCACCTATGCTCCACACAGTCACCTACTCAAGCAGTCCTCGGTGGAAAGAGTCACAACGTGAATTACATCAGGAAGGACGTCTTCTTTCCTGCCGCATTCACATTCACTTCTTCCACCACAAAGGGATTTAAACTCACCGACTCCAGTCATTCATCTTACCAAACGTCAAGTTCAAAATAAAGTTATTTTATTAAGTTGCTTATAAATCTAAATACGAATTTAGTGGTAAATCCCCTTATAAACCAACTCAAATCCCGAGTTTTGATTCATAGGCAAAGAAGAAATATTTGTTGTTAAAAGATCCGGTGACCCCTGTCCCAATCCCACAGTAGCCGCAACTACCTATCTCGCTATATATATATATATATATATATATATATATATATATATATATATATATGAATGTTATATTTAAAAATTGTGAGCGACAATTCAAAGGAATCCGAAGAGAATGAATGATGAAACATAAAAATAGGCCGAAATAATATGTGATGACAGTTGACCTCTTCTCGTCTGAAACCTTCTGTGTAAACACTGCTCGTACATGTATTCCTATTCTGAGTGAGTGCCACTACTAATCTCTTTATTGATCTGAATTAGCACCATTTGATTAATATGTATTTAACTTACGACTACATCACTTAGTTGGCAAAGTTTAGTTGGATATGAAGGAGGCGGAAAAGGATATAATATTATATATTTCATCAAAACTTAATGAACTCCTTAAGTTAGGGGTCTACTGCTAAGTTAAACACTTTGAGAGTATTGTCATTAACAATAAAAACTACTTAGCTAAATGAATGATGTTTTTTTGTTTATTAAAACGATTTAGGTTCATTTAAAAACATTAATTTGTTTACTCTAACTTTTGGGGAAACCTGATTATATTTGGAATAAAATAAATCCCCTCACACCACCTAATTTACCGGTTTAATGTAAGATAATGGGTTATGGGAGGACCTCAGAAGCAAAAACAAAACATGATATGATCTAAATGATTTGATCGAGTGATTTTAAAGGAATTAAGAATTTTATTCTATAATAACTCAGTCCTAATTGCTTATGGAGGTTGATGCGATTCATATTGGACAACCACTTAAGGAGAAATGCGAAAAAAAGCCGTTAGAGGTTCAGGAGTATTTGATTTGGACCTACATCATTTTGATAATAATTCCATGAGGTAGTAGAGTAATACACGAGATAGCAGTTACGTCCATGTCATTCTAATTGGATCAATCATATCAAAATTATTTACATAATAAAATTTCATATAAAACATGATTTTAAATTCTCAATTTCCGAAGTTTACGACCTACGTGCAATTCATGTGACAATATATGGAGATATAATTATTCGGCCATAAAAGATGTCAGAGCCAAGGTGCTTCTTGTTAAGCTAACAATTTGTTCGCCTTCATCTCACATAATAACGTAGATGTAAAAAGAGAAACACACCACAAAAAATGAATCAATAGAGAGACGAATACACATATATTTATAGTTCTCTACAATATGCATACACAGACATATAGAGTGATCATAGTGAAAGATTTGAAGTTTGCAAATATTATCTATGATATATATTTTTACTTGTTTATATCGAGGCCCAAAGAGTGTTTGAGGATCACAGTTGAGAAGATTCAACATTTTGAATGGATGTCCAGTAAAATTCACTCAAACTGTAAAAATAAGGAAAGAAATGAAATGTTTTCTTGTTTGTTAACAAATTTCTTTTATGTAGTTAATTGTAAACCCATTTTTGGATAAGGATCGAGGCAGGCAAATCTTTTTGGAAGAAATACTTTTTGATCCAAAGATGAAGTGAAAGAATATGAGAGTAGAAGAAGGAAAAAATCGGTAGGGGAGTTACAAGGGATTGATGACTCGGTGCTCCGAGTTTTTCCGACGTGATATGCACACACGCAAGGACCCTTCGTGAAACAAAAAAACATCCGGGGTGCGCGCCGGCAAGAGAGAAAGAGCTACAAGGAGCTACAAGGATAAGAAGTACCCTAGAAGACCTTACGGTCCATTCAGAGAGGGTACCTTTGGACTAGCCATTGAGCAGGTACAGTTCTGCTCAACGGTTTACGTGCCCAAACGGCCACTTTTCAAGACTTTGTCCAGTTTTGAATTGAACTGATCAACATAATTGCTGTTGACAACTTCCACTGGAAGTGCGTTCCAGCTACCATAAATGCTGTATGTGAAAAATTTCCCACACAGATCGCGGTGGTAACGCTTCAGTTCAAGTTTGTAGCCGTGATTTCTAGTTCTGCCCTCACTACTTCGAAGCCTCGAAGTATTTTAAACACTTAGATAGGCTGACCACGCAGTCTCTGGGTCTCCAACGAGAACAGATCTAGTTTCCTTAATCTATTATCGTAACTTTCGTGTCTGATAGAGGGAATCAGCTTGGTTGCCTTGGCTTGCATACGTTCCAATCTCGCGATATCCTTTCGAAACGAAGGACTACAAAATTGTACGGCATACTCCAGGGCGAGAAAGAGAGGGATATATACAAAATATATATATACATATATATATATATATATATATATATATATATATATATATATAGAGAGAGAGAGAGAGAGAGAGAGAGAGAGAGAGAGAGAGAGTGAGTGAGAGTATAGCAAAGAAATGAAGGCTCTCCGCTCCGCATTATTGCCATATGGAAATTCAAGAACGACCTAGGGATGTTGAAGTCGAGCATACATAAAACTTTGACAAAATTGTTGAAATATTTATAAGTTTTCGATTGTCTATTCCAACTCGTGCAGGAATCTGTCCAGCCGAGACTTAAACTGTTGAATTGTTGAGATGTTCACCACTTCCGCTGGAAGATGGTTCCATCTGTCTAAGATACTGTATGAGTAAAGGTTACCGCAAACGCTTTTCCTAAATCTGGCTAAATCTATCTTGTAACCCTAGTTTTGCATGGGATTCATGTTCCAGGTGAGCATCTTCCTGTATTCCACATTTTCTAAACTCCTTATAATCTTATAGGTTTCGATGAGCTGGCCACATAAACGGCATGTCTAAGGGAGAACAGCCCCAATTCTCGTAGTCGGCATCGGTATTCTTTGCGCCAAGTGACGAGATGGTGATCAGACTTTTATAACAAATTCAAAGGGTTTCAGGACTAGAGATTTGTATAGGGTGACTGTCGAGGTTTTAGTGAGTGGGTAATCCCATTCCCACTTCCTGGACATATATTTTATTGCCACACCGAGGTGAAGCGGAGGTGAAGCGTATCCAATACACCTACCATAGCCACTTCTGGTGAATAAGAATAACCCCGGTGCGTACCTTTTTGATCAAAACTAAAATGATGATCCCCTGAGTGTGTCCTCCACTCAGTATAAGCCAACCATGGGCGGGTCGGTGGAATTATGAGTTTTAAGCCGAGTGGATTGCTTAATAATTGCCAAGGGATCGTCCAAATTAGTTAAACACACATGTACAAAAATAATCTTTAATGTACATGAATTTGAAATGAACACAGCGTATATAAATAAAAATAGGATTAATCTTGCACTGAATAAATAAGTCTACAAAATGTCGTAGGAATTACTTGCAGATTACTCACTGGGATGTTTGCGACTTAATGACACCAGACAGAAGGAAGGGAATATTATTATTGAGTTAAACACTGAATTAAGTAAGCACTTCTAATATTTGAGGGCATGAGCTCAGCATGAGAATTCTAGTCCACAAATAAACTGGTGAAGTTAGATGAGGGGATAATTCAATTAACGATACCTTTGAGTTCGTAAGTATTTTTGAAGGGGGGTGGTGAAGATCTTCTTCTGGTGACGCTGATCGCACCTAGTCCGGCCGTCCGAGGTTACCGAATGACAGGGGGGTAATCCTAGACCGGTGATATACTGATCCTTTGCCGAATCACCAAGGTGAGGCAAGTGGTGACTCAATAAGACTTCTTCCTTGAAGTACCTGTCGGATTAATTGGCTCCTGGAGTGGGTAGCCAAAGCCGATTACCTTGCTACATCTAGGGTAATCTGCAGATGGAGGTCCTGGGTAACCTCAGACTCTGAAGGGGGGGGGGGGGGGGGCTGTGAGAAGTTTGGCACCTACAAGTACCGTGACGGCAACAACCAATTCCCCGAGAAGTTCCTTCCTTGCAGCGGGTGAACGGTTTCTTATGTGGATCGAGTTTTACACAAACTCGACGTAGGTCCAAGGGCTTTTGCCTGACTCCAGGAAGAAGTATTCCTTTTATTCATAACACGAGAAAAATCAAGAGAATGAATCGAATTCTCGTAAAATCTATATCGTTGCGCAAAAGACCTTTTTTTCATCTTTGAGCCGACGATATTTCTTTCACGCTTTCGAGCCACCTCGCAGTTTAGGATGGTGCCTAAAGGGGCGATAGAGAATTCGAGGCTGGTGCATTTGGAAATTTTGGAGGGACACGTAGCTTGTGTCGTAGTATTTCTACGTACACCTATGTACGCGGTATTCAGAAATCTACAGTGACCACACATACCATGTTTCGGAAAATAATTTATCTTTTTATCTACCCTAACAGGCTCTTGTCCCTTTTTTATACCTCGCCGCATTGACTAAAGAACTTCTGGTTGTTGCTGATTTGCACGACGAAATCTTTTTCCAATTCAGTTGTCTCCAAAGGCCTTATTTACAAATAATACTCTTTAAAGGGTTAGCGTGACCGATGTGCATCACCTTGCACTTTCAAAAGAAGGAGAGAAATATAGAGAGTGAGAGGATAAGTGAAACTTGTAACTGTTTGTTATTAATTAAACACCTATAGATTACTTTGAGAAATGTAAAGTAACGAAATTGTAGCATTTATCTCCAAAATAATTGGAAAGTTATGAATAATCTTCAATATTTCCAGAAACTAAGCTGTTGCGTGTCTTCTTATATAGAAAAGGGAAACATGAATGCCTGTTAGCTGTATTGGTTGTTGAGGGAGTGGGATACGTTTGAAGAAGTACCGGTCGTAGTTGTTAATACGTGTTGTAATAGAGTGAAGGATCTTTTATTGGAGTTTTAAAACAGGTTTTTGAATTTAGTGATTTCAGTGTTCTTAATTAAATTTTTGTGTTAGTATTCTTTCTCTAATTAAAAAATTATCGAGGTAGGGTTTATGGTTTGAAAATCTAACCTGATAAGGAAAATTTCTGCGTTTGTGATGGAGGCTTCAGTTCTCTTATTTTTTACCAAGTTGTGCACATATACTAGAACGCGTATAATGTGATATGCGTTCATCCTAATTAAACCTCTGATTTACATCGAGAGCAGTTATATTTTTTATTAAGTGTACATAAGCCCACACTACAGAGCCAACGAACACTGCACCCACTTATTGGTAATGTTCGGTGCCTTAAGTGATATTCTTAACACAGGAGTGGTAATGATTGTAGTTAGAACTGATGTTGAATATTTAAGGCACCATTGTTTTGTCAACGATATCATAATATTTGTCTTGATTCATACACATTTGCAGTCAATGATGACATATTTATCCCACAAAAGTCTCGCCGTCGGTCATAAGTTAGACTTTCGAAAGATGAAAATGCATAACGGACAATTAGTCGGCCAAGGATATCGC
Organism: Ceratothoa steindachneri; assembly: GCA_963969495.1. Lineage (NCBI taxonomy): Eukaryota > Metazoa > Arthropoda > Malacostraca > Isopoda > Cymothoidae > Ceratothoa > Ceratothoa steindachneri. The sequence goes on from OZ018329.1 coordinate 109,195,026, forward strand.
AATTGAAATTGACGATCACATTTTGGAGAGGGTAGAGTAGTATGTTTTAGGGGTGGATAAAATACAATTGTCTTTGTATTTGAATTGTATTTAAATAAAAATGTTCCTGTATTTATATTTGTATTTTTGCATCCAGAGAAAAAGTATTTTGTATTTGTAATTGTATTGTGGCACCCAGAAAAAAAAGTATTTTGTATTTGTATTTTTATTTCGAGTCTAAGCCATTTGAGGAGGATATGCAAACTCACAGAGAGAGAGAGAGAGAGAGAGAGAGAGTAACAAGGAGTAACAAGGAAAATAAGTACCCTAGAAGACCTTACGGCCCATTCAATGAGGGTAGCTTTGGACTAGCTGTCGAGCGGGCACATCCCCGCTCAATTGCCTTACGTCCTCCCTAAACGGACACTTTTCAAGACTTCATCTAGTCTTGTCTTGAACTGGTCAACAGAATTGCTGTTGACAACCTCCATCGGAAGTGCGTTCCAGCTACCGCAGATACTGTACGTGAAAAATTTCCCACACAGATCGCGGTTGTAACGCTTCAGCTCAAGTTTGAAGCCGTGATTTCTTGTTCTGCTCTCATTAAGGCTGAAAATATCCCTGTAGTCAACATTGTCGAACCCTCGAAGTATTTTGAAAACTTTGATGTGCTGACCACGCAGTCTACGGGTATTCAACGAGAACAGATCTAATTCCCTAAATCTATTTTCATAACTTTTATGTCTGATAGAGAGAATCAGTTTTGTTTCCTTGGCTTGCACGCGTTCCAATCTCGCGATGTCCTTTCGAAATGAAGGACTCCAAAATTGTACGGCATACTCCAGGTGTGGTCGGACAAGTGAATTGTACAAACATAGTACTATTACCTTGTTCCGATATCAAAACTGTCGCTCTATATAACCTAGCATCCTTTGGACTTTCTTCTCCGCCTCAATACACTGTTTCAAGAACTTGAGGTCACTGGTGATAGTTACACCCAAGTCCTTCTCAGTGTTGGTGGATTCAAGAGCAGGTCCCTTAAGGATATACTATGATTGGGGGTTTCGGGGGCCGATATGCATCACTTTGCATTTGTTCACGTTAAAAGGCATTTGCCACGTGTCCCACCACTCCCCAATCTTCTGAAGATCTTCTTGTAGGTGGGCAGTATCTCCTTCCTTTGCATCGTTCATACCAAGCTGGTATCGTCGGCAAATTTAGAATTCTTGGCAACCATGTCACCGCCCATGTCGTTGACGTAGATGATGAATAGTAGTGGTCCCAGGACAGAACCTTGAGACGGGCACCCACTCAGAAGCCTGTCCATTCACCACCACCCTTGCCGTCTGCCACTTAGCCAAGTTCTCTATCTAGCCTGCTACTTTTCCGTCTATGGCCAGCGCTCGCACTTTCTGGAGAAGGCAGCGGTGTGGTACCTTATCAAAGGCTTTCTGAAAGTCTAAGTAGATCATATCCACCGGCTTGTCCCGATCGTGCTTACTGAAGACGGAGTGGAAGAATTCCACAAGGTTCGTCAGGCCTGACCGTTGCCTTCGGAAGCCGTGCTGGGAACTCCTCAGTAGCAGGTTTGACTCTAAATGCGACGAGAGAGAGAGAGAGAGAGAGAGAGAGAGAGAGAGAGAGAGAGAGAGAGAGAGAGAGAGAGAGAGAGAGAGAGAGAGAACCATAATTTACGAGATATTATTCAACCGGTTATATCTGGTACGCGAGAACTCGTGAGAGTTTTCTAAAACATTCTCGAACGTTCAGGAATGTTCGGGGCAAAAACCTGCAGAGTTTATAAGGCGTGTGAACGGCGTACTTTCATTCAGTCTTTATTTGAATAGTGCTGTGTAAAGGACACTGTATCTCTTCATTGTTTGGTAAGTTTATTATCATAATAATAACACACATAATAATATTATGTGTGTTATATCAATGTTTAATTATTGAAAGAGATATTCACTTGGCTTGACTCATTGATTTATCTTTCTGTTTCTCTTTTATCAAGTTTAATTTTAAGGGTAATTAATGACTTAAAATACTAGTTAAATTTATAATCAACAAGTTTCTCTTTATTTTTTTTCCTTTTCACACATATTTGTATATATTTTTAAGTTACTTTAAATCTATTAGGTTTGTGTTTGTTTTAACCTCTTTATTATTATTATTTTTTTGGTTTTTATTTTTTCTTACTGTGATGTTTCAATTTTATTTTTATTTTTTTCTCTTTCTTAACATTCTGTTTAGTACTCAGATTTATGATTTATGATAAGGTAAATTTAAAAGAAAAAAAGTATATATGTTTATAATAATATAGGAATTAAATATAACCCCAATTTAAATTGAACTTAAATATAGCTCATATTTATTATATAACCTTCTATTGAATTCGTACTTAAAACCCCTCAAGTAAATATATGAAATCTGAATTTACAATATTTGAATCTACTAAATAATAATTACGTGAACTTTAATTGCTTCTCACTTCTCAATTTTCACTGAGCACTTTTATGCACATGAACTCCTAAGATAACCCCTCGGGTTTGGGGAGAGCAAAAGTCCAAATGCTGATGGAATCAGAGTTGAGGAAAAGGAAACTAGAATTTATTCGTTATTATTCAAAACTACATACTTACAGTTTCCTTTTATTAATGCAAATTATTAGTTAATAGCTTCATTTTAAATTTTATTTAGTCTGAGTACTTTTTTGTTTAATTATTATTATTTGATTTAAATGTGCAAATTGAAATCAAGATTTAACCGCTCGGAAAGCGCAACGAGTAGAGTTGAGTGCATTTAATGCAGAAAATTGAAGAAATAAAAAAACCCTATTTGAACATTTTATTAATATATTTATGATACATTTAAATTGTGAAAATATAAAATCGATCAGAAGGTGCTTGCTAGTGTCGCGCTTATGGAATTCTTGTTCGACCAGGGGTCTCCAAACTACGGCCCGCGGGCCATACCCGGCCCGCGAGTTCAGTTCATTTGACCCACCGCTGCAGTGTGGATGCAGCAATTACAGGGAAATTATTGATGATATCTTAAAAGCTAAACGCCAGGTTCACAAATCTCACTAACCTTTTTTGCTGCTTAGTTTGTGAGACTCGGATATGTGCGCACTGGGTGTAATATTACTATCTTATTACTAACGAAGCCTTCTTTGGTAACTTTTTGGTAAATAAATATGTTTGTTGTCTTTATTTTTTTGTGTATTGATAAATAAATATGTTGGTTGTCTTTATTTTTTGTGTACTCAATATATTATATTGAACAAAATGGTTATGCGGCCCGCGCTCGTCATCCTTTCAGTCATCTGGCCCACTGTGTAAAAAGTTTGGTGACCCCTGTTCTAGACTGATCATCTAACTCGCATTGATCGAAGATGCAATTGTTAAGAAACATCATAGTCAATTTGCTCAGAATATTCGTTAACTGTAAAAAGAGAAAGTTAGAAAATTCTTGATTAGGAACAAAGTAGAAAGCAAAGAAAGATGCAGAGGGCTATTGTGTTCTGTCTATTAAATAAAATCTTAAATATGACTAAGGATAGAATCGGAGATAAAACATTAAAATCATTGAAAGGCTTCATAAATATGAACTAAAAACTTTAACTTCAAAAGGCATAACTTCATATTCTAAACGCATGGCAATTTTTTATACGATTAAGTTTTGACAACTTTTTCAATCGGACTCAGTATAAGATGCTTTTCTTGAACAAGAAATTTTAAATGTAAAAATAAAGGTGAATAATTATAAAGATATTAAGAAAGTGGAACTAAATAAAATTAAAGAAAAAAATTCAACCTAAGATGATTAAAATGTTCTCGAATTCGTAAATCCTTTACGCCGTATGAAAATCCTTCCCCTAGTGCTAAAAACACGATTAAATACAGCTAAACATCACAAATTCTAAAGAAAGCTGAGACCGAAAGCCACAATATACACGAACGATTTTTTATAACTGCATTTATATATTAAACACCTTTATAATTTTAGTAAAACAGTTTGTCTTTTAGTAGTTTATATACACTAGGAATGAATTTGTTGTTTATTATAGAGGCTGAATTTCCGTTATTGACTAACTATCGAGTAACTCTTATCAAATAAATAACTTTTTAATTAGTAGTCCTAAAACCTTACCCCGAATTTACGAAACTTTGGACAGCATATCTCTTAAAAGGAATTAATTGTACGAATAATTAAATAAAAACTCTACTGTATACCCTGACTTTCCCGTAGAAAATGCAAAAGATTTCAAGAATTCGATTATTTTCATAAGAGAAGATTGTACTATTTAATCTAGCTTTAGACTACGACAAAACTCTTTGTGGAGAAATATTGAATTAGTCATTTTTTCAACCACGTTATTTTCCTTCATTTCTTTCTTTAACTCGGCTCTGAATCTTGACATCTCTTAAAATGCAGAACCTTCGTTTAGATCTCATATGAACTAGGATAGGGTAGAGTAGGCTAGGGTAGAGTAGGCTAGGGTAAGGTAAACTAGGATATACTATCCTAGGCTATGCTAATCTAGGCTAGAATATGCTAACTAGGCTAGGCTCCAGTGAACTAGGCTAAGCAAGGCTATACTAGACTAGGGTAAGCTAAGATAGACTACTCTACACTAAGTTTTAATATACAATTGTAGGCCGCGCTAAGCTAGGCTAGGTTATACTCTGCTAGGCAGGCTAGGCTAAATTATACTATGCCTGGCTATGCTATACTTTAATAATCTAGGCTAGGCTAGGATACACTGTGATAGGCTCATGTATAGTATACTAAGCTAGACTGAGTTATACTACACTAGGCTTAGTTAAGCTAGGTTAAGCTATATATACTATGCTAGGCTATATATGCAAGGTTATCTATACTATGTAGGCTAGGCTAAGGTATACTAGGCTACTCTAGGTTAAACTAACTTATTCTATGCTATGATATACTAGGCTGGGGTATACAAGGGTATGCTTTGCTATGCAAGGCTATGTTGGACTATACTACGCTAGACTAAGTTAGATTATAGTGTACCATGCTAAGCTAGCATAGGCTAGGGTAGGCTAGGCTAGACTATGGTTGGGTGTGCTATGCAAAGATATACGATGCTACAATAGGATAGGATATACTATGCTAAGCAGGGCTATACTATGCTAGGCTAATTTACACTCTGCTAGCCTAGGTTATACTATGATTATACTATACTATGCTAAGCTAAATTAGGGTAAGGTAGGCTATGGTCGATAGGCTATACTATGTTAGGCTCTGCAAGGCTAGTCTAGCATAGCCTATACGAGGATAAGATTGGCTATATTATGTTAAACTATTCTAAACTATAATAGGTTAGGTATTTGTTATACCTTACTATTCTATGCTAGGCTATACTATGATAAGCTATACTATGTTATACTATGGTAAGCTTTACTATCCTATATATGCTAGGCTGTACTAGGCTATGTTAGACTAGGCCTTACTGTGGGTTCTAGGCTAGGATAAGCCATACTATAGATTCTCTGCTAGGCTAGGCTAGATTAGTCTAGGCTAAGTCATACTATGGCAAGTGAAGCTATATTATATAAGGTTAGGCTATACTATGCTAGCTACGCTAGAGTATGGTTTGGTAAGTTCTACTATTATAGGGAATCATAGGCTTCTTCACCTTTCCAATTCAATAAATGAGGTGTGACAAAGAGTTAATTAAAAAAATATATATTTTAATAAAATTTAGTTCTGCTTCTTAATAAGCTACGAGTATTAGAAAGTTTTGACTTTGAAGTCGCAGGGCGACTCTATATCTCACTATGGGTCGCGTCCGTTTTGCCTTTTGTTTTTAATAATATTGTAACAATTGAGCCGATTCTAACTAAATTTAAAACCCTTATGCTGTTTTACATTCTCTTTCGAATCATATAATTGCCAAAGTCCTCCCAAGGTTAACCAGGGAATTATTTTCTTTTGGCAATAATATCCTAACTATTAAGACCATTCTAACGAAATTTGAAAACCTTATGTTGTTTTTTTCCAGGTTATTTAGAATGATATAATTGTCAAAGTCTTCCCAAGGTTAGCCAGGGAATTATTTTGGGGGGCAATAACATCATAACTATTCGGCTGATTCTAACGAAATTTGAAACTCTTATATTGTTTTACGTTCCCTTTTAAATAATATAATTGTCAAAGTCCTCCCAAGGTTAGCCAGGGAATTAGTTTGCTTTTGTCAATAACATTATAACTATTCGGCCGATTCTAACGAAATTTGAAACCCTTAAGGTTTTTCCATTCTCTTTCGAATAATAGAATTGCCAAGGTCCTCCCAAGATTACTCTGGGAATTATTGAAAGTCGTAAGGACATAAATCAGAATAAGTGAGGGCACGCGACATTTTGGTCCACAGACCTTGTTTATTGACTTCTTTCAACAAGACCCATGTTAATTGCGAGTCTTGAGAGTTATTTGAAACAGAGAACCTTTAATTGCGAATCATTTTTACTTCTTTCAACCTTAGAATATTAATTTTGACTCTTCTTAATTATTTCAACCACAGATGTCATTTGTGACTCTTCTGAATTCTTTTAACCAGAGCGATTTTAATTGCGACTCTTCTACGTAGTTCTTTCAATCAGAACCATGTTAATTACGAATGTTTCCCTTAATTATTCTACCAAGAGCCATTCTAATTACGACTCATTTCCTGATTTATTTCAAGCAGACCCAAGTTATTTCCAACTCTTTCCAAGAATTCTTCGACAAGAGCCATAGAAATTGCGAGTCTTCTGAAATCAATCAACAAGAACCGTGTTAATAGCGAAAGTTCCACTGAATTCATTACACTAGAGTAATGCTAATGGTGATTCACTTGTTGGCTTCTTTTTACCAGAGCATCTTTTAATATGTGAAGTATCGGACTTCATTGTACCAAAGCTCTGTTAATTGCGACTCTTCTCCTGACTCTTTCAATCAGAGCTACGTTATTGCTACTCTTCTCCTGACTTCATTAACTTGAAAATATTATTTGAGTGTCTTCTCCTAAATTCTTTCAAAAAGAACCATGTGAATTGCGACTCTTCTGACTTATTTTAACCAAAGCTATTTTAAATGCAACTATTCTCCTGCCTCATCAAGTGATCTGTTAAATGCGACTCTTCTACTATTACCTTATTTCAACTAAAGAAAATTTAAGACTCTTTTCATGACTTCATCGAATAATAACCATGTTAATTGCGACTTTTTTACTGACTCCTTTCAACCAGTACCATGTTAATTGCGAATCTTGTGAAATATTTCAAGCAGAGCAAAGTTAATTATGACTCTCTGACATTGTTCAACAAAAGCCAGTTTAATTGCGACTCTAATACTGACTTCTTTCAATCAGAGTTCTGTTAATTGCGAACTTCCCATGAATTCTTTCAACCACAGACATGGTAATTGCGACTCCTTTCCTGACTTCTTTAAATCTATACCCATGTTAATAGAAACTGTATTAGTGACTTCTTTGAACGAGGGCTATGTTAACTGCGACTCTTTTCCTAACTTCTTTCAAACGGAAGAATTTCAATTGTAACTCTTTTGAATTCTTTTAACCAGAGCCATCTTAATTACAACACTTCTGACTTCTTTAAACCAGGGCCATGTGAATTGCGAGACTACTGATTTCTCTCAACCAGAGCCATTATAATAACATCTCTCCTCATTAGTTCTTTCTATAAGAACGATGTTAGTTGACACTTCTCCCATAAATTCTTTAAGCCAGGGCCATGTTAAATGCGACTCATTTTCGAAATTCTATCTAACAGAGCATTTTACTTGTGAGTCCTTGCATTTCTTTCAACTAGAGTTCTGTTAATTATGACTCTTTACTTAACTTCTTTCAACCAGAGAAATATTAATTGTGACTCTTCTCCTGCTAATTGCGATGCGACTCTTTTCCTGACCTATCTTACCTAACATCTTAATTGTAACCCATCTCAATTCTTTCAACCAGAGATCTGCTAATTTCCACTCTTCTAACAATTTCTTTCAAACAGAGGCAAATTAATTGCGACTTATTTTTTCAACTGGAATCATCTTAATTGCAACTCTTTCCCTGAATTCTTTCAAACAAATCTATGCTAATTACCTGAATTCTATTAAACAGAGCATGTTAAGTGTGACTTATATGATTTCTTTCAATCAGACCTCTGTTAATTATTACTTTTCTCTTAATTTCATTTAACCATATTGTTAATTGTGATTTTTTAAATCAGAGACATACTAATTGCCCCTCTTTTTCTGACTTCTTTAAAACATAACTATGTTAATTGTGAGATTTTTAATTGATTATTTCAACCAGAGCCTTAGTAATTGTGTCTTCTGAAATAATTTAACAAGACTAATGTTAATTGCGACTCTTCCCCTGAATACAATCAAATAGTCATGCTAATTGCGACTAATCTGTTGACTTGTTGCAACACTACTACTAACTTCTTGCATGTTAATTTCTAAAGTTGACCCCGTAAAGGGCGCGGCGATTTGCCATGCTGGCCGCCGTGCTGACGGGATCCAGCGCTCCGTCCGGCCCCAGCTTAGCCTCTCTTCCTTCCTTCAGATAGCCTGTATTTCTCCCCTACTTCGTCGCTTTTCATACAACCTCTCCCACAACTTTCTCTGGTCAGCCTCTAATTTCACAGGGTAGATGCTGACCTTCTTCTCAGCCAACCGTCCCGGATCGGGGGTAAAAGGGGGAGGGGACAACGTTCCCCAACCTCTGAGCTCCAGTTTGGGTTGTTTTTTTTTTTAACAACCTGCTTCATCCCCACCCATACCTTCCTCACGTCCCTTTTCCTTTGCTCTTCACACTCTATGAATTTTACGCCGCGTTCAAGGTGGAGCCGCCATGCCGATGGACTGCCAGGCCACCAGGTGGGAGGGGTGTTCCTGAATGGCGGCACCTGGATCTGCCAGGCCTGTAAGCACCTCTTGCAGCGCGGGCAATTGCGAGAGGTAATGAGCTATTGCTTCCCGTGAAAAAAATAGAGTCACCATGCCTATGTATGAACAATAAAAAAAAACCTCAACCCTCAACTTCCCATGTTCCATCGACGGAGCCGCCCTCGGGCAGCTCCACGAAAAAAATGGAGATCCCCCACTCTGTGCTTGCGCAGGAAACCATCCATATTTCTTTAACCGGAGAGAAGGCTTACTCCTCTCCTACGCCTACGGGTGTAGGGGACTCACCCCTCACCCCTTCTCTGGAGGTGCTTTCGGGCACCTCCCTGCTTCCAGCGGCAGTCTCTACTTTTCTTTCCAAGCGGACTGCCAAGAAAGCCAGCAGGCATCCCATACCAACCGATCCCCATCGAAGCGGCTCGGTAGGGCAAACCCCCTTAGGGGGGAGAGGGAAGCCAGGCCCCTTCGGTCGCTTCCCTCAAAAGACCTGCTGGCAAGAATATTAAACCTTGCCGGGACCAAAGGCCTGTGCCTCCCCACACAAGACTGGTGACGCTGCCAAGGGGACCTGTAATGTCCTGGAAGGGAATGGCCAACTGGAGGCCCCTCCTGTGATAGACATGGTCCTTGAGGAAACCCAGCCTCAGAAGGTAGGCCTTCCATGGGTGGAATCCGGGCTACGTGCCAAGCACCGGACTCGAATCCGCCCCTATGGAAGGTCCTCCTCAAATGGCTGGGGTCTCCGAGGCAGTACAAGGAGGGGAGGGATCACGTCCAAACGGTGCCCCTGAGACCACCAGGAACTTCTCCATTTCAGAGAAGGACCTGGCTGAGGCCGGTATATCTGGCCAAGGGGTTTCTACCGGCGGAGGTGAGAAGCGGGTTCATTCCCCGTCTTCCACTCCTAAAAAGAAGAAGAAAAAGACTCGGGGCTCCTCTCCATCTGCGGGGGATGCGGGGACGGATGGGTCTGCTGCCACTTTGGTAGGCGACCAAGCCAAGATCGGCACATCCAGCCCCTCTTCCCCACCGGGTCCGGAGCCCCCACTAAGACCAAAATGCACAGGTCGGAGCCTTGATAACATCGGGGCCCCTCATTCAGAGGTTACCTGGCGTTTTCAAGCCCGCTGGCTTTAAACGCTTCCTCGTTATTCGCCCTGATGGCTCCATGTTGGCCAAGGGCAACATGATCCATCAGAGGAGAGGATTAGCTAATGCAATTGGTAGAGGGCCTAAGATGACCGGTTTCTCGGACGGGGTCCTTCTGGCGAATGCGGCGAATCCCGCCGAGGCGGCCAAGATAAGTGCTCTTTGGACACCCCGGTGAGTGTGACGCCGCAATCTACCATGAACTTTGTGAAAGGAGTAGTTTATGCGAAGGAACTCTTTGAGTACTCCATTGAGGACATCACCCTAGAGCTGGCCGACCATGAAGCGGGCAAGGTCGAACGTGTGATGAGAAAATGTGGAGGGGACTCGAGACCAATCCCTACACTCTTCGTTACGTTCGACTGTGACAAGCTCCATGAGTCGGTGCGTGCCTGTTAGTACCACTACCGCGTGAAGGCATTCGTGCCACTGCCACGGCGGTGCTATTACTGTCACCGCTTCGGCCATATGAATCGTTCTTGTAGACGTGCAAAGTGTGTCAATTGCGGAGAGCCGCAACCCGCTTCTTCAAAGCAATGTGGTGCATATCTCCTTGAGAAAGAAATCCTGGCCGTTCAGGCCCAGGATCAACTCTCATTCCGCGAGGTTGAGGACTTTGTCCTGGCGCGCCCGGCTTTGCCTGGGACGTCATATGCCTCAATAGTTAGAAAGGCACCCTCTGCTCCTGGCCCGTCCATGCTAACGAGCACGGTTGTTTCCACGCCCATTCGGAGCCCTTCTGCGGGCTCTACTCAACCCGGGCGCTCCCCTGGTGAAGCTGGCGGCAAAAACGGTTCATACCCAGCCCCGGCTAAAACCAGGGCTCCCCCCTCTTCCCCCAACGTGACTGTTTCCCGGAAGGGAAACGGCCACGCGCCTTCACCGAGTCGTTAGACTCACAGGAGGCAACTCCCCTGAAGTTGGTCGCCAGGCCATCTTCCGAGGTTCCTAAAGCTGCTTTTCGAAAGGAGGACAGCAACAAAGGAGGTTCGGCTCTTTCGCGCACTCCTAGTGGTGGAGCAAGTGGCTCGGAGACGGTGGTTACTCTAAAAGAGGGCCCCACGCCTCCGAAGCCGCACGCCCGCCTAAGATTTAGAGGCGGAGGGGGGAAAAAACTCGCATGGCGAGCCCAACTTCCCCCAATAAGTCCTCGAAGGCGACAGCGCCTTCAGCGCTTTGTCCGGCCAACAGCGCCCGGGGTTCTGCCTCCGGGAAGCGTACGGCGATTCCCGTGTGGGTCTGCTGTTCGAGGAGGGCCACCGCGTCTCCTCCGAGCTAGGCCTGGAGGGCTTATTCCTTCAATGGAATTGCCGTGGACTCCGGGCTAACTGGGAGGAGCTGCAGAGGCTCGTCTCGTCCCGTTCCCCGTTAGCTATTTTTCTGCAGGAGACCATACTAGGCGCGTGCCACCTGCCCACCCTCCCGGGGTATAAGGGTCTTGCGACCCCACTACCACGGGATGGCCGGGCTGGGGGATGCGCGGTTTACACCCAGGATGATGTCTCCGTTCTTCCTTTCTCTTTAGATACCTCCTTTCAAGCAGTGGCTGTGCAGCTGCACCTCGATAGGAGGTATACTATCATTTCTGCGTACATTCCACCGTCAGCTGACTTCGACGCGGGGGTCTTCCGCCCTTCGTGGCACGGTTGCCGAGGCCCTTTCTCTTGCTTTGGACATCTGAATGGCAGGAATCCTCTCTGCGCAGATTACTCAAAAAATCCTAGGGGACAAGTCCTTGCTGATCTGATCGAATAGCTTGAGATGGTTGTCCGAAACGTGGATGAGTTTACGCATCACTGTCCGAGAACCGCTTCATTTTCTTGCTTTGACCTATCTTTGTGCTCTTCGGATGCACAGCCTGATTTTGATTGTGGGGTGGTCTAAGACCTCTATGGTAGTGATCTCTTTTTCATTCAAATATCATTTCAGGGCAACTGCCGCCTGAGAGCCCACTTTGTTGGTGCTTGGCGCGGGCGCGGTAGCCTGCATTTCAAGAAATGACCTAATTCTCTATCTCAGTCGAGGAGTTTAGGTCGGTAGATGAGGCCGTTGAGTTCTTCTCTGCAACCTCATAGCCGTGGGCCTGACTACTATTACTAGAACGTCTGGCCGTTTTGCACTCCGACCACTCCCATGGTGGTCGGCCGAGTGTGAGACGGCCCTCAAACAGAAGCGTTATGCCTACATGAGCTATAAGCGCCGCCCGAACGATTTCACTGTCGGTGAATTTCGTCGGGTTAGGGCTAGGTTCTGGTATATTTCGAAGCACACCCACCGTCTTCTTTGTGGGCATAAGTGTCTTCAACGGGAAGACCCCTTTAGCAGAGGTGAGGAAGCGAGTCAAAAGGATTCGGGGCAAGTTCTTGCAGGACCCCTCTCCCGTTCTCTAGGAGAATGGGACCGCAATCACGGACCCCGCATCCGTCGCGGAATCCTTAGCGACCGCTTTTTCCGTATTCTCTAGCCGTGATGCTGCTCCGCCAGCATTCAATGCACGTCGTCATGTCACGGAAAGCCGCTGGCTGGACTTCACCTCCAGAGGCGGAGAACCCTTCAACGAAAGCTTTTCTGTGAGTGAGTTGCGTCCGCTCTTGCTTCGTGCGCGGACACCGCCCATGGTCCGGATTATGTCCTGTACGCCATGCTTCGACACCTGGGTGAGCGAGGCATGGCCTTTCTGTTAGATTTTTTCAACAGGATCTAGGTGGAGGGTCTTCTCCCAGATTCCTGGCAAATCGCTACTGTGCTCGCCTTTCGCAAACCGGGGAGAGATCACTCTACTCCGACCGGTTTCCGCCCAATCTCTCTAACCTCTTGCGTGTGCAAGTTGATGGAGAAATTGTTAAATTTTAGAATAGCCTTTTTCCTGGACAGCGAACGAGAGCTGTCTTCTTCACAGTGCGGCTTCCGCAAGTTCCACTCCACGTCGGATGCTCTGCTTCGACTGGAATATGCCATCTGCGGGCTTTCCTTCGTAGACAGCACTACGTCACGGTGTTTTTCAATCTGGAGAAGGCCTATGATACCGCATGGCGATACGGTATCATGGAGACTCTCCACACGATGGGTGAGAGGGGACGCCTCCCAGTCTTTATATCTGAATTTTTGCGAGATCGTTGATTCCGCGTACTGGTGGGGGGAAGTCCTTTCTGGCCTAAAGAAGCAGGAAGAGGGTGTCCCGCAGGGAAGTGTCCTCACTGTCACTGCCTAGATGTGGTTGAATCGCACCGTTTCCTTGGTCTTGTATTCGACCGACGCCTCACCTGGGAGGCTCATATTCGCAGCCTTAGGGTCTCTTGTACCCGTGCCATGGATATTCTCCGTCCCATGACGTTCTGCGCTTGGGGCGCTGATATGGCTTCTGCCCTACTTTTTTATCAATCTTTTGTTCGTTCGAAGCTCGTCTACGGTTGCGAGTTTTATACATCCGCAGCCGAGCGTTTATTGCACAACATGGATTTGATCCACCACCCTGGCCTTCGCCTTGCAACCGGTGCCTTCCGCACTTCCCCCATTATGCGCCTGTTGGTAGATGCTGGGGAGATGCCACTCGCTCTGCGCCACGTGCAGTGCATCACTCGCCTTTACGCGTGAGCCCGGCGCCTCCCTCAGTCGCCAACAGCTCTCACTGCATCCGCAGCTGATCTCGACGGTGCCTATGCCGCCAAGAGACGCCATTCATACCCTAAGCCCTTTGGGTTTAGGGCCAGGAAACTCCTTCGAGAGCTAGATATAGCTCTTGGGCTCGGTAGCACCCCTGGTTCTCCCTAGGACGCCACCCTGGAGGGTACCACATTTGGCTATTTTTCGCCACGCCTCTGCTCCCGAAGCTTGTACGGCGCCGGGAGTATTGCGTTCGACCTTTTTGGAGCACACCTCGTTTCACGCTGGAACCGTGCCAGTGTATACGCATGGCTATTTGATGGAGCGCTCACCTGCGCCCTTTTGTGACGACTGCGTTGTCCCCAGACTGTTCGGCACATTCTTGTCGCATGTCCCCGTCTGGGTGATCTTCGCGCACGTTACTTGTCCCGGTACCGGGATGGGCGGGGTCGCTACCGCCTGTCCCTTGTACTTGGGACGAGTTCGTACACATTGACTTGTGGACTCGTTGACTTTTTGAGGTGGGCCGGGCTTCTCCCCTTTATTTAAGTAGTTTCTATTTTTTTTTGTTATTGTTTTCTTTGTAGGTTGCACGCTCCTGCACCAGGGTGAGGGGGACCTCCCCCCGACACCGGAGATTGCTTCCTAACTGTTAAGTTTTTCCAATTTTTATCATTGTTAAGTTTTCATATTCTCATTTTAAAGTAGCCTAGTTCTAGGCTGTCGTGTTTCCGGCGACTTATGCCCAAGTGGGCAGTCGCCAGATGGGCTAAAACAAAAAAATTCTAAAGTTTGAATTCTTTCAACAAGCAACATGTTAATCGGAACTCTTCTGACTTCTTTCATCTAGAGCCATTTTAATACCGACTCTTCTCCTGAATTCTTTGAACCAAAGTATGAATTCTATCAACTAAAGCCATGATAATTGCGTCTCTAAACCTGAAATCTCCCATTCAGAAAATGTGAGTTGTGATTCATCGGGCTTCTTTTAACCAGAGCTCTATTGTGTTTGACTCTTCTTCTAACTTCTTTCAATCAAAGGCATGTTAATTTCTTCTTTTTTGTATTCATTCAACAAGTACCAAGTTAATTGCATCTATTCTGACTACCTTCAACCAGAACCATGTTAATTGAGTCATACTTTACCTTCTATCACCCAGAGCGAGTTTAATTGTGACTCTACTCCTGACTTCTTTAAACCAGAGGCATTTCAGTTTTGACTCGTTTTAATTCCAACAATCAGAGCCACTTTAATTGAAAATCTTCAAAATTCTTTGAATCAGAACCATGTCAATCGCGACTCTACTGACTTCCTTCAATCAGAGCCATTTTATTATTAAATCCACTCTTCATACTTTCAATCAGAAACATGGTGCTTGCGACTCTTCCCTTTATTTGTTTCAACCAAAGGCATGTTAATTACAACTCTTTTCCTCAATTACCTTCACGTGAAGCATGTTAATTGTGACACTTACTCTGAATTCTTTCAGCCATAGTTATTTTACTTGGGACTCTCTTCTTGACATCTATCACTCAGTACAAGTTAATTGCCACTCATCCGCCTTCCTCTAACCATAACTCTTTTAAGTTGACTTTTCTCCTATCTTTTTTTCAACAAGAGTCATTTTGAGAAACATCTACTAACTTTTTCCAAAGGATTTATGTTATTTACGACTCTGGTCAAGACTTCTTTAACCAGAGACGTGGCAATTACGACGCTTGTGAATTCAGTCAACCTGATCCATGTTAAATGCAACTATCGCCCTGAGTTATTTCAACCAAAGTCATGTTAATAACGAATCTTTTTCTACTTCTTTTAACGAGAACTATGTTAATTGCTATACTTGTCGTGGCATTTTGAACCAAAATCATGTTAATCGCGACTATTTTTCTTTATTCTTTCAATGAAAAACCTGTTACTTGCGACTCATTTCATAAATTCTAACAAGAGGTGCATGTTAATAGCAACCATTTTCATGACTTCTTTCCACCGGAACGATGTAAATTGCGACTCTTCTCCTGAATTCTTTCAACCAAGCACGCCAATTGTCACCTGTCTCACTTTAGTATACAAGAGTTAAGTTAAATGCGATTCTTCTCTTGAATTCACTTAACCAGAGCCTAGTAATGTCGACTATTCAGACTTCTTTCAACCAAAAGTATGATATTTACGACTCTTCTCCTGACGTTTTTCAACCATAGTTATGCTAATTGAGACTCTTCTGACTTCTTTCAATCATAGTATGTTAATTTCTTCCCTTCTGTATTCTTTCACCCAAAGCCTTGTTAATTGATCTCTTCTCTTGACTTCTTTAAACCTGAGATCTGTTCAGTGAGATTCTTCTCTTGACTTCTTTCAAATAGAGCTATGCGAATTTACCTCTTCATTTGATGATTTGGTTCTTGTTTCTTCGGCGCACCAATCTGACCTAGAGATCGGTGGAGGGAAAAAGTTCGTTGAGAATTTCGCGATTTGTGCAATTCTCTTTGCCAGTTCAACATCTTGCAACTCGAATGGTAATTAAACGAACTAAAGAATGTTCGGATATTAAGATAGATTTTTCTCTTTTCTCAGATGTATGACATAGCGAAAAATAAAATATGAGATTTAAAAGTTTTCGCTTTTATTTACAAAAACTCATTAATGAAATGAAAATAATGTCCGAATCGCTTGGAATTACATGTGTGCTTTTCCTCCTGCTTACAATCACGTGTCTATTTTATCTTTGTTCCATTTGTTGTTCGACCACAAATAGACTCAGCATTCTAATCAGTTTACTCAGGCTATTCAATGTCCTTACATTTTTACCTCCCTTGCTTTTATATTTTTAACAACCAAGTTGGATTTCTCTTTTATTCGAAGAAATTGTTATTACTGCTTTGTTTGGCTCCTTATGTGTCTATCAATAGTCAATCTCGGTCTTCCCGGATTAAGTAATATTGACTAATATTAGTACAAAAGAGGTTAGTGTCATTATTCAGCTTCAATATGGGAAAATGCGATGCAATTCATCGGGAATCTTCCTCGTTCGACGGCTCTTCCAATGGGGCTTTACCCGCCCCGATCATGGGTTAGGCTCAAAAGAGCTCAAAAGAGCTCAAAAGAGTCATATCCTATATAGATGCCATTCTCAATCTTAATTCAAATATTCCTTCTTACACTGCTGATTTAACATATCTTCAAATACTGTCCTATTTGTAGGCCACCCAATTAATTCCCTCGCAATTAATTCCGCCATCTTTACTTCGGTAGTTGACCTCGTTGTCTGTTCTCCCGCCCTATATTTATCCGTCTTTTTTCTTCACTCATGAATGGATAACCGTCTGTAATTCCTATATTTGGAAGAAGTGTTTATGTTTTACTACCAATTCATGAAATATGTACAAAAATGCCTTATTGTATTCAAGCTACAATCCGTTTGATCTAAAATGTTCACTATACGCATTTGTAGGCAGACTTGCACATTCTTCTGACTCTAATTATTTTTTCAAGAAACAGTCTCCGATATTATTAAAGTTATTTTCTGTATTTCCTAAATTTTCATTTTATGTCTAATGCCCATTCTTTCATCTCTTTAAAACAACGCCTTCTGCTTTAATTAGCTTCACTCATCACTAAAACAGCTTCAGTTATTCATATATCCAAGATTTACTTTGATTAGGAAAATGCTTAACATATCGATAAAATATGGAATGCTCCCCTTTTCAGTTTTACAAAGGAATCGTCTTTTAATACAAATTTAATACTTTTTAATCATTTTATTATCTTAAGTTTTATATTTGAAATGTGCTATCAATAGTCTTCTATAATTTTTAGAGGCTTTATAAGTAATTTTTTGCAATGTATACAAAATTATAAGCACAAGCTTGTATTAAACCAAATAAACTTTTGAGCCTATGAAATCTATACAAAATTTGTAAAATTCAAATATGAAACTAAAAAAAAAGGAAGAGAAAAGTAAATCGAAAATATCCAAAGATTATCGTGTTAGCTATCTAGATTGTCCTGAATTCCATGTAAGAAAACTAGTCCATTTTGGCTAGGAAAAACATTAAAATCATAGTAAGAAAAGGAAACGTCGAAATTTAACTTTAAAGCATTTGTAAATAATTACGTTTGGCTGTGGTTCTATATTGTCTTATATTACGTAATTATAATTGCAAAAACAATTTTTCTGTTCGCTTTGTGTTCTCTCAGTGTATTGGAGAGGAAATTTGATTGTCTTTTATTGATTTTACAACTGACTTGGGGTGCCCAGAGAGAGTAGGCCGCCCTCACACGAACGTTTGTTGTAGCGCGTACGGGGCTCTTCATATTATGGTCACTTCTTTTGAATGGCTTTATTGACATTGTAGCCAGCTGTCGCCGGCCGTTTTATGTGGCTTGAAAGTTCGGTCGACGTTATTTTGGGTATTTACGTTCCTGTGAACGGTTCCATTAAACTGCAAGTATTTTTAGAAGCCACGACGAAACACGCTCGAGTGAAAGGACCCTAAGGCCTCTGCATAATTTATTTACAGGAGTTTTAATGTATGGTCTTTTTGATATAAGGCGTTGGAGCATTGTGTGAGAGAGAAGGTTGTGCGGGAGAAACCGACAGAAGGCTAAGTGATTCATGCCTTCCATGCACAGTTCTTAAGAGGCACTGCCAGTTCATATGCCATTCGCTACCTACAACAAAGTGTCCATGCATTGATATTCCATATTACTGAAGGCATTTTATACACGATAAAGAATCTATTTCTAATAAATATTATTCCAAAAGCACAACATTAAAATGGTTCTTTGAGGTGGGAAACCTGTAATTTCCACTAGGTTAAAATTGTTATAAAGTGAAGTTTAATCCTAACTACGTTAACTACTTGGTTCTGTAGGACTCAAAATTCTCCTGATGAGGATATTCTATCCTAAGTACCTCTGCGGAGGAATATCTCCAGTTGTTCAAAATTAATCATTGAAACTTTATTACACCAATCAGTTATAGCCTATGGATCACAGGAATTACCCAACCATTTATAGAGAAATAAGTGATGCTATGTGAGTGATCCTTTGGATGACGGTAATTCACTCAGTTACCCTAAGCATGAAAATAAGACCAGATCCAAAGCCTAGGAGTAAAATTCCTTCCCGGACTAAAACAGGAATTACTTAATTAAAAGGGGTTCAGTAATTTAGAAATTGGTCGATGTGATGAATAATTCAAGACTTCTCCTATTTTAAATGAATAAACGAAAAACAATAGTTGTTTTTACCCGTAAAATATTCTTTCCAAAATTATCTCGAAATTAAGACATCCTAAGAGGAAGATAATTGCAATATATTATACATTTAAATATAATTAGTGATGCAAATTTAATGGAGTAGAAGGGAAAAAACATCTGGTTGTTTACATTCTGGGCCGAAAGCGCGGATACGGAAAAATGAAATTAAGCTGCGATGGAAGAAAGAAAATATATTTGGAAAATAATCATGATTTTCAGCCTTATTACATCCATCCCGACTGATCTTCCCTCTGTTCCATCCCTTTTCACTATACTACATTCAACTATATTTCTGCCACATAACATTAATGTAGTCTACCACACCATTCTGCAGTACTTTGGAAAGAAAGATTAACATAATTCCTTGATGCTGTTTAGAGGAGGCTGCTGCGGCTCCTTTTAAGCCAAACTGTGAAAGGGCACCAGAAACTGGCGCTAAATTTCATCTCTTTACACAAAGATAATTTGACACGTAATGGCTTCTGCGTGTTTCCATCCTCACAGGTTTTTTCCTTAAGTAAAACGACGAAAGTAACGTTACGGTTCAGAGAATAAAAATGCGAGTGAACGAGAGTTTCTGTATGCCTGTGTTTGAATGGTAGTTTTATCATAACCTCCAAAGTGCTCTTATTTAAGCAGTTCTACTGGATCCCTTAATATTATGAATTAATGACATTTAGAAAACGTTCTTATTGACACATTTTCACTTCTTATATTTTCACCCCTCGCATAACAATCTTGTTGCAAAATGTTGGGTGGAGATGCCAGAATTAAATAGGCCAAGAATGGCGTCTGGTTGCCATCGACGCTGGCTGCTCCACTAACAAGTGGAATCAAATGGATGGATACATTAACTATGGATTTAGACGAATTTGAATCGATTCTTTGAACTTCGGGGAGAGATTAAGATGTGCCTGGAAGTGAAAGGAAAAATATCTATTAAGGCAATTCAATGAGGTTGTGAGGTAGCCACGTCGTGCTTATTGAACGGAAATATTTGAGCATATAAAAAGGCAGGATCTCAAGCTGCATGTCAAGGAAATAAATGTGTTTCACGTGATAAATGATCTTCGTGTATTTCATGCCAAGCCCTAGAATTGGCAAAGTTAGAAAGTAGTGAAATTTGCCATGTTTGAGAATTTTTCAACTGTTCTTGATGAGAATGAAGTTCATCTTATTGACCTATTACTCAGAACCAGAAATCCTTGAATTGAAAACAGACTTCCCAGAACTCGAGGAGGAAGAAGGAAAATTGGTGAGGAATACTTCATCTGACACTTGGTATTGCTAACATTCCCAATGCTGTTCTAGCCAAAGTTCTTGATCTCAAGAATTATTCTGCTGCCAAAGTTATCTATGAAGATAAATATCTGTATTCTGGTGCTTCTTATATCAGTCATAGTCAAATTCATATCAGTCATTATCCAGAAGTACAAAATGAACCTTTTTGCGGGTTAGCAGAATACATTTTTAAAAGATCTAATTGGTAAAATATTAAATCTGTTGTTTACATTGGGGGCCTCTCGCCCCCTAATACTCAATCTCAGTGTTTAATTTCCTTAAAATTTGATTTGAAAATTTGAATCAAATGTTTCATTTCACGTTCTAATCCATTTAATCCGAAAATCACAAAAAAATAAATTTCATTTGGCTTCTGCTATACAAATCCCTATAACAAACTACATATATATATATATATATATATATATATATATATATATATATGTGTGTGTGTGTGTGTGTGTGTGTGTGGGAAAAACTCATAAAGTATCATCGCGTGAGTAAGCAATAAATGCAACAAAGCCCACTGGGAAAACTAATACGAGGATTCCAAGTACTTTCGAACATTATTCTGAGTTCTTTATCAAGTAATAACAAAAGTGTTGAAAATTATAATATATATATATATATAAGGATGATACAGAGGAGAGGAACGCCCACAAAAAAGCAAAAAACCAATCAACAAAATGAATTAATATGAAATGGAAATATTAGGAGGAGCGAAGAGTGACAGAAAAAAAGAATAAAGGAAGATAAATACAAACTAAGATTATTAAATCAGGTAAATTCAAAAGAATAAATACTTTTGTTATTACTTGATAAAGAACTCAGAATAATGTTCGAAAGTACTTGAAATTCTCGTATAAATTTTCCCTGTCGCCTTTGTTGCATATATATATATATATAATACTCGTAATTGATTTCTTCCTTGGGAATCTCATATGTAGTAGGAATATGAAGACCCAGGTGATTATACTAATCATTTATTGGCCGGACGTTTCGGACCTTCACTAGGACCATCTTCAGCGACTGTGTCGACTAATGAGAAGGGGAAGGAATATTAACGATAACAGTTAAAAGAATTTATTAAATAATGGCTAAAAAGCGGATGAAGACAAGTTAAAATAATAAAATTGGCAATTATTGAGATTAAGGTAAAACCCCCCCCCAAAATATATAGAATTAATTAATACTATCCAGTGTAATTTTTAAAAAATAATAGAAAGAAGTGAAGTTATAACATAAACTGACTTGAATATAAAATATTAGAAGTAACATGGAGTGAACAATAAAATAACCTATTATATTAAATTATAAAAAAAAACCCAAAACCCGAAATCAAATTAGAATGAATTAAACAGAGGGACTAACCTTTATCGTAGGAGTTGTGAAACCAACTAACTAAAGATATAAAAACTACTAACGAGATTTGTTCGGTTGGTTAGTTAATGTATTAAAGTGTTGGTTGGTTATATAGTGAATAGTTTAATTGAAGGGGAGTAATTATTTAGGTTTGGATTTATTTTATTGATATATAGTGACTCTAAGATTTTCAAATCGAGAGAAGTTAAGGCTGAGGATAATATGGAAAATGAATCAGAATTAAGAGGATGATGGTGATACTCAGAGAGTTGCCTGATGGACGAGGCTTCAGGTTTAGAAGTAGGAATACCAGTCCTATGAGACAAACCTAAGTGCTTTGCGATCCTGCATTTGAGTTGTGAGCCAGTTTGGCTTGCATAACGACTGTCGCAGGTCGTACATATATAATTCTAAACCTATTCCAAGGAACTTAACAAAATGCTAAGTAATAACGGGTTCAAACCTATGTGGTTCTCAGAGAACCTGCCATCGGCTGACGTATTAAACATCAAATACACAACGCCAACACTGGAACCCCCAAACACAAGCAGGTGAAAATGAGCCCTCTATCCAATTGACTAGTATCAACCCAAGGTTACAAATACCTACTAGACTTAGTAACAAGCAAGCACAAGAAGAAGAAGAGGGAATGGAAGTGGAATTACCTGTAGCCAAGGCAGGCTGCTCCGAAGGACAACATGAAAGAAAAGCAATAGAAGAAGCAGGAAACGAGGAATCTCACCACCAAACCCAGAAAGAAAAAAAGGAAAAAAAGTGCATTCATCCTAGAGTATCTGCCACTGAAGGCCCCTATTCAGATAACGAAGTCCACAAATGTCTGATGAGCGGAATCATAATAATCCCGAAAGAGATATGCTTTAGTATAAAGAAAGAAGTATTTAAAAAGAAAAGAAGCGGTCGAACAAAGTCTCCCTGCGAAAGAGAGCTAAAGAAAGCTGAGAGAAGATCTTCACTGGAACAATAAGATACAAAATGGGAAGGAAAAGAAAGCTTAAAATAATAAGTCACAATGTGTCGGGTTGGGATGCCAAAAGGAACTCACATTGTAATTCATACTTCAAACTTGACCCTGAGATCATCCTACTAAATGAAATCAACATCAATCCGGAAATAAACCCATATAAAATCTGTAATTAGACAACAACAATCCACAAGACAACTGAAGATATAAACTACGACGTAGTAGCAATAGCTGTCCGAAATGACAAAATTTAAAAGATTGAAAGAATTAGATGAGGCCTACTTAGCCATCAAAGTCAAGACTGGAACAGGAGATATAATAATTATGGCAGAGTACCAACCCCCAAGGAGGGAATATGTGCCTATACATAACTTCATGGAGATATTTGGACAAAATGAAAAAGTATTATTCTTAGGAGACCTGAACACCCGAACAAGAGCCTCAGGGTATACAGCCAATTTCCCCAACAGCGAAAAAAATGTAGATCTGCTAATACCGAGAGGCATAATTGAGAGGATCGGACCGGAATTCCCTACGTACATTGGCTTAAGAAGAGCAACTAAACCAGATATCTTGCCAGCATTCCCTAAATTCCAATAAAACTATTTGATAGAAAGATGCCCACCCACCATCAGCGATCACGAAATGGTGGTAGTAACATTGTCCGCAGACCCTATACAAATAAAATGGCCAGTCAGAAAAAGCTTTAAAAAGGCTAACTGGCGCGGCTACGCCGAAGACTTAGCAAATTACCAGCAACCAGATCTGAACGATGCAACCCTGGAAGAGATAAATGAGGCAATAAATAACATGATGAAAAAGCTGATAGATAAAGACAACAATCATATACCCAGAACAACGTTCCGAACATTGCCACATCATCGGTATACACTGCAATTAGCAGATTAGAAAATAGTTATTTAAACCTAAGAGAAAAGATAGAGCGAGTTGGCCCAGAAAGAAGGGATAGAGAGCGCCTCTTAAACATTAGGACGGAAATGAACACAACACTATTACAGAGAGAGGCATAAGATGGGACCAGATAATAGACGAGATAGACTCCGAGCTAAATCCTACAAAATTTTAGCAAACATTAGCATGGTGAGAGGAAATAGAAAGCTGATAACAAAAGTATCCATCAAATACAATGGAGAAGATGAGCTAGAACCAGAACAAATTGAGGACGCGTTGAGAGAACACTGGTATAACGTTTTCAACATATCACCTGAAGGAAACGAAAAGTTTGACCGCAGTCATGAACTTAGAATAGTTGAAGAGATTGATAGAAACAAAGGAGAAGTAACACTGCCGTGGTATGACATTATATTACATCAATACCATATTATATCTATGGGGAGGGACCAATAACTTACAGGTGAACCGAAAAGGGACGGAACACTACTAGTTTAGACGGGCTGAGTAGCAAGAAAGAGTGCAACGAGATCAGGTAAATTATGGGCAATGGCAAAGCTCAAGGTTATTTAAAGAGGCATGTAAAAAAATATAATTTTATTTACATAAAAATAATGAGAGAATTAACAGGCAAAATTACATCAGATGAACGAGGGGGGTGATTGTAGTTATGAATCAGACTATGAAGTTAAAATTAATGTGTTACGGGAGGAGACTATTCAAATGGTGGGAATTAACGCAAATGGGTTACTGAAGCGGGAGAGGAGTTGGCTTACGGAGGATTCCAGGTGAGACGTCTGGGTAAGGCTTCACGGATGTCTTATGCACGTGAAGCGAGGCCGCTCAAAGCTTCTGAGCGGGATGTTAAAGTGATGACGGTTCTCCCAAAAAAGGAGGGGTGGGGGTAACGTCCGGTCCAGGGAGGGAGTATTTCGGCCACCCGAAAACGAGGGGCGAACGAGGAGGGCTTCGACTGGAGTTGACGAGAGAAGTCGGAAAAATCACTCGGTAGCGATCATTAAATGGAATTACCTCACTGGCTGGGGCTAATTCCAATACACAAAAATAGTTCAGCTGTCACTTTGCTTTGTTGTTAGCATCTGACTTGGAACTAGGGGAATTTTCTTGGGGTCCGAGCGAGACTTCTCAACTCTGTGTCGGTTTCATGGGAAACGAGCAATATATATGTCTGAGGCTCTCCCCGCGGGGGGATGGGGGAGTGGGGGGGGGAGTGGGAAACAGCTCTACTCTCAAATAACCTCGAATCTTCTTGCCGAGGCTATTCTAGCCCGTGTAAAGGTGAATCATGGTGGACGCAGTTCGAGGCTACCGCTTGTGAAAGAGGAGGGGGAGGAGGGTTAGGCTTACCAATTTAAGCCTAACAGAATCTTCTCCAGCACATGGAACTTCCGGGTTGGAGAACATTGACGACATTTCAATGGAACCAAAAAAGGATACAATTAAATGGAGGCATAAATTTGGGACTAAAGACTAAACAATTTAGTGGACCCCCCCAAAAATCCTAATTAGGAACATTAATGAGATAATATACATATACAATTCACGTGGAAAACCTCCGCTCCCGCTGGAGTATGGATGAGGTAATCCACGGGTCCTCTAGCCTCGAAGAGGGGTAGGGTACCTTTCACTGGCTAAGGATTTTGTTGCTTCTTGTGAGAAGTAGCACCAGCACCTTCGCACCAGGCTTGAATTTTCGTTCTCATGACTTAAGGTCAAAGTAGGTCTTCTACCTCTCAATAAGTCCCTTACGGGTTACGACACTCGTTTGTTACCTCGGGTTGACTCACGCTCGAATGCTTTAGTTTTCTCCTAAGGCGGGGGGGGGGGGTTGCGCACTCCTTCTGGGAGCGGGAAAACTTGTCGCTCCGGAGGGCTTGGAACTCCGGGTCAATAGGGATTTTCAGTGGACCAGGTGCACGGGATTCCGGGGCTGCCTGTGTACAGGTAATCACGGGCTGGGGCCACGGGATGGTCGTGAATTACGGGGTTCTAACGAACAAAACAGAGCAGAACTGGATTGGAGCCTCTACCACTTCGGCCCAACCAGACATATAGTCACACTCGATGTGACAACGAATTACTGGGAAACGACTGGCCCAGCCAAGGTAGTCGTGGACCACCGCAAACTTCTTGTGGTCGGGCCCAACAGGGGGGAAGTAGGTCCTCAGAAACTATAATACAGGTGCACCTGGTGTCACGGACGAGGGTGGATACTCGGCGACCGTTCACAGTTCCGTTCTCGAACTTCAATCCACCAGGGTTGTTCTCATTAAAGAGAAAGTTTACCTGATGGACCGGGTCTTTGGCGGGCGAGGGAGGATTGGGAGTCACCTGAGGTGACGGAGGAGAATCAGGGGCGGCCCAGATTTGGTGCACTTGGTGGGACTGAGAATTTGCGAATCGGGAGTTTTGAGGACAGTTCGTGCGGTAATGGCCGGGAACTCCGCAGGTGTAGCAGACGATCGGGTTTTTTGGTACGGAACAACTGGGGGAGAAGAAACTAGGGGCTTACCGTCTCGGTGTTCCGATGGATAGAAGGTTCTTGGCTTCGAGGGACTAGGAACTTTGGTAAATCTTGGAACCAATTTAGAGGGGGTCTTAGGGCCATAAAATTTAGTTTTGGGTGGGCGATTGGGGCGCCTTTTTAACATCCTTAGGGTATAAATTGTGACTACTCGCGTAGACATCGGCATCTTCCAAGCACTCCTTGAAAATGGTGCAACGTTTATATTTAATGAAGGCGCGAATTTCAGGAGCCACGGCAGCTAAAAGCAGATCCCTAAGGAAGAAGTCCAGAAGGGACTCGTAGACCTGGGTAATCTTGCACGCATCCAGCCAACACTGAAGGTGTCTTTGGAGGATGTACCCGTGTTGTCGAAATGTTTGACCAGGGCGGATCCTTTCCTGGAGGAATCGGTAGCGGTAGAATTCGCTATTCATATGAACATCGGCTAGCAATTCGGACTTTAACCTGGAATAGTCCAAAGTTGCTTCCGGGGGAAGGGATACGAAGATATCCCTTAACTTGGCATTTAGGAGGGAAGGTAAGCGAGTGACGCCATCATTTTTGAGATCCCATCTAATGATTTAAAAGATTCTCTCAAAAAGGGTCAAAAGTGATCCAAAGTCCTCTCCATCATTAAAAGTGGGAAGGTGGACTGAAGGAGTTTAGGGAATTTCAGCCCGGGAACCGATGGACTGAGAATCCATTTGTTTTCGGCTCATTTCCAGCTCATGCTGCCTAATTTGTTCACGTTCTTCCATCTCCATTTTGTTCTTCTCCATCTCCATTTCAATCTTCAGTTTGTTCTCTATCTCCTTTTTCAGTTTGTTCTCCTCCATCTCCATTTTCAGCTTGTTCTCCTCCATATCCATCTTCAGTTTGTTCTCTTCCATCTCCATCTTCAGTTTGTTATCCTCCATCTCCATCTTGTTCTTCTCCATCTCCATTTCACTTCGCTCTGCCCGTTCGTTCCACTCTTCTTCCTGTACGTAATTTAGCAGGTCTTTGCCCGAAAGACTTAACATTTCACACTGACTCCTAAATTTTTCGAAGGATTACATTGTTACGCAGTTAACTGAGGGAACACTGACACGCGAACGATTTAGGACATTACCCACGAGAAACGAATACTTGAATATTCGTGAAGTCCTTGTTCACAAAAAAAATTAATACAGCTACCTACCTCTGCTGTTTTTAAGCGAAAAAAAATGGTCCTACCGGAATTAGGACACCAAAAACCTTAACTCTTTTGGATTAATAACCAGGATAGTCTCCAAAATTCAAACACAGTAAAAAAAAATTAGTTACCTGGGGTCTGACACAAAATCTAAATAGATTAACGTTCCACTGCTCTTCAATTAACTTGAACTTGCCTTCTGCCAGTACAATACAAAAATTTAAATAAAAGGGATATACGTGAATAACAAGGGAACTTCTAATGTCCAAATTAAAATGACAGGGGTTCGTAAAAACCCCAAACACACTTGACACCAAATTTATATAATATGTTTATTAATAAATATATATGTCGTGGTATGACATTATATTACATCAATACCATATTATATCTATGGGCAGGGACCAATAACTTACAGGCGAACCGAAAAGGGACGGAAAACCACTAGTTTAGACGGGCTGAGTAGCAACTAGGGGACTTAGAACTAGGGGAATTTTCTTGGGGTCCGGGCGAGACTTCTCAACTCTGCGTCGCTTTCAGGGGAAACGAGCAATATATATGTCTGAGGCTCTTCCCACGGGGGGAGGGGAGGGGGGGTAGTTGGAAACAGCTCTACTCTCGAATGGCCTCGAATCTTCTTGCCGAGGCTATTCCAACCCGTGTAAAGGTGAATTGTGGTGGACGCAGTTCGAGGCTACTGCTTGTGGAAGGATAGGGGGGATTAGGCTTACCAATTTAAGCCTAACAGAATCTTTTCCAGCACATGGAACTTCCGGGTTGGAAAAGAAATTCCACGTGGAATTCCCTCACAATCACTATGCTTCTGATAAGATAATGATGGAACAAGGAGTAGGTTTAATAACACTTGTAAAATTTAAAAGTACTCTAAACAAACCAAAGCAAAGAACCCCTGGACTCAGGGATATCGCGCAAAAAACTCGTAAGAGCGCCAGATGTATTTCTTGCCAAAATAGTAGAAATTTTCAATGCGGCAATACGCGCCGTGTATTTTCCTGACGCCCTGAAAAGAGGGAAAATAGTATTTTTGCCCAAACCAGGCAAGCCTCCTGACCAACCAGGAAACTTCAGGCCGATAACTCTTCTAGAAACAGTAGACAAACTAATTGGAAAAATTGATCGGCAGGAGATTGAGCCAACACCTAGAAGACAAAGATCTAATTCCTAGCCAACAACACGGGTTCAGGAAAGGTAGAAGTACCTAGACGGCACTGGCCGTAAAAGTAGAAACAATAACCAAAGCCAAATGTGACAGAAAATAAACAGATCGGGGTTTAAGAGACGCGCAGAAGGCTTTTGATAAGGTCTGGAGAATAGGCCTAAAATACAAGGTCAAAAGATTAGGAATTCCACCTATCCTAACAAAATGCATATGTGACTACATCACAGACCACACGGCATTAATAAGCATAGAAGGATATAGATGACCCGATTCGGAAATTAATCAAGGCGTTCCACAAGGAGGATGTCTCAGTCCGACGTTATATAACATACATACAAGTGACCTTCCAAATCCAATCTACGATACTACCGAATGCGTTTAATTCGTAGACGACATCTCGATAATCGTTAATAGTCCATACAAGTACCCACCAACAGCAGCCAGAATCACTGCTGCAGAAATCAAGAACATAAATAATTTTGAAGAAAAATGGAAGATAAAGACAAACGCAAATAACGAAGGAAAATCTCACGAGTAACGATTAACGAAGAAAGGTACAGATACAAAACGGAAGGCAAGGTCCTAGGACTAAATATAACGTCAAACAGGTATCTAAAACACACCACTGAAGGAATCAGACTAGCAAAAGCTAACAACGAAACCTTACCAGTTAAAAAACCTAAATACAAAAAATAAAATCAAAGTATACAACCTTCTGTGTAAATCAGTATTATTATATCCTGCAATTCCACTCAACAATCTAAGAAAAACCAACGACGTGAAATTACAGAGAGTTCCCGAACAGCGGCGTACTATTAATTACAAATGCAAGAAGGAGAGAGCGCAAGAGGCAGATAGATCTGCACTATGAAATAGAGATGGATCGAGTGAATGTATGCCTACATAAAAGAGCGGTCAGAATATGGGACAAACTAGAAACACTTCTGGACGAAAAAGAAAAAAAGAAGATGGAGATCCCAATAGAGCATAGAGCGAACAATAGAGGAAATTTTAAGAGCGGAAAACCGTTAAATGGAGCTTACCCAGCACCAATATATAGATAGCGCACGAATCCCTACAGAACGGCAAACAAAGCATAAAAGTCACCAACAACTGCGAAATATTTAAAAAGAACTGAAGATAGTCTTAGAAGAAGAATAGAGGCGTGAGAGCCCATACACATTTGAATAAATGATAGGATATAAAAGCTGAAGACAAGAACACAAGTGATGGAGGGGCACCCACCAACCTGCACTAACTCTTACTCATTCCATTTCACCACTGTACCCTAATGATTATTATCCACTCTACTCTAACTATATACTTGTAACTTCTAATTTTTCAAGACGTAAGAGGAAAATCAATTTCATTTTCATTCATATTGTGGACTTTCCGCCCTTACGCTCTGGTAGAGTTTTCCGGCAAAGGAGGCAAAGTAAAGTGAATAATAGGAACGTGAAACTTTTCACGCAAACTTTCTTTACTCAATTGTTTTTTGAGGAATACTATCCATTATCACCGAGGAAGCTCTATTCGAAGAAATATATATGCTCGCAGGGTTGATTGGAGATTCCACCTGTTTCTTGTGAGAGACGTAGCTTCCTCAGAAAGTGCTACTTTTTTCCTCTTACTGTTGGATCTTTTTTTTAAACCATCTTTTTACTTCATCTTCTTTCTAACTAGTGCTAAATACTCCTAACTTGGTCGCCGACAAATTCTGAGACGCAGTTGGTATTAGGGTATAGTCAATACCTGGAGGAGACCATGTTAGGGGGCCAGAAAAGGGGGGTCGATTCTCTACCACGAGCCCGAACCCATCTGTGCACTGCTCCTAGGGCTAGGCGAAGCTAGGTAGGGCGACCAAGGAAAGCACGAAAATTGGAAGGTAGGCGAGATAGAAGTAGGAAAAATAGAAGTCTCTCCACATGTGGAACAAGATAATTTTTCTCTTCTAGAATTAACTACTAGGAGCCCCACAATAGTGGGGCATAATAGTACCAGGATACGATTTCAGGGGCTGTAATTCACAGATGAAAGAATGTGTTGACTGTGGAGGTAATCACCCGACGATGGTAATGTAATGCCCGAAAAGGAAGGAAATAATTAAAAGGGAGGAGAAAGAACAGCAGGAAAAGTAAACCACGGGAGGCAATACTTCCTATGCAGCAGTAGCGAAATCCCATTAATCAATACATCAACACTACCAAATATCTCGGGAGGCATGTTTGAGAAGATTTATGCATGCATGATTTACGCATGAAAAGACCCTATAAAAGCTCCTGAAGGCTAACTGTCTGGAACCAATTATTGTCCAACATGACGTCAACTCAACAGCAATTCTAACTATGCAGGCGGCAGGGAAGGACACTGACGAGAACGCCCAAGAAGAGGAAAGCGCATAGGAAACCGACGAGGGAAGCAGCAGCGAGGTAATGAAGTTCGGATTTAGCCGAAGAACAACCCAAGAGAGTAACAAGAAAAACTCAACGTAGGAAAAAATCAAAATTTGGGAGGAGCCCAAGCTAGACCGTGCGAAAGGTTTCCACCAGCCCTGCTACCAATACCACGAGAAAGACTATCCTTGCCAACGGAAACAGAAAACAAGTGAAGAAACGGAAGTAAGCGCAACTTATTCTAAGGACGACCTAAAATGATCAAATGTACCGGCAACGTTATAGGAACTACCCAATTACAATGGCAAAGGAAAACATTAATATACTACAGATTAACGTCAACCGATTGAAGAACATCAGACAAATGTTCGGAAACACTTTTAGAAGATTATACCTGGACATCATCTTAATTTCTGCACACGGAGTAAACTTAGCAAATGATGAAATAACGACGAAAGCCGTATATCTGCTTAAGCAATAATTATCTACCATACAACTATTGTATGAGGCCGGAGGATATACCCTGTACAGATCATAATGCAACTCTTCTTACAATTAACCAAAGACCAATTCAAATCCAAGGTAAAATAAGAAAAGCCTTCCGTAAAGCAGACTGGGAGAGATACAAAAGAGAACTAAACTCATCAAACCTAATCCACTAGAAGACGCAACTTTAGAAGAGATAGATAATGAACTAGGAAAAAATAAGGAAATCTATGCAGGCAGCAGACGATAAAGCTGTCTCCCCACACCGCTACGAGACTATCAAGACTTTCACATGGATACCCGGAATGGTACAGAAACACAGACGGCTGAAAGAAATTTCAGAGGAAATAAGAAGGAAGGGACCAACGAGGGAGCTACACGCCGAGTTGAGAAGGACTCAAATGGAACTAAATACAGAAATTATAGAAAAACAAAAAGAACACTGAACTGAAACAATCTAGAAAATCGACAATGATGCACTATTGAAGGAATTTTGGAAAAAGGTAAAACAGATGAAAGGCAAAGCATTGAGCAAGGAAACTGGTAATCAAAGACAACCAAGGAAATAAGATAGAAGATGAGGACATGACAGGAACTTTATTCAAGGACCACTGGAAGAGGATTTTTTGCATAAGCGAAGTAAATAATGAAAAATTCGACACATACTCTGAATGAGACATCACTGCAGTGCTCAACGAGGATGCTGAGAAAATTAACCCTCATTCAACTGTAGATGTAGAAAGAGATACCCTTGACGATAACGACGCAAAAATCACAGTGCAAGAAGTCAAGAATACTATTTCGCAGTTTAAACAAAAGGCACCAGGAAGATCTGGAATCACTAAGAAGCACTACGAAGGAATACCGGCTACTTCCCGAGGGAATTATGGGTCACCAAAATGATCTTTATCCCTAAATTAGGAAAACTACCATCGAGAGTAGACAACTATAGACCAATTTTTCTATTCGACTTCATCGGGAAAGTTTTTAGAAGATTATAAACAAACGACTAAGTGAGCACCTAGATAAAAACAATTTACTGAATAAGTTTTAATTTAGATTTAGAAAAAGGAGGAGCACGGAAATGTCACTCACGGTCATTACCGCAAAAATAGCCAGAGCGAAATAGCCAGAGAAGGCTAGCGTTGACATCGTCTGCAGGGACGTTTCAAACGCATTCGACAGAGTCTGAATTAGAGGAATGCAATTTAAAACGCTACAACTACGTAGGAATGACAAAATGGAAAGACTCATTTGCAATTACGTGGCGGATAGACGTGTATACATAGAGATTGGCAACTACCGAGGGGATATATTTAAGATGGAGGCTGGATTGCAACAGGGAGCGTGCCTGAGCCCATCACTATACTCAGTGTATACCTCAGTAATCCCACCACCATTTACACACGGATGCCTCAACATGCAATTCCGCAGATGATGTCACACAAATCGTCATCTGACCCTACAGGAATCCAGAAATGCAGGCAATATTAACAGCAAAATAAATAAAGAGGATTAATGGGTACGAACTAAAGTGGAAAATAAACACTAAAGGAAATAAGTTCAAAATAGTGCCAATTTATAGGAGGAAACTCAGACATACACGTTGAAGGACAGATATTTGAGTATGCTAGTGTAGCCAAAGTACTGAGACTGACACTCACCAGGACAGGATAATACAGTCATGTTAAAAAAAGAGTTGAAAAAGGAAGAGGGGAAATGAGACTACTATATAGGCTCAAGTCCCTTAGCCAGAGAAACAAGAAGAAAATATATCAGCGATCTCCAGTCAGCAATGGTATGCCCAGTAATACCTATGTACACTAATTCGAAGAGTAGAATGAGGGAACTATAGAGAATTCAAAACAAGGCAGTATTAATAATCACCGACACGAGAAGAAGAGACAGAAGAAGACAAAGAGATCTACATAGATAATTGAAGATGAAACCAATTCAAAAGATACTAGAAAATAGAGCCAATAAGTTAATTCAACTAACACAACAGGAAATAGGAGAGGAGATCAAGAATTTAATCACCCAAAGAGAAGAGGGAAGAGGACATACCCTCTTCCACACCTATACAACTAGGTTCGATCATTAAGAGAATGAATACTTCATGGGCTAACACGAAGTTAAAGAGAGAGTAAGTAATAATTTGATAACTTTAGATGAAGAAGAAAACTAAAAGGAGGAAACCTAAAACAAGAGTAATAGCAAGGATAAAAACATTATCAGTAATGGTAATATAAAAACATTAAAAACAGTTTGAACACCTAACAGCAACACAAAGAATTAGAGACCTGAAGCTCAGGTATACACCAACTTAATCTACCGTATTTCCAAACTAGACATTCAAAAAGGAAAGATATTAGCATTACCTCCATGCAACTTAGCATTCAATTGCAACTCTACTACCTCCTTATTGTTCTCTACATTTTTTCTTCTATCCTTCATACCTAAAGGGTTAAACACAGAATATGTGGGACAGGGGCACTATAGTAAGAATGAATAGTTGAGGATATAATACACACCGTGGTTTGGATTTCACGTAAAGCTGTAGGCCCACCGACCAACTTGGCCTCTTTTAAGTCTAAAACGCTACTTCAAACTTGGCTATCTCTAACTTTTCCTCTTCCTCTCCCTCTCCTTCTCCCCCTTCCAATAGTCTGAAAAGACTACGGAGAGGAAAGGGGAGGCCTGGGGGCTGGCAATCTTTCTCTATCTCTTCGCGCACACCTTTTTCCCTACAATTTCATTCTTCGCTGCTCACGACCAGCAAAGAACTACCTCACCGGTAAAGGAGGCAAAACCAAGGGCTTACAAAATCAATACAGCTTCAAGATTAACGAAGACTTCCGTCTGAAGATGCCTTAAGAAAGGCGAAAGCTCACGGCCAAAACTCAAATTAGTTGTAAAAAATAAAATGGATCTTCCTCAACTGATCTTTAATATACAACCAGATACAAAAAACTGCATTCTCCAGTTGGAACGTTCCAAAATAAAATTGATAAAATCCAAATACAACCTGGTCTTTAACAAAACATATATATATATATATATATATATATATATATATATATATATATATAAATATATTTATAAATATATATATATATATATATATATATATATATATAAATATATATATATATATATATATATATATATATATATATATATATATGTATATATATATGTATATATATATATATATATATATATATATATATATATATATATATATATATATATATATATATATATATTTATATATATATATATATATATATATATATATATATATATATATATATATATATATATATATATATATATATATATATATATATATATATATGTATATATATATATGTATATATATATATATATATATATATATATATATATATATATATATATATATATATATATATATATATATATATATATATATATATATATATATATATATATATATATATATATATATATATATATATATATATATATATATATATATATATATATATATATATATATATAACGGATAATGTTTATTAAGAAGGGACTAATTTCAATATGTAGTTTAATATATTAACCAGCCGTAAACTGAGAAAAATTGACATAAACTCCCATTGCATGCGAATATCGAGCAACGGATTAATCTGGAGCGTTAATTTAAGGTCATTAACAACACCTTTAAGGATTATGTTTAATACATTGGGGGCACATTCAAACTGACCTTTTGAAAAATTGATAATAATTGGTAGATGTAATTTCGGTCGTAGAATGACCCTTGGCTTTGATCACTATACTCTTTGACACTCTTTTAGTATCGGTATGTATGCTTTAAGGGGCGTGAGTTACTTCTATGATGAAGTAGGCTTTGTTCTAAGAGTGCTATTTTAGTGGTTTAGTTCTTAAGGAAGAGCTATTTTTAAACACATAAGGATAAGAGGAAACACCAGAATCTACCAAAATAAACATGTATTTTAAATTAAATATTACAAACCAACAGTAAACACATTTCTATCTTTGGACTCAAAGATCTTTCAATGACAAAACATAAACAAATAGGCTTCCAGTAAACATACCAATTGCCAATTAGTATTTTTATCACGACTCTATTTGATTAGCTTTAAACATTAAATTAACGTACTCTCATCTACAAACACATATGACCTAGATTCAAGAATAATGGTTTCTACTCTCCTTTAAGACGTGGGACGTACTAAACTTCTACTATCGCAATAGAGATATAAATGTTATTGTTAACTTACAGGTAGGTATTAGGGATTGCCGGATGTTGCTGGAGGACTTATCTCTCGCTTTGGAGTGTTGTGGACGCTAGTGGAATTTTCGTCGCCTGTGACGGGGGCTGATTCTTCAACGTAATTAAAGAACGGGAGCTCGTTGGGGCAGGGTTCTTCTCCTCTCACTCTTACGGTGCTTGAGATGTGAGAATCACTCGAGTGTGAGCGGCTTTGCTTTTCTTCAGTCGGACTTCTTTGCAGACTGAAAAGGCTTCTTCGGTATGGCACCGATTTAAAACTTGACTATTTAGGTTAATACGGCCCTGAAAGGGGGGATCGATTTTCTCAATCTGATCCTATCGTTTCTCACGGAAATAGTCTAGTATGGCTGAAGGATCGATCTTCACGAACTAACCCTTCTTCTGGCGTATCGACTTCTAATCTTCTTGTCTGGCTGAAAGATCGATCTTCACGAACTAATCTTTCTTCTGGCGAATCGACTACTAATAATCTTCTTGTCTGGCCGTTGGATCGATCTTCACGAACTAATCCTCCTCTGGCGTATCGACTTCTGATAATCCTCTTCTCTTTCTTTGCGGGGCTTATTTATAGGCGGATTGCCGCCCCATCTAAAGGGGGAAGTGACCAGGCCACAGCGGTAAAGGGGGGGGGAGCGAATGGTGAGTTAGCATCTGGGGAGAGCGAGAATTCCTGAGGTGGCACTGGGGTGCCCAAGTCAGCTCGCAAATTATAGGCTCGCAACCGCACCGCTACTTGGCGTGCCTTCTGATTCGCATCGCTTTTTTTTCCATAAACACGGGTTTATGGGTCTCGTAGGTAATTCGATCGTTAAAGCGTCGTTTAAGGACCTTAGGTGGTCGCCTTCAAACAGATGTTAGCTCCAACTGCCCACAGCGGCGGGAAGATCACACATGGTAAGCATTTTCGCCGGCTACCTTTCCCACGTTTCTCTTCATGAGGGGGGGGGGGGGCTTTAATGTACCTATACTCCTACAGGATGCTTAATGTAGCCATTTCTCCACAATTTCAACAAGGCCATTACACCACTTATACTTTTTTGATATTTTTTTAACCATCTTAACACCCTCCATCCAATTGAAAAATTTAAAGATGAGTTGTAAGAAGACAATTGTTTATCTTTTCTTGATTTAAAAATCTTAAGAATAACGTTAGATTAAGCATCTTTTACTATGTACAATAATTCTACAAATTCTAATTCCTATTTTCACTGTATTTTCATGTGACGATGTTAAAATTAAAAATCCTTCGCCTTTTCTATATTTTTAAGAGCGTTTGGAATTTGTGACCCATGTTTTCTTCAAGATGAAATTACCTACATAACCTGCATCTCTTTAGAATTAAAATATCCATTATATTTTATTGATGACAGCTTAAATAAAGCAAGCAAAGTCAATATTCTCCTGGCCCCGACACAAAATCTTCGATGCAAAAAAGAATTCTTTATCTCTAGCGCATTCTCCCTTAATTAAATTATTATATTCAATTGTGTATTCAAACTTATCATTATAATACCATTCAATCATAGTAAATTATTCCATTAATCCTTAACCACATAACAAAGATGCAGGTATATAACTAATACCGTATAGGCACTAACTGACCTCTATTCTAGATTGGAAAAACGGAGAGGTCATTAGTATAGCACATTTATAAACCTAAGCAAGATATCAAAAAAGAAAGCAATACCTCAAATCTTTTTATCATGTCCAAATTGCTAACCATTTCATAGATTTCTCTCGAGCCCAAACAATTTACAATTTTTACGAATTTGATAAAAGGAAGTTCATTGAATCATCGTTAATTAATGAAAGTCCAACAGTCAATTTCTCAGAAGGACGGTAAAAATATAGCTCGAATTTATATAACTAATCGTAAAAGATGTTGCTAATGACCTTAATTTGACGATTACAGATTGATGTCGGTGGTCTGTTGCTCCATATTCGTAGGATTTGAGAGTTTTTCCCTCTGCCAATTTACTGCTGAAGTTTATATGATAACCTACATATGACATTATTTCCGCCCTAATAAACTTTATGCTTTGATGCAATGGTTGACTTTCTACAC
The DNA here is from genome assembly GCA_963969495.1 of Ceratothoa steindachneri. Lineage (NCBI taxonomy): Eukaryota > Metazoa > Arthropoda > Malacostraca > Isopoda > Cymothoidae > Ceratothoa > Ceratothoa steindachneri. The sequence continues at coordinate 109,232,600 of OZ018329.1, forward strand.
ACACACACACACATATATATATATATATATATATATATATATATATATATATATATATGTATATATATATATATATATATATATATATTTATTAGGGTGGTCCTTAGCTATAGGAATAAAAAATAAAATTGGCAAATTTCATCTCCGAGCTCATAATATGGTGCCATTTAGAGTAAAATAATCATGTGTGAAATTTGGTTTCATTTGAAAAATATTTTGGGGTTGCACATCCACCCCAAAATTCTACTCTATTGGATAAATTTCGCTCGCCTTCAGGTCCCCTGCCACTCATGAAGTATTAGCCGCTCAATGGCTGCCCGATCAGCGTATCCTTCTTTGTGTCAGGGTATTAGTATCGATCTCCTTAGAAAACATGCAACAGGTATTGCATTTGATCTTCGTCTCTCGTTATTTTACCATAGTACTCCTGAAACCTCACGTTCAGCTACATCCTTCGTCACGTTCAGTGCCATGATGATTTCTTGTGCTCGCTTGCAGTCTGGGTTGTCCGTCCAGATAGCTGGGTTGAGCTGCAGGAAGTCGGACTTAATTCCCAGCTTCTTGAAGACTCCCACTGTTCTTACTGAAACAAAATCAGGGAGCTGGGCTGTATCAATGCTGTTAACCGGAAGTGTGGCTCGTTTTGCAGAGTACAGTACTTTTTGCTGCACCTAACCTAACCCTAACGATATTTTCCTCAACTTTTCGCTGAAACAAAGTTTTGTGCAGAAAACAGTTTATAAACAAGAGGTCGAATGCGAGCATTAGAAAGCCACGTGCCCTTAAATGCATTAACCGTAAATTTGTATGAGGTTTTATGGCCTTTCAAATCCTTTGCAGTTAGTTATATCCCAGCAAAGAAATTTTGATCTTGGCTAAATTCCTGCATGTAAGGCATTTAATAATTCGTGGGGATTATACTCTAAGCCCTATATATTTATAAGGCCTGAATATGGTCATCAAAGACTTCACGTATTATTTGGTATTGTGACTTAGAACAACCACCACTCGCAATTGTAACAATTAAAGTGAAGACACAGTTACGCTCGAAATGCGCAAACCGTTCGAAATATAACAAGCATGCTATTGGCTAACTAGTCAGGCAAAAAGTAAGCCCAAAGTTGAAGGAAAGAGTTCAAATGGCGCATAAAGATTCAAAATTTACTAAAATAATAACATATTTTCGAAAAATGAATAACTACGTTATTGTTAAGTGCCGAAGGTGAAAATGACATCGGTGAACATTATTTTAAGAATTAAGAACGTTCATGTCTTTGAAAATTAAAAACCGTAATTATGTTAAAACGAATATTATCCAAGGACAATACTAACGTAACCCACCAATACCATTGCATAAAATGTTAAAAATAAGAACAAAAGAAATGCAAAGTAAAATATAAAGACATAAGAATAATAACAAACACCAGAAATAGAGAGTTAAGAAAATGAGTGACCAAAGGGAAGAGGCCCAATTACAACACTCAATAAGGTGCTCAGGAGAAGGATAGAAGATTTAGAGGAGAAAATAAACCACCTCCCACAGATATTTGCAGAGTAGATCTATATCCAAAACGAACCAACGAATCAACTTCAATTTTAAATTTCACGACATAAACTGATGGGCGAATGGGAGCAAATATTCACGTGAAGACCTTGGGAAGAAAATGAAAAGAAACAAATCAAAAACCTACCAAATCAGTTAATAAAATACCAAAAAACACAAAATTTATCGAAAAGGAAACATACCACGAAATTGACAACCGCAAAGATAACTGAATCAAGAGAGCCGAAAATGAAAGCAGATTAACGACAAAACTTATCGAAGATCAGAAATAACACGGAATTGACAACCGAGAATGAAACTAAATAAGAATAAACAATTAACGGAACAAGGTCACAAAAAAACAGGCAGATAATAACATACATGACACAAGGCTAGAGAAGGCTAGTCCAAAGTCATGAATCCCCTTACACATGGAAGATATAACAAACAATAAAGATAGGTGCGAGGCAGAAAAACGTAGGAACTCTGAGTGTGAAAAAGAAAAGGATGAATGAAGCGAAAATAAAGTATGGTGGTTTGGATTTGCTTTATTTCTTTTTCACCTACGACTAACGAGGTGTCTCCTCCTGGCTCCTCCTGCAGCTCTACTTCTATTTTTTCACCCTTCTGCTAAATCTCCCTCTGGGCTCCCCCTCGGTTCACATTGTGCTGAGGACCAGAAGTGTAGGGGGCTTTTTCACGAAGGAGTCGGCCGCAGCTCCTAATTGAACGTATGCGCAATTAGGATCGAATCTTGTACACATGTATTCATATGCATAACTATTTTATGGGTGTGCGGACTATGGTTTGGGGTAGAGGCTAGTATCTAGATAACTATTGTAGCTGGCCGCTATATAATTATTAGTAATATTAATGTGGGTGTGAGTATGTGTGTCCGAGCTCACTGCGGTAGGAATGGTCAGTTATTATTTTTATGTGTATATGTTTAAGACGGCATCAACGCTGCATTAAAAAAAATCTTTGTTGGTCGTCTAAGTTGATTTAAAACATTTTTGCACAGCTGAATCGGAAAATAACATCCGTTTCTTCAGATCAAGTTAGGTTTTGTGCTATGCTGTTTTTTTTTTTAAATCCGATCTTATAACTAAATGAGTACATTTTTGTCACATTTTCGGTTGATTTTTTAAATATTTCTCATCAGAAATAGGGCCTTAAATAAAAAAACATCTTTGACTAACACATTTATTAATTAATTGTTACAAAAATTGTTTATTGTACATTGAATAGTAGACGTTGATAAATGTAAGTACATGTAACTTGGATATTGGGTCATCATTGCTCAGAATTCCTGGCATGAACTTCCGTTTCTTCGAACTTCTATAATGCTCAGCGGTTGGGATGTCTCTTTTCAGAGTCAAACAATAATCAACCTTCATGACTGCATCCCAGCGTCCTTGATACCTGTTCTCCATCTCTTCTCTGTCCCGATGGAATCTCTCCCCTGCTCTTTGGTCATTAATCTCAGATTCACAGTAAATCGATCCATATGTGAGAATAAGTAATGCATTTTGATGCTCATGTTGCATCCAAGGTTTCTAAAAGCAATTAGCAAGGTCTGTACAGTGGCGGCAACAAAAAAAGTGACATTGAATATTGGCAATAGAAATCGATACATAAAATCGCTTTCACGATTTTACTTGCCAACAAGCCAATGAAAAGGGGCGGGGCTTATGCCACTAGTGGATGACTCTCCTGAGCTAAGACAACAGAACTGCGCTTTATTGGAACTCACTGTCTCGTTTGAGCTCGTACAGTGAGGTTTTGGTGTACAACGCTCCAGCGTGCTGATTTCCTGCATTCGTGCCTACATTTGACGTGCTATAACTTCTGTGCAAGTGGATACAATGGGGCGGAAAAAGCTTTCTATGACAGAGAAAAGCCGTGCCTTGACCCTATTAGAGCAGGGAAAGTCTTTTATTGATGTAGCAGCAGATTTAGGAACCTCAAGAAATACGATTTATCGCCTAAAACGGGCAGCTGAGTTATTGCCACCAGGTACCATACCAAAGAGGAAGGAGGGCACTGGTGCAGCTAGGAAGACATCTCCAAGGACTGATAATATCCTAAGGCGTGAAGTGATGTCAGACCCTTCTGTAACCTCCGCTTCAATCAAGAAAAAACACCCAGACCTTCTCCAGAACGTCGCCCTCAGGACCATCCGTCATCGCTTACAGAAGGACTTAGGCCTACCGGCTCGCCGCGCTGCCAAGAAGCCACTTCTTACCAAGGCTATGAAGATGAAAAGGCTCAATTTTTGCAAGACCTATAAACATTGGACAGCTGCCCATTGGAAGAAGGTGATGTTCAGTGATGAGAGCACCTTTAGGCTGGTCAGAGGAGAGTCAAAGATCGTGCGTCGTCCCAGCAATGTGTCTCGGTATGACCCAAAATATACCGTGAAAACTGTGAAGCACCCTGATAGTGTGATGGTGTGGGGTGCCTTTAGTGGAAACAAGGGCAGAGGAGGTCTGTACTTCCTTCCCAAGAATGTAACCATGAGGGGGACTAACTATCTCGAAGTTTTGAAGCAGCACATGCTGCCATTTTGGGAAATTCATCGGTGTGAATTTTTCATGCATGATGGTGCCCCTGCTCACAGGTCCCAGTTAGTAAAAAGGTTCTTCAATGATAATAATATTAGTGTTTTGGAGTGGCCTGGTAATTCCCCGGACCTAAATCCTATTGAGAATGCTTGGAATCTGATGAAATCCAAAGTTCAAGAGACAGCATCCGGCAGCATCAAGGACCTGATAGAATCACTGAAGAAGATCTGGGTTACGATCGACCCCACCTACTTCGCAAACCTCGCTGAATCAATGCCCAATCGACTCAGAATGGTCACCAAGTGCAAGGGCAACATGACCAAGTATTAACTTTCATGAAATATTCATAATAAAATATGTAAGTTACATTTTTCTGTTTCATTTTCCCCGAATTGTCACATGTCACTTTTTTTGTTGCCGCCACTGTATAGTTCCTGGGCTTCCTTTTACCAAGAAAGTTCTTCATGGCCAGAACAAAAGCTTTCAACACTTACAGTATCACTTCGTTCATTAAATTTTCAAACTCTGGATCTCTGATAATCTGACAAAGTTGAGGACCGTCAAAGATGACAAATTTAAACTTATCCATGGTCCATCCTGGGAAAGATTGATGTACAGAGGTTGGAAGAATATCATGTCTCTGTCCTTCAGAGGGTTATTATAACTTTCCTTGTTCTGCAAGGCAACAACTTTACCCTGCCACATACTTGGCGAACCCCGACTGTTTTGCCAACAAAAGGTTCACCATCTTCAGATCAACACAAATCACCCACACAACCTGAACATAACGAATTTTCTTCCGCACGCATTTCACCGGTTCTTCTTCAGTGTAGCCGAGTAAGCAAGAGGTACAAAGGCAAACTGGTTGTTGTTTTGCAGCAGAACACATTTCGGTGATCATTTTTTGCTATCAACGAGCAGTCTGCAATATTCGAGTTTAAAGATGATGCAAGCACTGTCAAATAAGAGTTATTTTTCCTTCAATCTGGATGAAAACTGTTCGGCAGAGGACTTTAACAAGCTGAGATGCGAATTCTATCGTCTAGCTCCTTTTGAGGCACAAGATATGGAGGATCATCGTAAAAAACACTTATTCTTCTACTTAATCTTCTTCTTCATGGTAGCCAGTCCATGGTTTGTCGGCTCCCTCCAAACCATGAAAATTTCAAACTTCAGACAATTCCGTTGCTCTAGGTCCAACGACGTAAATACTCTGCATCTCTTAAATACCATGTGTGGCGCCCAAGCTTTACCCTGGTCACCAAGTTTCATACCAAAATACGCATTGTAAGAAGGCTTTATGAAACTTGTGACTGGATTACTGTTAGGAACAACTTTATAATTGCTGCAGATGTAGAAAAATACATCGGGCTTATTTTTGCAAGATATTCTAGCCATCCATTGCATTCTCCTGTAAAAGAAAAAATCTGGTTAGTCAATTATTGCCTAATGTAAACTCCTCATAATTCGTTAGTTAAAGAAATAAGTAAGATTATATTTATCATATAAATAGAAAATGCCCGTACATGTGAAAAAAATGCAAAAACATCATGTTGTGATAAGTCAAAATGTTTGCCTGATTGAGAAATACCAATGTGAGTTTTGGATTCAGCACACGAAAATTATCCTAAATCAGCTAAAAACACATAGACAATGTATTTGGTGTTGGCAAGTGTTATTACGTGTCTGTTACTCATTTTTTAAGTCAGGATTGTTTTTAACACTCCTCATACATAATAGAAAGAACATCTCAATAGCTTAACTTCTTTCCTCTAACCCTACGTGGATGATTTATTGTGATGCCATTATATTTATATTCACAATTATGTTACAGAATAAATTTGGAATGTTTACAACAATCGACATTTTTGTATATCTATGGCCAGCAATGTGCATTTTAATAATATGGTTTCTTGCATATTCTGAATGTTGAACAATGGTCAACAATGCACTCTTGGAAATGTTTCATCGGGAAGTTGTCACAACAGATGAGAAATCCCACATATAATTAACGTCTAACCTATTCTTCTCAAACGTTCGAGTTAACTCTAGAATCGTTTCAAAACGTTTTCAAAACAGCCAAATTCATTAAAACAAAATCTATTCATGTTTTTTATACATTTTCCCTCGCATAATATTGACTCCTATAAGAAACCAGCATTTATTTACTATAATCTCTGGTTATAAATGATTTAAATTAATTAACGAATATAAAAATGGAGTCCTACAGTAGACTTCATGCCTACCTTTTCCTATATCCATGCCTAATAGTCTGGAGGAAAAGCAGCCCTCTCACTAAGGTGTGGTGGAGCGCTCAATCTAATGGCGGTGCGTCCCGCGAATTTGCCGAATTCGAAGACAACGGAAATGGATCTGAAGTTGCCGGGGCATTAGGGGTAAATCCATGGGAACAATCTCGGCGAGATAACACAGAACTTTAAGAGTCTTCCGGCAATCTTTCATCCTCTTTTCCAGGCAGCCCGGAGGGTTGCCCTGATTCATGCCATTTAGTCAGTATCTGAAAAAGCAAAACCCTAAATTTGGTCGGCCAGTCCTCGTGGACTCTTTGTCGCCCTTATTGGCGCGCACATTCTCCGCAATTGAGAAATGTCCATGGACCCAACAGAAGATAATCTATGCATCCTCCCGACTCGCGGTGTCTAGGGCATCTCGGATACCGATACCGTAAATCAGGGTTTGTGGACATTCCAATGACTTGAGAGCACTCAGGGATTTTTTGTGAGTCACTAAAGATTAAAATAAAGTCAAAGAACCAGGCACGGCGTGTTATCTCCCTCAATGGGCACTCTGCTCTGAAGAAAGATGCAGCACCTGGTAGAGCCTCGCTAACTTCAAACAGAGGGAGTACAACGTGATAACCGACCACGTCCTGGAATTTGTATCCATCCTTGTACATGCCACGTATCCAGCGTGACACAAAGTTTGCTTCCTTCTTTTTCTTGCATTTTTTTAGTTTTCTTTTTGTTAATTTGTTTTGGGTTTTATGTTTTTAACTATTAGGTCCTCTATATCAAAAAGGTTTCACCCATTTTCAAAGTTTTCTCTAGGTCAATTGGTAAGTCATTATTTCCAGTTTCAAAATTTCTCCTCCTTTCACTGGCTACAGGCTGCAAATGCATATACTTTGACTTTTTGCGAAAAATCACTCGTTATAAAATAGGATTGAAGCAATTCTTTTTTTCTTCCTTCATTTACTTATATTTTGTTGAAAATAACAAAGCAAAAAGAAGCCTACTGTTATATTTAAGAAACTATAAAAGTCAAGAATTTAATGTCGTTTTTAGGAGACATAAAAATCTTGATATATTTGTCTAAATTGTTCCAAATTGGATGCAAGCTGTTTTAAACTAAATCTAATTGTATCTAAGAATTTTATACTATCAATGCGTATGGATTTTGTAAGCTAGTAAACTTCAAGTAAGATCACAATAAAGGTGTTTGAGTGCAACCAGAGTGGTCTATAGGACAATATTTACAACGTGTAAATATTACATCTACTTTGACTCAAAAGCCAGTAAGCCATTTCTGCACAACATTGTTATAAAGGATTAAAATAGGGTTGTATCCAGCAATATTAGAGGGTTAATAACTTTGGCTTGATTGCATAAATAGTCTGAACATTTGCAAAGTTTATTTAAGATTTTAGCCATAAACATCTCTTAGTGGTTCACTAAAATGTCCTTGTCCTTCAAGAAAATACACCCCAGATAGGGCACGTTTCTTCTAAGACAAAGTTATTGCGTTAGGTTAGAAAGTTTATCCTCATTCTCGATATTCAACTTACCCTGCATCTGATTCCCTATTATTTAATCATTACCACAGCAAATAAATGGTAAAGTTTACTCTGATAAGAAGGAACTGGGAAATATATCAAACCATATATTTAATCTGAACCGAATGAATTCTTTAAGAAAGTAACAATTGCTTAGAGAAACAATCGGAGAGAATTTCCATAATGATGGAAACTAATTTTTTTTTTCATTTTAAAATCCTTTCAATTTTTTAAATATCAATTTCTTGACTAGGTTATATATTGCATGCTAATTATTACTTCATAGGTATTTGCAACGGAGATTGAAAATTATTAAATTTGGTTCACGTAGTTCTGGCTTTTTTTTTTAGAAAAAAGAAGCTAAAATAGTTTTACCATCAACATCGTAAAGTTTGAGAATGAGGTGTTTAAAGAAAGGGATCATAGTCAATGAGGTGGAACAGCCTATTATCAGCAAAGCACTTAAAGGAAGAGATATTTGTAATTCTGAGTGTCTCTCGATGAAAAAAACCGATCTCATTCAATACCGAGCCGAAAAACATGGCACAAAAGTGATAGGAATTAATTGCATATAAATGCAGGCAAGTTCTTGGTCTATGAAATTATTTTAATTGAATATACTTGAAGAGAGATTAAATATTTTTGAAACAAGGTAAAATAGGTAAAGAGAAAAATGTTTTTCCATCAAGATTTTCTTACGAATTTGAACGCAACAAGGCAGAAGAAGTCATACAAAACCAAGAAGAAAACATCTTGAAATAACGAGTGAGGGAGATGAAAAAGCAAAAAAAGCAGTGGAAGATCTTGAATACGAATGTATGTACGTGTATGTTGAAGAGGGAAGAGGACTAAATAAAACTGCTAGATGCCATATTATGTTAGTAATTAGCAATAAAGTCGTTATAATGAAGGGATGTTTTCTGACTGAATTGAAAATGCCATGCAAACTGCAATGATTTAATATGGCAAACAGCAAAGTGCTGTATTATTCAATTTCATCCAGTAGAGATATACTATTAATGAATAGTACATTGTCTTCTAAAACTCAAAAAAGTCTGAGGTGAAAACTTCTGTTATCTTTCTAAGGTTATTCATTAATCAAGTTCGCTTTATATGGCACGATTTTAGTAAAGTTGAACGCCGTTACTAATTACTGAGATTCCATTCCCGTAAAAGATGGTATTCATAGAAGAGGAAAGAATTATATGAGGAGTACTCACGTGTTAAATATTGCAGACTATTTCTTATATTAAATAGACTTCCATAAGCAGAAAAAGAAGAAAGAATATCATTCAAAAAGCTGACTTAAATAACTTTACGCTCTTCGCGAAATTCTCTCCTGCGTAAGTGCACCAAATAGGTCCGTATCGAAAAGCAGCAGATGAGGCATTTAGAAAGAAAACAAATGAGGATCCGGATGAAGGCATGGAATTTATTTGGAGAGAACTAAAACATGAGAAATGAAAGAAAGACTTAGGTGAATGTTAATAATATAAATGTTAAGGAACTTGTAAGAGATACAAAAGCAAAAAAATATATGCTGGTAGTAATTAAACGAACTGTATAATGTAATTTAGAGTAAGCAGATATATAAAATTGAAGCTCTTATTATAAGGTAATTTTATTAGTTAGAGAATAAAAGGACTAAGGACTAATCATGACATACAACACGCTCGCGCGCTTGAAAGAGGAGCCGCTATCGTTATGGAACAAGTAGTTTTGCACCCATCGGTACCCAGCAGTCCCAGCGTTGTGGAGCATAAGGTAAGTCTAAATTTGCGAGACATTCTGGGAATTTGAATTTAAAATCGAACTTGCTCAAGTCACGTTACAGGAGCAGCTTCGAAATTTGTGCTCCTTCACAGCTCTGGTGCCATAGGGAGACTGCTTAATCGATTTTCATGAGACACATTTTCGCTAACCTTAATTTCTTCACCTGATTAAGCGGTCTTTAGAAACTTTATAATGGAGAAGCCCTTGTTCTTTAGCATAATTTAGCACATGAGGAACCAATGTCAATATCCCTATTTCGTGCGTTTCTAGCGTTTCATAATTATTTTATGAGCAACGGTGTCAAAAGCATTTTTAAAGTCGAGATAGAATATATATTCAGCTTTAACCTGGTCAAATTAATAAATGATTCGCAGCCGTGTGCGAATCATTTATTAATTTATTGCCTCTAGATGCTCTAAGCTCCTATCAATGAACTCTAAGAATTTAGACAGGACAATGAAAAGGAAATTGGCCGAGGTTTTCCAAGACTAGTCTTTATTCTTCTAGAAAATTGGTGTTACATTTGCATCCTCACATTTCGGATTTATCCTTTATATTTACACAACTATTTTATATGTGTTCCTCGCCTTCCTTACTTTGTTTACGAATAAATTCGTGTTTCTCTCGAGATATACATTTCATTTTAGTCAAAATGATTCATTTCGTTGTTAGTGTCTCTTTTTGTCTCCTGGAATTCATTCATCCGCATCTCCCAATATTCTCATCTTAACTATTACGAACTTTCAATTATTTTTACATTTTACATTCTACTACACGTTCACGTTAAACATTCTGCCCCTTCAGCGTTTTTACGCTTTCAACTTCAAGAACACTAACATGCTACCCTTGCCCTACCCATAGGTGGGCGTTATCACGATAACGATATCGGGTTATCGGTTATCTGATATATTTTTTTCTGCGTTATCAATTCATTGGTATCGCCGATACTTTGGGTTCCAGTTTTTGGTTTCAGTTTAGCACATGGGCGAGCCACGCGTGCATTAGAGGCAGAAATAGGTAGGTCCGAGGTGGGAGGAGGATCCTCAAAACCTAACCAGGTAAGAAACTAAGAAACAGTATTAAATATTCTTGCTATTGTATTATAAAATAACGCTATATATTGGGAGGAGGAATAAGTTCTTGCGGTTTTATCAAATTTATTCATTACCATTAGCAATTTTAGATTTTTTTTTAATTGATAACAATATACAATTTAATCAATAATGTATTCCCTGTTGTTATTTACGACTTCTTCCAAACGTTCAACTAGTTTTTTGATGCCTCTGCAATAAAAATTTCTGGATTTTGACTCTAAGAATTCGTCTAACCAGGTTCTTAATTCCACATCCGTATTGAACGAAACGCCGGGCAAATTGTTGGAGAGCGTTCGGAACAGATGGAAATCCGATGGACCCAAGTCTGGCGAATATGGAGGATGCGGCAGGATTTTCCAATTAAGCGTTTGGATGGCGTCTTTTGTCATATTGGCAATGTGAGGACGAGCATTGTCGTGTTGCAGAAGGACTCCATAACGTCGATAAGGTCGCTTTTCACGAATAGCTTCGGTGACCCGAAAGATTTGTTGAACGTAGAGTTCTGCATTGACACTCTCGATGTTCGCAAGGAGCTCATAAAGAATGATGCCTTCACAATCCCACCACACACACAGCATCGTCTTTAGTTGATGAAGTCCTTGCTTTAATCGCGAAAGTGTTTTTTTATTGGGGCTAATCATTGATTTCGATGGTTCATGTTGACATAAATACACTACTTTTCGTCGCCAGTGGTAATGCGGTGAAGAAATCTGTCCTTAAATCCACGAGTAGCCTTGTGACGAGCAAGCAAACCTGCGGAAATCGAGGAGCGTTGAAGTTTGTTGCTTTCGCTCAAAGCGTGCGGAACCCATGCACCAAGTTTTTGAACTTTCCCTATTAAATGAAGGTGATTCACTACAGTTTTCTGATCACACGCGAATTGTACACCAATTCTCTAGTTAATTGACGAGGAGTTTCATGAAGAAGGTCGTTCAATCGATCTTCATCCAACTTAATGGGGCAACCAGAAGGTTCTTCATCATTAAGATTGAAATGATCGTTTTTGAAACGTGAAAACCAGCATTGAGCTGTGCTTTCTGATAAAGCTTTTTCTCCGTACACAGCACAAATATCGCGACGAGCTTTGGCTGCGTTTGCATTGTTCCCGTCTCGATTGAAAATGAATAACAACAAGTGTCGAAAATGCGCCTTTCTTTCAACTTGACATTCCATTTTGAGGGGACATAAGAAAAATGAAATTAATAACAACTTTTAAATAAACCGCAATGACTTATTACTCAACTACAAGACGTAGCCTAAGCAAAAACCTAATAGTCTACGCTGTTAAGTGAGGTAGCCTAACTTTTGCAAATTTTGCTCTTATTTTTTATTATTGTTTCTTAATATGTGTACAAATCACGTCAACAAAACTTAAATCAATACAACATTAAAAAAAACTCAAGAACTTATTCCTCAACCTAATATATTCAATAATCCATATTGTATTATAATTTTGGATTTATCGATTGATCAGTTATCACGTAATCGGGCAATAAATTTATCGCCAGTTATCGATTATCGGTTATCGCCGATAAGGTTATCTTTACCGATTTATCGGTTATCGTGATACATTTTTTCGTTATCACCCCCACCTACGTCTCTACCTACGATCACTTCCTAAAATTTGTTTGATATTTGCTTAGTAACTATGTATAAACTTCATTCCTCACACTCTGAATAATTCACACACACTCTTTCCTTCTCTCTCTCTCTCTAAATCATTCTTGCATCCCACTTACTCTCTCTCTTCAAGTCATTCTCACATACAGTTTCCTCTCTCTCTCTCTCTCTTTATACATCTTTCTCACATAATTTTCTCCCTCTCTCTCTCTCTAAATCATTCTCACTTATTCTTTCCTCTCTCTCTCTCAATTTTCGCATCATTTCTAACATTCTCTCACGAACCATTTTAACCTTATACAACGCAATCATGGAGTCGAATAAAACAATAGAAATACATTTTACAGTTTCCACATAAAAAAACGTCTTCTTTCTTACTAGGCACAGATAAATCCTGCCTATTCCTTGTCCGAAAAATCTTGTTCGCCATACATCTGTTTCTTTGAGCATTGAACCCTATTACCTACGCGCTCTCTATATTCATTATCCCTAAGTTTTACAAAACCCCCAGTTATCGAATCTCTCATTATATCCCCTCTTCATCTATTCCTATCTCCTATAATAATCAACATATGTCCCATTTCCGAGTTCGTCTACCATAACTACCATGTTATTCTTAAAACTCTTTCTCAATGTAAAAGATATGAGAGAGAGAAAAAAATATATACGCGCTGCCGCGCCCTTCAATGGAGAGAGAGACAACGGACACCTGGCCACCATTTTTGTTTGCGCTAATGTAAGTGCGAAATCATGAGACGCCGTGGTGACCGAAAGCCCGCCATCGCAGAAAGCCGCGACAAGCTCGATAGCCAGAAAAGGTCCCAGTGGGAATCGCACAAAGTTTTGCGTCACCGACTTAAGAACCTTCTCGCGATCGTGCTACAGGGGCGAGACTACTCTCGCCTGCCGATGAGTCGGACCCAAGGAACCCTCCCCTTCGGACGGAGGAAGGAAAGGAACCCCATTCGACCTCACTATAAATCCCCCGGCGCCACCCGCCCTGCCCCGTCAGTATCCACCGTCTGCCCGCCCGATCAGTATTCTCTGTTCGTCCCCTGTCAGTACCCGCTATTCGCGTCTCGTTTGACTCTGCACAATTCTCGCGGAACCCTTCAAGCTCCGGGTATTCTCATTTAATTCACGTGAGTCTACCTCGCACCCGTTTGCACCCAGTCTCGATTCATGTTCTACTCGAAAGCAAGAGCTAAGTTCATCCCGTTAATAGTCATTGTCAAGAGACTATTATTTAAACTTTGCGCCAAGGCAAGGATTATTCCCTCAGATCAAATCTACGCAGTATCAGCCACGCGCAACTCTCATGTGCAAGTGCTCTCTTTACTACTGCCCAATGTAAGCCTCCAACGTTGGCTTCGTATACGCTAAAGGTCATTCGAGCGAACTTCGGTCAATATTGTTCGTTTGTTTTTACGGCGAAAATCCCCGACAAGTCTACCCGTCTTTTAGCCGCTGAGACTCGTGTACGTAAAATGTGTATATAGCTTGTTTTAGAACTCCTTTAACTTTGTAAAAGAATATTAATTTGCATATTAGTAAAGTTATTTTTGTACCCATTTTTATATTGTACCGGAACCTCCAAGATAGTCAACTGTTTGGACGACCTTCATTTAGTTAATTCGCACTCTGCTTGTATTATAAATTTCCCACGCACATAGATGTTCGACTTCGGCTGAGAAATGCAAAAAAGGTTAACTTGACCCTATTTACGACATATAGTTATATCTATTATATATTAAACACGTGACATTATTCCCATGGACTGGCAGGCTCAAAGTTCGGACTTAAACTACATTGAACACCTAAGGTTAGTTCTTGTTTAAGCTACTAGGAGTACGACAGTTAAAGATAAAGACCATTTCTACCAGAAGCTGCACGAAAAATGGGCTAAAATCACACCTGATTTTGCAAGAAATTGGTCGACTCGATGCCTAGGCGTACTGCAGCAGTAATTAAAGCTAAGAGGGGTTCAGCTGGGTATTAGATCAAGTGTATATTGTAAAATATACCATAAAACAACTATATACTCTTTTTATTAAACCTCTGAGGGTTAAGTAAAAAAAAATGCGAGGTTGCCTCATACTTTAGGCCAAGAATGTACACCGGGAAACCCATTTCAGGGAGAAATAAAATTACCGTATGATTTGGGGCGGCAATGTTCCCGTAAGCTTCTTGTGGGTACGCTGGTGCCAATGTTGCTATGTGAGAGTGAGAATATGATGTGGAGAGAGAATTGCAAAAGGTAGAGAGAGGGAGGAATAACTTGGTGACAGATTAAATAGCGTGAAATAGGTAGGTAAAGGGTGTTCAATAAATGGCACCCGATTCGAAAGGGGAATAATTAAAACGAATTTTTATAAACATGCTTATATTCTGCAGACTTCCCATAAGTTATGTCTCCCGTTTAGGTATGGAACAAAGTGTCGGCCATATGTTCACCTGCACTGAGTCTGCATATATTTATGCGCTCCTCGAAGCATTCGAACTTCCAATCACAAGCCTAATTTCAGCCTTAAGTTCAGGAATTGTTCGTGGTTTGTTGGTGTATACCTGGGAATTCACATACTCCTTTTAGACGAAATTGCAAGGAACGTGCTATTCCTGGTCACCATGCAAGGATATCACTCGTTGCGAAAAAATCTGTGGACTAATGTAAGCGTTTGGCACGAAGTGTGGCATGTTACTCCATCCTGCTGAAATCAGATGTTGCCAATCTCCATGTAGGAGAATAGCATAAGGCGCCCACGTTTCCCCACCTCCCTTCCGAGCGGGCAGGTTATCAAACCTTCCCCTTCCGGCCCGATATCTGATGGTCTTCTGCCGGAAGAACTCGCCGACCATTTTAGCTAACCACTCAATTCAGTCGTGGACTGGTTATCGATAGATGGGAGCCATCTTGGCTTCCGGTGTTTCCCGAAAGTTTGCAAAGGACGAAATGGAGGAGATTATCAAGCCTCTCTCACCCGAAGAAGGGCGCTTGATATCAAATCTACTTCCGGCGCCATGTGAACCTCTCCCGAGTTTCGAGTATAAAAGATTAATTCTTTTAACCCTTGGTAGTAGAGGTTGCACAGCGTCGGGGGGGGAGGGGGGAGGGGCAGGAATTGCCATTTATCTCAGTGTAGTGGTAAATCGCTGAAGAACCAAGTCTTCAAAGAGTAGTCCCAGTTAGGGAGGTTTCTTATCCCGTTGGTCTGCAAGTCAGTGCGGACCCAGACTCGTACTCACGTTTTCAGAGCCGAAGCTACAAACGGCCTCACTCTGGTTCTCTAAGCGAGAAATCTACATCCCGGCTTTTCTCCGTGACCCTACGCGTCGATAGGTCACTTCGCCCACCCTCTCCTTACAGAGGCACCCAAGATTCCTCGGAGTTTACGAGCGTGGGGCCCTCTTTAACAAGAAGCTCCCGTCACCGCCTTCTTCCAGCAGAATCGTGACGGAGTTGTGGGATCAGGTCGGTCCCTGGAGAACCTATCTCATCGTCTCCACCCCTTACCTCACCACTTTCACTCACCAGTGCTACCCGAACATCAAGTTCCAAGGTAACCCTTTCCTTTCACATTCCCCAACTTCACCGGGAAGCTTATCAACATTACAAGTGCATAGGGATTTACATAGTGAATAGTATTTACAAGCTAAGGAAGATATCCGAGATTCACATATTAATTTATCTCTCAAAGCACATTATTTGTATATATATATATATATATATATATATATATATATATATATATATATATATATATTGTTTAGTGTTCATTAAAACTTTATTTTCATATTCTTGTGTATCTAACTCCCTTTGGGTCTCTTGCTGGCAAAGTTCATTCCAATCCCTCCGTAGCCAACCTCTAAGCACTATGAGTCAATAAACCCATTCAGGACACGGGCCGAACGAAGTATAAGAAGTAGTACGACTCCTCCGCATGTGGGATGATAGGATATATATATATCTATATATATATATATATATATATATATATATATATATATATATATATATATATATATATATATAAAAAAGTCGGGGAAAACTCCAACCACCTCTTGGCCTATTCCTCGACACTCCATATCTTCCAATTTCGGCTATAACCGAGTGGAAATCATCTCTCGGTAACGTTCTCCATTAATAAAAACTGCATTCTCCTCACCATCTTCCAAGAAGAAGGGTCCAAGCACTCGACCTGTCCACAAACCACACTACACAATCGCTTTCAGTAGTTGCATTTCATTCTCTTGCATTATTTGAGGAATTTCATTTCCTCAAATCGGAAGTGGAAGTGGACTTCGTCACTTTCGACCGGTGATCAGAAAGTAATGACATTCGACTCATCGCCAGAGACAAAGAGTGATGCGAGGGAGGGGAGCCTGTGGCATTCTTGTGTTGCCTATTGTGACGTGTTTGAACTTCTTGAGGCTTGGATGGGTTACATTTTCTTGTTGCGTGTGCAATTGTGTTATCGTGGCTTTCGCTCTCTAATCGGAAACATGGATATCCCCAAAGAAAGTTGCAAGTTCTACACGTTCACTAGTTGGAAACTCGGGGGGGGGGGGGGAAGCAATGCAGATCAAAAGGGAATTATTGCAAGTTTTTCCCGATTCTATTCCATCACTTGAAACTGTTTCCCGCTGGATTAGAGCTTTAGAACTGGGAAATCTCAGCTGGAAGATGATCATCGGTCTGGACACCCTAGGAAATCAATGACCGAAGCAACAATGGTCTGTGCCCGGGCCATCATTGTCGAAGATCCAACTATTACTCTTCCATTCTTATCTTTGGAGCTTGGTGTGACTTATGGGAGCGTACATTACATCTTGCATGAAACCTAGGACTGAAGAAGAAGTATGCTCGATGTATAACCCCATTTGCTAACAGAAGAGAAGAAGAGTGAACAAGTGTGGAATTTTCGTCTCTTGCTGGCTGAATTCGAACCAAATGGTCCTAAACGGTTCTCAGATGTTGCTACCGGAGATGAGTGTTGGATTTCTTTCTTCACTTCCAGAGACAAGCACTCCAACATGGTGTGGTTGAGTGATAAAGAGCCTCGGCCTCAGTATTTTAAGGAAGGATTTCGCCGCAGGAAGCGCCTTTTCACCATCTTTTTCAATTTTCAACGACCAATGTGCGTGGATATGGTGCTTCAATAGTCTACTATCACAGCCAAGTACTACACTTACCAAATCCTTTCTCAAGTCCAGGAACATCAGGCCTAGTCCTTACTATCCCGCCGCCGATCGTGCCTTTCGCTGCACCACAAAGATGCTGCCCCTCCCCACCACAAAGCGCGCCTGACTGTGCAATTCCTGGAACAGTAAGGGATCACACTTCTTGTCCAGCCACTCTAGTCACCTGACCTTGCTTTCTGTGATTTTTGGTTGTTTCTAAAGATCAAGGGTGCGATTACAGGGAAGCAAGTTCATTATATCCAAGTCATGGCACTTCATGACTGTTTAATGAAATGGAGAAGGAGGAAGAACGCTGCATATAGGCAGGAGGCGAGTACTTTGAAGGTATGTAGACTACTGTTTGAATTTACCTCTGTTATACCAAAATATACGATCTCACTGTCATTACTTTCTGATCACCTCTCGTAATATGATTTCCCTTACAAAGTTTTCGTCGTTGCAAGTACTTCACAACCCAGTCAGTAAATTGCTTCCGCCTCCCGTAGTAAGGTGTCTGATGATGTTGTGTAAGTTGAATTTTTTACGCATGCATATGGCAATCTTTATGCAGAATTCGATGTAATGAAGTGGTCAAGATACCCAACTGCTGCGAACGTCGGCGAATCGATTTTCCCCGACTCAGAGAGACACTGTCTAGAACAACAGCAATTTGATGCTCTGTCTGATAAGAACGATTCCAGCCAGGCGATTTTTCTGTTGCAACTGAACCAGTTGTCTTAAACTTAGTCATTAGTTTACGAACCGTAGACTTGTTGGGTGTTTAATTCTCTCCAAAATGGTCACTTCCGAACTGTTTGCGTTGCACATTCTGGGTTTTGGTCAAATGTCTTCACGATGAGAACGGGCTGTTCAGGTGTATCCTGCTCCATGACCCACCGCACATAAATTTATGAAAAACAAACAAAAAACTATTAATTGGAGTGATGAGAGATAGCAAACATTATAAAATCATGCCTTCAAACTTCAAAACACAAAGGTGTAGCCCAATTCACATTGGGCGCTCTTTACACGACTCCCTTTAGGTAAGTTTCCGACGCTGAAGTTAAGATTATTTTCCCAATTCAGTAATTACTAATATCCACCGATAGACAGGTTCGAATACTTAGGAACTCACAAAACTGTAAAGCAATACGTAAATATCACAGCCGGTGTCATTTTGCGTTAGGGTTTTCAAATCAACACAAAATCGACAAATGAAGGAAAATGGAATGATTTGCTTCCTTCTTGTTTTAGTACAAGTGATGTTTCGTAAACAAGCAACAAAAAGGAGGTTGCAACCTCGCACCGGCTGAATGGCGGGCAGATTGTGAGGCTGGAGAAAATGCCTTGCCATTGAAGCAAAGTGAATGTGGCAAATTCGTTGAAACTTCTTAGATAGAAAGTAACTTTAGAAGTCATGAAAAGTTCCTGTATAAAAAAAGATGAGAAGAAATATTCAACAATGTGGCATAAATTTGCTTGTGATAAAGAATGAAACTTCCATAATCAATCTTCTGGTAAATGAATGAAGGATGAGTGCATAATCAATACAAATTCAGTGACGGGATTTATTTTCCTTTCAAAAAAGAAAACAAGGAGTAATGAAGAATGGAGATGCTCTCTCGATGATAAGAATGAAAAGCAAAAGAAAATAGCACGAAAATAACCTTAACGAAAAATTATCAAAGAGAAGATCGATAAACAAGCTATCGAAGAAAGAAAATTAAAAACGCTTTAAACACGTATTCAAAGAAAGCAACTTTAATAAAATGTTAATTATCTATGAAAGGCAAAAAATTATAAGCTTTAAAAACCTATTAGAGATAAATATAAATACTACAACCAATCATTTTATAAATTTAAACCACATACACCATGCAGTAGCTCACAGGGAGATCCAATTACCGAATCCTACTTCAAACCTCATATAAAGATTTTTTATAGTGTGTGGGAAAAGATGGCGCTTTCATTATCTTTCCTCTATAAATTGATGCATTCTGACCTTTTGTTTATTTCTTAAAAAGTTCTTTGCGAATAGAGAAGAAAGCACAAGGAATCTGCTTTTAGTTTTTTCCTTTGAGTTTTTGGCATATTCGCATAAGTTTAAATTTTGGTATTCTCATTTTCACTCTACATCAAGTAAATATTATTTTAAATAGGGAAATATAAATTTATAAAAGTAAGTGTTAGGCCACGTAACTACCACAGCCCATTATGTGGCGTAATTCGTGATGAAAACTGGCTACTTTCTAAACATGAAGGAACCAAATTGACCAGAGCCTGAATGAGAAGCTCATTCCACTGAATGAGAATCCTTGAAATTGGTGTAAAATGAAACAGAAACGTGACTGGACTTTTCTAAGTTAACAATATCCTACTCTATCTTTTCCACAGCATAGTTTACCAGTCGTATTTAGGAAGAAAAGGAAAGAGACTTGCTGCTGCGATACGTGAGGATTTGCTGCCTTTAAAATATAAATATAGATTTCGAATATCGATTTTATCGCTCATATATTAAAATCATGATTCTCTAAAACATACGTTTCAAGAGTAGAGGATAAGAAAAGATAGATGTAAGTACAATAAGTCGTCGTAACACCTCTCTCCTGCCTGCATAATAAAAATTAAGTTAATTATATGCCATAGGGCTCAAATTATTCTTTTTTAAGCTAAAAGGTTATTCGTATTGACGAATATTATATTTGAATTGTGAGGTTATGGAACGTACATACTCACATGCCGCCAGACAATCGTGGGAACGAAAGAAATTTGTCATTTGAGTTGATCTTCGTCTCCTCTCTCTCCCCCCACCCTTCCCCCAACTGGCGACAGGAAGTCGGACGAAAGAACGCCTATCTCTCAAAGAAGCTTGAATCTTATTTGCCTTCTTTATGATAGCATGGAGATTGTCTGGAAGGCGCTGCGATAAGCGAATTGTCGTGAATGGGATCTCTCTCTCGATTTCCCACAATCCGCAATATAAATAACATCGCCGTTTACCTCTCCACAGCAGTGTCCCAAATCTACTCGCGTAATCCTCACGTTGAAAGAGAGTCGTTCCCGTAACGTATCGACTACCAACGCGTCGTTGAGTTAACCTTGGTCGCTGTCTCAAAGTGTTCCTGGAAATAAATCCCGCCCCGCAGAGTCTGTGACTAAAAGAGTACGCTATGTTGCTCAACGTAACTTGAGTAAAAAAAAGAACATCCAAATAGTTAATGGAAGTTACTATTTGTTAGTGTCACATTCAGTTAGGAGTGAAATAACCGGAACTGCAGCCAGCAGTCCTGAACCCGTCGTCTTATCCCCCCTCTCCCCGAGAACTCGTGTTAACGCCACCCGAACCACCCCGTCTGAACCTGAGTAGTCGTCTCTCCAATCCATCAATTAATGGTAATCTGTAAACCCAGTATCCCTCTATTCTTAAATTACCTAATTAATTAACCGTGATTGATACTCCCATTGAGTCATTATAAATCTAGATGCTTAACGTCAGTGTTTAATATTTAATCCTTAATTTTGCCTGTTAACTATTTCTAATTATTATATTTGTGTGAAGTAAAGTTTATTTTGAGTACGTGTGTTTATTTGTAGCTCCTCCATTTTGACGTACCCTTGGCAAGACTTTAATTAAGCATCCCTTCGGCTAATTCATTTAACCTGTATTTTGCACTCTTAGAATTCAACAATGACAAACCTTCCCCCAGTAACAAGTGGGACTTTTATATTGAGAATCCTGGTTACGGCACAACACGCTTCTAACCAGCTTTCGCACGTTCAGTAGGAATTAAAGTCTACCTAAATATATATATATATATATATATATATATATATATATATATATATATATATATATATATATATATATATGATCGTAGAATTAAGTCATAGGGTCAATACCACCGACTAAAACAAAAGCGGTGTGTCCAGATCAAGGACTAGAATAATTATTGCACCAGACTATGAGCAATTCTACGACATTAATAATCTCAATTTCTATTTACAAATATTGATATAAATGATGAGTTACCGTCATTACATCGTAAAATCAGTTTTACAGATTTTTCCATAAAAAAGAAGATATCAAATTAATTAAAAATTTAAATTTAAAAATAATCTTCCTAGCGAAATGTTGTAAAGTTAGTGTATATTTATAGGAATTATCATTACAGTCATTTTACACGGAATATTGTGAGAGAGACAGAGGCAAAGGCAGGGAGAAACAATTTTGCAGAGAACTCTAGAGCTCCCGAAATAAAATGTATCTATTATATAGATAAGTGAAGAGGAGATCAAATAATTCTTAAAGAATGTGAAACATAGAAAAAATAAGCACATCACAACAAAAATTTTAATAAAAAAAATAAAAAAGGTTAGGATAAATTAATTAAAAAGAAAAATTGGAAACAAATAAAAGCCCACTTAATTACTTGTAATGAAGTAACAACTTTTTTGTTTTCAAAGAATTTAAGAATAAAAAATATGCCAAAGTAAACAATTGGGTGATATCAATCCCTCTTTCTCACATCTTCTCCCATCATTATTTTCCCATTCTACCCCCCTCCCTCCTCACTGCCGCTTTCAACAGCATATATTAGACGGCGCACTGATATAATGAGCGGATTGTTGCACGAAAGCCACATGGGACCCGAGAGCAAACGCGCTCTTAATTTTTATTATTTGGGATTTTGTTTCATTACTGTGGATTCTAAGGCACACAGGGGGGTGTCGCGGTTTGCAATCTCAAGTCTCCCAGGAATCATGAATTGGTATTAATGTCATTGAGGCCCAGGAGGAGGGCAGTGAACCAAAGCAGTTGCTTGCTATACAATGGAGCTCTTGTGAATGAGGGATGGAGGTGTTCTCTCCGTATGATGAAAGAGAGGCGATCTTAGAAAATAAGCTTGATGTTAGGACTAAGGTCGAAGGAATTATGGCTATAAGATAGGCTTGTTTTGGGCTGTTGGAGGAGGTCGTTGTGGCCTTAGGAGGAAGACATTGTGCTTGTATTATAATCTTGTGGCTTTAGCATGATTGTTTCATAACTGTGCAATAAATGCGCTGTAGCTCACGAAAGTTTTCTTGCGTCTGATCATGAGATGTTAATTTAATTCCATTTCAACTTACTATTGCCTGCCATAATTCAAATTTGAGTCAAGTAACGGCATGAAAATTGAATTCAAACACATTTACTGTGATAATATAGTTGCAGCGAAGTTCCATGAGTATAATTTCGCGTTTTCAAAAAAAAACAATACTAAACACTCACTCGATCTGCTGCAAGACGCTGTTTAATTGCTTCCTAGATAAAATAACATCTCGTTTGTTTCCTAACCCTAGAATTTCACTTCTTTTCACATGACGAGTCGTGGTAATTTATTTTGCTAAAATATCTTCACATTTTATATTTAAAAGTTTCTTGGAAAGCAAAGATTATGAAATTTAATAATGAAGGAGAATTAAATGTATAGGTATCGATTAAATCTTTTTCGACCTTAAATTTAAACGATTACCCAATAAATGTAACACTTTAACCAAACTCCTTTTATTAAAAAGTCAAAACCGTCTTTACTAGCATTTACAGACGTATTCTTCTGACCAAATCAGACGGAAATTTCGCATACAACTTTCTTACAACATTCAACAGACTTATTCCCTTGTTATTCTTCTCTTTTTAGTCATTGTTAATAAAATAGCATTGTTCCCCTCATCACATTATCTACATTTAAAATCCGTGAAATCCAACTATTATATTTATTACATAACAGAAATACTACGATTCTAAACCGTCACGGCTACTATATTATCCCCTCCAGCTTCTCTAGCTATACTACAAACAACTTGGATGGTTAGCAATCCATTACCGCGTTATAGTACCTAGTTTGCTACCTGTAAGCCAATCTAATCAAATCCTTATTTATCTCCAATTCAAAGATAAGTAAAGAAGAACTCACTAGTCTCCTGAATTTTTTCCTGTTGCACAAACCAAGAATGTCCAATGGCGACTACTAGGTTTGTTCACATCGAGTCGATCTCTCTTCTTTTTGCAAACACAACGTTTCCTTATGCGGGCACAAGTGTGTGGTTTGAGAGACGAAGGATATATCTGAATGAGAGAATACCCCTCTCTCTCACTCTCCCGGTAATTAAATGCTCTTTTCTATTAGAGCTTCATTATAATCCGCCTGCTTCCTCCTGCATACAAACATTACGTTATACAGGTCTTCAATTTACTCCTAGCCTCTACATTTTCATGCCCCCTGGTTCTAAGTTAACTTATCATTCCTATTGTTGATGCTCACATAAATATAGTCGTCTTGCTCCTAACAAATCTTCCTGTTACGATCCTGATCCTCATTAATTTTCTGCCAAATTTGTCATTTGAATTTATGATGCTGATGTCGGAACGCTCACAAGGAGAGAAAAGCCCTTCTATTCATAAAGTCATTTTCTCAGTCACCCTTTCGAATGTTTTATGTCCTTGTTTGTCTCTTTTCCCAGATGTCAAATTGCTTTTACTGTTGGTCTGCAATTATCCTAATCAGTTTTCTCTCAAATTTATTTTTTCCTCTACCATCAATTACCTCTTTTACTAGGAAGGAACCTTGCTAAATACTCGAAATTCTGTAGTCATTTTTTTTTAGTGAAATAAAAATTGTTGTTTTTTAGAAAGTAATAGACTATTCAATAAATAATATATATTTTCTAAGAGAGGAATTCATACGTGTTTTCCTGTTTATATATGAAATTAGGGCGGTTTACATAGAACATTTAATTCATCTGTGATGACATCCTCTAGTTATATAAGATTATTAATGTTAATTGCTTACACAACATTGGCCAATATATTTTAGCTCTTCTCTTCTCTTCTTCTGCCCCTCTCTCACACTTACATCCACATAAAGATATCTGTTGCATTCGTATTCAAGCTTTTTTTCTGCTTCATTATTGACTTCGCTTTCTTCGTTTTATTCCCTTTTTTACTGCTTTGTTCGCTCCGTCGTATTTTTCATCGCAGTGATACACAGTTAGCACATCATATTTGCAGAATTTTCATCCATCCCAAGGAAAGTTAAAAAGAGCAAAATCAAGGAACGATAGAGAAATTGAAAAATGCAATTCTAGGGATGGAAAAAAAACTGTAACTTGTTTATCAAGCATCAACTTAAAATATCCCGAGTGATATACAGTGGTAAGTTCAGGAAATCTCTAGGGAAAGTGCTTAGGGTGTCATGTTTTAAAAGGAATAGTGAAAAGAATTCTATAACTTCAACTCCAACTTATGCCGTCCAAAATTCAATGATTACAGTAACTTTAAACAAATGATCATCGCAGCCAATTTGAACTCTGTAGAGGATCCAATAAAGTATAATAGAGTTCTAGTTAAATTTATAAAAAACATCCTGTTCATAGATTTAAGCCAGATGGAACGACTGTTATATATGTATCTTCACCACTTTCTTTACAGATTCCTCCTTACGATGTTTCTGAGGGAGAATCTGAAAGCCGCAAGAATTTCTTCGGGCCCCAGTTATTTTTCTTTCAAAGAATAGACGAAATTCCTTTGAATTTCAATTCTTCCTTTAAAATAAATATTGTGCAAAATTCAGAAACCTGTTACACTTCGGCTCCTTCGGGACTTTCACTTCCGACGACTTTTATCTTTTGATACGTTTTTAATGGAGGATTTATTCGCCTTTCCTCCTGAGCCAAACCCTGAGCCACCAGCAAATTCTGATTCCTTTCACACCCTCTAAATTTTATTTAATTAAGTGAACAAAGGGAATTTGTGTCCTCAGAGGGGGACGTGGGGTGGTAGCAAAGCAGAGTAAAAAGGTTTGAGGGGACAAGCAAGTAAAGATAAAGTTCGGTTATCGAGAACAAGAGAAAAAGGGATGAGGTGAAGAAAGATGAGGACTCTTGTAGAAAACCTCACCAAGTCTAAAGTACGAACGCCTATCTCATCTCACTACTGTGCATCTCTCTCACCGCTCAATCCATTGACCCGGATCAAGAACTCGAGTCTTCCATTTAATTCCTTCTATTGAGTGAATTTTATATTTCCACCCTGGGCGAGGTCTTTTTCCGTCTCACTTAATGTATAAAGTTATCCATTTAGATTTTTATTCGTCCTTCCATGTTTTTTCTTGCAAAGTGAGCCTGCCCTCTTGAAACTCCTATTTCAAAACTCTTATTCTCTTTTAGCATATCCATCACTAGTGTAAAAAGCCCTGGACTCGGTAAAATCTTCTAATCGCGAGTGGAGAGTTCTTTGATTATTTTTCTTCTGAAGTGATGAGGTTAGACTAAAATTGAGGTCTAGTTGGAAGTTTCCGACTGAATATAATACAGACGCAGTGTTGGTAGGTTTATTCTCTCACAAACGTCTTCTATCTGAATAAAAAACACGCACTCTACCTGGAGTAACATTACATTTATAAAATCTGATTTATTTTCTCTTTCCATTGGCTATGTGCTAATGACGTGTAATTTCGATTTTTTTCCAATTAAAATTGGTTAAGATTTCCTTTTTATTTCTTGTATTTTTATTACAAACTGGAGTTAGCAGCTAGAGAAAATGCTGGGCATTTTCATTTTCTTCAATTGAGTTTATATTAAGGGACTGAATTAACACTATATTATTTTTTATCATCTTAAAACAAACTTAGGTTTATGTATGAAATAATGTTAGAAAAATATATTTCAAAGGAAATGCTTGTTTCTTTACTCTAGGCCAAAAAACAATTCTGTCAAGTTAGTGAGTAAGCAATTTTTCATATTATAAATAAGCTTAGTTGTTTAATAGTTACAGATAAAAGCGCAGACATCGATTACACAGTGTAAAATTTTATGTATACATTTAATATGTATTACTGAGAGTGTGAATTGTAGATCGATTTTAGTTAGGCCTTTAAGGGGTGTACATGGTGCATACGGTATTCGTTCGCATGATGAGTCTCAGGATAAAATAAACTGTTTTTTTTTTTTTTTAGACATATTCGTCTAATTTGGGTTAGTTTATTTTCATGGCATTTTATGTCCATGTCGCTCGATGAAACCACCTGTGGCCTCGAAGACAATCTCTAGACGACATCGGAAATGGCCACAGGTCTTTGTCAATTTTTCCAGTTTTAAGCCCATGGAATAATATTGTAAATCTGGCCCTCATCTTACTCTTTCTGTTACACCTGGATTTGTTTGTTCTACGTTCCATCACGCCCACACAAGTAAGTTAAGGGAGGTTTGCATTCAGGCCAGTTGGGAGGCCAAAGGTCAGGTGGTGTGCAATTGATGAAATTCTCCGACAGTAAGGCCTAGCTCTTCCGGCTAGTGTGGCAGGGCGCACCCTGAGGCCCTCAGGAAAGGAGTGTGGTGGCCTGAAGTCACCTTCACTGCTGACGACACCAAAGACAATGATTGTCGTTGGAAATTTCCTATGCATGATAGGTGCATCTTTTAGGGTGCAACAATGAATCACCTGTTGTCCTGCTATTTGATCTTCTGGTCTTAGCTAAAATTCTTCTTCAGAGAAAAACTAAAGCTCCAACGGGTGTTTCAACATACTGATCAGCATTTTAGTGTTCTTAACTCGCTTTTTCTGCATCAACCTAGACATAAATTGTTACCTTCTCATTGTATGTGAAAAGTAGCGAAAGTTCACATGAACTAACATCCAGATGAGTTTTTAATCCATACCCTTCTCCCTTGCAATGTCTCGCATCCTCTTCCTGTTATCATTGGTGATGATCTGGATTTTAGCAACGAATTCTGGCATTCTGATGGTGTCAGATCGTCGACCATGTGGTTTTCACTCTGCTGTCACCTCCTATTCGAAGTCTTAATCGGCTCTTTCTTCACTGAATATTCCATCATCCTTCTGTTGACAATGAGGAAGTCTGAAATCTCCCGTTTGTCCTTCGGATTCCTAGGAAGACTCCATACCTCTTCTACCAATCTGGTGGTTCAAAATTATCCATAATCAATTATACTGCTAAATAATAAAGTAAACATGGTTAATGTTTCTAGGACATTTACGAACGAATACGTCCGCAACCTGTATTTTTTTCTGACACTGAACTAGGTTTCTAGCGGGACAAATTTCACTTCCATTCTTTTCAAAGAATCGTTATTGAGTAAAGAATCGCCTTGGAATTGTACGGCGGCATCAATAATGTAACAACGAAGGTTAATAGCAATTATTGGTTTAAAAACAAGTTTTATTTCGCCATATTTATGAATATTACCTAAAATAACAGTAATTTTCTTTATTGTAAGCTGTAGTACATTGTACTTATACTCATTATCACACTGTAAGTGATCAACTGATTCAAGTTTCATTAAAATTGCGTGCGCACCTGTATCTAAAATTGCTTCCATCTCTAAACCATTTAATACAATTTTTGTAATTCAATCTAAGTCTGAATCTATCACAGATTATTCTAACAGTTAATTTCCCTAACTTTGCTTGAAAGCTTGGGATTAATCAAGGACATGCTTTTTCCTAAATAAGAGTTGGCATTTTCAATGACAGGTTCATAGTAGCGATACACTTTGGTATAATTTTCTCTTTTGACTTACTTAGGTTTGCCAGTGTTATGATTCGTGTATATCAAGAGAAAATGTGTATCATTGGTAACTAAGTTATCGTGTGTATCAAAGAGTGGATCAATAGATAATACGTACATGAATTCCCGCTTATATGTGTGTGCTTGGATTCTCAAGATAGTGTTTATTTTTTAAATAGACTTTATAGACAGGATATTTTCTATATTTACAACAGGGACTATCTCCTCATCGGTGACCGTCCTATGATAGCCATTTGGCCACGACAAAGGCTATCACAGTTAAAAAATGGATGTATGGAGTTTATTGTTTGTTATGATTGTTTGTCGGTAGATGATAGTACGAATGTTTTTGTGATGTGTTGCTTGGAGTAGGTGGAATATTTGATGGAGTATTTATAAGGGGTTAATATGGAGTAAGAGTTGTGTATGTTCGGGATGTCTTGTATTGAATGAGGTTTATTTGCATATCACTGACATTCTTTCGAGGCATCAAGTTAGAATTCTGGGAAACTACTTTATTTAATACTACATTCCTGTTTTGGTTAATGTTTAAAAATTCCTTAAATTTTTACCTGTACATACAGGCAAATATAGATGGATAGTGAAAGCATTATTAAATTGGCTTTGTGCAGCCTTAAATCATTCTTCTACCAATTTATAGGCGTGACTTAAAAAATCATTTAAATCTTCGTTCACATCCTTTCCCAACGAGATTGGAAGAAAGCAGCTCTCATCGTGAGGGGTTCACTGTGTGTAGTATCTTTATAGCTTCCTGGAAAATTGGCTTTAAATTCTACCCAAGTACTATCCTTTTCTAATTCAGGTGAATACGTGACTATCTAGGGAATTTACTTTTGTAGGGTCTATAAATTTACGACCCATATTCATTTTCATGTCATCGTGTATGATGTTTTCCCTAAAAAAAATGTTGCTTAAGGGATTCGATCCAGGTTTGTAATTTTGGTGCAGAGAATTTATTATTAATGGCTCATTTGCATGGAAGTATTCTGTTGGGCTAAGTTATGAATTGACTAAGATCAATGTACCAGGAGAGGCGGTCAATAAGTTTTGCAATTCGGATATAAGGAAACGAGATATGAGGAACGGTGTTTTATTGTTTTTGAATATAACTACCCTACACTTCAATGCACTTGCGCCACTTGTCCCTGAGGCTTCGAATTCCCGACAACCAGAAATCTCCGGACTGTTGTTAAATTCACTCCTGGACGGCGAGCTGGACATCTTCATCGTCCCTAAACCGGCGTCCACGCAGTGCAGCTAGGAGCTGGCGGAATAAAAAGTAGTCGCTAGGGCCCAGATCTGGACTGTAGGGGGAATGGTTGAGCTCCTCTAATCCGCACTCGCGCAGGGCAGCTTGTGCAACTCTAGCCTTGTGGACTTTGACGACGTTGAAGTCGATCATGGGGCGTGAGGTTTCTAGGGACCCAACGGGCAAATTGACTTGGATGATCTTGGTAACACTTCCATGTGATATTCCAAGTTCTCGCTCGATTTCTTCGACCTTCAGTCTTCGATTTTCGAGGATCATCCTCTCCACATGGGCCACATTGTCCTCGTTGGTCACGTCTGACGGGCGTCCTGGACGGGGGTCATCTTCAAGGGACTCACGACCATGGCGGAATTCCCTATTCCAGCGAGCAATGGCTGCATAGGAAGGGGCGGGGTCGGTGTACACTGCAACCATGCGTTCATGGATCTCTTCTGCATTCTTGCCTTCCTTGGTCAAAAATTTGATCACTGCGCGGTGCTCAACCTTCTCCATTGTTGAAAAATTCGTGACTGACGATCTGCGATCAGCTACTGCTTCTTAAATAGACGAGGCAGGAGCGTGCGGCTGGAGGTCCTGACTTGTCATAACTTGTCGTAACACCCGCATAAACAGCCATCCTCCTTCCTCTGCTTTGCCCTACCGATTCGCAAAACTTATTGACCGCCCCTCGTAAGTTCGAGGATGATTAGTAGCCAGAGCTGTATTGGGTATGGATGAGCCAGAGGTGCTAAATGTAGCAGAGGCTGTACCGTTGGCATTGAAATCAGTATTGCGAGTACTGGTAGCAGTGGTGGCTAGCCATTAGGTTAGAAATGACTGAGCTATTGGAGAGGAAAATGATCTAGAAGCAATTAAGATAATCGGAAAACACGATAATTTAAGAATATATGCTAGGAATGGACCACACCTAAATAAACGGGCTGAAAATACAATAATTTATATTTAACTGATAAAAAGGGAAACAATAATATATATATATATATATATATATATATATATATATTGTTAGTTTCAAAAATCATTTAAAATTATATATTTATATGACGTTACCATGTGTTTTAATGCCTAACACAATTGAAAAAATCAATTTCACTAACCGATTGCATTAATAATTGATAGTCCATCACTGCTGAATAATATATGATGTTTCTTTGTTTGCTAAGCTAAAATCTGATATAAGTTACTTGTTTATTTTGTAGAGACGATTCTGGGTTATTTTTCTTTGATATATTTGAGAAGAAATTCAGATATGAGCAATGTAGTCTTGTGCCAATTTGGCGGCAATTCGAAGGCAGTTTTGCAAAATCTCGATCCAAACTTCTCACCAAAGGAGGCGCTCAGGGCATAGCGTGGTTATGGTTTCTGAGTTTTAATAATTGGTGAGCTTCAAACAGGCCGCTACACGTGTTTTCCAAGCCAGATATTTGAATCATGATGATTAACTGTGTAGATGGCACAAAAGTGTTGGCCCTCGTGCCATGTGTGAGGGCCAGGCCGCAAGGAACTTCAATGGAAATTACAGAGAACAAAACTTCGAAAGCGGTGAGCAAGTTGACTTTTGCCAGACAGGAGCTAAAAGCAGGGCAATTGCTACGAGGATACGAGGAAGAAAAATAATGCGGAGGCAAAATGCGATGGAGTGAAGGCTCGCATGAGCAAAGAGGTCAGTGTAAAAGACCCTAGATGGCCAAAATATTCTAAGTTCTACTTTGGAGATCTTGGATTATATTTCTTCTAAAATGATGAGGTTAGACTGGAAAGAACTTCTTGATGGAAGAGGCGGACAGAGTAGAATACAGGGTGAAGGCCAAGCTGCAAGGAATTCCTCTTCCACACTTCTCACAAACTTATATGCGAATAAAATGACGCACTCTACGTGGAATAACATTACATTTATCAAATTGGACTAATTGTATGCCCTATAATTTTCCATTTTTGCAATAAA
Source organism: Ceratothoa steindachneri (assembly GCA_963969495.1). NCBI lineage: Eukaryota > Metazoa > Arthropoda > Malacostraca > Isopoda > Cymothoidae > Ceratothoa > Ceratothoa steindachneri. The sequence goes on from OZ018329.1 coordinate 109,263,966, forward strand.
TGTATTGCTTATGGTTTCATTTTTCTTTCTCTTCCACGAACTCGAATTGTCAGATATAGAAAATACTGGGATTTTTGATTTTTTTCAATTCACGTGGCTGAATTAACACTTATTTTATTCATCTTAAAAACACCCTAGTGCTTTTATAGTTACCGATAAAAACAAAACATCGATTTCACTGTGTACAAGTCTATATGTATTTATTATTGTTTATCTTCTCCAAACGTTCCTTTTTTTATAGTTTTTGCATGATGGTTTCTGTCACTGTTCTTGTGACCGTGGTTGAATAGTTGATAAATCAATTAGAATGTTCCATCAGTATTCAAGATGGCGAGTGAGGTCAAATGAAATATAAATTTCCTGAATGTTTGTGGATTGCAGACTTTGAGAAAGTGAGATAATTGCTACTAAACACTCACGCCAACAGAGCCACTCTAATCCTTTGGACTAACAGGAGATAGGTTTAAAGCTCCATATCCACACTGAAAGCAGAATAAATATTCCACTATAACAACCAGTAAGTGTGCAGGGCTAGGACACTAGGAGATTGAAACTCTCTAGACTTTTTCCCATCTCGACATCTCCGTTTTAATTTTCTATCCTAAACTTTGAATTCTTACAGGAAGTTTTCAAAACATTCACTCTTATTTATTCCTTAAGAAATAGCGGCCGTAGGCCACAGACCGAAGGTCTGCCTGTGAACATTGGCGGATCATGTGCGATATAATATAAGCTTCCCGAACTTGTGTTGTTGCTTTTCATTGTGGTAGCCCATCTGGTGACTGCCTACTTGTGCCTATGTCGCCGTACACAACACCGCCTACTACTAGACTATATTAAAAAACAAAACAAATAAGAATATGTAAATAACAACGATAAAAAAGGAAAAGGGCTAAAAAAATAACAACAATGAGAAAAAGCAAAAAAGCAAGAAGGAAGTGTGCTCCGGCGTCGGGGGTATGCCCGGACCACGAACTTGTGCATATGCCAGTGAAATTGGAAGAGGAAGAGCTTCTGATTCTTCAGGATATCAGCGTTTCTTCTGATGTCAGTCGAGAGATTTACTCTAAGATATTTCATTGAGATTATATCCGCAAACACCATGCAAGGGGACTTATTATCGTTAATATTCATGCCACCCTTCTTCAAAGAGAGCAGCGCTGTACTTATTAGGACTTGCGGGGCCTCTGAATAAAGGGCAAGCAGGCAAATATCATTATCATATACCAGGGGAGGGCTTGATTGTGCCAATGATTCCAAGAGCGATGCCGTGGGAGTTTCGAATTCATGGCAGGGTAACCCAAAGTGGTAAGGTCGTGGATGAGGTTCAACACTAAACGCAGCCAACAGCAAGACCCAAACGGCTGGTCAAGCAGACATGAGATATATAAGATTCTTATATCTGGCTGCGGCGGAGGAGGGCAGCACCCAACGGGCAAGCGCGACAAAGGCGGGCCGTGATAGACAAAAAACCCTGTAGTCCGATGCAACCAGCCTCGCCGAGATCGCATGTTTCAATGTTTGAGCAACGGTGGATGCGTTACTGGCCAAGTGCGCGCGCGTGGCCGTAACGATGCCATGATCGCCCTTCCCCCCCCCCCAAGTTCCACAGCGACTGGCATTTGTCTGTTTTCTTTCGCGCCTTCTTTCTTTCTTGCATTTGACCTTCTTCCTAATAGACTGGTTTTCCTTTGTCATATCTGACACAAGCATCAGCCGAGGACCGAGATAAGTGAAGATGAAACCGATGCTAAGACAGGAGCTGGAGCCGACGAAGATTACTTTTTTATCGCCATCTTTTTTACCAGCCACCAATTTCCATTTTTTAATGATCGGGGCTAATTTTGCAAGCTAGTCACCTGCAGGCTTTCATACACTCATCCACCTGAATGATAGCAGGTGTAGCTTGTGTAACCTTACTGCGGGTGACATCGGGAGGACTGTCTGCTCTCGGTGGTCTTTCCCTAAAAATCTCCTGCGTGATGCAGCCTCGGTGGTATTGCGTTATATTTTCGAAGATAAAAATCTTCCTCTCTGGGGGTCGCTCTTATGAGTTTGCTTTATTATTTCCTCTTAATATCTCGCATAAGGGAATAATAAAAGAATAAAAAAATAAATTAGCTAACCAGATAGTATGATGAGACGTTACCAGATTAATAAGTAGATTCGTTCAAAGCCACGACAAACAATCTGTTTCAAATTCGCGTTCGGCTGAGCTGCTGCATTTTGCTGTCAGCCCCATAAAGCCTTAAATTCGCAATTAGATCAAGGGCAACTCACCATTTTCTCTAAATTCTTTACCCCGCAAGGGGCGCGGCGTTTTGCCATCCTGGCCGCCGTGCTGACGGGATCCAGCGCTCCGTCCGGCCCTAGCTTAGCCACTCTTCCTTCCTTCAGATAGCCTGTATTTCTCCCCTACTTCGTCGCTTTTCATACAACCTCTCCCACAACTTTAAATGGTCAGCCTCTAATTTCCCAGGGTAGATGCTAACCTTCTTCTCAAGCCAACCGTCCCGGATCGGGGCTGAGGGGCGAGGGGACAATGTTCCCTAACCCCTGAGCTCTGGTTCGGGATGGGTTTTTTTTAACAACCTGCTTCATCCCCACCCATACCTTCCTCACATCCCTTTTCCTCTCCTCTTCAAAAGCTATCCATTTTTACGCCACGTCTAAGGTGGAGCCGCCATGCCGATGAACTGCCAAGCCACCAGGCGGGAGGGGTGGTCCCAAATGGCGGCGCCTAGCTCTGCAAGGCCTGTAAGCACCTCTTGCAGTGCGAGCAACTGCGAGAGTTGATGAGCGGTTGCATCCCGTAATAAAAAGAGGATCACCATGCCAAATGATGAGTCTAACCAAAAAAACTCTTTAACTCCCCCTGTAGAAACGACGGAGCCGCTCTCGGGCAGCTCCACAGAAAAAATGGAGGTTTTCCCCCCCTGTGCTTGCGCAGGGGACCCTCCATATCTCTTTAACCGGAGAGGAGGCTTACTCCTATCCTACGCCTACGGGTGAAGGGGACTCCCCCTCACCCCCTTCTCTGGAGGTGCTTTCGGGCACCTCCCTTCTTCCAGCTGCAGTCCCCTCTGTTCTTTCCAAGGGGACTGCCAATAAAGCCAGTAGGCAGCCCATTGCCGACCGCTCCTCGTGTAAGCGGCTCGGTAGGGCAAACCCCCTTAGGGGGGAGAGGAAAGCCAGGCCCCTTCGGTCTCTTCCTTCAAAAGACCTGCTGGCAAGAATATTAAACCTTGCCGGGGTCAAGGCCTGTGCCTCCCCATAAAAGACTGGTGACGCTGCCATGGGGACCTGCAATGTCCTGGGAGGGGATGGCCAACTAGAGGCCCCTCCTGTGATAGACATGGTCCTTGAGGAAAACCAGCCTCATAAGGTAGGGCCCTCCATGGGGAAAATCCGGGCACGGCGCCAAGCACCGAACCCAAATGCGACCTTATGCAAGGTCCTCCTCAAACGGCTGAGGGCTCCGAAGCAGTACAAGGAGGAGAGGGATCTCCTCCAACCTGTGCCCCTACGACTACTAGGACCTTGTCCATTTCGCAGAAGGACCTAGCTGAGGCCGGTCCATCTAGCCTAGGGGCTCCTATCGGCGGAGGTGAGAAAAGGGTTCATTCCCAGCCCTCCTCTCCAAAAAAGAAAAAGACAAAGAGTAAGAAGACTTGGGGCTCCTCTCCATCCGCGGGGGCTACGGGGACGGATGGGTCTGCTCCTACTTTGGCAAGCAATCAAGCCAAGATCGGCACATCCGAACCCTCTGCCCCTTCGGTTGCGGAGCCACTGACTAAGACTAAAAGTGCACAAGTCGGAGCCTCGATGACATCTGGGCCCCTCATTCAGAGGTTACCTGGAGTTTTCGAGCCCGCTGGCTTCAAACGCTTCTTAGTTATTCGCTCCACTGATGCCAGCATTTTGACCAAGGGCAACATGATTCCATTAGAGAAGAGGATTAGCTAGTGCAATTGGTAGAGAGCCGAAGGTAACCCGTTTCTCGGACGGTAGACTTCTGGCGAATGCGGTGAATCCCGCCGAGACGGCCAAGATAAGTGCTCTTCGGACACTTCATGGCACCCCGGTGAGTGTGACGCCGCACTCAACCATAAACTTTGTAAAAGGAGTAGTTTATGCGAGGGAACTCGTTGACTACTCCATTAAGGACATCACCCTAGAGCTGGCCGACCATGGGGCGGTCAAGGTCGAACGTGTGATGAGAAAACAGGGAGGGGCCTCGAGACCCACTCCTACACTCTTCGTTACGTTCGACTGTGACAAGCTCCCTGAGTCGGTGCGTGCCGGTTAGTACCGCTAGAGCGTGAAGGCATTCGTGCCACTGCCGCGGCGGTGCTATTACTGTCACCAATTCGGCCTTACGAATCGTTCTTATAGACGTGCAAAGTTGGGGTCACCCGAAGTTTGTGTAAATTGCTCCAAGGCCGCACACGATAAGTCTAAATCGTGTGTGCCCAAGTGTGTCAATTGCCGAGAGCCGCACTTCGCTTCTTTGAAGCAATATGGTGCATATCTCCTTTAGAAAGAAATCCTGGCCGTTCAGGCCCAGGATCGACTTTCATTCCGCGAGGCTAAGGACTTGGTCCTGGCGCGCCCGGCTCTGCCTGGGACGTCATATGCCTCAATAGTTAGAAAGGCACCCTCTGCTCCTGGCTCATCCAGGCTAACAAACACGGTTGTTTCTGCGCCCATCAGGAGCCCTTCTGCAGGCTCTACCCAACCCACGCGCTCCCCTGTTAAAGCTGATGGCAAAAAAGGTTCACACCCAGCCCCGGCTAAAACCAGGGCTCCCCCCTCTTCCCCTACCATGACCGTTTCCTGTAAGGCGAAACGGCCACGCCCATCCACCAAGTCGTTAGAATCACAGGAGGCAACACCCCTGAAGATGGTCGCTAGGCCATCTTCCGGTGTTCCTGAAGCTGTTCCCCGAAAGGAGGACAGCAACAAAGGAGCTTCGGCTCCTTCGCCTACACCCTGAGGTGGAGCAAGTGGCTCGGAGACGATGGTTTCTCGAAAAGAGGGCCCCCCGCCTCCGAGGCCGCAACGCCTGCTTAAGGTTTCGAGGCGGAGGGAGTAAAAGAATCGCATGGCGAGCCCAACCTCCTCCAATAAGTCCTCGAAGGCGACAGCGCCTTCAGCGCTTTGTCCGGCCAACAGCGGCCGGGGTTCTGCCCCCGGGAAGTGTACGGCCATTCCCGTGAGGGTCTTTAGTTTAGAGGGCCCCCACGTCTCCTCCGAGCTAGGCCTGGAGAGCGTATTCCTTCAATGGAATTGCCGTGGACTCCGGGCTAACTGGGAGGAGCTGCGGAGGCTCGTCTCGTCCCGTTCCCCGTTAGCTATCTTTTTGCAGGAGACCATGCTAGGCGCGTGCCCCCTGCCCTCCCTCCCGGGGTATAAGGGTCTTGCGACCACACCACCACGGGATGGCCGGGCTGGGGGATGCGCGGTTTACACTCGGCATGATGTCTCCGTTCTTCCTTTCTCTTTAGATACCTCCTTTCAGGCAGTGGCTGTGCAGCTGCACCTGGATAGGAGGTATACTATCATTTCTGCGTACATTCCACCGTCAGCTGACTTCGACGAGGGGGACTTCCGCCGCGTCGTGGCACGGTTGCTGAGGCCCTATCTTTTGCTCGGAGATCTGAACGGCAGGCATCCTCTCAGGAGGGATTACTCCATAAATCCCAGTGGACAAGTCTTTGCCGATCTGATCGAATAGCTTGAGATGGGTATCATAAACGTGGATGAGTTTACGCATCACTGTCCGAGAACCGCTTCGTTTTCTTGCCTTGGCCTATCTTTGTGCTCTTCGGATGCACAGCCTGATTTTGATTGGGGGCCGGTCGATGACCTCCATGGTAGTGATCACTTTCCCATTCGAATATAATTTTCAGGGCAACTGCCACCTAAGAGACCCCCTTGGTGGTGCTTAGCGCCGGCGCGGTGGCCTGCAATTCAGGAATAGACTGAATTCTCTATCTCAGTCGAGGAGTTTAGGTCAGTAGATGAGGCCGGTGAGTTCTTCTCCGGCAACCTCATCACTGTGGTCCTGACTACTATTCCTATGACCTCTGGCCGTTTTTCACTCCGACCACTGTCAGGGTGGTCGGCCGAGTGTGAGACGGCCCTCAAACAGAAGCGTTATGCCTATATGCGCTATAAGCGCCGCCCGAACGATTTCACTGTCGCTGAATTTCGTCGGGCTAGGGCTAGGTTCCGGTATATTTCGAAGCACGCCCGCTGCTCTTCTTGGCGGGCATACGTGTCTTCACTTAACGGGAAGACCCCTTTAGCTAAGGTGTGGAAGCGAGTCAAAAGGATTCGGGGCAAGTTCTCACAGGACCCCCCTCCCGTTCTCCAGGAGAATGGGACCGCAATCTCGGACCCCGCGTCCGTGGCGAAATCCTTAGCGACCGCTTTTTCTGCAGTCTCTAGCCGGGATGCTGCTCCGCCAGCATTCAATGCACGTCGTCATGTCGCGGAAGGCCGCCGACTGGACTTTACCTCCAGAGGTGGAGAACCCTCGAACGACAAGTTTACTGTGAGTGAGTTGCGCTCCGCTCTTGCTTCGTGCGCAGACACCGCCCATGGTCCGGACGAAGTCCTGTATGCCATGCTTAGACACCTGGGTGAGCGAGGCATGGCTTTTCTGTTAGATTTGTTCAACAGGATCTGGGTGGAGGGTCTTCTCCCAGACTCATGGCAAATCGCTACTGTGCTCGCCTTTCGCAAACCGAGGAGAGATCACTCTACTCCGACCGGTTTCCGCCCAATTTCTCTAACCTCTTGCGTGTGTCAGTTGATGGAGAAATTGGTAAATATTGGTTTAGCCTTTTTCCTGGACAGCGGAGGCCATCTGTCTTCTGCATAATGCAGCTTTTGCAAGTTCCACTCCACGTCGGATGCTCTGCTCCGACTGGAAAATGCCGTCTGCGAGGCTTTGCTTCGTATCAACACTACACCACGGTGTTTTTCGATCTGGAGAAGGCCTATGATACCGCATGGCAATACAGTATCATGGAGACTCTCCACACGATAGGGTCGAGGGGACGCCTCCCAATGTTTATATCTGAATTTTTGCGAGATCGTCGATTCCGCGTACGGGTGACGGGAGCCCTCTCCGGCCCAAAGGAGCAGGAAGAGGGTGTCCCGCAGAAAAGGGTCCTCAGTGTCACACTCTTTGCCCCGATCATCAACGGCATCACCTCGGTGCTGCGAAAGATGTTCTCGCTACGCTCTACGTGGACGACCTTTCGATCTCCTTTGGCGCGGCCCAGATGCCAACCCTGGAGCGTCGACTCCAAAAGGCATTGAACCGCGTCTCTTGCTATGCCGAAGCGCACAGGTTTCGGTTTTCTTTGGCCAAGACTAAGGTGGGGCACTTTTGCCGCCATCCACGGCTTCACCCCGACGCAGATTTGTTTATTAATGGGGTGCGCCTTTATGTGCTGGAATCGCACCGTTACCTCGATCTTGTATTCGACAGACGCTTCACCTAGGAGGCTCATACTTGCAGCCTTAGGGCCTCTTGTACCCGCGCCATGGACATTTTCCGATCCGTGACGTTCAGCGCTTGGGGCGCTGATAGGGCTACTGCCATACTTTTTTATCGATCCTTTGTTCGTTCGAAGCTCGACTACGGATGCGAGTTTTATGCATCCACAGCCGAGCGTTTATTGCGGAAGTTGGATTCGATCCACCACACCGGCCTCCGCCTTGCGACTGGTGCCTTTCGCACTTCCCACATTGAGAGCCTGTTGGTCGATGCTGGGGAGATGACACTCGCTCTGCGCCGCGTGCAGTGCATCACTCGACTGTACGCACGAGCCCGGCGCCTCCCTCAGTCGCCAACAGCTCTCACTGCATCCGCAGCTGATCTCGATGGTGCCTATGCCACCGAGAGACGCCAGTCATACCCTAAGCCCTTTGGGTTTAGGGCCAGGAAACTCCTTCGAGAGCTAGATATCGCTCTCGGGCCGGTGGCGCCCCTGGTTTTGCCCAGGACGCCACCCTGGAGGGTACCACATTTGGCTATTTGTCGCCACGCCTCTGCTCCCAAAGCTTGTACGGCGCCGGGAGTATTGCGTTCGACCTTTCTAGAGCACACCTCGTATCACGCTGGGACCGTGCCAGTGTATACGGATGGCTCCAAGTCCCAAGAGGGGGTCGGCTTCCACGCTGTATCCCCTCTGTTTGAAGTCAGCTGTATCCCCTCTGTTTGAAGTTTGAAGACAGAGGCAGTGCCTGGCTCTGCCAGGCACTGCCTCTGTCTTCATGGCCGAGCTGGTGGCAATACATCACTCTGTACGGGAGATTACGTGACGTGCCCGGTTCAGAGACCGGATTTTATCTATAGCGACTCACAAAGCGCCCTGAGTGCTCCCGGGGCATTGGAATCTCCGCATCCCCTGGTTCGCGATATCTGTGAAGCTAAATTTTGGCGACCCAGGCAGATGTCAAGATTATCTTCTGCCGGGTTCCTGGACATGTAGGAATTGCGGGGAATGAGTGCGCCGATGAGGGCGCCAAAGAGTCCGCAAGGACTCTGCGACCGGACCAGCGTTTCGCTCTTCCTCAGGAATACGGGCAGCTCTTCAGACTGCTTGGAAAAGAAGATGGCAGACGGTCGAAGGGAACTTAAAGTTGCGTGCCATTGCGCCGCGACTGTTCCCATGGACCTATCCCCCAATGCCGCGACGGCTTCAGGTCGCTTTCTGCCATGTCCGAATCGGACACACTCGTGTGACGCATCGCTATTTTTGAGCGCTCGCCTGTGCCCTATTGAGACGACTGCATCGTCCCCCAGACTGTTCGGCACATTCTTGTCGAATGTCCCAGTCTAAGTGATCTTCGCGCACGTTACTTGTCCTGGTACCGGGATGGGCGGGACGCTACCGACTGTTCCTTGTACTCGGGACGATTGCGTTGCCCTATGACTGGTGGACTTATTGACTTTTGGGGGGAGGCCGGCCTTCCCCCTTGTGTTTAACTTGTTTTTTTTTTTGTTATTGTTGTTTGTTTTGGGTTTTTTTGTAGGTCGCAGGCTCCTGCGCCGGGGTGGAGGGGGACCTCTCCCCGACGCCGGAGCTTGCTGCCTGATTGTTATCCCCTTTTTATTGTTGTTTCTGTTAAAATTTTTACTTTAAAGTAGCCTAGAACTGGGCTGTTTGTTTGTGGTGACTTATGCCCAAGTGGGCAGTCGCCAGATAGCCCCTTGAAAAAAAAATCCATATTCTTGAAATCCTTTTCTTTTCCAATTCATTCTTAGAAAGGTTCATATTTACTACGCTTATAGAACAAATTGCCGGACTAAATTTTGAATAAATTATTCTGCTAATTTATAGCTTAAAATTTGATTAATTAATTGTAAAAACTATAAAAACTAACGAGAAGAAAGCTGCCAGTATGTGTTAGTCATAACATTCTTAATATATGAAAGATCTAGAGGGCACACACCTCTCTTATATCTACCATTCACCCGCATAAAATTGTTATCTTTCGTGAGGACACAAAAAATAACTAAAGCGACAGAATATAAAATAGGAGAGGTAGCGAGTAATCCACTATGTAAAAGTGAAAAAACATTCAAGTATTCATTATTATTTTAGGAGATTTAATTACTTTAATTAAATTAGCCGCGAACGACCTATTGTAAATGTTTAGGGCAGTTCTAAATGCATACAAAAGAGTAGCAAAAAAACACGTTTGTGGCTTAAAATAGGACTGTAACCATGTGCTATCCACTATTTCGATTAAAATATATTATTGCAAAAATTTATAGTTAATTTTTTAGTGAAAGCAACAATATCTTTGCAATTAACGGTGGATGGAATTTTCATCGAGCTAATAATCCAATTATGCTGAAGATCCCCTTTGTCTCTATTTTATCTAATGAATTTCACAGGATTTGCGAGTCATTTATGTATATTGGTTTAGAACGAAGGAAAAAACATAATTAAACCATAATTACATTTCAAATTGGTGAAGAGGAGAGCAAACGAATGCATCCCATCAAAGGACCAAAAATGACTACTGTTTAATTGGTTCACATTCAGTGGAATAATACTAATAACGGAGGACTGAGAAGTGAGCTTTTGTGATGGTATATTTAGAGTAGCTCACTCATCCGTAATTAAGCTTCGAAGGAATATTAATAAGGGTTTAAAAGATGTGCTTTGGGAATTATTCCTATTTCAGGAATTTTATGGTTGAGTTAACCAAGAAATGTAAGCCCCCCAAGCCAGCGAAATTTTTAGTGGAGGGTTTTCTTGTCTTATTCCATTGAGTTCATTGTTGTATTTAATTCCCTGTCACTCTTTTTATATATTCCATTTAACCTTAGCTTTCTAAATAAAAATGTTTTGAGAATAGATCGAAAGGTGCAAGAGCAGAAAGGTTGCAGGAGAGAAGCTTTTGTGCAAAAGGAAAATATCCATCTTTACGAATCAAGAATTTTTTCTTTCGGTGTATTGATGTTGATTATAGAAAATAAACTGTCCAATGTTGTCTTCTACATGTTTGCCGAAGAAATTATAGTAGCTAACCACATTTTGATTAAAAGATGGCTTAAGTAGTCCCCTTAGCAACCACTTTATACTAAAACTTTCAACTCAGACATAATTTAAAGCGTTCTTCTAAGTTCAGAAATGGAAATTATGGATTTGCCAAACTCTTTTCCTTATTCTCATCTGAAGAAAGGAGATTATTTCAAATTCCTTTACTTGCTTGTTGTGAAAGTAGGTTAGTTCATCACCTGTATGCTTCTTGCTTTTGTCTTCATTCTATTTGTACACACTATTACTATCCAATTCAAAACCCATGTACGACTTGGCTAAGGAAATAGTCTCTAAGACTAGGCTTGTCTCGAAGCCTATCAAGTACGTCTATACATGCCCCAAATTCATGGCAAAGATGCCATCAAGTCATAAAGAAAACTTCTAGAAAGGTGCTCATTATCTTTCATACCCCTTGGAAGATGTAGAACTGAATCTTTGAAAAGTTCTAAGAGAAGAAAGTGTTCGCAGTAATAGAAAAAGCACTTTTAAAAAACACTTGTATTTGAATACTTGTTTGACAGAGTTCAATATCGAATTTAGGGTTGAAGAACAAAGCAAAGTTCTATAAGAAAGTAGATGAAAATCATGTGACTAGAACGAAAGCAGACAATAATAGACAAAGTTATCTTTCCTAGATAATTTGAGACGATTCATAGAGTGTATTTTATAATATTGATTCAAAGATATCAATGAATTCTCATTTATGAGATCTGATTTCATTTTATGGAACCAGTGTTGACTGATACGCACGAATTACTATGGTCCAAATAGTTTATAAGCTTAGGTAATGAATGACTATCCAGGGCGTTATCCATCGCAGGTAGCATTTCTCTCTAGATACGTATAGCAACTGTTTCAGTTGCCCTACATTCACTTTCTTAAGGAAACTATTCAAAAACGTATTTCTCATCTTTCTATTGCTAATTTTCCCCTTTTTATTTTAAATAAAATCAACCCTATTAGGGAAATATAGATTTTTTTTTAATTTCTCTCTAACTAACTATTTGGTCTCATATAAAAATATTCCAAATATATAGGCCTAAATATTGATGCTATTAGTAATAAATTTCTTTATTTGTCATAGAAACACCTTTAGATATTTTTGTTTTTTCACTCAACTCATCAAAATCTTCAAAATACCAGAGGATTTTATTAATATGAAATATGATTTGTTGCTTGCGCTCCGAGCAGTCAGTAGAAATCATCGCTTTGAGTGCTAAATTAAGCGGAGCTCTTAAATGCGGTTACGAAAGCCAAACTAAGCCTCTTCGACACCTCTCCCAGCACGCCTGGGGAACGTTTGTCATCCAGGGGTGTCTGATACAGTGTCGAGAAGGTTTACCATTGATATAACAACCACTTCAGCCTTATTATTGTAATGTTTTCTAAGTCAATAGCTCTGATTATTTTCTAGTAGAATATTCATAAAATATCGAATAATTGAACTCGTCTCAGTCAATAGTGTTAAAGTATAATTTATAAATATGAATTTAAATATTTGAAAATTTTTAATAAACATTTGTGTGTAGGACTATTATTCGACTAATATCCTTTTACTTATGTCCTCCCTCGACAATAATCTTATATCTGTAGCGTCAATTGCAAGGTTGATTAGGATCCACGAGGAGCCTCACTAATGAGCACCTCATTGGCCCAATGAAATCTTAAAATTTGGCACACAAAGCAAATACTTGTAAAAAATGTTACATCGCAATTAGATATGTACGAGTATCAATGCAGAGCAGAATATTTTGTAATGATGCTTGTGAAATCATTGTGTTCCCACGCGAATATACAAACATACACACAGTAGGAAACAGATGCAAGCCGACGGTCTGACTACAGAGATAACGAAGACAGTAAAAAACTGCTGTGCACACATAGAACGGAATCTGATCTTCCCAACCAGAATTTACATGAACCCGTGAAAAGATCAAATCATTCCTGCTATGTATGTCGGCTTAATAAAGCCCCGTCAGGTTTCCAAATGTAAATACTCTCTTGGTGAACACGTGCCTACATAGAACATGCACACACCCTTTGACCATATAAACTCTGCTGAACAGTCTTAGTAAAGAACACACGCACATACCTTTGAATCTATAAGCTCCGTATCGCGTTCGGATTAAGAGAAGACAATCCACGCCCCCTTAATAGACGGACAGAAACATTCTTATTATTATTCTCATTCTGATAAGTATAGTATCACTATTATTATTAGTATCACAATTAAATCAACCACCGACACTCTGCCACCCAGGTCTTCACAAGGACAACCTCCAGCATAAACATTAAGTAGGACTTGTCCGAGAGTTATGGGGTGCTCCTCTCTCAAGGAAGTAAAATCCATCACCGGTGACCCCTCGAAGGATGGAAACAAAGAAGACTCGCGAATTCTCCATGACAAAATAAAGAGTCCGCCTTAGCCCAGTCACCCCCTTTACACCTAGAAACTGGTGACCCCTTAGACTAGATAAGTGGTAACCGAAAAGTTTGGCCAACCTCAAGCCTACTCTCAGCTAAAAAAAAGTAGCCTGGCGAACTCCAACACTTTCGACATTCCCTTTCAACGAAGCTACCGTTAGAATGGTAAGAAGCTCTTTTCTTTTCTACACACCGGACCACTTCATCAGCTGGATGAGCTAAAATGAACGGCTACAGTTGGACGTAGGTTGAGTTCTAACCCGGAATGTTTGTCCAGTTTCCACATACGAACACAGCACCCATTATCGTAGCTCAAAACGGATAACACTTGATCAGGAAGAAACCAATGGACGAACATACACCATACGTTCGAGTAAAGTTTTTCTAAATTAATAATAGCAATCGTAAAAGGGTTTCGGATAAGAATAATGTGTAGAAATATTCTAGTGAGGATTAGTTTAACAACCTGAATTCAGTGCTTATTCAGTTTGAAATGTAAATATGATGAAAATCCAGTGTTGGGTATTGGAAAGAATCACAGTAATTTCAGCAAATGAATCGAGTGTATAAAGTGTCTATAATTATTAATTTCAAGATAACCTAGTATTAAGTGTGCAAAGTTTATCCAATTATTAATTTAAAGTTAACTCCATATTAATGTATATAAAATAAAAAAAGAGAAATAGCTTTCGTTCGCAAATTAGAATATGCAGATCGGACATCCGAACTCCCACTGTTAACACACTTGGCATTGCATGGTTTAAACAAAGAATTGCACGATTGCTGCCACTTTAAAATTCGTGTTTTGCAACCAAGAATAAAAAAATGAAATAAGATAGTAGATTTATTGTTCTGGTACGCGTGCACAACTCTGTAAAAGTTAACAATATTCAATTAATGGCAGGCATACACACGCACACGAACTTTGTTCGCATTTAAGAGCTGCAGTTCCAACCTAGAAACGCTCCAAGAAACCGCAAATTCCCGTGCCTTAATTATACATATATAAAAAATAAAGAATTGTAGCACTCCGAAAGTCTAAAGAATCCAAAGTCAGCTAAAGATGTAATTAAAATGTTGTGGGACTCCGAAAGTCAAAGGAATCCAAATTTAATGTAAAAGTGTACATTTCTCATTAGTGAAAAAAGCTCACACTCCGTGGTTTCGACATTGCAACGTGGATTAGGATCAACAAGGAACATCATAAATGAGCACCCCATTGGCCCTATGAAATTTTGAAATTGGGCACACAAATCGAACATTGAAATAATATGCTACCTTGTAAAATAAAACAAATACTTTTAAATTAAATTAAATAGAAAGTTAATATCTATCAATGCAAAGCAGAATATTTTGTAAAGATGCAAGTGAAATCGTTTTGTTCCCATGCAAATATACAAACCTACACACATTGGAAAACATGCGAGCCGACGGTCTGGCTGCAGAGATAAGGAACACAGGGGAAAACAACTGTATCCACATAGATTGGAATCTGATCTGACCCACCAGAGTTTACATGAACCCCTGAAAAGACGAAATCAATCTTGCTATGGATGTACGCTTGATAAAGCCCGGTCAGGCTTCCAAATGCAAATACTCTCTTGGTGCACACGTGCCTACACTGAAAATGCACCCACCTTTTGACATATAAACTCCGTTGAGCTTTCTTAGTAGAAAACACACGCACATACTTTTCACCCCATTAGCTCCATTTTGCATTCAGATTAAGAGAAGAGAAGTCATGCCCATTTAATTGGCATTAGTATAAATAGACGGACATAAACATTCTTAATATTATTCTCATTCTGATTAGTATATTATTACCGTTATTTTTATTAGTATCACCATTCCATACCTAGTCCTCAATCCGTCCGTCCATAGTCCCAACAATTTGACGCAGAATGAGTCTTACTAGAATTACTGATAGTCAGCCAAAGACGTGAGCACACCAACGAACCACAGAAAATTCAACTCTTTTGATTGCGCGAACTGAGATAACCCTAAACCAAGATTAAAGCCTACAAAACAGCCATTTTTATCATTCTGAGTCTTTCCATCCGCCAAACAACAACCAGGTTGCCATTCGAATCCAGCCTACAAGCGGCTTATCCAAAATAACACTTTCGAGTTAGATAAAACTCGACTGTAAGGCCGCCTTAGCCCATCATCCATAAAATGGTAACCCATGATCGTCACCCCATAACTGGTGATCACCATATCTCTTTCCCTGTTTACCCTTTTATAAAGACTAATTTAAAACAATCACAAGATTTTGAAAGAAAAAAATACTCCAACCATTTAGAATAATTTTAGACGAATTCATAACAATTTACCTTTGATTCATAACAGTGATAATTATTATATACATAGTCCTCTAAATCACAATTTATTAAATTATATATTTAAAATTTACACAAAACAATGGTTTATTATTTATAAGTCAAATAAATTCTCGCATAAATATTTTGTTCGAAAAACAAAGACATCTGTAATGATGGAAAAAACAAACTTAGATTTACACTCATTATTGTAGTGATTCGACCATAAACAATTAGTACATAATTTCAACCTCTTGGCCTGATTTAGTTTATCAGAAGGAGAAACATATTTCGGGCATGCATATACCTAATGTGGATTGTTACATAGTGCGTACCGTTTGGTGGTTCAATAGTAACCTTATTCCATCTATTACCTTGAGTTAGATTTTGCCCCGTAACGTTAAACGTGGAAAATTGTTTTTTACCCGGGGATCTAAACGTTTTTTTCACATCACAATTGCTCGTACTTATGCTGTAGCAATTTATTCTCTTCTTCAAGGCCTCTTGGAAGATATTCAACTGCCAATACTCAGATTCATTTTTAAGTGACCTATTTATCTGATCTCTTTCGGCAGATGACAATTTACGTGTCAATAGCGTTATGATGAAAACCCCTGCAGCGTCAATATCCAAACCAAGAGCTTTTAGGTTCCTTGAATGACACCCATAAGATGTCCTAAACTCCGAGAGAGGCTTAGAATTACATTTTCTTCCTTCTAAATCTAAAATTGAGTAAATGTGAGTTTAAATGATTCGCCGTTTATCGCCTTACGTACGTTTGAGCAACTCATAAGCCTGTTTATAATCCTCCCCAAAAATGAAAAACCCATCAAGTAGGCGCAATGCGTCTCTACTTAATTGTTCCAGAAAATATGCAATTTTTTGTGAATTAGAAATATTCATAACATGAATGTTATTATAGAATAAATCGTAAAAGTTTGTCCAATGGAGAACGTCTCCTAAAAATATTGGTAGGTTAATTTTAGGCATCTTAATTTCGCTCGCCGAACTAGAAACCTTAGTTGGTTTAACTTCGTTTGAGTCTCTCAAACATTTTTCGCCTATATAGATTCCCCGCTTAATCTCAATATTACGCGTAGAGGCCTCTTAAATTTCCATTTTAAAATCATTCTCATCAAGTTCTTTTAATATAAGTTCATCTCATGATAAAATTTTGGCAAAATGGTACTTTAACTCGTCTATCTGGGAATACAAAGTGTCGCAATCCAGAGCCTTATCAGCAACCAAAGAAGATATAGATTTAATAAGATGGGTACTTAGAGCCCTATGTCCCCCTCTAGTTTTAACCAAACTCATTTTTTATTAAAGGTCACGGGTTGGGCAGCAATGTAGGAATTTAATTATCCCACTATACACGTTTACACAGCGCTGAAGCCAAATTATAAGCTTTTGTGCTGCTTAAGGAGGAGAGAGGCACTGAATCCTTTAAGTTTATATTTACCTATGAATGGGTTGAATATATACGTATCTTAGTATTAAATGATATTTACACTGCTTAAATTTAATTATATACACTTTACACAGTTCATTTTACCCGCAGCACAAGACGTATGGGAACAATCTCCGGCAATGGAAATTGATTATACAATCTAAAGCGTTCAGAATAGGAAAGGCGAACAAATGAAAATCACAAGAAAAAAATAAATAGACTTAATCAAATGGGATAGAGTAGGGATCAAATCGCGAACGCATATACGACCGAATGACAGAAGGATACACAATAGAGTGAGAGGCCTTCCGAAAGACTTCCATTCTTGTCCCATATATAATGGAATTCGTCTTAGCGAATCCTTTAGTAATTAAAAGATCGCATAAACTTGCGACAACCCTTTCTTACCCTCACTCAATTTATAAGCCCTTTAGTCTTTTCATATTTTTAAAATATACGTATGTAATATTTCTCCTCGATTATTGTTATCGAAAAGAACCATGCAAACACGTTCATAAAAGCGATGTGTATACAAAATGTATTGATTGAGCTGAAGGCTTTCAGTAACTCGAAAGTTGATCCCACAATCAATGAGGTTTTAACCTATCAGATATAAATATTACTTTGACATAAGAAAATTTTAAGATTTTACTTGCAAATTAGCCTTTAATTGATTTGCAGTGTCGGTAGGGATATAAATTGATTGCACCTTTTAGGCACAGAGAAAAAAATGTACAATGAAATGACAAAATTTGTTTCCTATACAAAGTACCTTGCATGCTTCATTTGTTGAAATAAAGAATGAGCAATTAATAATAGTCAATGTTGAAGGAGGGCGTCTGTTTCATCAATCTAATAGAAGATGGCCTTAAAATTGTAAATCAAAGCACTGGTTAACAAAACTTAGGTATATTACTTGAAAGAGATACTGTTATAATCTCAAGTTTTTCATTAATGATCGGATTAGGAACTATTGTCCATTATATGTTCCCTTCTGCCTGGAAAACGAAGAAATCATTCACTTAAAAGCAATTGGGCGTGTCATATCTGCAATGCAGATTCCAATAGCTTCACATGCATAAAGTAAAAAACAATTCTAAGGGAAATGATGGCAATATTTGAATTTTATTTAAAAATCAAATGCTTGTTAAACAATACAAGTTTGTGAGAGTTATCCTTGAAAAATCATGATATTAGTTAGCCTATAAATATTGCTTCTACTATGCAATTAAAAACATTCACAGAATCAAAATAAATATTCAGGAAAAATCCAACCTCGGCTAAGACATTCAGAGAGATTTTAAAAGTATGACCTGGAAAAAATCAATAGTAATCCATTAGTTGCGTTACGTTCGAGTTAAAAATTATAGAAAAAATAAAAAAATTTCAGAAATATTTTTATTTCAAATGCGCGTCCATAAACAAGTACTTCTTACACCGACTCTGAGATATTCAAAGGATTGCACAATATATCAGAATTTTTACCATAGGCTTAGTCGGAAATATTCAAGGGACAACAGGATGTATCGGCAGGCTCACACAAAGGTATTCAAGAAACAGCACGATGTATTAAATAATTTACCCGGAGATATTCAAGGGATAACAGAATGTATCGGCAGGCTCACACAGAGGTATTTAAGAAACAGCACCATGTATTAAATAATTTACCCGGAGATATTCAAGGGACAACAGGATGTATCGGCAGGCTCACACAGAGGTATTCAAGAAACAGCACGATGTATGTATTAAATAATTTACCCGGAGAAATTCAAGGGACAACAGGATGTATCGGCAGGCTCACACAGAGGCATTTAAGAAACAGCACGATGTATTAAATAATTTACCCGGAGATATTCAAGGAACAACAGGGTGCATCTGCTAACTCAGTGATATTTAAGGGAAAGCATAATGTATCAACGATCATAATCGGAGATATTCAAGAGGCGGTATGATGTATCTGCGGACTAACTGAGAGATATACAATGGATAAAGTTATTTATATCTGGACATACTCAGAGATAATATGAGGATGACACAATATATCAAAGGAAAAACTCAGAAGTATTCAAAGGAGAGCACGAGATATCAGCGGATTCTTTTAGATGTATTCAAGAGACAGTACCGTGCATTTCCAGACGTACTTGCTGACACTCAAGGAACTCCAAGATGAACCAGCACTGTAACTCTGAGATAATAAAAGGAAAGAAGCATGTATCTGGGGCTCAATCGTAGACAGAGGAAAAAAAAAGCAAAAAAACAGAACAAAAACAAAAAGAAAACAAAAACAAAAACTCAAAAATTAAACAAAACAAAAATAACAATAAAACAATAAAAACAATAAAAACTAAACCAAATTAAACTAGATCGAACAGAGCAGAACACAACAAAAGAAAAGAGGAGAGAAGAGAAGAGAAATAAACTAAACCAAAACAAATTCCCTAAACAAAAACAAAACAAAAACAAAGGGCAAACCCAAACCAAATTAATCATTATAAAAAGAGAAACAAAAACACAAAAACAATATATATATATATATAGATAAAACAAAAACAGAAAAAACAAAGAGAGGAAAACAAAAACAGAAAAGACAAGAAAAACCCCCACATTAAAACATAAACACATAAAATATAAAAACAACCATAAACGAACCATAAACAAAAATAAAAGCGTAAATAAGAACGAAACTGAATTAAAAAACAATAAAAAATTAAACAAAACAAACAGAAAAACTAAATAAAAAAAAATAAACCAAAACAAAGTGACTAATTTCGACGAATCATTTTTGGTATATCCTTTCATTTTTTCATTTTCATAGGAAAAACGAAAAAAAACCCGAAGGGAGATATTGAAATGAGGAGTGAAGGTGAGTAAGGTAGGGAGAGGACTGTTTTTCGTTCAGTTTAGCTTTATAATAGACCTTTATTAGAGCAAAGGCAAATACAAAATTATAAGGTTTCTTATAATTTTCTTTCAGATTGGAGTGAATAAATTTCTAATGAAATTAGACTTTGGCTCTCCTCTTTACTTTGTAATATTTTTCATTGCTCTTCGTTTGGAGTAGGAATAGCATAAGACAACGCCGCTAACAACGTATTTGTTTGTTATCATTTGCGTTGGACGCTAAAATATTGCCAAACACTCTCAAGCTCTCGAGCATTCAGTTGGACTTTTATCCATTTGCAGGATGTTTGAACATATCTTAAGTTTCTGTACCCTCTTGCATGTCTTGCTCCTTAATGTATAGGCAAAGTCAACGCCAAATAAGGTTCTTGTTTTTACATTATGTCTAATTCACTACCAATTCACTCCTTCCATTTGTAATTTACCCTAGTGTATTTTTTCACAGAATCTCTGTTGCAAACATTTGGCTTTTTTTTTAAAAAATGAGATAATAATAATTTATTTATCATAAAAAATAAGGTGTTTTCGGATGTTAAAATATTAAATGATTTCATCGTTTCTTCTAGTAAGTTTCTATTACGTGGAGTTTCTCTAGTGTCAAGATTCTTAGGTAATAGACTAAAATGTATTTACAATGTAGGTGAGTTATAAATAACCAAATTAAGAAGGAGGGTAGGAGGGAGAAAGGAGATAATAACGAAAGTATGTAGAAGAGAAATTAATTTCCCCTTACTCCCACCTTTAGTCTTCTGCATTAAAAAAGAAATGTTTCCTTATTAGTTCCTCCTTTATATTTTGGACATAGTAGGAAAAAGTTAATTGGAAAGAGGAAAATAAATGGCTTTTTCCTTCGAGTTTACATTGAAAATGATAAATATTCTCTTAATCTTAAAGATTTATCATCCTGGAATTTTGACTTCGTGTTGGAGATTATTTCAAAATGTTTGGACTTCACTCCCCTAAAATTAAAGCCCAGTTTCTGCTCTAATGCTCCATGATTTTATACATTTGATTTTATATAATCGATGTCCGGAAATTTAACTTATATTCATATACTTTTTCCGATATTTTTCTTAAAGAGCCTTTATTTTGGAGGTGAAATTACTAAACCACTATTGTTTATTTATTTTTTATACTTAAAAATAATTTTATAGCCATAACATCAATGCTGCTTAAAAATATGGAAAAATATAAATACATTATACACTAATATGATACTAAAAATGCATATTCAAATTTTTACTCTGTTAAGGGAATACTTAGACTGGGAAGAATATTGGAATTTGAACAAAATTTCCTTAATTTTTGTAAAGTTGAATTTAAAGGAGTCATGCAGGCAAATTTGATTATGAACTTTTTCAAATTTGGCACCGTTTTTAGTGAAAGAATAACGTACACTTGACAGCAATTTACGTACTTGCCTAACCTAGGGCCCTAATCACGATTTACACGACCAAAAACAGATTCGGAGGTGAAAATGCGGATTGACATCTTGAAAGCTCCTCAATTTAATTGTTTATCTCTGTTGAACCTACAAGAATTTTGCCGTAGGAGAAGCTCACTATCAGACGGAGCACTTCCTCTCGGTGAGATGAGCGGCAGCGCAAGCAGCACTATCTAAAGACAAGTTTAGAGGGATTTGGTGCAAAGCGCAGCACTTCTTCGAAGAGGGTTGTGGTGCTCCGCTCTTGCTGATCTCAACGGGATCGTGGTGGAAATGATTGTTGTTGTTAATGATGGTGGTTGTTGTTGTGGAAGGTGCTCGTCACAATGCGGTAAAACACGAGGAGGAAGCGTTAATGAATTATGTGGCGGTTTGGAGTTCTGGCCCTGGATGTGCGAAACCGATAAAAGTGACTGTTTGAGCAGTAATTCAGACGAAGGCAAAGACTTTGTGTTCCTCGATATCATAGAGTCGTCCCGAAAAGGAGAGAAGAAAATGAGTTAATATATCTCAGTACAATGCCCCTTGAGCAGCATAAGGTATATTAGGATTCATGGCAATTCCAGGTCAAGGGTATATCAATGATATGTATATATAGGAGAATCGTCACCCACCCGTGCTCTCTCAGTGGAGACCCGAGATGTTAACCGCAAGAGCATCCGGCCAGGCAACTCGAGTCAGGCGCATAACCACAGCGCCGCACCACTCGTCGCTATGAAAGGCCTAAAGGTTAAAATGCAAGATCTCTCCTACTAGAGTGAAATTCAATTTTACCTCAAGTAAGACATTGGAGACGCGTTTCTCCCAAGTTCGAAGGCTAACAAGGAGCCGATGTAAGACTCGGTGAGAAAAACCTTTAAGCATAAGAACCGTCCTGGGCCCGTCATCAAGCCCCGTCCCTCTTACCCCTTCCCCAGTGGGGTGACGAGGTGTAAATAAAAAACACTGAGGAAAATCTTGGTAGAATACGTTAGTTTCTCAGGTGACGAAGTCCCCGGATTAAGACCCCGGGCTACCGAGACTGGATTGGCAGAATACGTCAGTCTCCAGGTGACGATGTCCCCAATTAAGATCGGGCTACCGAGACTGGACAGGTAGATTACTTAGCTCGCCAGACCAAGAAGTACCCTGCAAGAGAGGCAGAGCTACCTACCTTAAGGGGCTAAGAAGCAGCTCATCTTTGAGATAATCCCTGGTTATCAAACCGAACGTTAAGTTAACTTGTTTAAGTTCAACTTACTCTCGTCAGAGAGACTACTCATATCATGGTACATCTTAAACACCAGAGGTATTACTCGTACTTGAGGAATTAAGAAAAAAAGAAGGAAAAGGCTCACCCCTCGAGCCCGTTACTCGGTGGCCACACCAAACTCATAAGTTAACTTGGTTGAGGAACCAAGTTCAACTTATTCTCGTCAGAGAAACCCGCCTCTGTTATCCTCGCCCTTGAGGAAGGCGGAAACTAAGAAGAAGCTCATCCTCGAGCTAGTTCCTGGTTACCAAACCGACCTTTAAGTTAACTTATTCAAGTTTAACTTATTCTCGTCAGAGAAACCCCCCTCCGCGATCCTTGCCCTTGAAGAAGACCCTCCCGGAGTTCAGTACTCGCCCATGAGGAATTAAGTAACGAAGGAGAAAAAGTTCCTCCTCGAGCTCGTTACTCGGTGATCACACCAAACTCTAAGTTAACTTGGTTTAAGAACCAAGTTCGACTTACTTTCGCCAGAAAGACCACGCCTACCTTGGTGCCGCTTAAAGCACCGTGATTGTTCTCGTCCTTGAAGAACCACCCCTAAATACCGTGCGGATCTCCATGTGCTACCCTCGCCAAAAGTACCTCGTGATTTCGACCACCTCCATCTGGCCGGTCGGCACGCGTCGTGGAGCCAATAACATTCCTGAGTTATATAAACTACAGTAGAGTCTATAAGCCTAAATATTGTATATTAAAGTGCGTATCGAATTTAGCAAATTTTAGAGGGTCAAACTAATTGAATTAATTATTGTGTATTTTAATATTCGGAGTATTTCTGCGGTTAATGGTTAATTTTTGTGTAGTCAATTGTTAAAGTTAAAATATAAGTTCATTTTTGGAATTCTTGTGCGTTTCTCTATATCCTCAAGTGTTTCCAACGGCTCTTCTCTAAAATAACAATATTATCACTCTTAGCACTCTTAGAACAAAGCCTACTTCATCAAAGAAGTCTATCACGACCACAAAGAATACCACTACAACAGCGATTTGTGTGTATAAAGATGAAAAAGGGGCATTCTCCTACATAAAAGTGGTATCAGGTGTGGAGTGATCACAAGAAGGGGGGCATCCTACGACAGTATATTAGTAAAATTGTCCAAGAATTACAATTTAAGAGCTCACCTAAAAATATTTGCTGCCCTGGTACCAAGCCACACATTCCCGGTCACTTTTGGTGCGTCTAACGTCCTCAATTGTACAGTGTGTACAGTGCACGAAGATGCGAATCCATTACAAGTGTTCTATGCTGCAAAGAGAGTTCATGTAGATGTTTGTCATATTGCAATGCTCTTGTTTGATAATTAATGGGTCATTTTATATGTATATTTCCCTAGATTTATTCATATCATTATATTATTTCATGGTGTATTTATTGATCAAAACAAATGAGTTCTAGAAAAATCATATGAGTGAATTATAAATGTAGGTTATACTTCGATTTAACAATAATTAAATTAATGCAGACCAGGTCACTTTTGTATTAATCAACTGAATGATTTTAAAGATATTCTTGGATGTGTGGCAGGAGAAATGACCATACTGACCTCCAAATCTTGTCGTATCAGGGCCGTGCGTTGGAAATAATGGAGTAGAGGGTATAACAGTGCTTTGGAATAAGGATTGTGGCATTATGCTATTTAAAAGTATGAATGTTTGGGCTCAAGCCTTATGTTGGGGAAGTTCTGATTGCAAATCAAAAAAGTGCTTGGTTGTAGAATGTGGAATCTGTTATGATAGAAATGAAGCTGAGAAAAAGAGGTTTTGAGGGGTGGATAGATATGGGAACAAATATAGGTTGATAGTTGTAGGAGATATGAATGGAAGAATATTGGACAGAATGTGAGGTGGAATCAATGGAGAATTTAAAGTACTTAGAGAGAAGGACATGGAGAGTTCTGTGCTGAAGGAAACTTATCTGAGGCATTGCATTTTTTCAGCACAAGTGTCTAAATAAATACTGATGAGTTAGTCAAAGAAGACGCAGAAGTTAAGACTAAGATTTATCTGTACTTAGCATGAAATGATAAGCTGTGGGAAGCATTTAATCTGAAAGCTGTAAATGGTATGAATATGTGGTTCGCTGATCACATGATTGTGCTGGCTAAGGTTAAAGAGATTGATGCATGGATGAGAAGACGTGAGGAAAGTGGAAAGGGAGATTCAGAAGGGAAATGTTGTCGAATCGAAGACAAAAATGAGAGAAGGTGAGAATGCTGAAGAGTAGTAGAAAGCAAATAAGTGCGAGAACGAAGATAAAGAAAATGTGCAACATGTTCATGAAAGTGGTAGTAGGTAAGGAAAGAAGAAGCAAAGTATGAATGATAGAAAGAATTGAATAGCATTGAACGTGTGAACAATGCGGAGGTCAAAAGTAGATCGCGAGACAAAATTGATGAGCTAAATCATGAGGTATGGAAGATAATGCCAATGTGATTGGATTAGTTGGAGTATATAAGGGATAAGCTTGAAAGAGGCTGTCAGAGATGCGAGCTGTAGGATAATAGGAAGGATGTTGTAAGACATTTGAAAGTGGAATAGTACCAGAGGACTCAATGAATAAATAGTCTATTAGTGCTGTTGTATAAAGTAAGAGAGAGAAGGTTAAATGCAAAAACTTGAGAGAGGTAAATATTTAGAGTATTATAATTAAAGTGTATGGGAAAATTCTGTTTAGAAGTATAACAGGGATTTTTAAGGAATGAACAAGGGGTGTCATATAAATTCCCTCAAAGTTTCTCTTGTTAGCCATGAAGAATGGGCTGGAGCATTGTCACAATCTGAAAGCTGTAAATGGTATGAATATGTGGTTCGCTGATCACATGATTGTGGTGGCTAAGGTTAAAGAGACTGATGCATGGATGAGAAGTCGTGAGGAAAGTGGAAAGGGAGATTCAGAAGGGAAATGTTGTCGAATCGAAGACAAAAATGAGAGGACCCAACTGGCAGAAATTTTGCTGAGACCAAGATGCTCTGTTAACATTGCATAGGCTAGTCCTTGAGAAATATCGACTTCTTTCGCAATAAATTTAAGGCTAATACTGCAATCTTCATCCCTAATTTTTGAACGGCGGATACCTGCTCTTCATTGGTTGATGTGGATGGTGTCGGTTCTCTCTCGTCGTCATTAAGGTCTTTTTTTCTTTCTGTGAAAAGTTTTAGCCACCTAAAACAGTGTTTCTATATGGTGTAGACTCACCATAAACAGGCTGCAAAGAATCGCTAATAGCAGAGATTTACAATCAAGTTTTGTTAAAAATTGGATAACAGCTCTGATCTAAAAAAAAAGCTAATTTCATGTAAGCAGTCAATTGCTACCTGAAAGGCATCCGAGAAATAAACGACGGTTTTACAGGCATCAGCACAAACCAAATATATGATCTAACGTGTTTTGAAATGAAAATTTCCAATAATCTTTTAAATTAAAGTTTAGCACCAACTCCTTTTGAAGATCCTGCGTATGAACGATAGCCATTCAAAGGTTATTTAAAATACCAGAAAATAAACCCAGAAAATTTTTTAATAAGCAAAAGCTAAAAAAGAGACTATTTAGCCAATATCTAGGCATCGATTTGCTACATGAACACCAGCATGCAAGAGAGAGAGTCGAATTGACTTCTGCCTCAAATTCCATTTGTAAAATGATCAACAAAATCCAAGAAAGACTAATTTGTGCCGATCTTTTACAAAACCAACTCAAATCAAACTGTAAAATTATATTTTAATAAAAAAGGAGCGGAATAATGAGAAATAAATTACTTCCAAGTGTCTTTATAAAAGGTATACGACCCTAAGTTTTTCCATGTAAGCTTTATTCCGGTGAGCAATAAAATAGGGAGAGATTAAACAGAAAAAGCGAAAAGAAAAGGGATGAGATTAGTGCAATAACCAAAAGAGTTATTAATGCAAGATTCCCACTAAAACTTAACAGAGGC
Source organism: Ceratothoa steindachneri (assembly GCA_963969495.1). Taxonomy (NCBI): domain Eukaryota; kingdom Metazoa; phylum Arthropoda; class Malacostraca; order Isopoda; family Cymothoidae; genus Ceratothoa; species Ceratothoa steindachneri. The sequence continues at coordinate 109,290,264 of OZ018329.1, forward strand.
TGAAGCACTTTTCATAAACCCCGTAAATAAAGCTGTGGTTAAAATAATGCAAATTGCCGGATGACAGTTGTCGATTTCTTATTTCTAAGAAGTTATCAACAATCGTCAGAAAAATACCTACTTCAAGAGTAACCCATAAGTAATCAAGGAGAGACCGATTAAGAGACCTTTAAAGGGACAATACGAGACTTCCTACTTGACCACATAGACAATGACTCAAAATATTCTCTCACAACGCCCCTTTGAGCGATTGGATACGGAAGCTTAAGTCCCAATAGGTACAAACACCAGCGGAAGCCATAGTTGAACCTTGCGGCTTAACCACGAAGGCTGGAGATTAACAAGGGACGGGTTATACCCGTTAGAACGGCCGAGTTATGTGGGTGGGAGCGAAAATTGACATTGCTAGGCGATTGGTAGGGTTGAAAGAGGGCTAGCGACACGCCAGTGGAATAAAGCAGAGCCTTACGAGTAGGTGAATCACAACGGACCCCAAAGGTTTCAATATCTGAATAACTGAGAAGGGATATTTGTAGAAAATAGGACAATGAAGATAACATGCCATGTGTAAATCGCGCACCAACCTGTCTGAACCCCATCCTGTGATGGTAGGGTCGCAAAACCCGTATATCCCAGGAGAGTGCGCAGGCACCACGTGACGGCAAGGCCTCCTGCAGAAAGATAGCTAATGGTGAACTGAAAGAGACGAGCCGACGGAAATTTTCGGATATCACCAGAATTCTAAATGCTCGGGCCTCCAAGGCCGGAGGGACCGGCCTCAGCAATCTACTTTTTAGAAAATATGGTGAAGAAATTAACTTTCTAGGGGGCTCATTCGGTGGAGTAGGTACTTACTCTCCGTGTGAGTCCTCGGGGCACTGTGCCGCCTATGGATGACCTTGCACAGAAGGAGACTCCGATTTGGTGTATGGCACCCTGCAAAGGTTCGCCGAAACCATCTCCATCTGATGAGGTTTCTTTAATTAGCCATCCCCAGCAATGTGTACAGTATCCCTAGTGGCGATTCAACTGGACTATGGCTCTTCACGAAAGTCACTGTTACCGGAAGGCAGACGTGCGTTGGGAAGAAAAGGGCAGTGAGCATGCCTGCTCCCATTAATGTGACGTCACAAACCTCGAATCGGGAAGTGTCTAAGCAAGGCCCAGGGGACGTTAAAAGGGTAAGATGTGACGTCGTTCCGATGGCCTTGACAAGACACTCGCCTATCCGAGGTTTTGTTACATTAATGAAAACTGGCATGCGCCACAGGCGCCTCATCAACGATCCGTGATAGTAGTAAAACACCGTACATACCAGAATCTCAATGACTCACAAAACGACTCTTTCTTAGCCTGCAAAATAGACACAGTAACTCGTGTAATCTTAGTTGCCAAACATTACAAACCATCTCGCATACAGCTACACATCGTCCTGAACTATTTTCGAATAAAATAATAGATGCGGGAATATAACTGGTCGTTGCCCTGCGAGGGATCCATTGCTAGCACATTGGCCTCCCTTCCATATGATATGCGACTTGCGCAGTGGAAGCTAGTTCCCAGACGGGGTCCTCCGTAAAGATCACGCATCAAGGTACATTCACACCACCCCATGCCTCCACGTACAATCCGACCACATTCTCATCTCTCTCTTACTTTCCACCTTTCCAATTCTAATTTCCACAGTGCACCTTTACGATTACACGAACAAGAACTAGGTAGAGTTTAGGAAGAGGAACCACATAGTCACATACACAGACACCACGCCACCCCAACTTCCAGGTGACTATATCCACACAACTAGACAATCAATGCAAGGAAACTTTAGACACATTGGTAGCTGCCCGTATCATTCACACGTAATGGAAATCATGCATACTTATAAGGAAATTCACCTTCCTAATACACACAAAAGACTCATCACGATATACGAGGGGAGTCAAAAAGTTCTCAGATAAATGGCATAAAATTTTTATTTGTAATAATACTGTAATCATTTTTCTACATAAGCTCCATTAACATCTATACACTTTCTTAATCTATGAATCCAACGGTAAAGACCATCTTTGTAGAATTCACGGGGTTGTCTCTGGCACCAAGTAATGACCTGCTTTTTTGCTTCATCTAATGATTGAAACCGGGTTCCTTTTAGGTGTCCCTTTAAATTTGGTTAGGTTAGGTAACCTAACCTAACCTAACCTAACCTAACCTAACCTAACCTAACCAAATTTAAAGGGACACCTAAAAGGAACCCGGTTTCAATCATTAGATGAAGCAAAAAAGCAGGTCATTACTTGGTGCCAGAGACAACCCCGTGAATTCTACAAAGATGGTCTTTACCGTTGGATTCATAGATTAAGAAAGTGTATAGATGTTAATGGAGCTTATGTAGAAAAATGATTACAGTATTATTACAAATAAAAATTTTATGCCATTTGTCTGAGAACTTTTTGACTCCCCTACGTATGACAATCTCTACGGCAGAGGCCCCCGGCAACCAAATATTACACTTCTCCTTTCCCGCATCCTTCAGTATGTGTGGTTCTACAGGAACCGTGAGTAGGGCGTGATTATCGCATTGTGGAAGATGGTCGTTGCGCTGAACCATTTTTTTCTGGCGGGGTGTCAAATGAATGATCGGCACGCCCCAGTCATCCCCATAAAACTACAAATAAACAATCAAACACTCATAAACACGAATGACATCCTCGAAGCATTCAGGTCACAAAGGAATCAAGTAAACACACACATAGTCGACCCAAGCCCTACGCACAAGAGCATATCCAGGAAGTTCAGGAGCGGTGTTGAGTCCATGTCAACGAATTGGAATAGAAACATCCCTCATGATCGAAATGGAGGTCCTTGATAACACAACTACATTAACCACTCCCAATCACATTCGAGGAGAAATAACGCTACATAAAAAAGACACCATTACAAGACCCTGGCCCTTCCAGCCTTCCAAACACGATCATACAACACCTGCCAGAAGTTATCCAGCCAAAAGTAACACACCTCTATGTGGGTGTTACAACATAAATAACACAAACAACACAAACAACATAAAGAACCAAATCAACCAAAGGATTACAGACCTTGGAAGTAGAGGACTGATACTCACGTGGCCAATACGGCTTCAGGAGGGACTGTTCCACCGATGCAGAGGTCCTCATCGTTCACGACATCATATTATTATGCGGTTAAAAAGGAAATGTTGTAGTAACTAAGATCTTCATCAAGCCCTCGGAAGGAGCTCTGCCTACACTCATGAGAGAATATCGGAAACCAAACCTTTCTAACCCAAACAAAAGTTTGCGTGTCAATTAGCTATGTAATTACAATTGCACCATTGCAATAATTCTCGATTTATAACACCCAGCTAAAATGTAACAAGTGAATTTCCATTATTTCCGTTTGAATGGCTGACTCATGCAAAATCCTCTCGTGACTGTGAGAAGAGCCTCTTCCGAGGGCTTGATGAAGAGGAGATTTAGCTACAAAATTGCATTTTTAATCGCAAAATTAAATGGCGCTATTGCAAATAATTCTCGATTTATAATGCCGAGCTAAACTGGATAAAGAGTATATTCCATTCTTCCGAAAGCAGGGATAACAATTAAATTAACCAATTGATATGCAAATTTTGGGGGGGGTTAGAATGGTTCGCTTATACGAAATCCTCTCGTGACTGTGAGAAGAAATTCCGAGGGTTTAATTGCAGCATTGCAAATAATTCTTGATATATATATATATATATATATATATATATATATATATATATATATATATATATATATATATATATATATATATATATATATATATATAAGAAGGAGCAAATGCAAGTTCTGCGGGTGATAACAACCACCACAGGGCTTTAGCCATATTCATTTTCTGCCTTTCAAAACAACTTTGAAGACAGAAATAAAGGTGCAGAAACCTTGCATTGCAGACTATATAACAATACAGTACAAGAAAGAGAAATTGGACGCGAATGAGCAATGAGACAAGAAACAGGAGTTTTTTAGAAGTAACAGAAAGGGAAATTCGAAGAAGACTTGAATCAAAGAGAGCAGAGGGCGGCACAATGAAGGCAATCCTTTACCGAGAAGACAGAGATAACGCCAGGAAAAAAAAAGTTTGAAATACCTGGCCAGGACCGGAATTTCAACCTTTTTTCCCCTGGTGTTATCTCTGTCTTCTCGGTAAACGATTGTCTTCATTGTGCCGCCCTCTGCTCTCTTTGATTCAAGTGTTGTTCTAATGTCTCTTTTTCATACCTCTAAAAAACTCCTGTTTCTTGTCTCATTGCTCATTCGCGTCCAATTTCTCTTTCTTGTAAATATATATATATATATATATATATATATATATATATATATATATATATATATAAAATATAGATATTGTGGAGGTGTTAGCCCAAAGGAAGGTTAAAGGTGAAACATTCCCAGACATAGTCTGGCCATATCACCTTAGTTTATTGCCCCCAGAACGTTTAATCAGTTCAAAACCCTGTCGGGCGACCTCCCCTTTATTGTGCTCGGTTATCATCCCCCAGTGGAAAGTCGAAGACGAGATCTATCACCCCCCCCCCCTTCTCCCAGCCGCTGTGAGGCGCTAGTGATTTGGAGCTGTTTACACAGCTACATTCCAAGTCTCCCATGGGACGCCATGTGTCTTCTGCCTCTCTCCCTAACCCCTTTCTTCGCAGAACCACGCCATATTTATGCGAGCGACTCGATTCATTGTGAGCGAGAGTTCTTTCCAAGTCCGTCCGTTACATTTCCTGTCGAGTCGCCGTGTCGACGCCTGTGATACCTTGCGCGGATCTTACCTTCGCAATCTCACTGGTCAGAGACTGATTACTCTCCTTCGTTATTCCCAACTCAGAGGGCTAACCAGGATCAACTATCCGCTAAATCCATCCACTCTACAAGGTCCGTGTACCTTAACCTCAAACGTGAGACAAGAGCAAGGAAGTCAGAGAAGTCCTTCCGTGCAGATTCCCATCTGGTCACCGAGCCGCTACCAGTCCCTGAAGCGGTTCCCCCCCCCCTTTGTGATCCCCATTTGGGGGACAACTTGGAACATGATCTACGCTCATCTTCCGCTATACGAAGTCCCATCGAGGTTTCGACCGGTAACGCAATCGAATTCGCCGCCCTAGAGATAAAACCGAGGTCCCAATCCCGTGATTTTTCCTCCATTTAATTCCCTCCCCGAAAACGCCCGTATTTCCCCGCATTTAATTAATATTATCTTAACCCGCGTTTAATAACAGTCTTTCAAGTGATTGTTACAATTCCCGGGCTATTCGTATTTATTCCTTGCCCGCCTCTATTAACAACCGGTCATTTATATATCATTATATTAGTTTGCTTAGTTTTCGTGACCAATTATAATTCTATTATTTACTTGTATATTAAAGGTTATTTTTGTAAGAGGTTTTTCTTTCAATAACTTTTGAGCCAACCTTGGATTAACGCAGTCGAATATAAATTGCGCACAAGCCCTTAGCCGGGACTTGCCTGCCTTGTTGAATACCAGTGGGCCCGACTATGTATCGAACGTGACACCACCGTGTCGTTCCTCGACACCTAATTATATAGTGTCGTAGAATGGACTCTCGACGATATACCATATATAACTATTCGTTGAGGGAACTATTCAATTATATTTAGAGTGCGTGGTTTCTGGATGACCGATATTATTTATCTTCAGTATGCTTAAGAAGTGGAACTGAGCTCAAGGATAATAATATGGCTATCATTAATAAAATACAGTTTTATTAATAAAAGTATCAACAACACACAAAACGGAAAATATTGACATAAACAGAGAATGGAAAGTATCGTAGGAATATCTGGCAAATCCGAGGAATGAAGATTTGGGAGAGATTTAAAAAGGTAAAACAAATAAAAATTAAAGGGATGGGATGGTTCGCTAAACCATTTAAAGCACAGGATAGCGTTGACAAAAAGGTTAAATACTCAAAGGTAATGTTCAGCTTACGTAATTAAAAGTTGGGAGGGTGAGAACAGTTTGTTGTCAACGGGATCAAAGAACAATGGCTGTTCTAATGTTATTCTCTTTCTGAACAACAGGGATGGAGGGGGGGGAGGGGAGAACCGTCTCTTGTCAACGGGCTCAAAGAACAATGGCTTTTCTAACGTTGTTCTCTTTCTAAACAACAGGGAAGGCCTTGTGGACTTGGTGTCTTGAAGGCTCGAACCTTGGCACTCAAGGGATATTGTCCTCTTCTGGACAATGATCGTGGATCTCGAGGTAGAGGGCCCTGGTGCACAAGGTGAGACCGGATCGGAGTAATATTTTGCAAAAAAAATCTGGATCTGAATCTGCTCTTATTGGTAAAGTTTCTATTTAAATAGTCGAGCCATCTCCATGGTGTAGGAGACAATGGAGTGGGTGCTTCGAGGGAATGAGGGAATGCCCAGCCGCGCCTGAGAAAAATACCTTATCTGCCCATAAGCCTAACTCAATCTGGCGAGGTCGGCGCATGGGGCGAAACGGGGTTGAAATTAAGCGGCCTCAAACCGTTCTATCACATATAGATACATATATAACTAAATATATTTATATATATAACCTAATAATTAAAATTCTGGTATCAGGTATGTGGTCAGAATTTTGAGACCAGTCAAACCATTAAACTTTCAATTCCTCTCCTTCCCTCCCGTATTGTTTTATTATCAAGTTGCCTAATTCAATCGGGGTTATTTAAAGAAGTGGAAATAATTAATATTTTTTTCTGATTATTTTTATTGTGGTATTTATTTGTGGTGATTGAACTCTTAAAATAATCCCAAGCTGGATTTAAGACTAAGGCTTTCAATCTAAAGAGGTTAAGTCTTTTCAGAGAATTGTGTTTTTTCTCTGGTGTACGCTTTCTGCTGTACGCTTTCCAGTGTGTAGGTTTCCAATCTAAAGAGGCTAAGTCTTTTCAGAGAGTTGTGGTTTTTCTCTGGTGTACGTTTTCCTCTGTGAGTCTGTGTATTGTTCTGGGTAAACTCTCAGTGGGTCAATTTGTTGTGAGAATAGCTACGTGAGAGCCCGATACGATAGTCGAGTATTTTTGTGTACGTGCCAGCGCTATCCGTGTACGACGTCAATATGTCGTCTATTGAAATATTTTTAAACCAAGGAAAAATCCTCGGTCTAGGGGACAAGGAGCTAATCGCTTACGTCTAGGATCAAGAAAGATGCGATAAGGAAGAAAGAAGAGAGAGAGAAAATAGAGAGAGTAAAGAAAAAAGAGATAGTGAAGAAAGAAAAGAAAAAGAGAGAGTGAAGAAAGAAAAGAAAAAGAGAGAGTGAAGAAAGAAAAGAAAAAGAGAGAGTGAAGAAAGAGAAATAATAAGAGTACATGAACGGGAGCTGAACCAAAACCGATTGGAGACGCTTTCCGTAAGTTCGCGTAACGAACTTCCCCAGAATCCGTTGATTAAACTACCGGCATATAAGGATTCCGATGACTTCTGCGCCTACGTCACCCACTTCAAGAAGATCTTCGAGGTGAATTCTTGGGACATTGAGGAACATTGTATTCCCGCCTTTTACCACTTTTAAATTCCCACTTACGGGAAATTTTCATCGCTTCCCAGTGAGGCAACCATTAATTATTCTACCTTTAAGACAGAATTATTAGCAGCTATTAATAATATGAACCAGGACCCTTACCAGGTCAGGCTAAGCCAAGCCCGGATCTTACCTAACTAGACCTATCGACACTTCGGATTCCTCTTCCAACGAAACTTACAGTTTTGGCTCGATGCGGCCCAAATAAGTCGTGACTACGACTCTTTAATGGACTTTGTCCTACGGACCAGTTGATATATGCACTGCCGTCGGAAATCCGCTGATTTGTTAAAGATAGACGAGCATCTACTTTTAAAGAATGTGTGGAAGAGGCCGATGTGTACGCGTCAAGCCATGGGCTGTACCCTAAGGACCCTAAAAAGTCCAGTCCGCCGTTGCCAAAGGGGAAAATTCCTCCCAAGTCTGCTAACCACAATAAATCCCAGTGGGTCAAGGTTAATGGTCCTCCCAAAACCAAGTTTTCCCCCCAAGAACAAAGGGATGCCAAACCCCCACTTTTTAACTCCCCTCAGAACTACTATCCCAGGAGGCCTATTGTGTGTTTTAATTGTGGCGTGTCCGGCGACATAAAAACAAATTGTCCACAAAATTATCAATTTCGCTCTCCCCCGGTACAACAAATTCACCAAATAAATGCCCCTCTTTCTCATTCTCCTGTTAACCAGGCTGTTTCGGCTTCTGTCCCAGAAAACAATCCCCCGAAACATCAGGTAAACTTCCTCTTTAACAAAAGCTCCCCTGGTGGGCTTGAATTTGAGGAATGGACGCTAAATGGGTGCCGTGTTTTCACCCTGGTACGCGATACAGGACGTACCTCTATTGTAGTATCTGAAAAATTACTTCCTACAGTAGGCCCCGATCATAAGAAATATATGGTGGTCCATAATTACTTATGACGCGCTAATCGGTTCCCTATAATCCGTTGCTTCCTAGAATGCCCGTACGTTAACGGATGGGTAGAATCAGTCTCTGTCCCTATTAAATTCTTCTTGGTACTAATAGGCCAGAGTCCCAAGGTCTTCCCTGATACGATTGCCCAGCCTGTTGTAACGAAGGCTCAGGCAAGAAAAGAGGTTGACAACCCTAAACCTTTGACAAATCCTTATTCGCCTGATTTTAATTCTCTTCTAAGCGAAGAATTCACGAGAGAGCAAAAAAAATGCCCTTCTCTTTAACCCTTTTGGGAAAAAGCCCAAAAGGGTCAGCCCCAGCCAGATAGGGGTCTCAAACAGGTAAAATACCTAGTTCGGGACGACCTTCTGATCCGCTCAAGAAGGTAAGAGGGTGGATCTAACGTGCATTCGTTGCTCATCTCTCGCGTTTGCCTCTCCGATGTGCTTAACATCGCGCACGATAGACTGATGGCTGGCCACTTCGGCCACCATAAGACTGCGCAGAGGATTTTTAAATATTTCTTTTGGCCCGGCGCTGCCAGAGAAATAGCCGACTTCTGTCGTTTTTGTGACATCTGCCAGAAGACGACGGCCAAAGGGAGAATCACCCAGGTCCCCCTTCAGAAGACACCCATTGTCTCTGAACCATGTTTTAGAGTGGCCATTAACCTCATTGGCCCGATACATCTCCGTCCAGTGCCGGGCATTCATATATCCCCACTCTGGTGGATTTTGCTACCAGATTCCCCGACGCTGTCCCACTTAAAGAAATAGACAGTATCACATGCGCTGAGGCGCTCATAGTCATTTTTTTCCGGGTAGGCATCACCAAGGAGATTCTGTCTGATCGTGGTAGACAGTTTACTACGGAAGTAATAGAGTATGTAGGTAAGCTCCTACTAATCAAACCCATTTTTACAACCCCCTTTCATCCGGCCGCAAACGGGGTATGTGGGAAGCTAAACGGAACGCTGAAATGTGTCCTTAAGAAGCTGTGCCACGCTCAGCCCCAGGAGTGGCACTGGTACCTTCTCGTGGCATTATTTGCATGTCGTAAAATTCCTCATAGGACCCTTGGGTTCGCTTCATAGGAGCTGCTGTATGGGTGAAATGCTCGAGGTCCTATGAGCATCCTCAACGAGATCTCTTCCAACCCCCGCCTTGATGACGCTAAAATCGCACATAAGAATAGTGACGTTAACCTTGAAAAGTACCATACTTATTTTGACATGAATACGAAAGATCGTCGCCTTCATCCCGAAAAGGATGTTTTGCTCCTCCTCCCGACCTTCTCCAATAAACTTCTCTCCCAATGGAAGGGGCCTTTTCCCGTTTTAGGAGCTTGAGGTCCGGTAGACTACCTCATCAAAACCCCCTCTGGTGATAAATTATATCACATAAACATGCTCAAGAAATATCATCGACGATCATGCGACAATAATATCGTTGCTCTTGATGAAGAGGAGACTGTGAGAGCGTTGTATCCTTCAGAGCCTCTTAATCAAATACAGACTGTCTGTGTGGAAAAAGACACCGAGTTTGCACTTCCCATCCTCCCCGGTTTCCTTATCGAAGCTACGCCAGAAGTAGATATAAACCCCCAGTTGGAGCCCCCACAAGAGGTCTAACTTTCGTCCCTGCTTGCCGAATTCGTGAGCCTAATTTCCGAAATACCTGGTTGGGCGCGTTATTTTATACATGACATCTAACTGACAACTCAACAACAGCCTGTCAGGTCAAAACTCTATCCTTTACCCGTTCACCTCCACCCGCCTTTAATACGTGGGTGGAAAATTTGTTAAAGATGGGGATAATCGAACCATCATTTTCCGAGTATTGTTTCTTCGTTATCAGGGTTCTGAAATCCGACCAGTCCTCCCGCCTCTGTAATGACTTCCGTAAATTAAATTCCATTAGAGCCTTTGATTCCAAACCAATTCCTTTCCTCGACCAGAACTTGCACATGTTCGAGGGCGCCAAATTCCTCACTGCTAAAATCAATCGGGGTAAGGTGCATTACCAAATCCCCCTGACGGACAATTGGCAAAAATATATGGCCTTCCCAACCGGGAAAGGCGTTATGGATTTAAGCAATGTGATAGAACGGTCTAAGGCCGCTTAAATTCAGCCGCTATCACATGCTAGAAAAACATGCTACCCACGTGCATCTGTGAGAGGAAGCAGAGCGCGTTATCGCCCACCATAGCAAATGTTTAATCAAGGAGGTTCACTCCCCCGTTTCGCCTCCATACGTCGATCTCGCCAGATTAAGTTAGGCTTATAGGCAGATAAGGTATTTTTCCAGGCACACTGGGACATTCTCCCGAAGTCCCCCACTTAACTATCCCCTACGCCATGGAGATGGCTCCGGGTATTTATACAATAGCTTTTCCCAATTAGATCAGATCCCGATTATCTTCGTGAGGCATCACGCCGATCCGGTCTCCCTTGTGCACCTAGGAACTCTCTACCTCGAGAACCCCCTTATTGTCCAGAAGAGGACAATATCTCTTGAGTGCCAAGGTTTGTGCCCTTCGAGACGCCAAGTCAACAAGGCCCCCTGTTGTTCAGAAAGAGAACAACGTTGGAACAGCCATTGTTCTTTGAGCCCGTTTGACAAGAAACGGTTCTTCCCCTCCCCCCCTGTTGTTGAGAAAGAGAACAACGTTAGAACAGCCATTGTTCTTCAAGCCCGTTCGTCAAGAAACGGTTCTTGTTCCCAAGACATCACGTCTGGATAATTTAATTCCTCCCTTTTTAACGTTCTTCAAGAGAACGCTTGGTTTCAACAATAACCCCTAATGTTCATCTAGAACATCTCCGATTGGCTGTCACAAAGATTGCTCGTACTTCCAAACCCCTCTTCGCTCTCACTCTTTGAAGACAGTCCTTCCCCTTCGTTAAGGACAACCTCCCGAAGAACCCTTCTGCTGGAAATCGCCAGTGAACCGAAGATTCCTTTGCATCGTCTTCTTCTGCACAACAAATTTGTAATTACGTAAGCTGAGCATTACCTTTAAATATTTAACCTTTTGTCAACGAAACCCTGTGCTTTAAATGGTTTAGCGAACCATTTTCCCCCTTTAATTTTTATTTGTTTACCTTTTTAATCTCTCCAAATCTTGATCCTCGGATTAGTCAGATATTCCCACGACCCTTTTCATTCTCCGTTTATGTAAAAAAAAAATTTGTGTGTTGTTGATAGTTTAATTAATATAACTCTTTTTTTATTAATGGTAGCCATATTATTTATCCTTGTGCTCCGTTCCACTTTTTAAGCATTATGGAGATAAATAAGCCTCTCCAGCCCTCCCTTCCCTTTGGACTAACCTAGGTCAATCAGATTACCACGCACTCGAAATATTAGAATAATTTCCTCAACGAATAGTTATATATGGTATATCGTCGAGAGCCTATTCTACGACATATATATATATATATATATATATATATATATATATATATATATATATATATATATATATATATATATATATATATATTATTTAAATTTGGTGTCAAGTGTGTAAGGTTTAACGCTACATCTTTGCAAACACTGGTCTTAGTCGAGTGAAGCATAGTGTTATTCGTTATAAGAATAGAGTATAGTAGTTCCCTTTTATTTTAACGATTGCTATCCCCTTTTTGAAACTTAAGAAACTGGAGTAGCTCAAGGAACTGTTATAATAATTTGTTTGTGTTTGTTTGTGTTATTCTAGTCATTGGTAATCCTAGGTCGAGAAACCAATCACGAATAGGTCAGTGCCCATATTTAGGTAGGCTAATACTCTAGAAGGCATAATTCATATCGCAAAAAATTTAGTTAGTTGAATATTGCGCCCCCAAGTGCAATATGACTCAGTTTGAAATCTTCATAGCGCAAGGAGAATCCTTGGGACTTTCCGGAAGAGAATTGATTGAGTACGTTCAAGAGGAGCAACGAACAGAAAGAGAAAAGTTAAGAGAAGAAAGGCAAAGTGAAGTTCAACGAGAAGAAAGAAAAAGAGAAATCCAACGAGAAGAAAGAGAAGGAGAAATCCAACGAGAAGAAAGAGAAAGAGAAATCCAACGAGAAGAAAGAGAGGAACGGAAAAGACAAGCTGAGCTTCACCAACAGCTTAAAATTGCTAGTGTACATGCTGAAACCCAATCGGTAAGTTCACGTTCCGATGCCCCGCCCAATCTCCCACTTAAGCTCCCCAATTTCAGGGATGGAGAGGATTTCGGAGCATTTTTAGCCCACTTCGAAAAGATCCTCGAGATCAATAACCTGGATTTGGAGGCTGAAGGTGTAGTAAGATTACTTCCCTTTTTAAATTGTAAATTGCGCGACATTTTCATATCCTTACCATCTGAATGTACAATTGACTACAGCACCTTAAAAGCGGAGTTATTGGCCGCTTATAATAAGACTCCCGATTTCTACCGACAAGAATTTTGAGGAGGTCGTATTAAACCCGGACAGACGTTCCGTCAATTCGGATACATTCTTCAGAGGAATTATAAATTCTGGTTAGAATCCTTAAAGGTTGATCCTAACTACGAGTCCTTAACAGACTTCGTGTTGCGGGATCAATTTTTGGCGTCTCTCCCGACGGAGATCCACGCGTTCGTCAAGGATCGTCGGTGCCAGACCTTTAAAGAATGTACCGAAGAAGCGGATGTCTATGCCGCAAGCCATAATTTATACCCAAAGGAGAATCAAACTTCTCACCAACCCACAAACCAGGAAAGAAGGAAGGATTCGCGCCCCTTCCCAGGGAAGGTGAAAAAAAGTTTCCGGACCCAGTAAAACCCCAAAACTTCTCTCCCCAAAACCAACAACGGGACTCCAAACCTCCCGTTAAGATTTCTCCTCCATCTCTCTTCCCGAAGCGACCAATCATATGCTTCACCTGCGGTGTAGAAAACCACATGAGCTGGAATTGCCCCCTAAATTCTCGGCTTAAAAGCGGACCAGCCCACCAAGTTCACCAGATTAATGCCCCCCTGGCTTCCCCAGTGGTGCAGACCCAAGCAGCAACTTCTCCTCCTTCGTCAGGCCACCAGGTAAATTTTATTTTTGATAAAAGTTCCCCGGGAACTTTGAAATTTGAGGAGGGTAGCGTGAACGGCTGCCGTGTATCTACTCTCGTCAGGGACACAGGGTGCACGTGTTTCATTGTGTCCGACGAGCTCCTCCCCCCAGTGGACCCTAACCACGAAAATTTGCGGTGGTACATGACTACCTTGGGCGGGCGAACCGATTCCCCGTCTTTAGATGTTACCTGCAGTGTCAGTATTATGATCGCTGGGCTGAAGTCATTTCAGCACCCATAAAATTTTGTTTTGTACTTAAAGGACAGAGCCCTCAAGTAAGCTCCGGCCCTGTGTCCCAGGTCGCCCTTACTCGAGGCCGAGCTAAGAAGGAAGCTCAGGAGTCCGGCCCGCTCAGAACTCCGATACCGTCCGACTTCTCGGAGCTCTTTAACCAGGACTTTAGGTCCGCACAAAAGGAGTGTGAAGCATTAACACACTTATGTGATAAGGCCCAAAACAAGGACACGGAGACTGTCCGTGGACCCAAAGTAATAAGGTACCTGGAGCAAGGTGGCTTACTTTACCGATCCGCCGAGGACAGTAATAACGTTGTTACAACTGTCTTATGCCTTCCACGATCCCATGTACCTATACTGCTCAAAATAGCTCATTGACAGCATCTTTTTCGGTCATTTTAGTCATACTAACACGGGTCTGCGTCTTTTTAAATATTTTTATTGGCCGGGTGCTGCAGCTGACATCTTGAAGCATTGTCGATTGTGCGATGTGTGTCGGAAGATGTCCGCTAAGGGGCGGGTCAAACCTGCTCCTTTACAAAGGGGACCAGTCATAACTAAACCCTTCTCCAGAGTGGCCATTGACCTGGTTGGCCCTATCCACCCCCCCTTCGAGCGAAGAGCACAGCTATATTTTTACCTTAGTTGACTTTGCTACCAGTTTTTCTGAGGCTGTCCACCTTCGCCGAATCGATAGTATTTCTTGCGCCGAGGCCCTCATTCCATCTTTTCAAGAGTAGGCGTCCCCAAGGAGATACTCTCAGACAGAGGACGATAATTCACCTCCGAGTTGATGGAGTACGTAGGGAAGCTGCTCATGGTAAAGCCCCTTTTTACCACCCCCTTCCGGCCACAGACAAACGAGATGTGCGAAAAATTAAATGGAAATTTAAAATCCATTATTAAGAAGATTTGTGCCGAGCAGCCCCGCGAATGGCACCGATTTCTCCCGGTCGCCCTATTCGCCTATTGAGAAATTCCTCACCGTACATTAGGCTTCGCCCCGTTCGAGCTCCTTTTGGACGTAATGTACGCGGACCACTCAGCATTTTAAAGTAGTTGCTAATCAAGCCTCAACTGGATCAAGAACTCCAGTCATCCTACGCCTATGTCTTGGATCTACGCCAGAGGCTCGAGAAATGCGCAAACATCGCCTATGAAAATGCCGAGGTGAATTTGGAAAAATTAAAACCTATTTTGATGTCAGGTCCGAAGATCGAAAATTTAAGCCCGGTGATGAAGTACTCCTGCTCCTTCCCACAGCGAGTAATAAATTACTGAGCCAATGGAAAGGTCCGTACTCGGTCCGCGAGGTACGAGGACCGGTAGATTAACTCATTGGTACCCCAGCAGGCGATAAGCTCTACCACGTCAACTTGTTAAAAAAGTACCACCGACGCGCCCATGGAGATACGTTCGTAGCACTGGACGAAACATCGGAGCTTGAAGAGGATAACCCCGCGGAGTCCCTTAATGTCATACAGACAGCGTGCATCCAACCTGATGCCGATTACCCTCTTCCTTCCCTCCTAGGCGAGTCTTTTGAACCCTCTGACCTGTATATTGACGCGCAGCTGACACCACATCAAAAGAGTCAGCTACAAGAATTGTTATGTCAGTTAGACGACGTTATTTCAGAGAAGCCTGGATGCGCTACTAGTTTCAAGCATGATATTAAATTAACGACCTTAGAACCTGTCCGTTCAAAACCCTATCCCATGCCGATTCATTTACGCCAAGCTTTTAACGCCGAAGTTGATAATTTGATTAGTTTAGATATAATATAACCTTCCACCTCTAGTTATTGTTCTTCAATCGTCATGGTCAAGAAACCTAATGGCTCTTATCGGATGTGCATCGACTTCCGGATGTTAAATTCGGTAACTGTGTTGGACGCCGAGTCCATCCCGTTGGTAGATCAAAACCTCCATCTTTTTGAAGACGCCAAGTTCATCTCAGAACTTGATTTGTGAAAAGCGTATTACCAAATTCCCCTCCGGCCTGGTGTGAAAGCATATACCGCCTTTGCAACTGAGAAAGGCTTAATGCAATTTAAGCGCCTTCTTTTTGGCCTCGTGACCGCTTGTAGTAACTATAACCGTCTCATAAGAAAGTTGTTAGATGGACTTCCGAATGTCTACTTTTACTTTGATAACGTCTACTTCGCTACTCGTGAATGGAGTCATCATTTAACCACCCTATTAGCTGTCTTCGAGCGAATGCGCGAAAATAGCCTCACCATTGGCCCCAGCAAATGCCATTTTGCCCACGAAACCATAAAATACTTGGGTTTTAAAATAGGACAAAGGCAGTTAGGTCAACAGGAGGACAAGATTAAGGCAATGGCTGACATTCCCCTCCCGAATACTAAGAAGCAATTAAGATCATTCCTAGGATCAGCTTCTTACTATCGGCGATTTGTCACGAATTTCGCTGCAATTTCGGCGCACCTCAGCACCCTTTCAAAAAAGAATTCCCCCGATCGACTACGTTGGAATGATGTCGCTGTTTCCCATTTTAACCAGCTCAAGAGTATGCTCATTTCTGCCTCCATTTTGAAGTTGCCCAACCCGGAAAAATCCTTTGGGATTAAGACCGAAGTGAGTAACAAGGGCATTGGAGGTGTACTCCTTCAATATGAGGATGACAGAACGAGTCATCCAGTTGCATATGCTAGTCGCCAATTATTACCCCGCGAAAAGAGATATGCCACTATAGAGAAGGAAGCTCTAGCTATTATTTGGGTTATCGACAAGTTTAAGATGTATTTTATAGAAAAAGAATTTCAGTTTGTACTGCCCACCGCCCGTTGGCCTATATTCGGAATGTACGACACTCCAACGGCCGAATTTTGCGCTGGAGTCTACTCTTGCAAGAGTACCAATTTAAGATAAATTACATAAAAGGTTCCGATAATCAGGTCGCTGACGCACTCAGTAGGAATGCGTTACCAAATAGTGTAGATTCATTTGTAATTCGTAGGATTAGGATCTCCATGTATTGATATACCCTCTTGTACGACTTAAATTAGATTCTCCTGTAATATAATTAGTTAATGTATATGTCTGAATTTTGTGGCTCAATGACTATTTTTTTTCTCGTATGTGTATATATTTGTACCCATTAAATTACGTATGAATTCTTTTGTCCCATATGTACTAATTTTATATTATTTCATTGTTCCATGTCTCTTTTATGGTTAAGTTTGTATTAAAGTTTAGTGTTCCCTATAATCAAATAAACAACATAATCATATATATTGAAGTAATACTAGCTAGGTGCATGATGGTACGGTCGAGGCAAGAAAGTGAGTTCTCAAAACGGAACTCTATGGTTGTCCCTTCTCTCTATTTTTTCGAAGTGACAACTTCCCATGGAAAGGAGGGGTGTGATAGAACGGTCTGAGGCCGCTTAAATTCAGCCGCTATCACATGTTAGAAACACATTCTACCCACGTGCATCTGCAAGAGGAAGCAGAGCGCGTTATCGCCCCCACCATAGCAAATGTTTAATCAAGGAGGTTCGCTCCCCCATTTCGCCTCCATACGTCGATCTTGCCAGATTGAGTTAGGCTTATGGGCAGATAAAGTATTTTCCCAGGCGCACCGGGACATTCTTTCGAAGTGCCCTACTCAACTATCCCCTACGCCATGGAGATGGCTCCGGGTATTTATACCATAGTTTTTCCCAATAAGATCAGATCCCGATTATCTTCGCGAGGCATCACGCCGATCCGGTCTCCCTTGTGCACCTAGAAACTCTCTCCCTCGAGAACCCCCTTATTGTCCAGAAGAGGACAATATCTCTTGAGTGCCAAGGTTTGTGCCCTTCGAGACGCCAAGTCAACAAGGCCCCCTGTTGTTCAGAAAGAGAACAACGTTAGAACAGCCATTGTTCTTTGAGCCCGTTTGACAAGTAACGGTTCTCACCATCCCCTTCCTGTTGTTGAGAAAGAGAACAACGTTAGAACAGCTATTGTTTTCCGAGCCCGTTTGTCAACAAACGGTTCTCGTTCCCAAGACATCACGTTTGGATAATTTAATTCCTCCCTTTTTAACGTTCTTCAAGAGAACGCTTGGTTTCAACATTAACCTCCAATGTTCATCTAGAACATCTCCAATTGGCTGTCACTAAGATCGCTCGTACTTCCGAGCCCCTCTTCGCTCTTACTCTTCGAAGACAGTCCTTTTCCTTCGTTAAGCACAACCCCTCGAAGAACCCTTCTGCTGGAAATCGCCAGTGGACCGAAGATTCCTTCGCATCGTCTTCTTCTGCACAACAACTTTGTAATTACGTAAGCTGAGCATTAGCTTCAATCATTTAACCTTTTGTCAACGCAACCCTGTGATTCAAATGGCTTAGCGAACCATTCCCGTCCTTTAATTTTTATTTGTTTACCTTTTTAATCTCTGTAAATCTTAATCCTCGGATTAGTCAGATATTCCCACGACCCTTTTCATAATCCGTTTATGTAAACATTTTTTTTGTGTGTTGTTGATAGTTTAATTAATATAACTCTATTTTATTAATGGTAGCCATATTATTTATCCTTGTGCTCCGTTCCACTTCTTAAGCATTATGAAGATAAATAAGCCTCTCCAGCCCCCCTTCCTTTGGACTAACCTCGGTCAATCAGATTACCACGCACTGGAAATATTAGAGTAATTCCCTCAACGAATAGTTATATATGGTATATCGTCAAGAGCCTATTCTAAGACAAGCGCCTACCCTCCAGTATAATTACTGCTTACAGTAACTACAACCGCATAAAGAGGAGAATCCTCGATGAACTCTAGAACCTTTCGTTCTACTTTGATAACGTGTGCGTGGCCACGCGTACATGGGACGAACACCTGGATTCCCTCCGAGCTCTCTTCATGAGACTGCATGATCATGGGCTGACTATTGGGCCCTCAAACTGCCACTTCGCTTATAATAAGATACGCTAATTGGGCTTTAATATTGGTGATAGCCAAATAACTCCACAGAAGGAGAAGTTTGAGTCCATCATTAAGATGTCCCCTCCCCGTACTAAGAAACAACTACACTTTTTCCTTGGTTCCGCCTCCTTCTATCGGCGCTTTATCGCTAATTTCGCCGCCGTGGCTTTCCCTCTAAATGCCCTCCTGCGAAAGCAATCTCCAGACCCGGTACCCTGGAGTCGTAAGGCTGCTGCCCAATTCGAGCAGCTTAGAGCGAAGTTAGTATCTGCCCCCATCCTCTGGCTTCCGACACCGTCTAAGCCCTTTCGTATTCGTACCGACGCATCAAAGGATGGAATAGCCTGCGTCTTGCTGCAGTATCATGAGGAAATTGTTCACCCTATGGCATACGCCAGTCGGAAACTCTCGTCGCATAAAAAAACTACGCAATTATTGAATTAGAGGCTCTCGCTATAGTTTGGGGGATCCAAAAATTTAAGATGTATTTGTTGAGTAAAGAATTCATTATAGAGACTGACCACAAAATTCTGTCTTATTTAAAAAAACCCAGTAAAACTCATAATGGTAGGTTAATGCAATGGAGCCTGATCCTAATGGAATACCAGTTTCGAATATTCTATGTAAAAGGGAGACTCAATAATATTGCTGATTTCCTCAGCCAAAACCCTGTATAGTACAATTCCAGTCCCCTAATACAAAAGAGCCCGCTTTGTATATATAATTCCTGTCATTGATTTTTTTTTTTTGTTTTCGTGCCTTATATATCATACTGTTAATTATTAATTTCTCTTTGTCTTTAATGATGTATTCTATTGATGTATGAATATATTAATTTTGTCTTTAATTGGTTATCTTAATTGTCTTTTTTTTGTCGTATTGAGTTTTGCACCTCCTGTGTATTATGTAAAAAAAAAATGTTACTAGGGCCAATCAATAAGGCCCTTATATGTGCCTGTTATGGGAGATACGCACTTCTCAACCCCGTCCAATACCTTTCCCCTGCCTGGAGGGATGGGAAAAATTCTTGCAGTCTTTCGCTCCTAAAATAATTTTGTCTTAGGAGGGGAGGCGTGTAGAGGTTAGCCCTAAAGAGGTTAAAGATGCAAACATTCCCAGACATAGTCTGGCCATATCACTTTAGTTTATGGCACTGTCGAGCGATCCCCCCTCCTCTCTTGTGCTAGGTTATCATCCCCCAGTGGAAACTCAAAAACGAGAACTATTATTTCCCTCCCACAACCGCTGTGAGGCGCCAGTTATTTTGGGCTGTTTACACGGCTACATTCCAAGTCTCCCATGGGACGCCAGGTGTCTTCTGCCTCTCTCCCTAACCCCTTCCTTCGCAGAACCACGCCATATTTATGCGAGCGACTCGATTCATTGTGAGCGAGAGTTCTTTCCAAGTCCGTCCGTCACGTTCCCTGTCGAGTCGCCGTGTCGACGCCTGGGATCCCTTGCATGGATCTTACCTTGGGAATCTCTAAGGGTCAGAGACTGATTACGCTTCTTCGTTATTTTCAACTCGGAGGGCTAACCAGGATCAAATCCCCTCTCATTTCCTCCACTCTACAAGGTCCGTGTACCTTAACCTCAACCGTGAGACAAGAGCAAGGAAGTCAGAGAAGTCCTTCAGTGCAGATTCCCATCTGGTCGCCGAGCCGACACCAGTCCCTGGAGTGGACAACCCCCCTACCCCTTCGTGATTCTCATTTGGAAGACAACTTGGAACCTCATCTACGTTCATCTTCCGCTCTACGAATTCCTCCCGAGTTTTCCGCGAATTCACCGCTGCTGAGGTAAAACCGAGCTCCCAGTCCCGTGATTTTCCTCCATTTTATTCACTCCCCGAAAACGCCCGTAATTCCCCGCATTTAATTAATATTATCTCAACCCACATTTAATAACAGTCTTTCAAGTGATGTTACAATTCCCGGGCTAGTCCCAATTATTCCTTGCTGCCTCTATCAACAACCGGTCACTTATTTATTATTATATTAGTTTGCTTATTTTTCGTGGCCAATAATAATTTTATTATTTACTTGTATGTTAAAAGTTATTTTTGTTTGAGGTTTTTCTTTCAATAACTCCTGAGCTGAAACGGCAATCTCGATTCCCCCCTTTTATTGGCCAACCTTGGATTAACGTGGTCGAATATAAATTGAGCACAAGCCCTTAGCCGGGACTTGCCTGCCTTGTTGAATACCAGTGGGCCCGACTCTCTCTCGAACGTGACACCACCGTGTCGTTCCTCGACACCTAATTACATATATAACTAAATATATTTATATATATATATATATATATATATATATATATATATATATATATATATATATATATATATATATATATATATATATATATATATATATATATATATATATATATATATATAATCTAATAATTAAAATTCTGGTGTCAGGTGTGGGGTCAGAATTTTGAGACCAGTCGAACCATTAAACTTTTAATTGCCTCCTTCCCTCCCGTATTGTGTTATTATCAAGTTGCCTTGTCCTTAAGCTCTTTAATGTGGGACGTAAAAAAAAAATAAAGTTAAGTCAATAATGAGAGTTATAGGAATAGGTTACAAAGCCAAAATAATTGAGCAGGTTAACTCTGCAATAAGAAAACACGAGCATTATGAATAGCAAACGCAAAAATGAAATGACCGCAAGAGTTAACTAAACAGACAAAAGAATGCTAAATAAAAGGGGGCAAAAATAATAAAAAAAGGTTAAACACACGATGGGGACCACACAAATCCCACACAAGAGGCAATAAACAAACCTTTTTAAAAAAATGATGCTCAAAGTAGCCAAATGTAAGTAGCACAAAGGAAAACACCACAAGAAAAAACAAACACACGAGGCATATAGCAAACCTTAGAAGACAGCCCCTGCAAGTGTCAAAACATTAATAAATTAATACAAACAGCGGCTAAGCAGAGCCGTGAAAATTGAGGCAAAGGCAAACCTCGGTAGCGCAAGGGCTAACAAAATCTTATGCACAGTAGGAATTCACTTACGGGCCACAGACAGTGAATACGCACTCGAGGCGACCTTTACATCCAAGCAGATAAGCACCACAACCTACCCTGACAACTTAAACTGGAAAAACCAAATACTGGCTAACTCTAATCCTAGCAAAATCTAATCCTAGCAAGGTCGCCACGTATGCAAGGGCTATCGCGGAACCCGGTTCACATGGCCCAAAGGAAAATACACACATAAAATTTATAGAAGACCAGGGATCGAAAGGCCTACCATAAATTCACCAGAATTAATCAGGACGGTGCTAAATTATGAGGTATTTACAGTATTATTTACCTCAAAATTAAAATTAAATAAATTAACCTTTAACAACTTATACGGGGGTATCAAACAATCGGAAAAGTCACAAATGCTTATCACCATCAAACGATAACAAGTCGTTTTAACCAAAAAGATATTCGCGCATACAAAATTAGGTTCTATGAATAAGTTGTTGAAGATGAACTAGGCTTCGCTACTCTAGTGATAGGTTTTCCCGGAATCACCTCCCTGTCTTACGTCCCATACTCGAAGGCCCAAAGTTACATGAATAACACCTATAACACATAATTAATTTAAAGGGGACGAAAGAAAAAAAGAGATACTCCAAAATACCTGATACCAGAACAGTGAAGCAATAACCCACGTCGGGAACCCAGGCGAAAGAGGCTCAGCGATGATGAGGGAATTCGAACCAAGTCCAGAGGGGTAAATGCGATTACGGTCTCCGGAGATGAGAAACCCATAGACGGCGATATTGGGCGAAAGGCGTCGAGACCACGGGGAACGATGATTAGAAGGCCCAACGATCCGAGTGAAGGAATTCGAGATGACAGAATTACCCCAAAGAGGAGATGGTGAGGTGACTGGGTGAGAGCTTTCACGTGCCCAGTCTGAACGGCTTCCCAAAGGAGGTCACTTGCGAACGTAACCGGAAGAGCACAATTCAATGCAGCCGAAAGAGGGGCAGCGACAACGCTGTCAGGAATCAATGGCAGAAAATCCTCGCTGCATGAAGGAATCCAGTACGGGTCTCCAAAAATTAACAATGTTAAGGTAAGTGACGGACAACGATTCAGCGGAGCAATCAGCCAGAATCCTCACAACAGAAATAATTAAAAGACCTCACGGCCCCATTTATATCTTTGAGTCCGAAGGGGGAAAAGGGAAGTGGAGCACAAGGGGAGAATAAGTCGCTTCCCCTACGCAAATTAGACTCGTAAGTTACAGAAGTTTAGGCCAAAAATGGTAGCCTCGAAGCAGGTCGACCTGCGATAAACACCGTAAGCTATGATGAGAAAGAGAAAGCATGGGAATCCGAGGGCCTACCCTTTTAATATATATATATATATATATATATATATATATATATATATATATATATATATATATTATATATATATATATATATATATATATATATATATATATATATATATATATATATATATATATATATATATATATATGCAACAAAGCCCACAGGGAAAATTAATATGAAATGGAAACCTTAGGAGGAGCGGAGATAAATACAAACTAAGATCATTAAATCAGGTAAATTCAAAAGACTAAAGGTTGACAAGAGGATTAAAATACCGCCTAAGCAATTAGAAAGGAAGAAAATCTGAGCGAGACATTAACCTCACAGGTCAGGATTTAAAAACCAAGGTAGATTGAGTACAAATGTTCTAAAGACTTGACTCAAATGAAAATGAATACCTAGACATAAACATAAGGCTACATAGATGCACAAAGAATAAAATTAAATAGTTTATTAACATTAATATAAATATTTAGTCTGAAATTAAAAGTTTCGATAGTGTATTCTGAATATAATTTAACAAATAACCATCGACTTTATATAAGCCAGGACTTAAATTAAAATTTGGGAATTTACTAATAAAGGTCGACTCAATGATATTTCGGGAAATTGTATCGTTACTATGACAAATGATTTTAGCAGAATTCCAATCATATTGTGATTAAGATATGACATATGAACATAAAATGAGCTGCTTTCGTCCTCACGACGGACGTTATATTTATGCTGAGAAATTCCTTTTTTTAAAGATTTACCTGATTGGCCAAAGTAATATTTTGAGCACTCGATACATTTTACGCAATATACATTACCAATAGGGAAAGGGGCGTTCTTGACTAATAGTTTAGATATAGTATTATTATAGTTAAATACTGCACAAATGCCTAGAGATTTTAAAATATGAGGGAAAGAAGCGCGCGAGGTTCAAAACGATAAAAAGACTTTTTAGCTAACTGAAGGCATTTATCAAGGAAATAAAAAGGATAGCAAAGTTTATGGCCGATGTCAAGAATTTTCGAAACTTCAGAGTCAAAGAATTCATGACTAACCACACGAAGTGCACCGAGAAACATTGAAATAAAAATAGATTTTTTGACTTTAATATGGTGAGAGGAGTAAAAGTGAATATAAGAAGAAGAATTAGTTGGTTTCCGATAGACAGATAATTTGAAACCAGAAGGCGTGCGGTGTATTAATAAATCAAGGAAAGGATTAATTCCATCCTGTTCTATTTCAAGGGTAAATTTAATGGAAGATACAAGGGAATTAAGTTTGTTCAAAACAAGAAAAATATTTTCAGAATTGGGCCACAAACAAAAGATATCATCAATATAGCGAAACTAGATAATAGGAAAATCTACATACAATAGAGGAGAGGAAAATCGTTTAAAAAAATTCCACATATAAGTTAAATAAAACGGGGGCTAAACAATTACTCATATCTAAACCGAATTTTTGGCGAAGGGAGATAACTTCTAAGAATAAATTAGAACATTTGTACTTATCCTACCTTGGTTTTTCAATCCTGACCTCTGAGGTTAATCTCTTGCTCAGATTTTATCCCTCCCTAATTGCTTAGGCGGTAGATTAATCCTCTTGTCAACCTTTAGTCTTTTGAATTTACCTGATTTAATGATCTTAGTTTATATTTATCTCCGCTCCTCCTAAGGTTTCCATTTCATATTAATTCATTTCGTTGATTGGTTTTTGTTTTTTTGTGGGCATTCCCTATCCTCTGTATCATCCTTATAAAGGAGCTGCCAAGTGTAGGCCATGAATGGTCTTTTGCAGTCTCCTTCTTTTCTTATGTTCTTATGTTCTTATATTATAACTTTCAATACTTTTGTTATTCCTTAATAAAGAACTCAAAATAAATTTCGGAAGTACTTGGAATCCTCGTATTAATTTTCCCTGTGGGCTTGTTGCATTTATTGCTTACTCACACGATACTTTTGTGAGTTTTCCACACACACACACACACACACACACACACACACATATATATATATATATATATATATATATATATATATATATATATATATATAATTGAACAATAACGTTCAAGTCAATGCTGTTAGGTAAGGATAATAGTAAAAATTCCTAAGCCATCCAGACGACTGAGCCACCATCCATTTTTCTAATTAGTATTTTCCAGCAGATTAAGGAATTCTTAGAATTACCTTTAACTAAACGCATTTATTTGAATGTTATTGTTTAATTATAAAAAAATTAGAAGGGCGAAGATCCGCGGGAACATTTGCATTCCCGTTTTCTGTTCCAAAAAGTCTAAAATGATTTATAAACTGGTGAAGATGGGAAACTGTTATTGGGAAAAAATATTTAAATTCTAATTCTCTGTACGTCATGGAGAAGTTAGAAAAAGATTTGTATGCACAGTTTACTAGATTGTAATAGACTCAATCCCATACTTGAAAGGATTCTATGCGACTACGTAATGGAGAGGAGAGCGTTTGTGAACATTAAAGGTTTCAATGGCCCCGAGTTTGAGCTCGAAGCGGGGATGCTTTAAGGCGGGTGTATAAGTCCCTTACTATACAACATATACACCATCGACCTTTCCCAGCCTCTGACTGAAGGCTCGTTGTACGTCCAATTTGCGGACGATATAACGATGATCTATACGACACCTTATCGGAATGTGAATTACATGACACAGAGTACGGCGGTAGAAATCGAAAACATCAACTTCTTCGAGATAAAATGGAAGATATCTACCAATGCACAAAAGTTCTGTGAAATTTCACCATTCCGATGGATCCTCTCAGACATCCGTGTGGAGGGGGGGGGGGAGGGGGTGCACGCATCCCATACCGCACGGAAGGCACGGTTCTGGGACTCCGTATTACGACTCGTGGATATGGGAGTCATGTAGCTAAAACTACATCGAATTCACGGAGGGACTCGGGGGAACTTTTCAAGTTCTTAAACCTTAGTACCTCGAACAAACTAAAGATCTATAATGCATGCATTTGACCAAAATTCCTGTATCCACCGGTCCCTATAAACCCGATTCCCAAGACCCAAGTCCTTAAACTGCAAATGGTCCAAAATAAGGCTGTCTATATTATAACGAGAACCCGAAGGAGAGAACGGAGAAGGCAGAGTGAGCTCCATGGTGAACTGGGGACGGAGTTTGTCCCGAGTTTGTACTGAAACACACGCAAAACCTTTTCAAAGCAGCAGACTACTCATTAACGACGACGTAGACCCAATATTCACCTAGATTTTCACAATACCCAACCATAATAAAGCCAAACAAAATCCCTTTTCACTAAATTAGTCAAGTGATAATTTTATAATATTCCCCCATACTTGAGCGCGATTAACTCGCGGAAAATACCAAAACAACTAAAAGTAAAATAAAAATTAAACAAAATAATAAAAAACAACTCAAAATCAAGGTGTAAACAACCCAAATAAAAACAAAAAAGTCTTCACCAATAGCAGTAGGGATTCCAAAACCCTGCGCTAAAATGGCTTGAATGGCTCTTTTTATATATATATATATATATATATATATATATATATATATATATATATATATATATATATATATATATATATATATATATATATAACAAAATTATATACCAAAACGCAAAGAAAGCCAGAGATGCCCTATCGCCAGGGACCTGTCTTTCATGCTACTTTTCATTTTCGCTTTTCTATCAACGTCCCCATTATTTTACCCCACTATTTCTCCTACTAAAATCCTCTACTACTATATTTCTCACTTAATATGTCCAATGTCCAATGGCAAAAGAATGGAATTCGTTCATTATAGCTGAAATAGAATCCAATATTGTGCCTATTTTTTAACATAGCTAGAATTTATTTAGTCTTTTTAATTTCATTGTCGGGAAATGGTCACTTCCCCCCCCCCCCCGTTCACTCGTGATGCAGTCCCAAGGCGGTTACCGCAACGACATCCGTCGAAGGCATCGGCGGGTCAGTGCTTAACCACAACGTGGCACAACCCAGTGCCATGAAAGACCCTAAAGGTCAAAAAGGTAAGATCTCCCCCATGAGAGTGAGATCCAGTTTCACGTCGAACAAGAAATTGGAGACGGGTTTCTCCCAATCTCGATGGCTAACGAGGAGCCGATGTTTGACTTCGTGGGAAAGACCGTTTGGAAAAAGAACTCTCCTGGGGCCGTCCTCAAGCCCCTCTCCCCCTTACCACTCCCCCAGTGGGGGTGCGAGGTATAAATGAGGAACTCTGAGGAAAATCGTGGTAGTATACGTCAGGCCAGGTGACGAAGTCCTCGGATCCAAAACCGAGCTACCTAGACTGGATTGGTAGTATACGTCAGGCCAGGTGACGAAGTCCTCGGATCCAAAACCGAGCTACCTAGACTGGATTGGTAGTATACGTCAGTCTCTAGGTGACGAAGTCCTCGGATCCAAAACCGAGCTACCGAGACTGGAGAGGTAGTTTACTTGTGTCGCCAGACCAAGAAATACCCTGCAAGAGAGGCAGGGCTACCTACCTTAAGGGGCTAAGAAAAAGCTCATCCTTGAGCTAAGTCCCTGGTTATCAAACCAAACGATAAGTTAACTTTGGTAAGTCAACTTACTCTCGCCAGAGAGACTCCTCATATCCTGGTGCACCTTAAACACCAGGGGTATTCCTCGTCTTTGAGGAATTAAGAAAAGAAAAAGGAAAAGGCTCCCCCTCGAGCCCGTTATTCGGTGGCCACACCAAACGTTAAGTAATTTATTCTCGTCAGAGAAATCCCCCTCCGTTATCCTCGCCCTTGAAGAAGACCCTCCCCGAGTTCAGTCCTCGTCCATAAGGAAATAAGTAACGAAGGAGAAAAGCTCCTCCTCGAGCTCGTTACTCGGTGATCACACCGCACTCCAAGTTAACTTGATTTAAGAACCAAGTTCGACTCACTCTCGCCAGAGAGACCACGACTGCCTAGGTGTTGCATAAAGCACCGTCTTGGTTCTCGTCCTTAAAGAACCCTTCCCCCCCGGAAGAACGTGTGGACCCCCCAGCTGCTACCCTCGCCAAAACGACCGTGGAATTTCGCCCATCTACAACTGGACATCCGGCACGCGTCGTGAGTCAATAACATTTCTGAGGCCTTTAAACTCCACATGAGTCCGTAAGCCTAATTCTTATATTATTGTTTTGTCTAGAGAAAACGTTAACCAATTTTTGTGGGGAAACTAATTTAATTAATTCTTGTTTATAATAATATTTAGAGTATTGCTGTAGTTAATGTATAAAGGTTGTGTATTCAATGGTTAAAGATAAAATATAAGTTTATTTTGTGAATTAGTGGGCGTTTCTTTTATATCCTTACCTGTTTGGTAACGGCTCTGTTCTTTAAGATATTCTTATAATATCAATATATATTAGACACTCTTAGCACTCTTAGAATAGAACAAAAAAAGGGGGGGCATTCTACGACACTAAATAAAAGTGGTGTCAGGTAAGTAGGGTTTTTATCAGAAAGAATTCTACGACATAATTAAAGTGGTGTCAGGTTTTGTAGGTCGTTATTAGAAAGAACCCAGCGGTGTCTAATTAATAAAGAGCCAACACGTAAAGGAATATCAGATCAGGAATAAGAGAATAATTGACGAGAGGAAAATTGGTAGAGTTAGGGGTGGTAACAATCTAAAGGTAATTGGTAGGTCAAGTGGTAAATTTGTTGTCGGGATTGGTATTTCAATCAGCATAGTAGTGGGATTAAGGGTAAGTTATGCTGAGCGCTACCTGGTGAGTGGCGGCATAATTATCTGAAAATACAGAAAGGAAAAATCGACGGACCAACACGAAATGGATCCAGTCAAAAGATTTTACCAACAAGCCCAAAGTCTGCGACTTGAAGGCACAGAAATGCATGACTACGTCATGGCAGAACTCAGAATAGATTGTGTAGAAGAAGAAAGAATTTGGGATATAGAAAAAGAACAAGAATTAATAAAGTTTGAGAGAGAAACAGAGGATATAATAAGAGAGGATAAAAGAGAACGTGAATTAATGGAAATATGGATGAACCGGAAAAGTGAAGAATCCCGAATACAGCGGAAAATAGAAACAGAGGAAAGAAGAATGCTGAGAGGAGGTAAAACAAGCGAAAGAATAATACTGTTGAAAAGAGAAGCACGAAAATTCAGAATAAGGACAGAAATGGAAGATGAAGAAAGAAGACTAAAGATAAAGCTGGAAGATGAAGAAAGAAGAACTCGACGGGAAAACGAAATAGCGAAAGCAGAACAAGAAGCCGAGGAAAGGAGAATGAAGATGGAAAAAGAGTCGAAAGAGAGGAGAATAAAGATTCAAAAAGAAATAGATGAAAGAAGAATACAGAGGGAAAAAGAACGTGCTCAAGCGGAAAGAGAAGAGACAGAAGAAAAGGAAAGATTGCTCGCACTCGAAAGAGCACCCATCGAGAATCTCATAGAGGCCGAGGAAGTTGGAGCTCGGTCTGGACCTAAGAAAGGACCATCGAGGGAAACCCAGCCAAATGGGGTAACGATGGAAGAAGTAGGAAGTAGGAATGAGGTACCAGCAGGAGTATCTAAGGAAGAACCGACGAGGAGAACCCAGCCAAATGGGGTTATCAGGGAAGAAGAAGAAGGTAGAGTAGAGATACGAGCAGGTGTACCTGAGGAACTACCGGCGAAGAGAACCGAGTCAAATGAGTTGACAAAGAAGGAGGAAAGAGGTGCTATTGCGATACACCCAGGTAAGACTAATCAAATGTTAGACGCGGATGAGTATCCCCTACCCCTAGTAGTCTCCTCCCCGAACGGAACGTCCACGGAGTTACCGCTAAATCGTCAAGTCGTAGTGAGCGCCAAGCCCATTAACGACCTCGCAGGGAAAAATTTTCTCGATCCCCAAAGATCGAACCCAGACACGATCTTCCCGTGTACCTGGTTAAAGGAGAGCTATGGGACCTACGCTCCCATCAATTATGCCCCGCTGCAACAGGCCGCTCTAGCCTTAATGTTCAATTTAAAGGTAGTCAAGTACCATAATATGGGTAAGTCGAGTAGGTTGAAATACCGCTACCATTTAGTACCATACTTGGGTAGACTCAATAACCAGAACGGCCGACTCAGGCGCGGTAGAATAATGGTCACTGAGCACCATTTTAGGATCAGCTACATCAAAGGAGCCGATAATGTACAGCTGCTCTATAGGTGGAGACGAAAAACCATGGAGGGTTATTTCAGTACCTAATGAGCGTGAAACCATGTTTTCATGTGTTGTTCGTGTTAATATTTATCGGTAGGATTTAAGTTCTCAAAAACTTAGAAAGGTAAGGAAGTAGCTTGTTTTGTTTTTTTTTTGTGGGTAATCGATGAATTAAGGTTTTTTAATTTTCTATGTAAAATTGTATTGCGAGTAGGTCTAGCTCGACACATTGCCTGTGTAAACGCGCGCGTGGGCGCTCATGTGTAAGGAAACTTAATGTAAGAGAGGGCTCAAAGAAATACAACTTTGATAAGCTCGACTAGGTTGAGTAAGGTGTTTTGAGTTCCCGGGAGCATCCCCCGCTCTCCATTAAGTTCTTCGGTGGGAGGTGTGTCGGGAAATGGTCACTTCCCCCCCCCCCCCGTTCACTCGTGATGCAGTCCCAAGGCGGTTACCGCAACGACATCCGTCGAAGGCATCGGCGGGTCAGTGCTTAACCACAACGTGGCACAACCCAGTGCCATGAAAGACCCTAAAGGTCAAAAAGGTAAGATCTCCCCCAGGAGAGTGAGATCCAGTTTCACGTCGAACAAGAAATTGGAGACGGGTTTCTCCCAATCTCGATGGCTAACGAGGAGCCGATGTTTGACTTCGTGGGAAAGACCGTTTGGAAAAAAAACTCTCCTGGGGCCGTCCTCAAGCCCCTCTCCCCCTTACCACTCCCCCAGTGGGGGTGCGAGGTATAAATGAGGAACTCTGAGGAAAATCGTGGTAGTATACGTCAGGCCAGGTGACGAAGTCCTCGGATCCAAAACCGAGCTACCTAGACTGGATTGGTAGTATACGTCAGGCCAGGTGACGAAGTCCTCGGATCCAAAACCGAGCTACCTAGACTGGATTGGTAGTATACGTCAGTCTCTAGGTGACGAAGTCCTCGGATCCAAAACCGAGCTACCGAGACTGGAGAGGTAGTTTACTTGTGTCGCCAGACCAAGAAGTACCCTGCAAGAGAGGCAGGGCTACCTACCTTAAGGGGCTAAGAAAAAGCTCATCCTTGAGCTAAGTCCCTGGTTATCAAACCAAACGATAAGTTAACTTTGGTAAGTCAACCTACTCTCGCCAGAGAGACTCCTCATATCCTGGTGCACCTTAAACACCAGGGGTATTCCTCGTCCTTGAGGAATTAAGAAAAGAAAAAGGAAAAGGCTCCCCCTCGAGCCCGTTATTCGGTGGCCACACCAAACGTTAAGTAATTTATTCTCGTCAGAGAAATCCCCCTCCGTTATTCTCGCCCTTGAAGAAGACCCTCCCCGAGTTCAGTCCTCGTGCATAAGGAAATAAGTAACGAAGGAGAAAAGCTCCTCCTCGAGCTCGTTACTCGGTGATCACACCGCACTCCAAGTTAACTTGATTTAAGAACCAAGTTCGACTCACTCTCGCCAGAGAGACCACGACTGCCTAGGTGTTGCATAAAGCACCGTCTTGGTTCTCGTCCTTAAAGAACCCTTCCCCCCCGGAAGAACGTGTGGACCCCCCAGCTGCTACCCTCGCCAAAACGACCGTGGAATTTCGCCCATCTACAACTGGACATCCGGCACGCGTCGTGAGTCAATAACATTTCTGAGGCCTTTAAACTCCACATGAGTCCGTAAGCCTAATTCTTATATTATTGTTTTGTCTAGAGAAAACGTTAACCAATTTTTGTGGGGAAACTAATTTAATTAATTCTTGTTTATAATAATATTTAGAGTATTGCTGTAGTTAATGTATAAAGGTTGTGTATTCAATGGTTAAAGATAAAATATAAGTTTATTTTGTGAATTAGTGGGCGTTTCTTTTATATCCTTACCTGTTTGGTAACGGCTCTGTTCTTTAAGATATTCTTATAATATCAATATATATTAGACACTCTTAGCACTCTAAGAATAGAACAAAAAAAGGGGGGGCATTCTACGACACTAAATAAAAGTGGTGTCAGGTAAGTAATGTTTTTATCAGAAAGAATTCTACGACATAATTAAAGTGGTGTCAGGTTTTGTAGGTCGTTATTAGAAAGAACCCAGCGGTGTCTAATTAATAAAGAGCCAACACGTAAAGGAATATCAGATCAGGAATAAGAGAATAATTGACGAGAGGAAAATTGGTAGAGTTAGGGGTGGTAACAATCTAAAGGTAATTGGTAGGTCAAGTGGTAAATTTGTTGTCGGGAGTGGTATTTCAATCAGCATAGTAGTGGGATTAAGGGTAAGTTATGCTGAGCGCTACCTGGTGAGTGGCGGCATAATTATCTGAAAATACAGAAAGGAAAAATCGACGGATCAACACGAAATGGATCCAGTCAAAAGATTTTACCAACAAGCCCAAAGTCTGCGACTTGAAGGCACAGAAATGCATGACTACGTCATGGCAGAACTCAGAATAGATTGTGTAGAAGAAGAAAGAATTTGGGATATAGAAAAAGAACAAGAATTAATAAAGTTTGAGAGAGAAACAGAGGATATAATAAGAGAGGATAAAAGAGAACGTGAATTAATGGAAATATGGATGAACCGGAAAAGTGAAGAATCCCGAATACAGCGGAAAATAGAAACAGAGGAAAGAAGAATGCTGAGAGGAGGTAAAACAAGCGAAAGAATAATACTGTTGAAAAGAGAAGCACGAGAATTCAGAATAAGGACAGAAATGGAAGATGAAGAAAGAAGACTAAAGATAAAGCTGGAAGATGAAGAAAGAAGAACTCGACGGGAAAACGAAATAGCGAAAGCAGAACAAGAAGCCGAGGAAAGGAGAATGAAGATGGAAAAAGAGTCGAAAGAGAGGAGAATAAAGATTCAAAAAGAAATAGATGAAAGAAGAATACAGAGGGAAAAAGAACGTGCTCAAGCGGAAAGAGAAGAGACAGAAGAAAAGGAAAGATTGCTCGCACTCGAAAGAGCACCCATCGAGAATCTCATAGAGGCCGAGGAAGTTGGAGCTCGGTCTGGACCTAAGAAAGGACCATCGAGGGAAACCCAGCCAAATGGGGTAACGATGGAAGAAGTAGGAAGTAGGAATGAGGTACCAGCAGGAGTATCTAAGGAAGAACCGACGAGGAGAACCCAGCCAAATGGGGTTATCGGGGAAGAAGAAGAAGGTAGAGTAGAGATACGAGCAGGTGTACCTGAGGAACTACCGGCGAAGAGAACCGAGTCAAATGAGTTGACAAAGAAGGAGGAAAGAGGTGCTATTGCGATACACCCAGGTAAGACTAATCAAATGTTAGACGCGGATGAGTATCCCCTACCCCTAGTAGTCTCCTCCCCAAACGGAACGTCCACGGAGTTACCGCTAAATCGTCAAGTCGTAGTGAGCGCCAAGCCCATTAACGACCTCGCAGGGAAAAATTTTCTCGATCCCCAAAGATCGAACCCAGACACGATCTTCCCGTGTACCTGGTTAAAGGAGAGCTATGGGACCTACGCTCCCATCAATTATGCCCCGCTGCAACAGGCCGCTCTAGCCTTAATGTTCAATTTAAAGGTAGTCAAGTACCATAATATGGGTAAGTCGAGTAGGTTGAAATACCGCTACCATTTAGTACCATACTTGGGTAGACTCAATAACCAGAACGGCCGACTCAGGCGCGGTAGAATAATGGTCACTGAGCACCATTTTAGGATCAGCTACATCAAAGGAGCCGATAATGTACAGCTGCTCTATAGGTGGAGACGAAAAACCATGGAGGGTTATTTCAGTACCTAATGAGCGTGAAACCATGTTTTCATGTGTTGTTCGTGTTAATATTTATCGGTAGGATTTAAGTTCTCAAAAACTTAGAAAGGTAAGGAAGTAGCTTGTTTTGTTGTTTTTTTTTGTGGGTAATCGATGAATTAAGGTTTTTTAATTTTCTATGTAAAATTGTATTGCGAGTAGGTCTAGCTCGACACATTGCCTGTGTAAACGCGCGCGTGGGCGCTCATGTGTAAGGAAACTTAATGTAAGAGAGGGCTCAAAGAAATACAACTTTGATAAGCTCGACTAGGTTGAGTAAGGTGTTTTGAGTTCCCGGGAGCATCCCCCGCTCTCCATTAAGTTCTTCGGTGGGAGGTGTGTCGGGAAATGGTCACTTCCCCCCCCCCCCCCCGTTCACTCGTGATGCAGTCCCAAGGCGGTTACCGCAACGACATCCGTCGAAGGCATCGGCGGGTCTTTGCTTAACCACAACGTGGCACAACCCAGTGCCATGAAAGACCCTAAAGGTCAAAAAGGTAAGATCTCCCCCAGGAGAGTGAGATCCAGTTTCACGTCGAACAAGAAATTGGAGACGGGTTTCTCCCAATCTCGATGGCTAACGAGGAGCCGATGTTTGACTTCGTGGGAAAGACCGTTTGGAAAAAGAACTCTCCTGGGGCCGTCCTCAAGCCCCTCTCCCCCTTACCACTCCCCCAGTGGGGGTGCGAGGTATAAATGAGGAACTCTGAGGAAAATCGTGGTAGTATACGTCAGGCCAGGTGACGAAGTCCTCGGATCCAAAACCGAGCTACCTAGACTGGATTGGTAGTATACGTCAGGCCAGGTGACGAAGTCCTCGGATCCAAAACCGAGCTACCTAGACTGGATTGGTAGTATACGTCAGTCTCTAGGTGACGAAGTCCTCGGATCCAAAACCGAGCTACCGAGACTGGAGAGGTAGTTTACTTGTGTCGCCAGACCAAGAAGTACCCTGCAAGAGAGGCAGGGCTACCTACCTTAAGGGGCTAAGAAAAAGCTCATCCTTGAGCTAAGTCCCTGGTTATCAAACCAAACGATAAGTTAACTTTGGTAAGTCAACTTACTCTCGCCAGAGAGACTCCTCATATCCTGGTGCACCTTAAACACCAGGGGTATTCCTCGTCTTTGAGGAATTAAGAAAAGAAAAAGGAAAAGGCTCCCCCTCGAGCCCGTTATTCGGTGGCCACACCAAACGTTAAGTAATTTATTCTCGTCAGAGAAATCCCCCTCCGTTATCCTCGCCCTTGAAGAAGACCCTCCCCGAGTTCAGTCCTCGTCCATAAGGAAATAAGTAACGAAGGAGAAAAGCTCCTCCTCGAGCTCGTTACTCGGTGATCACACCGCACTCCAAGTTAACTTGATTTAAGAACCAAGTTCGACTCACTCTCGCCAGAGAGACCACGACTGCCTAGGTGTTGCATAAAGCACCGTCTTGGTTCTCGTCCTTAAAGAACCCTTCCCCCCCGGAAGAACGTGTGGACCCCCCAGCTGCTACCCTCGCCAAAACGACCGTGGAATTTCGCCCATCTACAACTGGACATCCGGCACGCGTCGTGAGTCAATAACATTTCTGAGGCCTTTAAACTCCACATGAGTCCGTAAGCCTAATTCTTATATTATTGTTTTGTCTAGAGAAAACGTTAACCAATTTTTGTGGGGAAACTAATTTAATTAATTCTTGTTTATAATAATATTTAGAGTATTGCTGTAGTTAATGTATAAAGGTTGTGTATTCAATGGTTAAAGATAAAATATAAGTTTATTTTGTGAATTAGTGGGCGTTTCTTTTATATCCTTACCTGTTTGGTAACGGCTCTGTTCTTTAAGATATTCTTATAATATCAATATATATTAGACACTCTTAGCACTCTTAGAATAGAACAAAAAAAGGGGGGGCATTCTACGACACTAAATAAAAGTGGTGTCAGGTAAGTAGGGTTTTTATCAGAAAGAATTCTACGACATTCATTTACAAAGTCATTTGATTTTTTTTATCAAAGTATGGGAGACTAAAGAAAATAGATAATTTCTCTACAGTATTTTCTGTTGGATTTTTATGATAGAGAGCATTAAGAAACTTTTAATATGTTTTTCCACTAATGAGTCAAGGTAGCCATTATTTTTAAATACAAGTTTTAGAAAAGAGAATTCTAAATGCAGCAGTGTATATGAAGAACATATATTGTAGGATCGAGGAATAAGAACTTTTATTGAGGATAACTTAAGGTTTTCTGGCAAGAAACTAAAGAAACTTAAATGTAGGCTTCCTATAGATTGAAGTTTCAATCTTTGTTCCTGAACGTTTAATATCTATATCCAAAAATGGAAGCCTACTATTTTTATTATGGTAAATCTAAATTCTAAGTACCTGTCCTATTTGAACTTACCAATAATGACTACACCATAGCTAATTCCGGAAAATTTGTAGAAGACCTGTGCACCCGTTCGGACGCTGCTGACGTAATAGGAATGCATTACAAAAGTCTATTTAAGTCATTTTTGGAATTGGCTGTCTTAAATTTTTATTTTATACTTAATAAAGAATTTTACGTCCAAAAAGAAGGAGTGGGGATGGGTCTACCACTTGGGCTAACTTTCGGGAACATCTTCTTATGCCATTATGAACAACTCTGGCTAAATAATTGTCCCATTGAATATAAACCTATCTATTACAGAGGTTATGTCAATGATACAGGCGGAACAATTCCTTAAATACCTGAACTCTAGACATAAAAATATGAATTATACAGTGGAGATCGAGAAAAATAGTAGACTTCCATTTTTGGATATAGATATTAAACATTCAGGAACAAAGTTTGAAGCCTACATTTACATTTTTAGGCACAAGCTTCTTTAGTTTCTTGC
Organism: Ceratothoa steindachneri; assembly: GCA_963969495.1. Lineage (NCBI taxonomy): Eukaryota > Metazoa > Arthropoda > Malacostraca > Isopoda > Cymothoidae > Ceratothoa > Ceratothoa steindachneri. The sequence goes on from OZ018329.1 coordinate 109,327,183, forward strand.
CAGAAAACCTTAAGTTATCCTCGATAAAAGCTCTTATTCATCGAGCCCACAATATATGTTCTTCATATATAGACTGCTACATTTAGAATTCGCTTTTTTAAAAACTTTCTTAAAAAAGAATGGCAACCCTGACTCATTAGTGGAAAAACATTAAAAAGTTTCTTAACGCTTTCTTTCATAAAATCCAACAGAAAATACTGTAGATAAATTATCATGTTTTACTTAAAGTTCTAGTTTCTTAGAAGTATTTAATTCAATCCTCGAAACTGAGCATGGCACTAGAAACCTTCAAAGATTAAAAATAACGTAATAATAATCAAATATAGCACTCTTAGAGAAAAAACTTTATCACAGAGTTTTTGAAGTACGTACCAAACCTATACGTACCTACAACGCCCCTCGGTCCTTGCTATACTACGACAAATGCCAAGGGATCTTTATTTAATTTACAGTAAGTAAAATCATCGTTTAGCAGATTATCCATCTTATTAATATAATTTTGCCTATCTAAAATTACAACTGAATTAGATTTATCGGCTTTAGTGAAAAACGGGGAAGTGTCATTCTTCAGATTTTGAACAGACGAAACAAAACGGCGCGGAAGAATATATGGGCCCGTTATACGGTTTAGGGAAGAATAGACAACCCCTTTACAAAGGTTTACCTCATTTACGCTAATATCCCCATGCTTTTTAAGATCAACAAAAGATTTAGCAAGTTTAACATAGTTTACCTTGTTACTGAATGAAAAACCAATACCAAATCGTAGAGCCCGTTTCACGTCATCGGATATCACCTTCGATGAACTTTCCGAAATAAGTCGGCCTTAATCGTCTTTTATTTCTTTGTATTTGCGTGCCTTTAGTATGTGACCCAGAATTTATCGATGGAGAGTTAGAATCAATCAAAATCATTAGTAAAAAGTTAAATTATCCATCTTATTTCCTAAATGATTCCCTGCGCAGAGCTAAGCAGTCCTTTTATGGAAATAAAATTAAATACTCATTTATTGGAATAAATGAGTATTTACGCGAAATAATATTTTATCGCTCCATTTTAATAAACACTTGTCCCATGTTCCGAAATTCTTAACATATTTTAATGTTAATGTGTATTCTCTAATAATTCCACGTTAAAAAACCTAGTAATTAAAAATTCTCCCCCTAATAGAATGGTCTGCATTTATAAAATTCCGTGCAAATCTTGTCTTGGTTTTTACATAGGCCAGTCAACAAAAAGCCTAGAAATAAGAATTAAACAACAGAAGTACTGTTGTCGAACGGGGTAAACTTCAAATGCACTGTTTATTCATCAATCTACTTTGAACCTTCAAATAAATTGGTCTAATGCGAAATCCATTATTTTTGTGCCCAATTTTATTGAAAGAAATTTAATGGAATAGGCTATGATCAAATTTTCCCATAACATTAATTTTAATCTTAGTGAGGGTTTTTTAAATTAGATAATTGGATTATGAATAATATTTGTTTGCAATATAAATTTAATTTGTTTAATTGATTTGTATATTGTAGTTCTGCGGATGGGCTATTCATTTGTTCGTCAGTTGGTCCCCTCCCCCTCAACGATTGTCTTTGTTCGTCAGTATGTTTGAATAACGTCACATTTCTCTGTTTATTAACTGTTTCTCTATTCTATTATTCTTCTGCCCCTGATGATGTAAACACGAAAGCGCTTGGGTTTATTATGTGTATTATTTTCCTTTGGGATATGTCAAGCATCTTAGATCACGTGTTTTTTGGTGATTTCCCCCCCCCTCCATATATATATATATATATATATATATATATATATATATATATATATATATATATATATATATATATATATATATATAATATCTCTCAAAGTAGCGCAAGAGAATGATGAAGATGAATGCAATAAACCACATTGATCAAAGCTGATTTTTTCCCAAAAAGGTAATAAATATTATTGTAATAATTTTTTTTTCCGTTTTCTCTTTCAATGTGGTTTATTGCATTCATATATATATATATATATATATATATATATATATATATATATATATATATATATATATATATATATATATGATAAATAACACCCACAAGGAAAATGGAGAAACGATTCCGAGCACTTTTGTGTTTATTCTAAAAGACCTCTTCATGGAATAACGTAGGTCAGGCCAGACAATGTCTTAAATAGTAAGGAGTGGAAGGGGGGGTTAATACGGTTTCCTGCATCAAAACCCTAACTAGGAGGTACAAATTCGTTAAACCCTTTAATTTTTGATTTAAGATAATTAGATATGATAGGATCCACGCTAAACAATCGAGGGCTAATATTAAAATTTGGGAAAGTATTAATAGAGATACACTCTAAAATATTTCTTGAAATGTAGTTTGTACATTTAATAATAGGTTCAGCACTATTCCAATTAATAGTATGATCCTGACTATAGATATGTAAAAATAATACAGATTGTTGACAAAAAATACAAACATTAATTGGTGCTGTTTAACTTTAACATTCAATTCTTCACCTGTCTGTCCATAATAGCATTTTTCACAATTATTGCAACCAATAGAATATTCCATGCCTGGTTTAGACTGTGAATTTTTTAAAGACGTAAGCGCTCGGAATCATTTTTCCATTTTCCTTGTGGGTGTTATTTATAAAAATTTTGACTCACGTGCAAGTTGTCAGTACCTTTTCATTTTCATATATATATATATATATATATATATATATATATATATATATATATTGGAATGGAAGATATCACATTGGCGCGATGTATATCAGTGAAAGATAAGGGTAAACCCCAATATTTTAATCTTGATTCAAATATTGTGGGTTACCCTTACATCACCCTTATCTTTCATATTTACAATTTACACACGCACATATATATATATATATATATATATATATATATATATATATATATATATATATATATATATATATATATATATATATATATATATACACATATATATATATATATATATATACGGTCCATTAATTTCCGTAGAGAAGAATGCATTGTTAAATTTCCAGGCACATGACTAGAATCTTGTGCTAAATTTCTAAGGGATTTAAATGAGTGCTGAAATTCATTTTTCTATTCTTCAAAGACGTGTTTTTAATGGGAAAATAAAAATAAAAATAAATAATTCTTAAGCAAACGGCCAAAATAGGCAAAGTTCAAAGTATTGGGAGAGGAATCGAAAGATGCCCATTGCATGCTCCATTGTGGACTTACTGTTTTACCTTGTATCCGAAACCCTATATCTCATTTACACTTGGTTTACACTTCCTTTCATTCTCTAATATAGGGTACTTATGTTGCCTTTGTGAATAAAAGTTGTCGCAAATTTCGAGTAGTCCCTCTTAGTGCCTATCCAATTTGGTTTATTTGTTTCGTTTATGTGTGAAGACTTTTATGCTTTTGACCTAACTTCCATTGCTATGGGTTCTATTTTGCTTCCAACCATTTTATATTCCTATTAGATTGTGGTTAGGTTCTTTTTATTCAAAATTCTGTGTAACATTTGATCATTATTTTTCAGGCACATCTATTTTTTTTAAAACTTTGCATTTTAAAGTTTGCTTAATCTGGTACCAAGGTCATATATCGTTAAAAGTATATAATCCTTGTTTTGCTTATAGGTTTCTAGCTCAGGTGCGACCTGGAGATGTTATTTCTGTTTTGTTATACTTTTGAGTCACCCTTTGGGGTTCATCACCTAAAAATGGGTTCATTTTCTCTCTTCAGCTGTTATCGAGGCCTGTGGAATCGCGGGTTTGTCCGATTTCCTTCTTGGATATACTTCCTCTCTGGAAAATTCCGTTGAAGGTTGTTCACCTAACTCCGATATCTTTAGCCACTTTTCTGAGCATCTTATTTATTCGTTGTATTTTTTAACCTTTTTTGAGTTCTCACCTTTGCCACAGTTCTCTTCTCCTATTGTAATAAATAAGAGAGCTTTGCTTTATACTCTCTTCATATTTGTTTTAAATATCATTTGGTATTCATATATGGTTATTAGCGCTAAGATATAAAAAGATTTGGGTATAAATTCTCCTTAAACATCGCCGCACCTCACGCTTTTATAGGGTCAAGTCTTTCTTATTAATCATACTCGAACAAATTCTAGTTTATTTATATTTATTATTGGTTGGTCAACTACTCCCTTATTCTTGGATTTCTGTTCTGCGTGAGTAATCTAGGGTCTCCTTTGGGGATTAGGTAGCATCTCAGTTGGGGATTGTGTGATTCTTGGTGTCTTTCATTAATATTCTGACACTGATTAGAACAGGCTATTCTTTTACAGGTTTTGTAACTTTATGGGTACTTATTTTATTTTTATGTCCGTGTCCTTAAAGCGATCGGAGATTCTTCCTCAGACTCCTTGCTGCTAATCTAATCGCTATATTGTGTGAGGCCGTTTTTGCTTTGTAATGTTATTTAAGCTGCTTCAGTTGCTTCTCTCTCCATTTTGGTTTGTGTTTTTGATTGCTTAGCGTCCAAACTGTGCGTAAAATAAGTGTAGAGTCAGGGCTTTGGATGAAATTCATATTTAGGAATCCGTTTCTTGCAAATAGCCATTTACAGTATCCTCGTAGCACCTAAGTTTGGCAATATTGCAGAAAGGTAGAAAATAATACAAGTAAGATTTTTGCGTACAGTTCGACTAAGATTTGGACTGCTTGTTCCTTTGATGATGACTTTTCTTTTGGAACAACTTAGCGCCATAGTCCTAGTCACATTGCAGCTTAAGCACCTTTTGCTCACGAATTCGCATTCTCTTTCCCTATGTTCCTCCTGTGCGCAATTCGAACACAAAATCCTGTATTGGTTTAGGTGGTTCGCTTTAGTATAATCCTCCATATCAGAACATGTAATGCAAATCTTTATTTTGGAAATGACCTTTCTTTCAATTCTGTAAACAAAATTGATTAAATTTGGTAATCTCTTTTATCTTGGCCCATCCATTTTGTCCAAATTGCTGCCTTCATCTCCTCTAAATCAGCAAGCCTAACCACCTCTCTAATTTCCGACAGATAATACTGCATTTGCTCCCACTTGCAAAAGATTTTGGGTCCCTATTCAATTTTCTTGAGTCCGCTTAAACTTCATTTTAAAAAAAATGTTTGCACATCTCTATCCTTTGCGCATAAAGCATTGAAAGCGTTGTTAACATCTAATTTTTTATGAAGGTGAATTTAAGTTCTGCTTTAGAACTTACTAGAAATTTGCCTGCGCCATACGGTCTGCCGGGACTCTTTTTGTTGTTGGCTCCATTGTTTTTGTGGAGAGGATATAGAGTGATGTACTGATCCTTACTCTTATTTCTTGTTTTGATTTTCTGTTTCCTTTTTTATTATAATTATTTTAGGTTCAAAATTATTAGTTTAGAGGCTTTCTTTCTCCACGCTCTTTATTTACTTAAGGCTCTTTGTAGCCAATGGCGGCGGATGAGGATGGGATAGGTGAATCCGGAAAAACTCTTCCTAAAGGCTGAATCACGATTCATTTGGGTATCAAAGCTGCTTCTAGCAAACAAAGAGACGATTTTATGTCCCTCTCAGGTATTGACCGTGCCCTTGAGGTAATGTACCTAGACCCCTAAATGTTGCATCTTTATATCCTTTCTGGGAACCTCTGAAACAGGGATCCATAGAGGCTATTCCTCAAATCTGTGTTCTCCTCTGCCTCGTGTCGAATAGCATAGTTGTAATGTGGATAAGGAGTAGCTAAACACACACTCGATCACAACACCGTATTAAAGAGGGAGAGCGCGAATAGTTTAATTTGCCATTTTCATACTCTACTTTTGTAGAGAAAAATCGATGCTTAAATTTTAAATAAGATAATTTCTTTGTCAAATTTAGCTATATTAATCAATGGTTAGCCAAAAAGTTTTCAGTCCCTTCTATATCTATGATATTCAACAGAACTTAAAAAAGTGATCAGTTACAAAAGAGTATTGAATTAATTATTTAAATTTCAGGATATATGAAAAAACACCAAATAAAAAGCAGGAAATTATATAGTATAGGATGCATAGATAAATCGTGCAAGATGAAGGGAAAGATCAAGCGATAGGCAATTCCTTTGTCTTTGCTCGAGGAAGACAAAGTCTTTACTCGTTGCTCAAACTTGCTGAAAGAGATTAAGCAATAAATGAGCAGTAAATTATAAAATTTGAAGCCTATACCCTCGCTTTAAGGATCATGTTTCGTGAAATAAACATGATACAGAAGGCACGGAAATAGGACTGTTTCCTTTACATCTAAGTTAGTTTCGAAAAGATTGAGAGAGAAGAGTTTGTACATGAATAACTTTGTTTGAGGTGTTACCTTATGGATGAACACCTAACGAAGGTTTGGCCACAAAGAAAAGGTCCAGACTTGGAAATGTGCACAATACTATCAAAAAATAATAGAACCGTTGTAGAATTCCATAGTGTATGGCTCTGTCATGGCAAATTAAAAACAATAATGTTAGAAAAAAAATGAAAAATGAATTGAAAACCCAAAAGGGAATTGTAGGGGAATCGTCACCCACCCGTTTTCTCTCAGTGGAGACACGAGGCGGTTACCTCAAAAACATCCGGCCCCGGCACCGTGTGGTCAAACTCGTAACCACAGCGCCTCTTCACTCGTCGCTATGAAAAGCCTAAAGGTGGTAAACTGCAAGATCTCCCTTACGAGGGTATATTGAATTTCACTTCAAGTAAGAAATTGGAGACGCGTATCTCTCAAGCTTAAAGGCTAACGGAAGCCGAGGTAAGACTTGGTGAGAAAAACCGTTGGAATAAGAACCCTCCTGGGCCCGTGCCCAAGCCCCCCTCCTACACCTCCCCCAGTGGGGTGAAGAGTTATAAATATGAAACACTTAGAAAATCGAGGTAGAATACGTCAGTCACCAGACTACGAAGTCCCCTGCAAGAGAGGCAGGGCTACCTAGGGGGCTAATAAGCAGTTCATCCTCGAGCTAGGCCCTGGTTATCAAACCGAACTTCAAGTTAACTTGGTCAAGTTCAACTTACTCTCGTCAGAGAGACTCCTCCTATCCTGGTGCATCGTAAATGCCAGGGAAATTCCTCGTCCTTGAGGAATTAAGAAAAGAAGAGGGAAAAGGCTTCCCCTCGAACCCGTTACCCGGTGGCAACACCGAACTCATAAGTTAACTTGGTTGAGAAACCAGGTTCAACTTATTCTCGTCAGAGAAACCTCCCCTCCGTTATCCTCGCCCTTGAGGAAGACTGGAACCAAGAAAAAGCTCATCCTCGAGCTAGTTCCTGGTTACCAAACCAACCTTTAAGTTAACTTATTCAAGTTCAACTTATTATCGCCAGAGAAACCCCTCTCCTCGATCCTCGCCCTTGAAGAAGACCCTTACCCCCCCGAGTACAGTCCTCGCCCATGAGGAACTAAGTAACGAAGGAGAAAAGTTCTCCCTCGAGCTCGTTACCCGGTGGTCACACCAAACTCTAAGTTAACTTGGTTTAAGAATCAAGTTCCACTTACTCTTGCCAGAGAGACCACGCCTACCTTGGTGCCGCCTAAAGCACCGTGATTGTTCTCGTCCTTGAAGAACCCCCTCCCATTGAATACCATGTGGACCCCCATCTGCTACCCTCGACAAAGTACCTCGTGATCTCGACCACCTCCATCTGGCCGGTCGGCACGCGTCCTAGAGACAATAACATTCCTAAGGTATTTAAACTCCAGTAAAGTCAATAAGCCTAAATATTGTATATTAAAGTGCGTATCGAATTTATCAAATTTTAATATTCGTAATATCTCAGTGGTTCATGTTTTGTTTTTGTGTAGTAACTTGTTAAATTTAAAATATAAGTTTATTTTGGGAATTCTTGTGTGTTTCTCTATATCCTTACATGTTTGAAACGGTTCTTCTTTAAAACAACAAAATTAGCAGTCTGAGAACAAAGCCTACTTCATCAAAGAAGTATATCACGACCACAAAGAATACCACGACAAAAGTGGTGACAAGTGTGGAGTGATCAAAAGGCGCATTCTCCTACATAAAAGTGGTGTACAGTGTTGGGTGATAAAAGGGAGCATTCTCCTACAGGAATATAAAAAGAAGAATAACACCTATGTTTAATAGTTTAAAGGCAATAAATGAAGCATATAACGAAAACACAACAAAAGTCATAACATGCATTTATTATGCTCATATTATAAATCTTACACTACCGGGAAGGTTGGATCAAGAGTTATGCTTGATGTGAAGTTCTAATGGAATGCATGAAAGGTTGTTTCTGGAGGATCTTCACTCCATTGTAGTATTATGCATTCAGTTTCAGCCCTGGTCTACTCCATTTAAAAATAATAATACTCCCCTAAGTGAAGTTATTATTTCAGTTATCCAAACTTCAGCTACTTCCTCCGCAAGACATTCAAGAATTCATGCGCAGAGAGCCAGACCCAAAATACCAAGTGAATACCAACGAAACCAGAGCCGGATTAAGCTGTGGGTCCAAGGGGCCGGGGCCTTGGGCCACCCAGCAAGAGGGGGCTTCCCACCAAAATTATCATGAGCATCGAGTCAGATATACTGCGTGAATTGAACTTCAGTGACATCATCAGCGACTTTGCAACACAAAAATAGAGAAAAGCGTCTGGACTGTAATGGTTATAACTCCATCCATTCTCTGATTTAAACTATGTTTACTTGTTAGTTGTTAGTTATACTATAATTTTTCATGAAAAAATAAATAATTATAACTAAATTTCTGTGTGTAAATAAATTTGGCAAGAACAACTTGTGTTCATTTCATTTCGTGTGTATGCATTACATATTATAGCATTGAAAGAATAGTCCCCGTTCAGTAGTTCCTAAGTAAAAGTGTTCTATTTATATATTAGGATTTAGGTTACTAGTCTGTGGTGTGTGCAATAGGGCCCCTATTGCTTCCCGCGCTCCTGAAACAATCTTGGATCCGCCACTGCCCAACAGCTAACAATGGGCCCCCCACCAAAATGTGCCCCTGGCCACCTATATCCTAAATACGGCCCTGAACAAAACACAGGATGTGTATTTCGCTTCCTTTTAAGATGAAAGTATGAGATGCACTTTAAGAGAGACAGAAAATCCTCTCATTCTCACCAAAGCTAATTTCATCCTCAGTAATTAATAATGACAAAATTAACATACATATAAGACACCACACTTTCACATATAATTAGCTCACTACAAAAAAGAATCGGAAGCAGCTTTACCCCTTCCCCCCACTCTAAATTATCCACTATAATCTTATCATAACAAAAAATACAAAATGTAACAAAAAAATGTATCTGCATGATGATGGATGTGAAAATAGGAGCGTGAGACATGGAAATAATATAAAACACTGATACTTATCTAGTACTAATCTAGGATCATGGTATCAACACTTCCAATGGTAACTTAACAATTTACGCGTGTAAAATCATTTCTACCAACATATGTAGAACGGAAAAAAATTATGTCGTCATAATTGCAATGAAAAGAAACATTGTATCCATGGTTGTTCCACAAATCAAAACTAACATTGAGCCACTAATTATTTCAGAAGGATACCAACGACGCTCGAGGCCCGCTACATCAAAATCTCCAAGTTTATGCGCCTCTTTGGACATAGAAAAAGATCATTATTTTTCCTGGATATCTATATGTTTGCTGTTCATCTCTCCACTACATCTCTATTAATCAAGCAAGGCGAGATTTATATTTGCTTCTCGATCTACAAGTTGTTAATATGATTTGACCCAATTCTTTACTAGTTGTATTCATAGAGAAACAAGCAAACCAAGTTTTATCCTTACGAATTTAAGTTTTCCCTTCAACATCTAGAATAACCTGGCTTGATTATCACCAATGACCACCAGCTTGCCTTAATAACTGTCTCCCCCTCTCTCAGCCATCTTGAAATTAAATATCTCGCAACTTATGACCCTAATTATCTTTATGAAACAAATTTGGAGGATAATGAAGAAATTTATAAGCACACCGACTCCTTGCGTGCCTCTGACGCAGCATCTCTACCTATAGTATCATTGTGGCCCCATCTTGCACTAAACTGGACTTGAGTGATGTTCATAATCTCAGCTAAGTACCGATTTCCCTTCTCTCTAAGGATAAATGAAGGATGTTTCAGATAAATAAATAGGTATATCAAAGAGCTCCGAAATGTTTTGCAAGATTAAATTGTGAAACAGAAAAAAAGAGATCTGAAACAAAATAGTAGCACTACAGATTCAGAGCACGTCGCTCGGACGATGATCAAAGTAATGTTCAGTCTTATGCGTATATAAGCTGGTGGTCCCGTTTATTTCTCATCTTAGTATCTTATTACTTTGAGAAAGTTCCGTAAGAGCGAAAATTCAGTAATAATAAAGCTTGTACCATTTGTAAATATAGAAAGGCACGCCGTCATCGTGGCCATAAAAAAAATTGCATAAACATAAAAAAACTGCTCGCATTCTGAAAGTTGCTCGATCCTTCGTATCTAAAGTTAGAAAAAACCTGGAAATGCTTATAGGGATATAACATTAGCAGAAAACGCCTAACACATGCAAAGAGGTCTATTACCATTAGAACCCAAGAATTTGTGCAGAAAGCACATACAAAATCAAGTAAACACAGTGAAGTAGATCAGAGTCCTTGAAAATGACTTCACAGTTTCAGATCTAACCGTCAGAAGGATTTTGAATGAAGATAACCGTTACAAGTCCTTTTTGGATGCAAAGTTCAAAGAGTAATTCATACCCACTTTCCAGGAACTTGGATAGTCTTAGGAGTCGTTAGCAATTAGAGAGATGGCTCCTCACTTGTTTTCACATGGCTTAAGAATCAATGCTGCTGCCTACAAAAATGTTTAAGAAAGGTTTGTAGGCCCTATGTAGACAGAGTATGCAACATAAGACCTAATATCTTCCAACAAAATTGCAACAACTCATAAAGATAGAATAACCCAAACTTGCATCCCTGCCAATATTCATGACCATGTTCTTCCCAGCTCATGGCCTCCTATCCCACCCAACGTCAATCCACTGTACTTACCTATGTGGAGTCGTCGAGAGAGAAAGGTCAATCAACAATCCTATAGCAACATTCAATCTTTTAAGTCCACTATAACAAAGACTATGTCCGAAATCGCTAAATATCATCTGATTCAGGCATGTCAACGTTTCAGGCCCCTAATTGAAGCAGTCATTGAAGCTAAAGGTAAATTCATTGAATAAATGTGTTCTACTGATTCTCAAGGCTATTTTAGCGATTTTAATATAAATACATCTTCTCTCCGATGTGATATACGTCTTTTTTTCTAAATTTCTACAAATGACCTTTTAATGAACATGTGTCCGCAAATGCATCCTTAAGGAGATATTTAAAGTTTAAATCTATCAAAAGTGGGCCAAATAAAAAAATACTTCTAAAATAAATCTATTGATAATTTTTACTTCAATTATTCATAAACTGTTCAAAGTGAGAACCTCCAACGTTAGTACAAAGCTGTAACCTTCTTAAATTTTCATGAACCCTATCAAATACTTCTGGCGTTTCTGAAATTTGACCAGCAGCTGCAACTATTCCAATTAAATCTTCTTCTGAATCCACAGGAGTTTCATAAACGAATTCAAGAGAGTTCATATCAGGACTTCTTGCAGGCCAATCAACTGGACCATTTCTTCCTATCCACCAATTAAGAAATTGATTATTTAAATAGGCTATTACATTTTGATGGTGACACCGGGAAACAATTAAAAAAGAATTCTGTTGAATTAGATTTTTGTGCTGATTTAGACTAAAATTAGCATGCTGATTCCAAATTTGTAGTCTATTTTTTTCTCCACAGCTTGCCCTCCAGAGAAGTAAATTTCCACTGCTTCGCTGTAAAAAGATTTGCCTGCTGATTACGATTGAATTCATTTACAGCTACTTGGCAACTTGTTTGTGCAGTCACTATTGAGACAGTGCGGTGAGAGGTGTATGTTGTACATTCTATTTCCTTACTTGAACAAGGAGCGAAAGTATCATACTTTCGAACCAGTGAAAGTACATTTCTGCAGTACTTTCGAAGTGACAGCGGCTTTGTGTATTGCCATAAAATTCCTAGTTTACTGAAGGAATTAGGGCTTTTAATCTACAATCCAAATGAATGGCGAATGTTTATTGACAGCTCAAAGCGGAGCTTGAAGTGTGTCCTTCTAAACAATGGCAATTTATCTGGTGCAGTCTCTATTGGGCATTCTGTCTGTCTTCGTGAAGAACATGGAGATATAAAGAGGGTCTTTGAGTAATTGCAATATGACAAGCACAATTGGATTATCTGTGTTGACCTTAAAATGGTGTGCTTCCTTCTTGGTCAGCAACGTGGGTACACAAAGTATCCCTGCTTTCCCTGTATGTGGGATAGCAGAGCTCGAGAGAAGCATTGGGGTTAGACGAATTGGCCTCCAAGATCTGATCTTAAACCTGAAGATCCCAACATTTTACATGAGCCACTTGTTGAAAGGAAGAATATAATATTCCCACCTCTGCACACAAAACTAGGTTTCATGAAGCAGTTTGTAAAGGCATTGCCAACTAATGGCGATTGTTTTAAGTACTTCATCTTGGCATTTCCTGGTCAGTCAATTGAAAAAATCAAGGCCGGTGTGTTTGATGGTCCACAAGTTCGACAGCTCATCAAAGATGAACAGTTCACCGGGACTATGTCAAACCCTGTGAAGAATGCTTGGTTATCATTCAAAGATGTTGTCAAGAACTTTCTTGGAAATACACGTGCAAGTAATTACACAGAAATTGTTCAGAATCTATTGGAGAGCTACAAGGCGCTTGGTTGCAACATGAGTATTAAACTACATTTTCTGCATTGCCACCTTGCCAGCATTCCGGATAATTTTGGTGCTGTTAGAGACGAGCAAGGTGAACAATTTTACCAAGATTTCAAGGGTATGGAAGAGCGTTATCAGGGTAGGTGGGCTGTACATATGATGGCTGGCTATTGTTGGAGCATCAAACGGGATAGTCCTCAAGTTGAACACTACAGAAAGAGCTATAAACGTAAATCTTTACCTTAACTACTTGCACACAATTATAATTATATAATTACAGTAGCCATATCCTTTGTTAAAACATAATAGTGTTAAATAAACATTGCAATCATGCCTGTTTCTTTCATATTTCATTGTATGTCAATATTTGAAAAAGTTCGAAAATTTGACATGATAGAGAAAAACGGAGATCAGTTTTAGATTCAGCACAGAAAAATTAGTCAAAAACAGCTGTCAGACCTAACTCAACAGAAATTGTGTTCCCCAGTATAATGAACTGGCGTTCCATCATGCTGAAACCAAACCACATTTCTCTTCTTGCTACCAGTAGCTCATCTTGCAGAAGTTTAGGTAGAACTTCTGATAAAAAAATTCCATAGGCATTTCCTGTGAGTTGAGACGGTAACATGTATGGACCAATTAATTTGTCACCTAGAATTCCAGCCCAAACATTAACTTCAAATCTTTGTTGATATCCACGCTGCCCCACAATTCGTGGGTTAATATGATGCCACTCATGATTATTATGCTGATTAAAAACACTCTCACGGCTAAAAAATGCCTCGTCTGAAAATAAGACTTTTTTGCTAAAATTTCGATCTTTGCCTAAGAACCAATAAGAAAAATTAATACGATGAGGAAAGTCGGTGGGTAATAAAGTCTGGGCTCTTTGATAATGATAAGGGTGCAAATGATTTTCATGAAGACTTCTCTAGACAACTGCATGACATCCAAGTCCAATAGATGAAGCAGCAGCACGAGTGCTAGATCTTGGAGTTCTCATAAAATGATCTAATACATCATGTTCAATTTGATTTCTTACGTCTCTTGGTCGCCCAGCATCTATGCGTGTAGTATTAAATTGACTAAATGGGCGTAAACTTTGCTGTGACCTTGAAAAAGTACGGTAATCTGGGATGCGTCGATTTGGAAATTTTTGTCTGTATATTCTTACCACACGTCTTCCACTACCATTTTCAGCATCGTATATAAAGTGCATATTTGCTATTTCTTCATTGGTAAAACGATTCATGATGCACTTAAAAGTCTTGTTAATCAAACTAGAGAATTAACACCGTGCGACACAAGCATACAAATACAAATGGTATTTGGATGGCTCACTTTTCCTCAGACTTAAACTTAAGGTTAATTTAAATTTAAGGAGGAGATTACAGCTTTGTATTAACGTTGGAGGTTCTAACTTTGAATAGTTTATGAATAATTGAAGTAAAAATTATAAATAGTTATCAAGAAATAAACTTATTTTATAAGTTTCTTCTTTTATTTGGACCACTTTTGCTAGATTTAAACTTTAAATATCTCCTCAATGATGCATTTGCGGACACATCTTCATATAAGAAAAATTACTTATTTTGACCAGTTCTACCCATTTTTCAATTTTGAACAGATAATTATGAAACACCATATATATATATATATATATATTGTCGAGGGTTAGTGAGTAGGTAATCCCAGTCCCACTTCCTTGGCATATATTATAATACCGCACCCAGGTAAAGTAAGGTTGAAGTGTAGCCAATACATCTACCGTAGTCACTTCCGGTGAATAAGAATAACTCTGGTGCTTCCCCTAGCCAGATGGGCTCCATAAAATTAAAAGAAAAAAAAAAAAATGGTGCTTCCCTTTTGATAAAAATTAAGATATTGATCTCCTGAGTGTGTTCCCACTCAGTAAAAGCCAGTCATGGGTGGACTTATGTTATGTTAAGAATTAAGCCGAGTCGATTGCTTTTCAATTGCCAAAGGATCGTCCAAAGTAGTTAAAACACAGATACAAAATAATCTTTAATATACATGAAATTAGAAATATGAAGTAGTATATATAGGTATAAATAGGATTAGTCTTGCACTGAATAGGTAAATCTATATAATGTCGTTTACACTTGAAATCTGCTTACTGGCAACTGGAGTGGGTGGTCAAAATGATTACCTAGCTGCGTCTAGGGTAATCCGCAGGGGGAGGTTCTGTGTAACCTCTGACTCTGAAAGGAAAGGGGGTCTGCGAGAAGTTTGGCACCTACAAGTACCATGAGGGCAACAACAAATTCCCCGAAGTTTCTTCCTTGTAACCGGCGAACTCTTTCCTTTGTGGGGCTATCACCACACACAATGTAGGTCCAAGATCTTCTGCCCGACTCCAGTGAGAACTTCCTCTTTTATTTCCCTCAAGAACTAAAATCGAGAGATAGCACCGGATTTTCCTAAAATCCTTATCGTCGCGCGAAAGACCTTTTGTCTGCTGCCAGGACGACATGTGAAATATTTACGCCTCGCCGCCATCCGAGCTTTCCTCGTCTCCAACTGCAGGTTTATGACGGCGCGAAAAGGGGTGAAGGAGATTCGATGCGAAAAAGCAAATTTGGAATAACGGGGGGCACAAGGTTTTTGCCAATTTTGCTTCAATTATTCGTTTAAAATAAATTTTAAACCAGTTTTATATAATCATTAGATTCATAAATCAAAGCGCCCCTACCTTAATATATTTTTGCAATTATATACTCGCTAACTAATTTAAATATTTAAAATCCTTCCCTAGTCTCTTTATTGTAAATTTGAGCCCCATTTCTAAATATACCCTTTAACTCTAAATTTGCAACTCACACCTATTACCAGCTAGTAAAGTTTTAGTGTACATTTAGCAGTGTGCTTTCTTAACACTACAAAATATTTTGTTCGTTTATCTGTATTTTAGGTCTAAGAAGATGACCGTATTGTGTTCGAAACGTCGGCGGTAAATAAAAAGGATGATGCCAGCTTTTTTCCTCGCCTTGGGATTTCTGTTAAACATTATATATATATATATATATATATATATATATATATATATATATATATATATATATATATATATATATATATATCGTAGCGGGCTTTGCTTAAAGTAATGGGTAGTTTCGCATTTGTGATTCTCTTTTTACATCTTTTAATTCGCCTTTACGTCTGGGTTGGGTTGAGGCCATGATAGGTTTTGTGAAATTCATTAAAACTCGGATTTTAAAGTTAAAGGGGGAAATGGGAGAATATTCCTTTAGCCAAACACTTTATTTTTCTGACATGTTTCGAGACCCTCGTAACATCTTCAGAGATTATATAAACATATAAATAAAAATAGTAAAATATTGGTTTATATATCAATGAATGAACACACTTATATACAAACAAACAAAGAGATCAGCAAGGGCGAATGTACTTACAAACCTGTGAGCATGTTAGAACGAGGTCGAAACGGGTACGCTTAAGAACGAATGTCAAAATTGCGGTCACGTCAAAAGAGATGTTGGAGCGTCATAGCGCGAGATTAAGTATCTTTGTAGTTCAGCTCCTAATTTTACCGTTTGGCAGTTTTCCGTTCGAACTGTATTGAATGTTAAGCTTCGGTTGTTTTTCTTGTATATGAATGACTTCTAAGAAAATTAGTTGTCGATGATCTGGTGCAAAGTCAATGATTTTGGTGTTTTCTTCTAACATTTTTCTGTTGAGAAAAGTTCCATGGTTTTGACTTGTTTGTGTTTTGAGGGGGCTCCGTTATTTAGCTTCTATGTCATTCTTCTTGACAATTTGGTTTCCGTCATTCCAGTATATGAGTAGAGGGTGGGGGAGCTCACAGTCTCCTAGGTTGCATTTATACTCATATATAAAGATACATCCTTTGCTTACGTTCGGGTATGGGCTTCTGATTGTTTTTCATGATGAGGCTGGCGGTGTGTCTAGTTTGATAATATATAGTTGACGAAATATTTTCTCTATCTTTAGGCTTTATAGATCGGTTAATAATTTCCTTAATTACCCTTTCGTCTGTTCGGTACGCCATGTTTATCGTGTTCATGTAGAAGAGTTTTATATTAGTTTCTATGATATTGTTTCCGTTGCTATGCTGTTCTTTGAAGTAAAATTGGTCCACTTTCTTCTTGATAGCTACTAGTACATCATGGTTGATGAATCCATTTTTAGCAAGTACTTGTGTTACTCTCTCAATCGCATTGTGTGTATCTTTCCAAGTGGCATTTCAACATATTTAATTTCTGCTTTTTAAAAACACTGAACCCTACATTGCAGACTAAATATCTATATATTCCCAGAAAGAAAGAAATTTGACGCGAATGACCACATAAGAAAAGAAACCGAAGTTGTTTGTTAAGTCGATCGAAATGGACTTTAAATATAAAGATCAAGGAGAGCGAAGGACAGAACATTGAAGGCAAGCCATATAAAATGACATGAATAAGAACAAATGATTTTTTAAAATATATTGTACTACATATATGGATACATAGTTTGCAATGCACAAGTTTGTGCATCTTTATTTCTGCCATCAGAGTATTTGGAAAAGCAGGAATTAAACATGGCAAAAGTTCGGTGGTGGTTGTTAAAACCCGCTGACCTTGTATTGCTCTTTCTTTGTATGGTATAAAAATTCCTTGGAAGTTCTTCCTATTCTAGGAAGATATTGTTTGTGATAGGTTGATGTTTTTTGTAGATTTTATTTACTATGTCTGGTAGAATAACGCTAGAGCTACTGACCGGCAATAGAGAAACTCGGGTTAAGCTCGCGGCAAGGATATTGAAAAAAATTCCATTCTCCTTATTCCTTTCTTCTCAATATCGCTTGCCTTCAATGTGCTGTCCTTTACTCTCCTTGATCTTTGTCTTCCAATGTTCCTTTTCCTTGCCTTTATATAATTAAACCTTTAATTTATCACCGAATTATTGACACATTTATTCTTTAATTTTATTACATTTATTTAATGATCTATGTATTGTCACCCCCTAGTTCGTTCGCACATCTATCTATTTATTCAAGCGTTGAAACACATCGTAATTTGATTAAACTTTTAACATGCATCCGAATACAAAGTCCTGTAGTTAGGAGCTAGCATCCAAGTTCATTCAGGAAAACTTTAGGGATTCCCACGATTGTTTTCTACGTCCTAGATAAATCTCTCGGAATCACTTCAGCCCATGCATATCCGAATTTGAAATCTACTTTATGTCAATGTCTCTGTTTCAATTCATTCACTCTTTTCAAATTCCAATTTGATTGTTTGTTTTTGTTTGCAAGATATGGGCATGAATAGCAGTTGTTTCTGTGGAGTTTGATTGGTGGCCATCATTCTTCCTTCTTTCCAATTTAGATTCTTCTATTTTGTCGTTATCTTGTGACCTATAAACATTTCTCGACATAGGGAAAACATCTATTTGCTGCCAGAGTTTATCTCATTAATCTTGTAGAATCACCATTGATCTTCATTGATTGAACGATAATTTTTCAGATTGTTTGCGAGAGGCTGCCACTCGTCAGGAAGAGAGAGTATACTCTCCAGTAGGGGCTATAGATTGAGCCTCTGTTGTCACTATGTCAGGCAGATGGCATCCATTTTACCATCAAAATTAGCTCACCAACTTAATTCGACTGTAAACTCACATTCAGATGACAAAATAATATAAAAGGACAGACTCACTTTTAATATCAATATCCCCTTTTGAGGCGAGAAGAATAAGTAAAAAAAAAAGAGTAAAATCCAGCATCGATCTAAGTCAACTGTTTATTATTACGCCACCCCTACCTTTGGGTGGAGTCTAACTATATTATGAGAATAGCATAGAAATAGATCTAAAATTAATGAAAAGCCCGAGAACCCTGTGGCTTTTTTTGATGCTCGAGAGTATTAAGTAAAAACTGACGAACGCCTCTCCGGCAGAATGTTTGAAAGAAGAAATTTGTTAAGAAAATGGTGAATGACTTGACTCACTTGACTTAAGACGACCCCTTGTTCTGCGTCTGCCTGCTGTCATTAGCTATTTCTAGCAGACATGAAACAGAATTTGAGCGGGATATAGTTAGGCACTTGCCAAAGACTTCTCAAAGGCACTGCTCTACTAACCTGAGCAATGAGGAGCATGTTACCCTCTCCATGATGAGAGGCAGAGTAGAGGAGACAACCGAGGTATAAATCTGTTTATACTCGCCCTTCCCCTCTCATCTACGTGCTGCCATAGATGAGTTCCCGTCAAATGGTTTATCCCACTTGGTGAAGTGGTTACCGGGGTGTGGCACTTGGAGCCAGCATGTGAGAGTTGGGAAGAGAGTGAGGACCACATTTCAGTAAGATATATAAGTCAGGAGTCAAAAGGTGGTACCTCTATTTAGCTTCTCTAAAGAGAATGTAACACCTACGGGAGATATATAGGGGCAGATCTACGTGCAAACGATTGATGGTGGAGCGCCTGCAATCTTCCAGATGTCAAATGCAGCTTGGTCATCTGTGCTACACCTATTACCTCGTTGGCATGCATTTCATTCTGATGAAATTTAGGACACTCACCGTCAAGTCCCTTGGGTCCGAAGTTATTGTGGGAAAGAAGAACGAGAGGACCATGGATGTATTTGTTGCCTGACAGCGAGTGTTTGGAAGCCTGCACTGGATAAAGGGTCTGGAAACCGTTTAACATTAAATGAGAGCCACTCGTTCAACGTCAGGGGAGAAGTGGAGTGACAAACACTAAAAGAGATTCGGGAATCGCAAGCAGGAGGTTATATGTATATCTTCCACAAACTTTCAACTCGTCTTTCTTCACTTTATTGACCAATCGTTCTTGTATCATTTCTGGCGGAGCTTCGATGTTTTTCTTTAAGTTTTGTAAAAAATAGAAATTATTCTTACGGCGTTGCTGCGCCTTGAACATCTGCTGTGTTGGCAGCTTTGTCAATAACCCTCTGAGGAGCGAAGAAAAGGAATGTGTACAAAAGGATTTCCTTAAAATGAGGAGCTCCCCTTCAGGGAAATCCAAACCCCTTTCACTATCGATCATTGGGGTCAGAAGGAAGGCGAAGGCGGCAGACACATCCACCAGAAGGTTACAAACACTCGTGGAATTAACCTCGACCAAAAGTTTACTTTCGTTTGCACAATTCATGGAATTGGGGGACAAGAGAAGACCTCCCACCCTTAAGCACTCATACACACACCCACTCCCAAACGCAGGTGATTGAAAACATTTTTCTTTTGGGCCCGAAACATTGTTCGGGGCTTAAACTCAGTATCGAGCTGGTAGATGAGAAAATAGGGGGGGGGGGTAGACTCTTGGCACTTGCGAGGACACATGTTTCCTTATCTCAGCAAGGGCATGGAAAGGGCAACAAGACGTGGGAATGGCACGCTTTCAATAACCAGACGACTCTTACTAACAAGACGACACACTTTAAATAACTAGATGAAACACTTTTCCTGACCTCAAAAGAATTTAATAACTTGATACTCGTAGTTGATGACTCTCGTTGCCAATGGATTTTCAGTGAAGAGCAGCGATCCATCCTAGATAGGACTCAGACTGCTTCCAAACACCTTCGATATTTCTCGTATTATTGATGGTGCTCTTATTGGGTGTTAAATATTACACTCCTCTCCCCCCCCTCCCATTCCAAAGATAGATGCCACTTTCACGATATCCAAGCCAGATGTCTACTTCCAAACGGGGCTGAAAGATAGAGAAATAGCGACATCAGAATAGAAAAGAAGTAGAGTGAAAGAAAACATCGAGCAAAGAAAAGGAAAAATCTGAACAAATGATACGCAAAATATAGGAAATATTAGAGAAAAGGAAAATAAGTGTGTCATGATGAGAAAGAAACATATCTCTAACGACGCAAGTAATAGAACCTGAAATAAGAAATAAACCAAGAGAAAGAAAATAAAAAAGAGAGACAAACAGATATGCCTACAAATGTAAAATGTATGGTAAATAAACTAGTACATTTATTTTTATTCCGTTACTTGTTTGAAGTTTATTTAGATAATAATAAATTTATGTAAAAGTATTGTTATTTAACAATCGATCCTCTTCTAATTCCCAACGGGAGCATTAAAATAGTTACATGGCAAATACTACTGTAATCAACAGAATTTGGACAATTCAAATTCTCCTTTGTTAATTACATATATCTTCTTACTCTATTTTACTCAAGTCACGCATATATCTTCATTCGCTCGTATAAAATTCCCAACAGTTAATAGAGTTCGTAGTTTTTAAGGATCCATAGAATATACAATATAATCAAATAAACTTTAATGACCAAAAACTTTGGAAAGAGAAAGAGATCAAACATCAGAGTTTCTAATAGCTCAATTTTTTAATATTAAAGTGCTCTGAGTCACTTAATGGAGAAAAATGAAATTATGGAAAATGGAGGGAATCAAAGAGCGAAAGAGAGTGGAGAAAGAGAGAGAGAGACAAGTCTTTCGAGTTTTTTCGGTGTTGAGTCATCCGAAAATATAAATTACTCTCCCAAAGGAGACAAACAATAATGGAATTGAAGCGACTTCTTTGGGAGAAAGAGAGAAGCGAACTTATTCTCCCCATCAATAAATGACAGATAAACAAGGGAAGGAATGCCTTCTCTCGCGAGATAAAGAAAATGGGAAGAATCCTCACCTATTGCTCCTTTTTTAGCACTAAACTGAAGTCAGAAATGTAAGAAAGGAGAGACGCAAAGAAAATAAATAGGCAGATATATAATAAATAAAGAGAGAAAAGTAAAAGTGCATGCCACCTATGCTTGTAATTCTGTTTATCTGCCAAACCCCAAAGTTATAGCTTCCACATATATATATATATATATATATATATAATATTAATATAATTAAATAGGCTTAATGATTTTGCAGAGTAAGCTAAGTGTTTGCATAGCTTTGTTGCAGTAACTGGCATGAAGCGGAGGTGACTCCTATCTTCAAGAAAGGAGACCGTAGCCAACCGTCGAACTACCGACCTATCAGTCTGACTTCGATAGTCGGTAAACTCGCGGAAAGCATGATGGTGGACAAAATTACGTCGTATTTAGAGTCAAACCTGCTACTGAGGAGTTCCCAGCACGGCTTCCGAAGGCAACGGTCATGCCTGACGAACCTTGTGGAATTCTTCCACTTCGTTTTCAGTGAGCACGATCGGGACAATGCGGTGGATGTGGTCTACCTAGACTTTCAGAAAGCCTTTAATAAGGTACCACACCGCCGCCTTCTCCGGTAAGGGCAAGCGCTGGGCATAGACGGAAAAGTAGCCGGCTGGATCGAGAACTGGCTAAGTGGCAGACGGCAACGGGTGGTGGTGAATGGACAGTCTTATGAGTGGGTGCCCGTTACTAGCGGGGTGCCTCAAGGTTCTGTCCTGAGACCACTACTATTCCATATCTACGTCAACGACATGGACGTTGACATGGTTGCTAAGATTTCCAAATTTTCCGACGATACCAAGCTTGGTATGAACGTAGCAAAGGTTGGAAATACTGCCCGCCTGCAGGAAGATCTTGGGAAGATTGGGGAGTGGTCGGACACGTGGAAAATGCCTTTTAACGTGAAAAAATGTAAAGTGATGCATATCGGCCATAGAAACCCTCAATCTCAGTATATCATTAAGGGCACTGCTATTGAATCCGCCGACACAGAGAAGGACTTAGGTGTAACAATCACTAGTGACCTCAAGTTCTCGAAACAGTGCATCGAGGCAGAGAAGAAAGCCCCAAGGATGCTAGGCTACATAAAGCGCCAGTTTGGATACCATAACAAGGAGATAGTACTTTGTCTGTAAAACTCCCTCGTTCGGCTGCACCTGGGGTATGCCGTACAATTTTGGTGTCCTTCGTTTCGAAAGGATATCGTAAGGTTGGAACGCGTACAAGCCAGGGCAACCAAGCTGATTCCCTCTATCCGACATAAAAGTTATAAGGATAGACTAAGGGAATTAAATCTGTTCTCGCTGGAAACCTGTAGACTGCGTGGTCAGCTCATCGAAGTTTTCAAAAATACTTCGAGGGTTCGACAATGTTGACTACCGGGATATTTTCACACTGAGTGAGAACAGAACGCGCAATCACGGCTTCAAACTTAAACTGAAGCGTTACAACCGCAATCTGTGTGAAAAAATTTTTCACGTACAGTACCTGTGGTAAGTGGAGCGCACTTTCATTGGAAGTTGTCAACACTTCATCTGTTGACCAGTTCAAGTCAAGACTAGACAAAGTCTTGAAAAGTGGCCGTTCAGGGACGCCAAAAAATTGAGCAGCCATGTCCCTGCTCTAAAGCTAGTCCAAAGGTATCCTCTTTGAATGGACCTAAGGTCTCCTAGGGTACTTCCTTTCCTTGTTACTCCTTGTAACTTCATTTCCACTTACTCTCTCTCTTTGGTCAGTGTTTTACAGCTTCTCTACTTACAAAACCAACCAATCTTCCACTTTACCGTCACACAGGTCGAGGCAAATAAATATTTGCAACAAGTTTCTAATAATAATTAGGAATATGACCAATTTAAAATAATATTACTAAACAGAGTTAGGTGTTTCGCTTCATTAGTCCGTTACTCATTAGTAGGTAGCGGACTAAAAAAAATCAAAACCACTATCACTACCTATTTTACGTTTCTTTGCAATAAAACTGCTAATTTTGGAAGTAATATACAGTAATTTTCCTTGAAATTGATTAAAAACCCGTAAAAAGCTGCTTTGATAGCGATATCGGAGTAGCGGGTAGCGGTTTCTCAATTTTGAAAAACTAGTGCTAGTAGTGGTAGCAGTTTCAGCTAGCCAAGGTTATTCGCGTTGGTTTCTTTTAATTTTTACTATTTAAAATAGGTTTCGTTTAGAGTTGTGAACATTTCATTTATTTTTAGGCTAATTCTTGAGTTTTTTTTTAATGAAAGAAGCTGTATTCCTTAATAAAACTGATTGTCGTAGAATGAATTCTCGACGATATACCATATATAAATATTCGTTGAGGGAACTATTCAATTATATTTAGAGTGCGTAGTTTCTGGTTGACCGATATTATTTATCTTCAATATGCTTAAGAAGTGAACTGAGCTCAAGGATAATAATATGGCTACCATTAATAAAATAGAGTTTTATTAATAAAACTATCAACAACACACAAAACGGAAAATGTTGACATAGACAGAGAATGGAAAGGGTCGTGGGAATATCCAGCTTAATCCGAGGAATTAAAATTTGGGAGAGATTTAAAAAGGTAAAACAAATAAAAATTAAAGGGATGGGATGGTTGGCTAAACCATTTAAAACACAGGGTAGGGTTGACAAAAAGGTTAAATACTCAAAGGTAATGTTCAGCTTACGTAATTAAAAGTTGTTGTGCAGAGGAAGGCGACGCGAAGAAATCTTTGAACCGCTGGCGAGTTCCAGCCTAAGGGTAGGGAATAAATGATCCTGACGTGATGTCTTGGGAATGAGAACCGTTTCTTGACGAATGGACTTGAAGAACAATGGCTGTTCTACGTTGTTCTCTTCTGAACAACAGGGGAGGGGGGGGGGGTGAGAACCGTCTCTTGTCTATGGGCTCAAAGAACAATGGCTGTTCTAACGTTGTTCTCTTTCTGAACAACAGGGAGAAGGGTGAGAACCGTTTCTTGTCAACGGGCTCAAAGAACAATGGCTGTTCAAATATTATTCTCTTTCTGAACAACAGGGGGGGGGGGGAGGTGAGAACCGTCTCTTGTCAACGGGCTCAAAGAACAATGGCTGTTCTAACGGTGTTCTATTTCTGAACATCAGGGGAGGCTTTGTGGACTTGGCGTCTTGAAGGCTCAAACCTTGCCACTCAAGGGATATTGTCCTCTTCTGGACAATGATGGTGTATCGCGAGGTAGAGGGCCCTGGTGCACAAGGTGAGAACGGATCGGCGTAATGTTTCACGAAGAAAATCTGGATCTGAATCTCCTCTTAGTGGTAAAGTTTCCATATAAATATTCGAGCCTTCTTCTTGGCGTAGGGGACAATGGAGTGGGGCTTCGAGGGAATGCCCAGCCGGGCCTGAGAACAATACCTTATCTGCCCATAAGCCTAACTCAATCTGGCGAGGTCAGCGCCTGGGGCGAAACGGGAGGGGATGAACCTCCTTGGTTAATTATTTACTCAGGTGGGGGCGATAACGCGCCCGGCTTCAAGGCGAAGATGCCCATGGGTAGCAACGTGCTTCTAAACAACATGGGATAGCGGTTGAAATTAAGTGGCCTCAAACCGTTCTACTACACCCATCCATTCTGGGGGAAGTTGTCACTTCGAAAAAAAGAGAGAAGGGACAACGATAGAGCTCCGTTGTGGATAACTCGTTTTCTTGTACCGACCGTCCCTTAATGCACCTAACTAGTATTACCTCAATACATATGATTATTTTGATCTTTTGATTATAGGGGAAACTAACCTTTAATACAAACTTAATCATAAAAGGGGCATGGAGCAATGAAATGATATAAAATTAGTACATATGGGACAAAATAATTTATACGTAATTTAATGGGTACAAATATATATACATACGAGAAAAAAAATTAGACATTGAGCGTTACAAAATTCAAACATATACATTAACTAATTCTATCACAAGAGAATCTAATTTAAGTCGTACAAGACGGTATATACATACATGGAGATCCTAATCCTACGAATACAATTAATCTACACTATTTGTTAACGCATTCCTACTGAGTGTGTCAGCGACCTGGTTATCGGAACCTTTTATATAATTTATCTTAAATTGATACTCTTGCAAGAGTAAACTCCAGCGCATAATTCGGCCGTTGGAGTGTCGTACATTCCGAATCTAGGCCAACGGGCGGTGGCCAGTTCCTATCTGAAATTCTTTTCCTATCAAGTACATTTTAAATTTGTCTATAACCCAGATAATTGATAGAGCTTCCTTCTCTATAGTGGCATATCTCTTTTCGCGTGGTAATAATTGGCGACTAGCATATGAAACTGGATGACTCGTTCCGTCATCCTCATATTGAAGGAGTACACCTCCAATGCCCTCGTTGCTCGCGTCGGTCTTAATCCCAAAGGATTTTTCCGGGTTGGGCAACTTTAAAATGGGGGCAGAAATGAGCTTACTCTTGAGCTGATTAAAATGGGAAACAGCGACATCATTCCAACGTAGATGATCGGGGTAATTTTTTTTTAAAAGGGAGCTGAGGGGCGCCGAAATTGCAGCGAAATTCGGGACAAATCGCCGATAGTAAGAAGCTGATCCTAGGAATGATCTTAATTGCTTCTTAGTATTCGGGAGGGGCATGTCGGCGATTGCCTTAATCTTGTCCTCTTGGGGACCTAACTGGCTTTGTCCCATTTTGAAACCCAAGTATTTAATGGTTTCGTGGGCAAAATGGCCTGTGCTGGGGCCAATGGTGAGGCCATTTTCGCGCAGTCGCTCGAAAAGAGCTGATAGGGTGGTTAAATGGTGACTCCATTCACGAGTACCAACGTAGACGTTATCGAAGTAAAAGGATACATTCGGAAGTCCATCTAACAACCTTCTCATGAGACGGTTATAGTTGCTACAAGCAGTCACGAGGCCAAAAGGAAGGCGCTTAAATTGCAATAAGCCTTTCTCCGTTGCAAAGGCGGTATATGCTTTCACATCGGGACGGAGGGTAATTTGATAATACGCCTTGCACAAATCGAGTTCTGAGATGAACTTGGCGTTTTCAAAAAGGTGGAGGTTTTGGTCTACCAACGGGATGGACTCGGCGTCGAACACAGTTGCCGAATTTAACTTCCGGAAAGTCGATGCACATCCGATAAGAGCCATCAGGTTTCTTGACCATGACGATTGGGGAACAATAACTAGAGGTGGACGGTTCTATTATGTCTAAACTAATTAAATTATCAACTTCGGCGTTAAAAGCTTGGCGTAAATGAATCGGCATGGGATAGGGTTTTGAACGGACGGGTTCTAAGGTTGTTAATTTAATATCATGCTCGAAACTAGTAGCGCATCCAGGCTTCTCTGAAATAACGTCGTCGAACTGACATAATAGTTCTTGTAGCTGACTCTTTTGATGTGGTGTCAGCTGCGCATAGATATCCAGGTCAGAGGGTTCAAAAGACTTGCCTGGTAGGGAAGGAAGAGGGTAATGGTCATCAGGTTGGATGCACACTGTCTGTATTACATTAAGGGACTCCGCGGGATAATCCTCTTTAAGCGCCGATGTTTCGCCTAGGCTACGAACGTATCTCCATGGGCGCGTTGGGGGTACTTTTTTTCTTTGTGTTCACGGACATTCTCAGTGTCCTTGTCTTAGGCCTTATCACATAAGGGTGTTAGTACTTCACACTCTTTCTGTGCCGTCCTAAAGTCCTCGAGGAAGGGCGGCCTGAGACACAGGGTCGGAACTTACTTGGGGGCTCTGTCCTATAAGTACGGAACAGAATTGTATGGGTGCTGAAATGACTTCAGCCCAGCCATCATAATATTGACACTGCAGGTAACATCTAACGACGGGGAATTGGTTCGCCCGCCCAACGTAGTCCTTTACCACCGCAATTTTTCGTGGTTAGGGTCCACTGGGGGGAGAAGCTCGTCGGACACGATGAAACACGTGCACCCTGTGTCCCTGGCGAGAGTCGATACTCTGCAGCCGTTCACGCTGCCATCCTCAAATTTCAAAGTTCCCGGTGAACTTTTGTCCAAAATAAAATTTACCTGGCCACCTGACGGAGGGGGAGAAGTTGCTGCTTGGGTCTGCACCACCGGGAAAGCCGGGGTGGCATTAATCTGGTGAACTTGGTTGGCTGATCCGCTTTTAAGCCTAGAATTTTGGGGGCAATTCCAGCTCATGGGGTTTTCTACACCGCAGGTGAAGCATATGATTGGTCGCTTCGGGAAGAGTGATGGAGGAAAAATCTTAACGGGAGGTTTGGTGTATCGTTGTTGGTTTTGGGGGAAGAAGTTTTGGGGTCTTACGGGGCTTAGAAACTTCGTCGGCTTTCCTGGGAAGGAGCGCGAATCCTTCCTTTTTTCCTTGTTGGGGGGTTGGTGAGAAGTTCGATTCTCCTTTGGGTATAAATTATGGCTTGCGGCATAGACATCCGCTTCTTCGGTACACTCTTTGAAGGTCTGGTACTGACGATCCTTGACGAACGCGCGGATCTCCTTCGGGAGAGACGCCAAAAATTGATCACGCAACACGAAGTCTGTTAAGGACTCGTAGTCAGGATCAACCTTTGAGGATTCTAACCAAAATTTAAAATTCCTCTGAAGAATGTATCCGAATTGACGGAACGTCTGTCCTGGTTTAATACGACCTCCTCGAAATTCTTGTCGGTAGAAATTGGGAGTCATATTATGAGCGTCCAATAACTCAGCTTTTAAGGTGCTGTAGTTAATTGTACAATCAGATGGTAAAGATATGAAAATTTCGCGCAATTTACAATTTAACAAGGTATTAATCTTGCTACACCTTCAGCCTCCAGATCCATGTTATTGATCTCGAGAATCTTTTCGAAGTAGGCTTTAAATGCTCCGAAATCCTCTCCTCCCTGAAATTGAGGAGCTTAAGTGGGAGATTGGGCGGGGCTTCTGAACGTGAACTGGCTGATTGTATTTCGGCTTCTACACGAGCCATTACAATCTGATGGTGAAGCTCAGTTTGTCTTTTCCGTTCCTCTCTTTCTTCTCGTTGGATTTCTCTTTATCTTTCTTCTCGTTGGATTTCTCTTTCTCTTTCTTTTCTTTGGATTTCTCTTTCTCTTTCTTTTTTTTTCTCGTTGGATTTCTCTTTCTCTTTCTTTTTCTTCTCGTTGGATTTCTCCTTCTCTTTCTTCTCTTTCTTTTCTTTGCTTCTTTTGAAAGTACTCAATTAATTCTCTTCCGGAAAGTCCCAAGGATTCTCCTTGCGCTTTGAAGATTTCGAACTGAGTCATATTTGCACTTGGGGGCACAATAGTCAACCAACTAAAATTCCTTGCAATAAGAATTATGCCTTCTAGAGAGTTAGCCTACCTAAATCTAGGCACTGACCTATTCGTAATTGGTTTCTTGACCTAGATAACCAATGACTAAAATCACACAAAAAAAACACAAACAAATTATTATAACAGTTCCTTGAGCTACTCCAGCTTCTTAAGTTTCAAAACAAAGGGGTAGCAATCGTTAAAACAAAAGGGAACTACTATACTCTATTCTTATAACGAATAACACTATGCTTTACTCGACTGAGACCAGTGTTTGCAAAGATATAGCGTTAAACCTTACACACTTGATGCCAAATTTTAATAGTATATGTATATATATATATATATATATATATATATATATATATATATATATATATATATATGTATATATATATGTATATATATATATATATATATATATATATATATATATATATATGTCATAGAATGGACTCTCGACGATATACCATATATAACTATTCGTTCAGGGAACTATTAAATTATATTTAGAGTGCGTCGTTTCTGGTTGACCGATATTATTTATCTTCAATATGCTTAAGAAGTGGAACTGAGCTCAAGGATAATAATATGGCTATCATTAATAAAATAGAGTTTTATTAATAAAACTATCAACAACACACAAAAGGGAAAATGTTGACATAAACAGAGAATTGAAAGGGTCGTAGGAATATCTGGCTAAATACGAGGAATTAAGATTTGGGAGAGATTTAAAAAGGTAAAACAAATAAAAATTAAAGGGATGAGATGGTTCGCTAAACCATTTAAAGCACAGGGTAGGGTTGACAAAAAGGTTAAATACTCAAAGGTAATGTTTAGCTTACGTAATTAAAAGTTGTTGTGCAAAGGAAGGCGACGCGAATGAATCTTCGGTTCACTGGCGAGTTTCAGCCGAAGGGGGGAGGGGGATTAAATGACCCTGACGTGACGTCTTGGGAATGAGAACCGTTTCTTGACGAACGGGCTTGAAGAACAATGGCTGTTCTACGTTGTTCTCTTCTGAACACAGGGGGGGTGAGAACCGTCTCTTGTCTATGGGCTCAAAGAACACTGGCTGTTCTAACGTTTTTCTCTTTCTGAACAACAGGGAGGGAGGGTGAGAACCGTTTCTTGTCAACGGGCTCAAAGATCAATGGCTGTTCTAATGTTATTCTCTTTCTGAACAACAGGGGAAAGGAGGGGGGGTGAGAACCGTCTCTTGTCAACGGGCTCAAAGAACAATGGCTGTTCTAACGTTGTTCTCTTTCTGAACAACAGTGAAGGCCTTGTGGACTTGGCGTCTTAAAGGCTCGAACCTTGGCACTCAAGGGATATTGTCCTGTTCTAGACAATGATGGTAGATCTCGAGGTAGAGGGCCCTGGTGCACAAGGTGAGACCGGATCGGCGTAATGTTTCGCGAAGAAAATCTGGATCTGAATCTCCTCTTAGTGGTAAAGTTTCCATATAAATAGTCGAGCCATCCCCTTGGCGTAGGGGACAATGGAGTGGGGTTTCGAGGGAATGCACAGCCGCGCCTGAGAACAATACCTTATCTACCCATAAGCCTAACTCAATCTGGCGAGGTCGGTGCATAAGGCGCAACGGGGGGGGGGGGGAACCTCCTTGGTTAAATATTTATTCAGGTGGGGGCGATAACGCGCCCGGCTTCAAGGCGAAGATGCACGTGGGTAGCAACGTGTTTCTAAACAACATGGGATAGCGGTCTAAATTAAGCGGCCTTAAACCGTTCTATCCCACGGATGTCAAAATGTTTACAAGGAAAGGGTGATTAATTTGGTTAAAAGTACTATGGAAAAGGAAAGAGAACATAAATAACACTGTAATTATTAAAAGTATTTGCTATTTTTCTTATGCCTGAAAGGGACTCTCAGGTGTAGCT
Organism: Ceratothoa steindachneri; assembly: GCA_963969495.1. Taxonomy (NCBI): domain Eukaryota; kingdom Metazoa; phylum Arthropoda; class Malacostraca; order Isopoda; family Cymothoidae; genus Ceratothoa; species Ceratothoa steindachneri. The sequence continues at coordinate 109,357,894 of OZ018329.1, forward strand.
GTTTCCTTGGAGACTTCTTTACTTGCCGCCCTCTTGCCTCTTTCCTGTAAGGTGGAGGGCACCTGGTAGGGCCCCTACGCTCCCTGACTTAGTTCAGAGCTCCCTAAGACAGGAGAGGTCGTGTGAGGTGCGTTAATTGTGTGAGATTTGGCCTGTCTATAGGTAGGTGTTTGGTGATATCTGGTCTTTTGTTGCATTTAGCGCATGTTGGTATCGGGGTGAAGTGTATTCTGTGTTTGTATTGATGTAGTATGGTGGAGTGTCCTGCCCTGAGGTGAGAGAGAAATACTCGGTGTAGGCTTTTATTTGATATTTTTATTAACGGTGGGATCAGTTATGATGCTGTTTGGTGGTAGTGTGTTCAAATGTCTTTGGGTGAAAGTATTGTCAATGTGTTTGATTAGGTTAAGGTTTGGTGGTGGGGAGGAAGATTATTGTAGTGGTATTAGAAGATTTGTGCTGTGACTTTTTTCTTGCGTTTGGGGTGCGTGCTTTGCTGTCAGATGGGGGTTTGGTAAACACGGGTAAATGCTCTGCTGAAGTGTTAGGGCTGTAGGAGATATTCTCGTTTAATTCCACTTTAAATAGAAAAAAATATATGTTACATATAAATTCTGTCAAAATTCTTCTTCTTACTCTAATGCCTACAGTAGCATTTCCACAAAAAAATATTTAAACACAGCACCAAACGCAACGGCGATTTTTACAATAGGTAACAAAATTATACTTGTTCTAGACATAAAGGAACGAATTCAAGCCAAGCCCCAATTGTGAAGCCAGACTAATTCTCGTTCCACGGCAGGAAGGGGGTTCTAGATGGTTCTAGAATGGACGAAGAAAACCAGGAAGTTAATTTAAATGTTTGTGAGATAGACTGGAAATCTGTATAACCCACCGGAGTTATATAACTCTGGTATTGTTGGGTATTGGGCGGAAGAGTAATCGGTAGCAGGTAGAAGAAATGATTGAAGACAAGGGTGACGAGGAAGGCAATGAAGATCTTCGTCAGTCGTAGATTCAGGGGTCGGAAATTTGCTTTGCAAATCTTCAAGGACAACTTTGCATGAAGATTAAATAAATACAGCCATGAGGAAGAGCTTATATTTTCACCCAGGAGAACATAAAAAAATATGACTAGAAGGAATACTGCAATGTACGCAGCGATAGTATGCGGTATGTATAGAAATGAGTGGCCTCCTTCCACAACATCGGGCACATCGGATGGACGCTCTTCATCCACGCTAAGCAAATAGATAAATTTAACAGCACTAAAAATAACTGAACCAATTGGATATTTCCCCTCTCACTTTTGTCCGTCAGTCCACCCATCCCACTTCCTCTCTATCAATAGATCCCTTTGCAATCTCCTCGGATAATTTTTCTTGCACACACTTTTGCTTCCCTTTACTTTATCAATTTCTTTACGAACTTTTTTTCATGGCCGCTAGGCTTTTTTCAAAAGAATTTTGTGTTCATTATCTCAAATAATAATAATAATAATAATGATAAAAGCTTTACCTGGGATTTATTAGACGCTGGCAAATATTCACCCACATATCTGAAACCTCCTCGCTAAAGCATAAGGCATGAATAATGTTGGCTTCTGGTTTTAAAGCATGGATTTAGCAACTGAATGCTGACAGCAAGAGGCAAAGTGTGTGAAGAGTGGAAAGGATGAAAGCGAAAGTGAACATGAGTGGGAGTGAGGAGGCCAAGGATCCGGTATAATACGCGGTTTTAATGCATATTACTCCTGGACTTATAATCTTTGCATATAACTTGCATGATTGGGAAGGTTAAACTTAATTTAATGCGATGACATGTTCACAGGACTCATCCCCCTTGAATGGGGGTCAGAGTACAACCTAACTCTGAGCAAGCAAAGAAAAGGAAAGAAAACATGAGCAATGGAACCCGACGGCTGCCAGCATTAGTGAGGTTGAAAAATATTTGCAAAGTAAATCATTTATTGGCAGGAATTTTCACCACTCAACTAAAACCCTCGACAGCGATTAAAACAAGAAAAACGACATTAAACCTAAACTATAATTAAAGTAGCTAAAATGTTTTTTTTTTGTGCAACTGTTCAAATTTTGTTAATTAATATTGTATTTGAAGTCAAAGTTTTTTTAAAATTTATGGTATATTATATATGCGACGAGGAATCTGTAGAAAGGAAGCTAAGGATAATAATAAATTTCTAAAACCGGGAAAATAAAAAAAAGGAACATCTATTGCTAAAAATTGAGACAAAGTGTATGAAATTATATGACATTGAAGATTAAACGTAACACTAATAAAGAATACCCATTGAGTAATTATAAAATAAAATAATTCGAAACCAAGAAAAATATTCGAAAGACAGGTATTCTATTTGGTCATAGTTGTAAAAACCAGGGCTGTGGAGTCGGAATCAGAGACAATTGCGGTGGAGGCACAGTCATAGTTTTATTCTGATTTATGACCTTACGACCTTCAAATCTTTCAATAACTTTAGTAGGACTTTGGCAATTATATCATTCGAAATAAAATGGTTTTAAATCTCGTTAGAATCGGCCGAATAGTTATGATGTTATTGCGAATAAGTCTCTGGTTAATCTTGGGAGGATTTTGGCGGTTATATCATTCGAAATAGAATGTAAAACAATATAATGGTTTCAAATTCTGTTAGAATCGGCTGAATAGTTACAATTTTATTAACAATATAATTCCCGGGCTATCCTTGGGAGGACCTTGGCAATTATATCCTTTGAAAGAAAATAGAGAACAACATAAGCCTTTCAAATTTGGTTAAAATCAGCTGAATAGTTACAATGTTTTACCCCCCCCCAAAACAAAGCAAAATGGGGCCTGACCGACATTGTAAAATACACATAGAGTCGCCGTGACTAAAAATATATACTTCTTCCTTCTTTTCCATTTTGCCCATTTAAATGGGCGCAATATATGCATTGTTCGTTTTGTTGAAAATTTTAATGTTTTCTTTTAAATATTTTTTCTATGACTACAGGCTCATAGAAAACGTTAAAATTTTATCTGGCAACATCCACTATCGAATTCATATGTAAACATACTATTTATCGTGAAATAAAGTTACCAGGGTTGCTCAACACTTAGAAAATGTCTACCAGAAGGTAAGTTCCATGTGATAACTATTACTATGAAGAATAATTTACTACTATTTACGGTTAATACTGTACTCAAGTGATTAATTAATGATATAGACACCTAAACACTGCCTGTAGTTTTAATAATATATTTTTGTGGCTGATTGAATGTAGCTGCCCATTTGACTGGGCACCATGGTGGACAATATTTCAGGTTATACCAGGTAGTCTCATTTTCACAGTACCTTTTGCTCCATTGTATGTGTTACTTAGGCCTAATACTCATAAATGTTATGCTAGGGTGTAAATATATAGTTTTATTTTATATATAAACTTTTTTTTATTATTAAATTATCAATACAATATTTTTCTGTAGCCTTGAAACCTCCTGATGATGGCATGGACTCCGATGTAGATGACTCAGCCGAAGAGCTTGTCGATATTGGGCAAGAGAATATAAAACTTTTGGGAGCAAGTGTTTTGGCAAGGCCTCGGCATATTAAATTTAAGGAAAATATACACACAGCGGCATGCAAGAAATAAATGGACACCCATGGTTTTATGATAAAATTATTTGATTCCTTAACAATCGAAATACTCGTGGAGAGCCATCCTTATCATGGAGCTCTCCAATAATTTGGGGTGAGTGAATTTCAGCCCAGTTAGAAGTTAAAGTTTGTACCGTAGTACAACTGTAATTAATGTACAATTGCATTTTGTGGTTAATAATTGTATGAATAATGATATGTAGGCCCCTATATAATATATAATTAGAGGGTAAATATTGAAGTTTTGTTTTTGAATATGGGAAATGTTTGAAGACATGCAAGGTAGAGAAAGCTAAAGAGAGATGCAAACTTCCAACAAAAAATGAAGTGTAAGAAGCCTACTTACACATGAAGCACCTCGAATTTTGAAAAAAATATATGCAAGTCCGCTATTGAAACTAGTGCCACATAATACAGTTATTATGAATAAATGGTCTAATGAAGGACTCCTCTTATTGATGTCTTCAAAGTGTTTTGGAACAATGAGCTAATGGATCTTATTAAATGAGAGACAAACAAACCTATATCACCAACGGAAATTTGGAAATGATTTGGCAGTTTCTATTACGGAACTCTACACAGTATTGGGTATTCTACTGTTATCTGGATACAATATGGTGAGCACATTTTCCAATGCATAATAATGACTTAGCTGTTTGCCAATTATTTTTTTTATATTGAAATATTGCTTATAGCCATTTGTATTTACAGGTACCAAACCGCCGGCTCTTCTGGTCGAGAGAGGTAGATAGATACTGGAAACCTTGCTGTCATTCAATGTGGAATGAATGTGAATAGATTTAAGGAAATTATTTGAAGCCTCCATTTTGTGGATAATACTAAACAACCAGTAGAAGATAAATTTTTTGAAGTTCGACCATTATTTGAGCCCTTCAACAAGGTATTTTTAGATGTTTCTCACCATCTTTCGATGTCATGGGAAATTAATGAAGCAATGGAGCCTTATTATGGACAAAACGGGCTAAATCACTTTATTCGAGGAAAGCCTGTAAGGTTTGGGTATAAGATATTGTGCCTATGTTATCATGAGGGGTTTCTTATTATATTTGAGCTATATTAAGGAAAAGATACTGGTCGCGAAACAGGTATGAGTGTTGGTTGATGAATCTGTAGTAGTAACATTGGCATTGGAACTAGTTCCAAAAGGGAGTCATGGATACATAGATAACTTTTTTACCATCCTTCCTCTGCTTAAATTACTCCGGGAAAAAGATATAAATACCACAGGTACGATTCTGATATGATAAAAAGCAGAGAGAGGTGAAGCAGAAGTTAAAATTGGTCAAAAGAAAAACATCGTAGTTTGCCATTAGCAAGATATAGGATGTAACTGTTGCTACAAATAGAAAGGATGCCATTTCTCTTAGTATAGGTAAATGCAAGCGATGGTTAAAATATCAAGTGAATTCGTAGTTCTACCACTCCAATGACAATACAGCAGTGCAATCAAGGTTTGGGAGGAGTGGATCTGTTTGATCAATTTCGAGCAAAGTATAGAGTGACATTCCATTAACGAGTCTGGTACTATCCACCAATTACATTTGATCTAAATGCTTATATTGTCAATGGATGGATTCTTTACCGAAAGATCCATAATAACATCACTGAACTAGAATTCCTAGGAGAGTTTGTACAGGTTCTTTTAAAACTTGCTGATGTGCCTGATAAATTCGTGCCAATCAAAATTCCTGATGCAATACGGTACGACCAAATTGATCATAACATTGTGATGGTGAAACAACGTAGGTGTGGTGTTTGGAAAAAACTGTCAAACCAAAATGTACAAAGTGCGATGTGGCATTGCATGTTCAATGCTGGGTCCAATATCATTATAAGCCAAAATAATAAAATAAGTATGTCAATCTAATGAATGATAATAAAAATCTTTGTAATGTTATTTACTTACAACTCAGGATTTAGGAAATGTTTAATACCTCCCTCCTTTTTTCTCTCTCTATCTATCTAGTTTTTTTTTTTCTCTCTCTCTCTCTCTCTCTCTCTATATATATATATATATATATATATATTTAGGGAATAAATTATTTTGTTAGTACAAGTTATGTGCAGCATTAGGTAAACTGTAGCCTCAATAAAATTCGATACATACTGTAAGCTGCATAGCACCCATTTAGATGGGCGTTGCATAACTCGGGGGACATTTCATGTATTTAATATGTAAATTTTAGCAGCAGTTATCATTTTGATTTATTAGATGTTATATATCTAAAATTAACTAGTTTGTTAAGGTACAAAGGGTATCATGCTCTAATGGGTTAAATCAGATAGTACAAGAAAAGACAAAGCGAATGAAAACTAAGACAAATGAACCTTTTAATGCAAACTATGAAAAATATCAAAGATAATTTTATTGAGCTGATGAAGAAACACTCAAATACAGGAGGTGGAAAAAATAATTGGACTAGTAGAAATTTAACACCAATATTTCAATAAGCCATTATATTATTGGAAATACATAGTTTTATTTATTAACTTTAATAAATATTTGTATTTCTTTTTCAGATCGTGGTATAGATGCTAAGATGCGTGGCCTCACTGAATTCAAATAGGGCAAATTGTTGGATTAGAATTGCAGGAGCTTCAGTCACCAAAACAGCTAAACTGCTTAGTTTTTAGAGATCTACCATATCAAGGACCATGACAGAATTAAAAAAAGCAGGGCAAAACCTCTAGCAGGAGGAGAAATTCTGTCAGGAGTACGAGGTCGCTGAAAGAGACCAATGAGTGTCGATAAGAATTGTGATGAAAAATCCCCGGACAACTGCCACTAAAGTAATTGCAGAGTTGAAGCAACATCTCACTAGCCCAGTTTCAACCAAAACTGTTCGCCCTAAGCTCAATAAAGCCGGATATTATAGAAAACCCGCCATCAAGAAGCCTCTGCTTTCTCATCAAAACAATCATAAAAAGCTGAACTAGGGTAGAAATAATAAGGACTGGTCGACAGGTCAATGGAAACAAGTAATATTCTCCAACAAGTCCAGCTTTTCTCTTTTCCCCACTGCAGGGCGAGTTTATGTGTGGAGGCAGCCCAGGGAAGTTTTTAATCCTGGCTGCCTTCTTCCTACAGTGAATCTCGGAGGAGGGTTTGTGATGGTTTGGGCAGCCATATCTTGAAACTCTCTTGGTAGGATCATTGGTAGGATCAATAGCAACGAATATCTGAATATTTTGCAAGATCAAGTCTATCCGATGGTACAGACATTATTTCCTGATGGTGAGTGTTTTTCCCAAGATTGCAATGCCCCAATGCACATCGCTCATGTGGTTAAGAATTGGTGCGAAGAGCATTGAGGTGAGTTACAACACATGGAGTGGCCTCCACAATCTCCAGATCTTAATATTATTGAGCATTTTTGTTGCGTTTTGGAGCGACAAGTTAAAAGTCGCTACCCTCCACCGTCGTGTCTGAAACAGCTCGATTAGGTTTTGCATGAAGAATGGCTTAATATTACTCTCAATAAAGACAGGAAGCTGTATGAATCAATTCAAAGACGCATTGGCGCTGTTCAGAAATCAAAAGGAGGACCGACTCTGTATTAAATAAATATTCATTGAATTTAACACGTGTTCCAATTATTTTGTCCAGCCTCTGTATAATCGCTCTTGTAAAATATCACTACATGAGCGTATTCAAACCTACCCTACAGCCATGATAATAACTGCCTTTCCTCTGACTTAAAAGGCAGTGTTGAATGATTATTTTCCGCTTTGAAATTGATAAAATTATATCTTAGAGCTTTAATTAGGCAAGATCTTGCAGGAGCTATATTATTCCTAAAAAATAATAATAAAATAAATTTTTAGCAATTTTTTTTGTTATTTCCTAATTTTTTTGTTTTTTTTGCACATATATATATATATTAGTATATATTTTCTATTTTAAATTTTCGTTTTAATTAGACATATTATGATTTTTTCCCAAAAGTCTGAATTTGGTTTCCTTTTATAATTTTTCTTTTCCTATGGCATACTTTAGTTTATTCAACCACTTTAGCTGATAATTTATAAAATATGAGTTTTCATGCAATAATAGATTTTTGAGATTGTCTTAGATAGAACCCAGATTTGAAGTCGGAGTTTGAGTCGGAGTCGGAGTCAGAGTCGAAATATTGTAAATCTAAGGAGTCTCTGTCGGAGTCGGGTTTTTAGCCTACCGACTCCACAGCCCTGGTAAAATAAGGAAATATAAAAAGAGAATTCATCGATAATGAAGGTTCCGTTATTTAGCTGCTTTTTTATAATTTTGTCGGTTGTATAGAGAAAATGTAATAATCCGAAGGAGATATGTCTGGCGAGGGTTAGCAGAAGCGGCATCAGCTCCCAAAATCGATTACTCATTGTATACCCCCCTAAAATCGAGATGTGTTAACGTGCATTGCCTTGCACGTATACACACACCAATTTTGGAGGCTCTCCATTGAGGCAGCTTGAGTCCTTGTTTATTGCTTTGTCTATATTTTATGTCTATTTTTTATAAACAATAGATTCGCTATCAAAGATTCTTGATCCGAACGCACTTGAATTGAAGAATATTCAATAAGCATAAATATACTTATATTTTCACAGGAGAAAATATCTCTAAAATAGAGAGAAAATATATATATATATATATATATATATATATATATATATATATATATATATATATATATATATGCCCGGGTAAAATGTGCCTCCGGAAATAAAGTAAAACGGATTTGATCTTTTTTGTTTTTATTCTTCATAAACAATATTCTCATTCAGCAACGCTACAGAACTTCTTGGTACACATTATTCTTACTCTTTTCTTGTGAATCATATACAATCCGATTACTTTTGCTTCCGACTATAGAGCAATCAACATAGAGTTGACCATAAAAAACAGGGTACCTCTAATTGCAACTATGCTACTAATAGAGTATCACCTTACGATTTTATCTTAATTCACAATGCAAAACTTACACGGATTGGGAAATGTAGTCTTCTTACTCTGATGGATTGAGGGGTATTCTTTGAATGAAAACAACCTCTATTTTCCACTTCCAGTAAGAATGGTTGCCTCTATGAACGGGAGCATAAAATTCTTTTCCACCAGCCCAGTGCCATTATAAAGTTTTTTTGGATCCAAATTACGAAACAAGATTATTTAGTTACTACCTCCAGTTAAACTTGATGCTGAAGTATGTCAGGAGGTTCTAGTGAGTTTAAGAACTCCGTAGAATAATCGAATATTTTATCATGATCCGAAATTGTATCAGTTGACTTGTAGATTTTTGACTTCCTAAGCGAAAAACCATTAGATGTTTATTGATTCTGCAGACAGTGTTCTTATTCGGAGCTTGTCGTAGAATAGGCTCTCGAAGATATACCATATATAACAATTCGTTGAGGAAATTATTCTACTATTTCGAGTGCGTGGTAATCTGATTGACCGAGGTGAGTTTAAATGGAAGGGGGGGCCTGGAGAGGCTTATTTATCTTCAATATGCTTAAGAAGTGGAACGGGGTACAAGGATAAATAATATGGCTACCATTAATAAAATAGAGTTTTAATAATTAAACTATCAACAACACACAAAGAAAATGTTTACATAAAGGGCGAATGAAAAAGGGTCGTGGGAATATCAGAATAATCTGAGGATTAAGATTTGGAGAGATTTAAAAAGGTAAACAACAAAAATTAAAGGGGGGAATGGTTCGCTAAACCATTTAAAGCACAGGGTTGCGTTGAAAAAAGGTTAAATGATTAAAGGTAATGCTCAGCTTACGTAATTACAAAGTTGTTGTGCAGAGGAAGACGATGCGAAGGAATCTTCGGTCCACTGGCGATTTCCAGCAGAAGGGTTCTTCGGGGGGTTGTCCTTAACGAGGGGGGAAGGTCTGTCTTCGAGGAGTGAGAGCGAAGTGGGGCTCGAAAGTACGAGCGATCTTTGTGACAGCAAATCGGAGATGTTCTAGATGAACAATGGAGGTTATTGTTGAAACCAAGCGTTGTCTTAAAGAACGTTAAAAAGGGGGAAATTAAATTATCCGCACGTGATGTCTTGGGAACGAGAACCGTTTCTTGACGAACGGGCTTGAAGAACAATGGCTGTTCTAACGTTGTTCTCTTTCTGAACAACAGGGGCGGCGAGAACCGTCTCTCGTCAAATGGGCTCAAAGAACAATGGCTGTTCTAACGTTGTTTTCTTTCTAAACAACAGGGGGACCTTGTTGACTTGGTGTCTCGAATGCACGAACCTTGGCTCACAAGAGATATTGTCCTCTTCTGGACAATAAGGTGGTTCTCGAGGTAGAGAGTTCCTAGGGGCACAAGGGAGACCGGATCGGTGTGATGCCTCACGAAGATAATCGGGATCTGCTTCAATTGGGAAAAGCTATTGTATAAATACCCGGAGCCATCTCCATGGCGTAGGGGATAATTGAGTGGGGGACTTCAGGGAAATGTCCCAGTGGCGCCTAGGAAAATACCTTATCGGCCCATAAGCCTAATTCAATCTTGCGAGATCGACGTATGGAGGCGAAAAAGGGGGAGTGAACCTCCTTGATTAAACATTGGCTATGATGGGAGATAACGCGCTTCTGCTTCCTCCCGCATGCAGGATGCACGTGGGTGAGCATGTGGGTAAGCATGGTTAACATGTGATAGAGGCTGAATTAAAGTGGCCTCAGACCGTTCTATCACAAAGCCAATATATCTCTTTCACACAGCGAGTTCTATATTTTGTAATTTTGCTGAAGACTGGGTAATATCTTTACTTTCAAATTATTAATAGTACTAATAATCATGCATACAAGAGATATTTATATTCTACCATCAACATAAAGAGGTACTCGTACTTTGCCCTCTCCCATTATCAGAATATTTTTAACAAATTGTGCGAACAGTTAATCACCAAAGGGCTCTGCTCTCATACTTGTGTTAGAGACAGGGTTCTAATATTTCTACACAAAGAAAATGTCTTTCAGATAGGCTCAGATCTCATCTGTCATGGTTCCTTTAGGGTTCACTGGAAGCGTCTGCCTGAAATCACCTTACAGCAAACGAGTGCTATTTCCATAGGAGCACTATAATCTATAAAGTCTCTTATTGTCCTGCCTAATGATTTTAAGGCTCTCTTATGAGCTACTGAAAGACTTACACGGCTTTGCCCTGTTAAATACAATCATATAGGTTGTAATTCTTGCATTTATCACAGATTATTCCTTAACCAATGCTACATCACACCACTTCTCTGTAGACAATATTCTTCGTCTTCCCTTGTGGTGCAAGGAAAAATAGGTTGCTTTTCCTTCGCACACGAGAAAAAGGATCTAGAATAAAACACATATTAGAGGGTGGTGTCGATTTAAGTAATTTAAAAATAAAGGAGCATGGTCTTTGTGTTTAAAAATGAGGAAGCAGTCGTCAACATATCTTTTAAACATTAACTGTTCAAATTCAACGGGACAGTTCTTTAACCAGTTTTTTTCATGGTAAGAAAGAAAAGTGTTTGCAAAGCTATGACCTAATGGAGAGCACATGACCATCCAACCTTGTTGAAGGTACAGAATATCATTAATTAGATTTAAATAAATACGCAATTGGATTTAAACAACTGTTTATGAGTTCTATCGATGTGGTCATTGTTTACAAATGTTGCTGTCCTGGAAACTTGTAAAATCATAACAAATACCCTTTACCAATCCAAGGATAACGTCTTAGGTTTAACCAAGTCTCTTTTTTCAACTCTCTTATAGGTGAAAGTAGAAAATACAGTGTTCCTTTTTAATGAGATTCTGTACCTTCTATGAAGATTGTCATTGTTAATGATCGAAACGTCTGGAAATTAAATGTTTGGAACTATTACGTGGGTCTTCATATTCCTCATATATATATATATATATATATATATATATATATATATATATATATATGTTATATTGGAGTCCATAGCTGTGGCAGCGTTATTAATTTTAACTTCTATTTCCTTAATATTTCTTTCAATTAATTTAAAGGGGTCTTCGAGGCAAGAAAAAACATCCACGAATGACATGCTCTATTCCTAGATGATTTCAACCATGTTAGGTCATCTTCTGGGAATTAACAGAAATGGAATTATTCAAAAATTGGTACATTATATATAGTATTTCTACGCGGACATAAGTATTACAAAAATTGGTCAATCATGGCGCGGGAATTTTTTAAGGGGAAACTAAGCGCTACATGAAACATAAAATTGGAAGGCTCAGATTGCCTGACTATTTGTCGCTCCGATCTAGTTATCTGGCAAAGGAGGCAAAGGAAAATGAGGCTTGAAAACATGCTTCTTTAACGGCGGTCAGCTCGGAGACGCCAAGATGTCGGGAGTATGTTTTCCGGCTAAAGTTGCACGTTAATTGCCGGTTTCTTCATTTGAATAATGACGGCTTTGGCCATCCTCAATCTTCTGTGATTTTGGAGTCTCAGGATGATGGAGGTGTCCTGATTCAGTTTTTCACTGGTTAGGGTAGTGCCATGGGAATGGGCGTGTTTTTTAATCGCGCCATCTTGAAGGTGAGCTGTCAGTCTCCTTAACAGGGTTGTGGAGGTTACGCCGATGTACTTTGAATTGCGGTGTTCGCAGTCACCAACTTTGCACGAATTTTCGTACATAACGTTAGTCTCCTGGAGTTTGCTCGTTGGAGGGAGACACCTATTCTTCAGGATTCAACTACTTGTTTTCTTGGTCTTGTAGTATATAATTAGATTAATATCCGTATTAGGGTCGGTTGAGGTCATGTTACGATGGAGAATGGCTTTGAGAGCCTTTTCATCTTCACGGTAGCCGGTGTTCATATTGGCCTTATAATAAGGGTCGATATTACTTTTCTTCGTAGTAGACCTGACACCAGGGCCAACAGCCAAGTTCATTTTCTCTTTCATAGTGGCGTCGATGGATTCTTGTAGGTAGCCGTTGTTAACGAGAACTCGGGAAACCCTCTTGAGTTCGTGATCAACAGCCATCCACGAGGATGAATGCGAAATTGCCCTGTTAACTAAGGCATTGATGACTGATCACTTGTAACGTTTAGGACACTCAGAAAAACCGTTTAAGCAGAAGATTAAGTTCGTGGCCTTAACGTATACTTGGGTCACAAATTTGGACTCCTGGGCACTTATGAGGATATCAAGGAAGGGAAGGGATCCTTCATCTTCTGTTTCGTGGGTGAAATCTAGACACGAGTTTTTCTTGAATGTTTCAACCAGGCCGTTCACTTGTTCAAGGTTATTCGTATTCAAAATTATGTCATCGATATAACGCGCATAGATGGGAGGCTTGGGAGTTATATTGTTCTTGAAAATCTTGTTCTCCACTGAGCCCATGTAAAAGTTGGCAAAGAGGATGTCAAGGGGTGACCCCATCGTGACGCCATCGATTTGCACGTACATTTTCCCATCGGGACCGTAAAACGGGGCTTCTTTTGTGAATGCTTGGAGGAGCTGTCGGAATATTTCACCATTTCTGAAGATTAGGCTCAGTGACATGCATACAATCGGCCAGCCCTGATCAGTGCTTAGTTAGAGCTCATTAAAAAAGCTTCTCTTTGCGCATTTTTTGGAACGCCTCTTTTTTGATTTTACGCCAACTTTTACACGCTATAACTTCGCTCCTTTAAGTCAGATTGGACTCATTAGAAAATGGCATGTCTGTGTTACCTGTTGCCGCAGACCTTAAGGGAACGCTTATTGCGATTTTACAACCTACGGAAAGTAGCCGAGTCAGTACCTCGAGGGACAGTAGCACCTAGGAAATCAAGCTCTGGCGGCAATAAAAAAAATGAGTGTACGAATTTAACCCTTAATGAAACGAGAAGTGATGTCGAACCTATTTATATCTGCTACGTAAATCAAGAAAAGGCATTCCAAACCTTGGAGGACGTCGCAAGAAGAACGGTTTATAAATGCCTGCATGAGGATTTGAAACTCCCTTGTTGCCCTCGCCTCGAAGAATCCCCTCCTTACCGACAGCATGAAACGGTAAAGGCTGAAGTTCTGTAGGAAATATCTTTAATCGACCCCTAAACTGTGGAAAAAGGTAATGTTCAGTGATGAATGTACCTTCAGGCTGGTCAGGAGTGCATCAAAGACTGTGCTACTTCTGAGGGGGGTCTCGCGGTTTGACCCCAAATATACCATGTTTTAGTGGAAACATGGGCAAGGGGTGACCATTTTTCCTTCACAAAAATGAAAACCATGATAAGTGCCAATTATTTGGAAGTGTTACTTGATCATTTGCTGCCTCTCTGAGAAATATATGAGTGTAGCACACATTTTAAAATGATAGCGCCCCTTCCTACAGGTCCAAGGCAGCTAACAACTTTGTTAAAGATAATAATATTAGTGTTTTAGAGCGACTAAGTAAAGTATAGTGAGCCAAAAATTATTGGATTCTCTAATTGTATCTCACAAGCATTTTACTGTGTAGATAGAGAGGCTAGCAACACATTTTTGCGTAATAATTTCAGGAATTTATTACATAATGTAGGATCAGATCAGTTATTGATCTGTATTATTGATATAAATTTAATATAAGTTGTCTGATCATTTTCCAAGTTACTCACTAAATACATTTCAAAATCAAATCTGTTTTGGGGACAGGTTCATTGTTCATCTGGTTTCTCCTACCTCTTAATTTTCTTCATTAGGATTACCGGTTTCTTTTTCTTGTTCAGTTCCTCCCGTTTGATTACCGGTTTGTCTTACCGTTTTGAATTACCTATTTATTTTATCTCTTAGGATTATCGCATTGGCTTACCTATAGATTTTCTCTATGTACGATTACCGGGCAGATTTGCCGTTTCTTTTTCACCCTTGCGATTAACGGTTTGTCTTAGCCATTTATTTGTTCCAATATGATTACCGGTTTTTCTTAACTATACATTTTCTCCCTTGTGGTTATCAGTTTGTCTTACCAATTCACTTTCTCTCTTCCGATCGTCGGTTTAACTTACCCATTCTTCTTTTGCCTTAAAATACATATTCATTTTGTCCAATGCAATTAACGGTTTATATTATCTAATAATTTTCTTCCTCACGATTACCAGTTTGCATTACGCTTCACTCTTTCGTAAAGTCACTGTTTTATTTTACAAGCTCATATTTTCATAGGCATAAACTACCTATTTAACTGTGACCTTACAAATAGCGGTTTGTCTTACCTATTCCTTTTTCCTTTACGATTACTAATTTGGCTTAGACATTCATTTTCTGTATTAGGATTTCAAGTTTGTCATACCTTTTCTCTCGCACATATGATTACCGGTTTCTCTTACCTATTCATTTGTTCCCCTATGATTACCGGTTTATATTACCAATTTTTTCCCTTGCAATTATTGGTTTCTCTTACCTCTTCATTTTCGATTATTAGTTTGTTTTACCTATTTATTCATTTTCTCCCTTATAATTACAGATTTGTCATAGCTATTCATTTTCTCCCCTTTGAATACCGATTTATCTTAACTATTCATGATCTCACTCATGATTAGTGGATTTCCTGATTATTTATTTCACCCCTTACGATTATCAGTTTGAATAGCCGATTTATTTTCTTCGTTATTATTACTGGTTTGTCTTATATAAGCATTTTCTCCCGTACGATTATCGGTTTGCCGTTCCTTATAATTACTGGTTTATCTTACCTATTAATTTTCTCTCTAATGATTACCGGCTTGTCCTACCTATTTCATTTTGCCCTAAGACTAAGAGTTTTAATTATGTACTATTTTCCCCTTACGTCCTTCGGGTTGACCTACCTAGAATTCTCCCCTACGATTACCGCTTTATGATATATATTCATCTTTACAAAGCAATAACCTTTTAGCTTTCCTATTAATTTTTTTCTCTTATAATTACGGTTTGAGTAACCTACTCATTTGGATCTAATGAAGACATCTAAGCTTATCTATTAATTTTAGGGAACAAGATGTGTCTTACCTATTCACGTTCTTCCACGCAAATATTGGGTTAAATTAGCTCTTCATTTTCTCCTTTACGCTTACCGGGCTCTCTTACCGAATCATTTTCCCCATTACGATTAATGTTTTGTCTTACATACATATTTTACTCACTTTCGATTACGTGTATGCTCTCCTTCTTTATTTTCTTCCGTAAAATTAGCAGGTTTTCTTACCTATTCATTTTCCACTTACGATTACGGGCTTGGCTTACTAACTCATTTTCTCCATTATGATTTCCTGTTTGTGGTAACTATGAATTTTTTCGCTACCGGTTTGTTTTATCTATTCCTTTTCTCACTTTATAGTTTCGATTTGTCTTACATATTTCTTAATTTTCTCTCTTATTATTACCGATTTATCTTACCGATTCATTTATTCCATCATGATTACCGGTTAAACTTACCAATTCATATTCATGCCCACGATTAATGGGTTTACTGCATTATTCAGTTTTTCTCCTTACAATTATTGGTTCGTATTACTTATTCGTTTTCTCCCTTATGATTACCGGTTTGTACTACCAATTCATTTTCCTCTTAAGGTTACAAGTTTGTATTAATTATTATTTTTCCCATTACTTTTATCGCATTGTCTTATCTATTTTTCTCCCTTAAGATACCTATTTGTGATACCTTTTTTTACCTATTACTTTTCTGCCTCAAGATTAGCGGGTTATGCTGACCATTCAAACTTTTTTACGATTCCTGGTTTATCTTACCTATTCATTTCTACATTACAATTACAAGGTTGTATTACATTTTCATTTTCTCGATAAATTGGATTGGCATGGCTTACTTATTCATTTTATTCAATATATTTAACGATTTCTCTTACCTATTACTATCTGTCGTAGAATGACCTACAAACATATATGTTTACTTCTACCCGAAATGAGTGGGTGCTCAAGGTCAAAGTAGGGGCAGGGGGGAACAACCTTCCCAAATTGAGTGCGAGGAATTTAAATAACAAAAAATAAAGTGCGGTTAGCCGTTACTAAACTAATGAAAGCTGCGAGCTATAAGGTTTATGAAAATATAGAAGCAAAAAAAAACTTAATTATTTACACAGTATATACAATCAATATTTACAAAGAAATAATGGCAATGGATAATTGATGTTTACAGTAATCGATCTAACAGAGTTACTTGGAACGAACAGGGGCGAGCTCTAAGTGAGTGTTTTGGAGGTAACAACGAGCCTTGGTACCTATGTGAACAGGGATTACTGGCAAGGATGTCACAGATGATTCGTCTCTGCCTGGAGATTGGTTGGTCATTCGAGGGACTTAAACCTCTAGTAGTAAACTAACTGTATGGAGTATTCACACTGAAAGAAATTTATCGATACCAAGGATGGGCCAATTGACTAGGGCTCAGATCCTTCAGTATAATTATAGCCTTCAGGCTCGTAGGAAAAACGGAGCGCGATCGAGAATGACGTGTCTCGTTGAGAATGGCAAGACTATACTGTTGATGCCCAATTGGGATCAACAATATATAGGGACCAGCCGGAACCGTTACTGCCTCAGGACAAGGGGGGAAGGCCTCTCCTTGGTCAAACACGGCGCTGAGGGATGGGAAATACCCCCGCGAGAGTTTCCTGATAACGCCCCGGGAAGCGAAAGAGGCGCGCGTTTGACATTCCAATCCTTTTTTTATCGCTGAAAGCAGTTTGATATTCGTACTGTTTCTACGCCTACGCTCAGCGTTACCTGACCTTGTAGTTTTTACGTAGCACATAGCGGCAAGGAACCTCTATTCTCGACGTTATCTGTTTGCTTTACGTGTTTATTATCCGCCTTACAATTTATTTTCACCGATTCATTTTCTCCCTTATAATTACGAGTTTGGATTACTTATTTATTTTGTCCTTATTTTTTATCCCTTACAATTTCTAATTTTTCCTTTCTATTTCATTTATTAGTGATGTTTACTTGCTATTCTTATCCATGCATTTTTCGCTTACGATTATCGCTTTGTCCTATCGATTCATATTATACCTCACATTTACTGGGTCGTATTAAGTATTAATTTCTCCCTGTAAGGAAATTGATATCCCACCCTTAAAACAAAGGCCCTGATCGGTCACCAAAACGTCCTGGAACTTGGCAGCGTTACCCGATTACTTATACCCCCCCCCCTCTCCTCTTTCCTCGCCGCGCGGAACACCAGAAAGGCCTCTCACAACGACGAGATGCACGAATCATCAAATTTCTGGGCCGGCGAGCCTAACATTGGTTAAACCGGCACTATTTACCCTCAGGGCTGGGATCTAATTTCACGTCATAGACGTAATTAGAGGAGCGGCAACCAAAGGCCAGAAGATGCATTTAGGGATAAGTGAAAGACGCTCGGCGAAGAGCCGTTAGAGGAGAGAGGCTTAATTCCTATAACCTTATCCCCCCCTCCTTTCCCTACCCTCAGTGGGGTGGTGAAGTATATAGGCGGGTAACTGTAGAAGAACAAGGAAGATCGAGTTAGAGATCGACACAACGAAGTCCGGCGTAGTCTTCGGCAATCAAAAAAGGAACAGAGAAGAAGCTCACGCTGGGCCAGTTCCTGGTGGTCACACCAAAAATTAGCATCTTGTATTGTAGAAGATCGAGTTAGTGATCGACACAACGAAGTCCGGCGCCGTGCCTGACAATCAACGAAAGGAACAGAAAAGAATCTCATTCTGAGTCAGTTCCTGGTGATCACACTGAAAATTAGTGTCCTTTTTGTAATGAGGATCACTCTCGTACATGTCTAGTCAGAGAAACCCCTATCCCGGTTTGCAACAAAAACCAGAGATAGTCCTCACCATTGAGGAATACCCAAAGGGAACTCCCTCAAACACCCCCCTCCCCTATTCGTCAAAGGATTCACTTGTTTGTTCATCGCTCGTCAGTGCGAACCATTCCAAGATTAACCCGAAGATTGGAAAAAGCATACTTCACGGTCTCGTTGTTTAAATCACCTGACTAAGACAACGTATTAACGCCATCCGTAGCCCTCACCGAAATCACCTGTGGCTTCAAGCTCGTCTCCGCGCCAGTCAAACAGCTGGGTGTCTGTGAACTCACTCACGCGCCTAACCGCAAAAACATTTTTTCGTCTACAGAAAAATTAAAGGCCAAGGTCATTCATTCTCCAGCCAGATTAACGTGTTCTTGTTTTAAAGGTAAAGAAATTCCATTATTTTTGAGCGTCAATTAGCGTCCAATATTAAAGTGAGCTTTGGGTCAACCATTACTTTATATTCATTGTGTTTAAATTAGTATGTCTCACATAAACTCGTTTAATTCATAGCTGTATATTTTGTTTTTTATTTCATTATTTTGTATGTTGTAATTAAAGATATATATTTTTTAGAAGTATTTAATTCAATCCTCGAAACGCTACACTTGGCACTAGAAATCCTCAAAAATTAAATAACGTAAAAATTAATATAGCCCTCTTATAGAAAACGTAATCAAGGAGGTTTGAAGTACATAATAAACCTACGTATGTATACCACCACTCGGCCCTTACAATACTACGACACTCCTTTATCATTAAGGATGGTCTGATGGATTCATTATCTCCTTTAGGTTTCACTGTTCTTAAAGTATTCACTTAAGATATCGGGTTTGTCTTACCTATTCATTGTATCTTATGATTACTGGTTTATCTTACCTATTCATTTTCTCCCATGCAATTTAAGGGTTTTTGTACTTATAAATTTTCTCCTATAGAATTACCGTTTTTTATTACCGTTTCATTTTATCCCTTACGATTAAAATTTGTCTTACATACTCATTATCTTACTTGCATTTACTCTTACGGCTACCTATTTATTTTCTCCTTTACCACTACCTGTTTTTCTTACCTCTTCGCTTGCCCACACCTGACCTTCGATTGCCCGCGTTAAACGCAAGTGGCAGGGGGAGTCCCTTTTAAGAATGGGAGATATTCGAGTGCGTGTATTCCATTGGCTGAATTAGAAAATAGATCAATGGCTTTTATGTGATTCTGGGATTTAAACAAAAGAAACAAAAATAATCTTTACTATTATACAATCAAATAACAGAATTTAACAATAATTTCTACACTATGGAAAAACTAATCCTACAGTAAAGAAATTAATTTACAATGAAATGCTTCGGCACGAGCTTGAGTAGCACAATGTTTACCCGAGCGAAAATGGGAGGAGATTAGGGGGTGAAGTTTCGTAGTCGGAAAGCGTCACGCCACTTCGATGGTGATCGAGAAAACAGTAATAGGCTTACCATTTTCCAAGGATGTGGAAGGGAGACTCGAGTGGTGGTTCGAGGGAGTATCCTTTCAAGGCACGCAGCGAAGCTCATATTCCAGAATGAGTCCTTACATCCTTGACTTCCCTAGGTTTGAACAACTGGTTTATTGCTTGTGAGTCCTTAGAGTAATAGGAAGTCGCGTCTGGAGGAGTGCGTTGTATCCTTAGGTGGTTCTAATGAATTTTCGTGATCACTGCTTAGATACGACGTGAGTAGTACCTGCCTCCTGGTTGAATACTAATTTGCTCGTTTCTGCGCTAGGAAATATATAAGGTGCCGTCGGAAGTGGCCCCCACTTTGATTAGGGTCGCCGCGGGTAAGGGCTTAGCGCCCTCTTGCTGATTTGGGTTTCGGTCTCCAGTTTGACTTGCCTCGCCTCGTTATCGTCCCGGAAGTTTTCCGAAAGATGCCTGTTGAAGATCCGTTCGCCCGTGAGATACCCTGTTAGGCTTCTTAGTCTGCGTGAATCTCTCTCTCTCTCTGACACTTACCTATCATCGCAAGGGAGGAAATGAATACTTAAGACAAACCGTCAATCATAATGGATTAAGCGAATAGGAAAGATAAATTACTAATTATTAAGGGAAAAAATGTATAGGTAAAACAAATCGGTAAATTTAATGTAGAAAATTAATAGATAAGAGATGCCGGTATTTGAAAAGGAATATTTGAATAGATAAAATTAACCGCTTTAATAATAGAGAAAAGTAAAACATAAGACAAATCGATAATAGTAAAAGATTATTTGAATATGTAAGACAATCTGGTAATCATAAGCAAACAAAATTATAGGCAAGAAAAACCGGTATACCAAAGAGATCATAGGGGAAAAAGAATGGGTATAACAAAGTGTTAAACATAAGGTAGAAAATATATAGGTACTAGAAATCTGTAATTGTGAAGCATAAATAGAATATATTGGTAAGCCCAACATCGCTAAGCGGCTAAACGTCAAACAGATTAATGACCACACAGTCGCAGAGAGGCTGAAGACCTCAAAGATCGACATCTTTTAGAGATAACTCAAGTTATCAACTGTTTGGTTTTAGGAAAGGCCCTCGAAAGTGGTCCAAAGTTCAAATTGATTGCGTTTGCGTAAAAGTGCATCTTAGTGGCCTGGATGTCCATTGTCTAGGTCCATCAATTAGGTCGGCGACAGGGCTTTAGGTGCGTGGAAAAGCTTTTGCTCGCCTACAGTATGCGATAACAATGACGGAAGAGCTACATTCGCCTTCTCAACATCTTGAAGAGTCATGGCCACCGAATTCTCCTTTTTTTCTGATGAAAAAACCTTCACAGTTGATCCGCTCATCAACAGGCAGAACGACCGCGTGGTAAGCTTTGGGCAAGACATCTCCGAGGTCGGCTACGTGTCCACAACCAGCCCACCTGCTTCACTGATGGTACTCCACCCACTTGGCCAAGGCTGTTTAAGAGTAGGTCAGGCCAAACATAAACTTCTGGTCGAAGGTTATTTGGCCGCTGCAGTCGCCCGACCTCACTCTCATCGATTAAAACGCGTGGGCGCCTGGGCCAGGGCCTTCGTCGAGGGCGTGTGGGCCAGCGCGTAGAAAGAATTCGTTCGCAACCTGTACCTGGCCTTTAGTTCTCACCAGCAGAACTTTCTATCCGCAGTTACGTTAGCCAGCTTCATTAATATTACAATTTAAACAAACCGTTATATGTCAAAACAATAACAACATGTCAAACTGCAACAAAACTATCATTGAGTCCTACATTAAGAAAGTCGTAACGAGTGTAACAGGACTTTTGCTGTACTTGGTTATTAGCGGTTTGTCTTACTTATTCATTTTACCTTTTCTGATTAAGAGTATGTCTTACGAATATCATTTTATATAATAGATTTAATTTCTCACTTGCGATTACCGATATGCCTTACCTATTTATTTTCTCGCTTACCGATTTCTTTTCTCATTCAAATTACCAGTTATCTTACTCATTTATTTCTTCTAAAGATCAGCCTTTGTCTTATCTACTCATTTTTTTCTTTGTCTAACATGTATATTTTCTGCCTAAAATACGTTTAAGGATTTTTTCATATTCACTTCTCCTTTACGATTACCGCTTTCTTTTACCAATTTCTTATTTCCTAAATATCGTCTGTTTGTCTTAACCAATTCATTTACTCTGATATGAATACCGGGCTAAATTACATATTGCTATTTAGTCGCGTGCGAGTCTAGTCGCGTGCGACACTACATCTCACTATTTCGGTCGGTCGCTGTTTTGCTTGTTTTTGTTTTTGTAATGACATTGTAACTATCCGGCCGATTCTAGCGAAATTTGAAACCCTTATGTTGTTTTACATTCTTTTTCGAATCATGAATTACACGACCTATAATACCAACAACTACACTATGTAAACCACCACCTACACCACCACTACCTGCTCCACCTACACGTACACTACCACCAGCTATACCACCACCACCTAAACCACCCACACAAGGACCACCTACACCACCTACACTAGATACACCAGCTACGCCACCTAGACTACCGTCAACTACACCACCACCACCACCTACAAAACTACCACTTCTGACTACTTACACCATCACCACCTACACCACTTCTGACGACACCAACTAGAAAACCACCACCTACACACGTTTGACTACTTTAAATAGACAACCCCCACCAGCTATACAAAACCCAAAACACCCCCACTAGCACCTAAACAGCCACCACCTACACCACTACCACATACACCTCTACCACATACACCACCATCAGCTACAGCACCACCAGCAACAGCCCCACCAACTACACCACCACCAACTACACCACCACTATCTACACCACCACTATCTACACCAACACCATTTACACTAGTACCAACTACACCACCATCTCTACACCTCCAACACCTACGCCCAAAATAACTAGTCTACCACCACCTACACCACCTACACCACTACTACCTACTCCTCTAAACATACACCACCATCAGCTACATCCCTACCAGTAACAGCACCATCAGTTACACCACCATTAACTACACCAACACTAGCTACAGCAACACCACCTACGCCCACACCAGCTACACCACTACAAATTACACCGCCACCAGCTACACCTCCAACACCTACGCCCAAATCACATAGACCATCACCACCTACACCACCACCAGATACTCCACCAGTACCTACATCATTAGCGCCTACACCAACTTCACTAGAACAACCTACAGCACCGCCACCTACACCAGCACCACCTACACTACCACCACATATACCACCATCACCTAAATCACCACCAGCTACAATACCATCACCTACGCCACCACCAGCTACACCACCACATCTACGCCACATCTAGCTATACCACCACTACCTACACCAACCCCACAAACCGCTCTACTACCTACTTTACCATGACTCTCACCACCTGCACGATAACCAATTACACAAACTAAACCATCATAACTTACACCACCACCTTCACCACTACCACCTACGCCACCACCAGCTACACCAACATCACCTTCACTACCAAGACCTTCAACGCAACCACCTACAAGATTGCCACATACACCACCAACTCCTACTCTACCTATACCACCACAACCTAGATCACCAGCAGCTACACCACCAATTACAACATAACCACCTAAACCACCGACACCTACACAATCTACAACATAGCCACCTAAACCACCAACACCTAAACAATATACAACAGAACCACACTCAAAGCCACTTACACCGGCTATACCACCACAACCTACACAACCTACACTACTAGTACCTACAAACCTAAACCCCTCCTACACGAACTACACTACACCACCTTAGCACCACTCACAACATCACCACCTACATCACCAGCAGCTGCACCACCACCATCTACACCACCATCACTTAAACTACCACCATCTTCACCCCAACCACTTACACCACCACCACCACCAACACCACCTTCGCAACCACCTACACCACCAACGCCTACTACACCTATACCACCACAAGATACATCGCCAGCAACTACATCACTTACATCTGCAGCTACATGAACTAGGCCACCACCAACTACACCGCCACCACAAACACAACCTGCAACACCACCACCAAAACCACTTATACCACAAAGACCACAATCCCCTGCATCACCTACACCAGGAGCACATACACCTACGGCACCTACACCACCTATTACAACACCGGCACCCCACCACCTACACTATAACCACCTCAACCCTCATCACCTACACAATCTACCATAGAACCACCCTCAAAGACATTTACACCGGCTACACCACTACCACATACACCAACAACACCTCCTACACAACCTACACCACCAAAACTTTCACCACCTGCTCGATAGCCAATAACACCAACTAAACCACCATTAGTTACACCATCTAAGCCACCTACACTACAACAACATACGCTACAACTAGCGACAACATACGCCACAACCATCTACACCAACACCACAAAGGCTACCATCACCTACTTCACCGACTTCATTTACGCATAGAGCAACTACACCACATCCACCACCACCTACACCCCCTCCACCTTCACCACGACCACCTACACCACCTCCACCTATACAACCGCCAACTAAACGACCTACATAACCTACACCACCACCATCCTAACAAAATACACATACTACACCTACACCACAACCAATTATAACAACTAAACCACCATCATTTACACAACTTACGCCACCTACACCGCTTACACCAGCTACACCATTATCACCACCACTTACATCACCACCAGCTACGCCACTGCCAGCTGAACCACCAGCAACTACATCACCATCACCTACACCACCAACACCTTCACCGCAATCACCTACAACACCACCACCACCAACAACTTCACCACCACCTACAAAACTGCCACCGCCACCACCAACGCCTACTCCACCTACAAAACCACCACCTATACCTTCTACACCAACACCACCAACGCTATCTCCACTTACACCAACACCAACTACGCCACAACCACATATACCACTACCATCTACACCACCTCCACCTACATCACCAACACCACCACTGCTTACAGGACCTACATCACCATCACTTATATAAACTAGGAAACCTACACCACCATCACTACAAACACAACTAACAACACCACCGCTACCTGCACCACCACCAGTTACACCATCGCCACCTGCACCAGCTACAACACCTACACAACCAACACCATCAGCATTACCTACACCACCTCCACCTAAACCTTCTACATCACCACCACCTACAACACCGACACCTACACCACAACTACCAACACAAGTACAACCTACATCCCCACCGCCTACAGCATCACTACCACCACGTACACCACCTTCATCCCCCAAACTAAACCACCTATAACCACTAAGATACACTACATACACCAACTCCACCACCTACAGCAGAACCATCAACACCAACTACATCACAACCACCAGCTACATCACTACTACCTACCCCACCACCACCAACACAATCTCACCTACATCACTATTACCATCACCACTACAACTTACATCACCACACCATCCACCCCAGCACATAAATAACCACTGCCTACACCTACACCACTACCACCTTTCACCACTTACACCACCTAAACCGCCTACGCTACTACCAACTTAACCATCACCTACATTACCAGCTACACCACCACCACCTACACTATCACCACATAGACCACCGATACCACCTACAGCCCCCACACTACACCACCACATACACCCACACCTACGCCACTGCCAGCTACACCACTATCTACACTACTAACACCACATACACCATCACTACCTACTCCGTCATGACCTACATTTCCCACTTACGCCACTACTAGCTACAGTACCATCACCTACACCACCATCTACACTACCAACACTACCAACACCACTTACACCATCACCACCTACACCAACATGACCTACACCATCATGACCTACACCTCCCACTTACGCAACTACCAGCTACAGCACCATCACCTACACTACCATCTACACCACCTACACTACAAACACCACCTATACCGTCACCACCTACACATACATCACCTACAACACTTACTTCAGCCTGTTGGCGGTCGACTCTAAATTATACTATGTCGTTTGATCAGTCCTCGTTTTGCTTATTTTTTTTGTTTTCTGTAATGACATTGTATTTATTCTGCTGACTCTAGCAGAATTTGGTAGCCTTATGTTGTTTTATATTCTTATTTCAATCATCGCCTACACAACCTACACGACCACCTCCATCGCCATCTACATGACCAACGCCTACGCCACCCACACCACCACAACCTATACGATCTACACTACCACACCTACACCTTCACCACCTCCCCCATCAACACTACTACAACATTACCACCTACCTCACCACCCCCTACACCACCACCACTTACACCACCACTACAAACACAACCTACACCACAACCACCGACACCAACTGGCTTTCGACCTTTGAGTCTAGCGACTCGTTGCACGCGCTCGGCCAACTGTTACGGAAAACTGTTAATCTGTGAGAGGGGAAGGGGAGCTCTAGTTTTAACCGCGGCTGTGTTTGACTACTTTGTGCTGCCAATTATATCAGCGGAGCGCCAGGGGGAGGTGGAACTCGCAGATGGGTTATCATTTGGGATCCTGGGCCTCAATGGCCCAGGAACATAGGGTGTGTTTTTTTTTTAATTTGAGGCATAAAATGTCCCAGGCACTGCTATGCCTCCCACGACTAACTCCTTAGCGATGTGAAATGAGAGACGACCCATTGGCTGAACGGCAAGGATTACCTTCAACAGGAGATACGCACTAAATTGCTTTGAATAAGCAAGATGTGGCTCTACGAAATAAAGACTCATGGCCGTAAACGTTATGGACTTAATATCTCTGGAACGTCTACAGAAGCGATTTCTATGGCCTAATTATTTGCATTTGCACCACTTCAGCGGCAGTGGTACGAATGAATTTGCCCTGTAGCTATAACAACCTACACGCACCGACTCAGGGAGCCTGTCACAGTTAAAGGTTGCGAAGAGTGTAAGGGTAGGTCTCAAGGTACATCCCTGGTTTCTCATCAGACGTTCAAATTTGACCGCCTCATGGTCGGTCAAGTCTAAAGTTAAATCATCTAAGGAGTTGTCCACAAGTTCCCTGGCATTAACCACTCCTTTTAAGAAGTTTATGGTACAGTCTAGCATTACACTTACCGGTTCGCTAGGGGAAATAGCACCAAAAACTTTTCCAAAGCCCACCAGAGAGTTTATCTAAACCCAGGGACAAGGCTTCCCTAATTTGCATAAGAATGGTAGATGAGCAGCTTCTACTCCTCGTACTATGTGTATTAGGCTAAACTAGGTATCCCCTGCAAGAGCCAATGGCTTGATTTGCAGTAAAAGCATCTACTATTTTATTTAGAGACGTTGTAGATTCTGAGGCTTCAGTTTCTGCATGTGAATTTGTCGACGGACCTGCAGCATGGATGGATGTAAATACGCTCAAGGTTATCGCCTGAAGGATTTTAGTCCACCATCTATACAAAATTCCAGCGTGGGTAGCAGGTTGTACTATGGTAGACAAGTGCTATACTTTACTATAGGCTACCCATTCATGGCCGTTACTTACTAATAGAATTTGTGAATTGTTTAATTGTTTGGCCCCGCATTGATGGTTCCCATTCTTTTAATTTAGATTCACCATGGCTCGATGTGTCCCTTTCGATGAATTTAGAATTTCATCCACCTTGTCCCGAATGTAAGTTTCATATGTGCTATTGGAGAACAAACTTTCTAACGATCCACATATTAACAGTTATTTGAATTCTCTCATTAAGGCTGGATAGTAATTCATTAATAAATCTAGCTGAAAATAAGGCAGAGGATATGTAGTTACAATTTGAAGAGGGTTATAGAGTTTCCGACTAGCTTGGCCTTGGCCATGACATGAGAAACATAATTTCATACTCTATACTAGACAATTGACATATAAACTTTCGTGCTACGATTATAAATTTAGTGCAGTTTGATATTTTGAGATGGTAAAGTTTGACGTGGAAAATTAAACTACCACCATTGTTTCAGTTGGAGGACCAATTTATCTCATATGGTTCAGAAATTAGTCCAGGGCCTCATCTAAGACCAGACTTATTCACCCATATGCCTTTCATAAACAACTTATTATCAATAATAATTGCAAAGGTTTGCCTATGTGGCCGTAAATACATACAATGGCCCTTAAAACTCCCCTTTAACTTTTGGCTTCAAAAGATATTTATCGATTGGAAAAAACAACTAATCGTTTTCAGTATCCCAAACTAAACCATGTACCTTTAATGATTCTTCGGCTAAATTACATTCTGGCTTCTTTTAATAATACTTGTTACTTTTTAATAGACAAAGATTATATTTTCGTTGGAAGAAAATGTACACGTTATCTACATAAAGACATATAGAAAAAAATCCAGAATTTACCCCACGTTCTCGGGATTACCTCAATCACGAATAATTAAGAAATTAGCTGCTAGAGGAAACAAAGAAAACAACTCAATATCTGAATGGTACCAATGGTGGTAGCATATTTATTCGCTATAGAATTTTAGCAGAGTCTTTTTCTTCTTCTTTAAACATTATTCGAAAGTATGCCTTTTCAATATCGCCAATACAATCAAAAACGCATGACCTAAATAAAATAAGTATATGGGACATGTTAATTACTTTTGGATCGAGGCCTATACAGTCATTTAGACTTATGCTACAAACAGCAGAATTAACTGCTTTGCTGCCTTTTCATCGGGGACAGAGAGATGAGATTCAACTTCCTTGCTGACATCGAGTACTCGTCTCCATTTTTTCGGATTCGCCTCAGGACAGACGTTGACCATTTTAGGGTTTCCTCGCTACAAAATATCTCGAGGTCACCCTATCCTCGTCTAATAAGAAAAAGAGCATTTTGATCTTTATCTTCTTCTGGTGGTCTCTCCCCTGGGTGTCATTCGTTCTTGACGTCAATCATCCCTTGGTGACTCATTACTGCATCATATTTCGATTATCCTAGATATAAAAAGACGTACTGTAGAGATTAAGTGTCCGAGAGCGTTATGCACTGCACTCCCTCTTCTCCTGAGCCCCGCTGTTCACTCTTAGCGGGGCTGATCAAGGACTTGACCTACGAGTACCATGTCACATTTCAGAAATTACGATTTTCCTAGGTGTCTCCATTTCATTTTATTTCAAACAAAGTTGGGTTCTATTGGCCAGTGTGTGACTTCCATTCTTTAAACTAAGGGTGATACCTATACAATCACGTTCGTCTAAGCTTTTACAGATCAAATCGCATATGCATACGTATATTGCAAACTTGATCTGCCTAAATCATTCCATCGAATTACGGTGTCAACTTTGAGTGTGGATAAAACGTGTGCAACCACGAATTTTGATGGGTATGTTTTTCTATACATGGCATTCGGCTTAGGTCCTCTTCATAACCGTTTGCGCGTTTTCTTACCGAAGTCCTGGAAGATCTTCCATTCTTTTATACCCTTATAGACGACATATTGGTCTACCCTCCAGACCAAAACAGATTATATTTATACACCTAAAGGAAGTATGTATTTGCCTCCTACTCGCCTAAGGTTTAAATTTAGCACTACGGAAATGCTAATTGGAAGTAGAAGTACTCGAATTTCTGAGATACCCCATAACCAAAGACGGATCTCACCTTTGCCTGACAGAGTTGCAGGCATCCGCATTTTCTCTGCACCCACCAGATATAAATTTCTAAGAGAGTTCCTAGGCCTATTAAATTTTCATAGGAATCTTTTAAAAATGTGGCCCCCATATAGCCAAGCGAGAAGACAAATGCAGCAAATTATAATTAAATAGCCGGTAAAATATTGCTAATACCTTTCAAGAGGCCAAAGTTGCTATTTCCTTAGCCATCGAATTAAAAAAACCCATTGTAGGATGCACCATTTCGTATTTGGGCTAATGCAAGGTCGACGGGTTTGAAAAAAACCTTAGAATAACATAATACTTGTAAGTGAGCCCAGGACCCATTAACTTTTTTCAAAATGTTGTCCCCCAGCTGAGATAAAAATGTATACGTTTGGAAGAGAGCTCACTACAGCCTTTCCCAAGATAAAAGGTTCTAAGTTAACTCGCTTTACTTAACACAAGTCTTTTGTTTAGTCAATTTTGCTCCAATATATTCCCCTCCCCCTCCTCTGGTGGCTTGACTGATGTATTTCTTTATACAATTTGTGCTCAACTTCGACGATCTGAAGCCCTTTGTCTACCCCATGTGGGCTAGCATTAGGAAGCACTGCATCCGCAATGTCCGCGCGGCCTTCAATTCTCGCCTGGAGCGCATGCTCGCTGCCGAGGGCGGCCACATTGATTAATATTACAAAATAAACACCTATTCATATGTTAAAACAATAAAGACGTGTCTAACCAACAAAATTATCACAATTAGCGTCATAACTGGGGTATCAGGACTTTTGTAATACCTGGTATATGGCACTAATTTTGATAATGATATTCTTTTTCTGCTTTCGGTCCAGGTTTTTTAATTATCAGAATGAAAACATATTCAATATACTATGATTCCTCTCGACTTTGTTTCCAACATTTACACAGATACACAGAAATAACCTTCTGATATATTCTTTGATACATAATTAAAATACTTCTGAGCTTTGCTTCTCCGCTTGTTAAGTTTATTCCCTTCACGTTGGAGCATCCAACAGTCTGCCTTCAAACATGATGGGATTGAATCTACCTTGATACCTGCTTTCAATTAACGCAATGCTTTGGTGAAATATTTCACTGTGCTCATCACAGATGTCTACTTTATCTGGGAAGAAATTGAGATGGGAGTGGAAGATATGAAGTTTCAAGGAGAGGCGTGAACCCAGAGCTCAATACCTCATTAATATGGTTGCCACAATTCCTTTGTAGCTGTGTGTACGGTGGTTTTCAATGTAGTTCAGTGAGACATTCACAAATGATTTCCATGCCTCATTATACAGTGGGTTTGATATCTTGGTTAAGTCACCATTATTCACCAGCATGGGGATCTGATGAATATTCAAGACCTCCGATCTTAACTTGGCTTTTGATATTTTGCCACTGAGTTTGAGATGAATTGAAAAGAAAGTATATTTTCTGGATCTACAAGGAGTTTGATAAGACAGTTGAACATATCGGGTACAATTTATGGTCTTGCCAGCTAACCTCTTCTTACATAGCGCTCGGCATCAGATCTACTGTTCCTCGAGCAAAAAAAATTTACATATGCTGTATATAACGACTCTGAAGGACCAAAATTAGGCCCAGTCCTTTGATTCTCTCCATATTTTACATTGGCCCTTCTCATACTCGTTAGCAAAAAACACAACCTTCATAGTTTCATACCTTTCAGTCATCTTTGTTGTATGTGCTATTAGCATGGATAAAAG
The DNA here is from genome assembly GCA_963969495.1 of Ceratothoa steindachneri. Taxonomy (NCBI): domain Eukaryota; kingdom Metazoa; phylum Arthropoda; class Malacostraca; order Isopoda; family Cymothoidae; genus Ceratothoa; species Ceratothoa steindachneri. The sequence goes on from OZ018329.1 coordinate 109,389,274, forward strand.
CCGTCTCCCGATGTGTATGAGGACTGCCTTCAGAGTATCTTTTCCTGAATAAATGAACAGACTCCAAGCTTCTGGATTGTATGTGCTTAGCTTGCAGTGTCCTTGTATGAAAAATACTGCCACATCAAAGTTGCAAAGGTCATTTACCATTTTGAAAAACGGAGAAGATTTCTATATCGATAGCAAGCTATAGTGATGCGCACTCAATCTTCCAGCAGGTTATACTGCTTCAATCTTGATCCCAGGTACTCTGTCTATTCTTTAGATAAATCAAGGTCCCTTGTGAGATCATGAAGGGATATCTGTTTGAATGATAAGGGCCTACTGTTCCCTGAGTAAACCTAGCAGTCATTATTCCTCGGGCTACAATTAACATCATGATCATTCCTCAGTTTTTGTTCAACAGGTAAGTTGGGTTTGGATTTGGTAGTTCTGCACTGTGTGAGACTTTTCGGATTTCAGGATCCATATTGTGGTACTGTACTGTACTTCGTGTCGTTACAGTTATTCTTTTAATAATTATGAGACAGCAATATCATTCTTTGTGATGGTCCTTGGGTTCTCGCAACACCATTGGCAAAGAAAATAGAAAACCTGAAGTTCCCTTTCCATGCATCAATTCACTCAGGTTATTGACGCAAGGACCAAACTCTTATTTGTGGCGCCCATTTCTTATCTTTGTTGCCTAACGGACGTCAAGTGTAGCTTTTGTAGTTCACTCGAACAATCTTCGTGATGGGTGCCATGAAGCTCTCTGGGTGAAGTTTCACATATGTAATAAAAACAGTCTGGATATTTTATAGATTTGTGGCGTTCCATCTTTAACCTCTGTCAGCCTGATCGGAGGATTTCTGCAAGAACAGAAGTGGAAGTATATACTTAATCCACTCGCCTTAAAAATACTAAAATACCAAATAGATTTAAGTTACATAAATTTAATCGATGAGACTAAACAAAAAATGTGTCATATCCTGTGAGCTAGTTATACCGATATAGTGGTTCTCAAAAACCGGTCCCGAAATGTGTTTACTTATTCCTTATTTGAAATCATCTCCTTCGATTTGGATTTCCTAGAATCAGACCATTTCATTTTAGAACTATGAAATAATTTAATTTTTTGACCAGTGTAATAATAGTAATAATGATAAAATTAATGTTTATAATAATAAACGGTGCTACAAAGTATTTGAAAAAGTTAAAAATTGTATTTAGATTACAATTGAAGTTAGATACTTTAGAAATGTTTACATATTATCACGTAGATAGTTAATTTCTTTTCCACTCATTAATATTTTTTTAAATTGGCCCCATTCGTGGAACGAATGATATCTAATCAATAATCAACTTCTTAACATAATTTAATCAATGTTCTCCTTTATTTTAGTGCTATACACGATATTCATCATATAGCTCAAAAAGAAATACTCCATGGGTGTTATATATGGGGAATGAAGGTGGGAGCAAATGATTGGGCCACCTCTTCTTATTTACCGATATGAAAATCTTTTATTTAAAAAATTTCGAACATTTATCTCGAAATGAAGTGGTGTTCCATCGCATTAAAGGATAACATTTGGCCGGAGCTCTTCTAGATGTGGCATAAAGTATTCTGTTAGAACCTCAAGATACTTATGAGCTGTTACTGTTTTTCTGCCAAGAAAATGGACTAATAACTTTATTGCACAAAGTTAGGCATTGTGCTTATTAAGCTTTCCAGTCACCAGGAAGTTTTCCTCAATTGTAAGGTGATGCAGTTAAAGAAGTGATGATCAGTTTCGATTTATTTTTAAATTTAACCGCAAATTTTCTTCTTTGTAGTTTAGCCTGTGGCCTATTTGCCTACAATAATTGACTGCTCTATATGCATAAAAACTCAGATTCTTAAGTAGAAATTTGTGTGAATTATTGAGTACGGAGGTAGTATTTGAACAGTAGTGGTATTATTTTATTCATTTGACAAAGTAAAACATATTACTAAAAAGATGTATAAATATAGGTAAGTAATCATGCTGCTTAAGAGATAAAGGAGGATCCTCACAAATATGAAAAGACTGGTATACAAAAGAATCTTGAAATGTATGTTTATTTTAAATACATTTAAGTATTTTTGGTATTACAAGGATGGGAGTTATATTAAATAGGATGAAACTTGCAGTGAACAAGGTAGTTTACATTGTATAGATATGCATATTATAGTGAGGAGCAGAAAAAAATTCGAATGTTGCACGAGATTCATTGTATTGACCTAGGTATTGAGAAGTGCAAGTAGTAATGAGAGCCTTATGATGGTTATAGAAGTTTGTTTGACTCTGGTCAAGAAATAATTTATGTGAAAATTGCATGGGATCATTTGTGTCGGCTGGAATAATTTCATTATTATAATATTGGAAATTGGATATCAGCTTTTGATTTAACTATTTTGTGGGTTTTCGTTTCCAGCTTACGAAAAATTTTTCTTACTTTGAAATTCAAGAGTTTTAAGATGATTCTAGATAGAAAAATGCAAATTGCTTTTACTATAGTTTTATTCATTATGAGTTGACTTTTCACGATTACACTTATCTTATCTTCAGAACATACTTTTAATTTTACTTGAATTTCAACGCAAGAAAGATTTTTCCTAAGCTGGAAGCGAAAACACACAAAGCAGTATAATAATATCGATTGTACCAGTTCCGATCGATAAAGGAAATAAAGAGAGAAGTAGAATGCAAGTGAATGAGAGCAAGAAAGGAGAAGATTTCGCAGACTAATGAAATAGAGTTCAGCTTTGGATAGATTGATTGTAAAAATTCAATTTGCTAAAGACTATGTTCGAATGTTATGGATTATGAACTGAAAGAATGGTGTAGATGGTGTTATTAAAAAAGATATTTTAACAGTACAATTATATCATTACTAGTTCAATTAAATCATTAATAAATGACCAGTCGTTTCTAAGGAAGTTTTATACAAGGTTCTTACATAACCACAAATCCACCCTCTCTATGAAAGTGTGAAAATAGATATAATCAAGAATATGAGAAACATAAATTTCCGACCATGGCAAATATTTCATCGATATTTTGCACCCCTCTTTTGTGTGCCAGTTAATTTACAGACGAGGTACGAGTATATGATTAACGTTCCTCGTGAGAAGACTTCGCACAAATGGCCTCAACTTAAACAGGGCATCCGAAATAATGAAATTTTCAATTTTCCTTAGTAGAATAGAGTTTTTTGATAAATTATTAGCAGGACGCATTATTTGAGAATGAGTAATGTTTATTTTACATTTATTTACAGATACTAAATGCTAAGGCGATTAGTCTGACATCTAAGTGTTTATATATTCGTTTCTCTAAGGACCATTCAGTCATTCTGGCCTAGAACAGAGAGATTCTTTTTTATTCAAATGGGACGTAAATGCAAAGGAATGGCTTTTTTTTAAATTGACTAACTATAAATTTCGTTTTAGATAACTTGCAAAGAGTAAATAAAGGGAATATTTTAGCTATAAATGGTTTATGTAGGAAGCAAATAATAGAATTCCCCATGGCCGCAGAAACATGGATAAAATAAATCAAATAAGATGTAGTCTTATATCTTATTGTTTGGCAAATTAAATATAGGAGTATGCCAGTGTAGATTTTGGATAATGTATAATATACCCCGTCTATTGATCAGCATGACTTGCTAATGAAAGGTAATCAGTTGCTTTGCTCTGTTAAACTTGAATTATAGGAGTATAAAAGATCAATGAGATTGGTAATATGACGCCAAATTTGTCTAGATGGGCTTCATGTCAGGTGTGTATGTATTAATATATTTCACGTTGTGGAAGATCAAGTGATTTCATTGTAGAAGTATATTGCAAATTCGATGTATTCCGTGGTATTCGTAGGCTTACACTTCCTATATGTATGTTAAATATAATGGTATTAAACATGATTCTGAAGGAACGAGGCTTAATGAATCCAATGGTACAACTTTTATGTAGCCTCATCTATTTAAACTAAAATAATTTAGACAAAGGCATATGTAGTGAAAATCTGATACAGAAAAGAAAGGGTTACAGACGGTCATACTTAGGTGCTAATATTAATCTGAAACAAATCGTAAGATATGGATTTCAAATATGAAATTAATTTTGGATAGAATACAGGGTGACACCCCTCAAAACGGGCCCCAACTTTCGATAGGCCTCTCTTCTTAATTTTTTCCAAAGATTGAATGAATCTTTGGCGATAACTAGTTTATTGCGTTTTAAAATATCATATCAAAACATCAGAGTCTTTGGACTTTTCTTCTTTATTCTAGAGCACTTGTTCGAGATAACCTCCATTTAGCTCTGTGCATTTCTTGAGGCACAGCACAAAAGTTGTCCATGACGTCTTTACAAACCAACCGACTATGGCTCTGATCTCCTCCCCGATGACTTCCTTGAGTTTCGTGATGGTCCAGGGTCTCCCTGCGTACACTTTGTCTTAAAGAGATGCCCAGAGAAAGAAAGCTGGGGGTCTAAGGTCTGGGCTGTGAGGTGCCCACTTAAAATCAGTCTTGAGATTGATCACACCAAAGATCTCTTTCGGCCATTCTCGGGACTCGTTTGAGCTGTGAGAGTTTGCTCCATCTTGCTGGAACCAGAAACTCCCCATAAGTAACGGGAAGAGGGTCTACAGCTCCCTTTTGAAGGTTTTGAGGACATCAACATACCGCTCCTTGGTGACTGTCACTGTCGCGCCAGATTCCTCGAAGAAGAATAGTCCGATGATGCCTCTGGCTGAGATTCCAGTCCATGCCGTGCAATTAAGGGAGTGTAGGGGCTTGGTGGCTAACTCATTTAGTCTGGAGGTTCCCCAGAAGACATTTTTCTTCGAGTTTACCTTTCCTTTAAGATGGAAATGAGCTTCATCTAAGGTCCAAAGGAGGTTAAGCAAAGTTTGGTCTCATTAATCTTCCCCAGTATCTTGACGGCGATAGCCTTTCTCTGCTCCTTGTTTGAAGCTGTAAGGGTCTGCTTCGTCTGTATTCTGTATGGGTAGGCCCTCACATCCATTACTAGCACTCTCCTGTAAGTCTCACGGGATATACCGAGGACTGACCTCGCTTGCGCACAGAGCATTTTGGACTCTGCCGAACTAACACTCTGACGTTTTCGACCAGCAAAGCTGTACGCTTCCTAAGGCGTCCTAAATGACTTGGACGGTTGTCAGTGGATGCATTGAGGTTCTCCACTGTCCCATAGTTCTCGAAGTGGTCCACCCAGTCCTGAATTATACTCTTGGAGGGGGATTTTTCACATTCGAACTGATGCACGAAAGTGTCCTGCACTTTCTTGAACGAGCCTGTCTTGTAGTAATGTTTGACGCAGTATATTCTTTGCTGGAGCTCCCATTGATATATAGTTGGGTCCACAGGCGTTGCTTCTGTCATGTCTGCAAAGTAAGGGTGATTATTAAAATAATGAAGGATATTTCACAAAAAGTGTGTGCAAGCCCTTTTTTTTTGGTGGGGAGTGACCCTGTATATCTAACCTATATTATTTTGTATTTCTAAATTGCCCCTTTTACCCTTTCGTACCCATCTACAATATATTAGGAAACACAATGTAAATCTTGTTTATTGAAAACGCCGAATAAAATTTACATATTTATTAACAGGTCAACTGCATTTAAATTAGTGGATACAACTACAAATATTCTGCCAACCGTTTTACTTTGCTAGGTTACACAAGTCCTGATTTTACCTATTCTTATCCTATGTAAAATGCTTCGCAGAAACCTACTTTAACATTCTTAAAAACCTTGCAATGCTTTTTTTGTGAATTGGCCAGTTGATTACTTCCATGCGTATTGATGTTTTTTCACCTTGGAAGTGCTTAGAGAGCAGCTAAGAGGTAGTTCTGACACATTTATTGAAAAGTTAATCAGGTCACCAGTCCTGAAAGCATCACATTTAATGTCAGGTTTCATTCTGGTCTTAACAGATGGATCCCCCAGCTGACGATCTGGATTCCCGTTTCTGTTTAATTCAATGATTCACTTCATCCCCTCAATCCTCTCCCGTGATCCTCAGAGCACAGCAGTGTTTGGGTGATATTTCACCTTGGGTATGACAAGCAGTTCTTTTCACAGCTGCCATTTCAATGTCCAGCTCCTCATTCTTGTGTGAGTTGAGGCAGTTGGCTCAAAGAGAATGTGCATATGCCCTTTGATTTAGGAATGCTTGAATTTCACGTTGAACCAACATGGATAACTCATTCTATTGATATATTGCATAATGAATTGCAATGAATTGGTTTAGTGTCAGAAAAAAAATACACTAATCAAAATAATTTTTTTTCTTTAATTCAGTATAAAAATATATTTAATATTAATAAAAAATGAAAATTACAAAAATATGTGATTGAGAAATTGATTTTTATTCGAATAACAAATTAACACTTATGAAAATTATGTGTATGAATTTACGCTGTTGTCCTTAGAAAGAGTACCATTTTTGGTTGACAAACAAATAAACGAGAACTTTTGTATTTAACCAGTTCAAAGATGTGAAGTTTCTCTAGAAGCATCAATCGGTGCATTTGCGCGAAACTCATGACGACATAAATAAATGGTCATTGACTTGCTCAAATAACAAGAGCAAAATTGTTTTATTTATGTAGCCTTAAAACTAGTTAGCTACCACCTTGGCCAAAAGAAAGGTTGAAAATTAGAATTTAATTAAATTTAATCGCTATTAATTTTTTTAAATTATATATATTTTCAAAAAGTGGTAAATCTCTTACAAGAAATAAATTTGACTGTAATTTACTACTACAAACCAAAAAGGAAGAAAGAATAATCAACGCAATTTACCTTTCCAACCACCGCCTTCTACATACGGATTCTATAAACATCAAAGTGGTGGTTCAATCGAGCCTTTACTGGAGGTAAATTAAAATTTCTGATTATTTATTTCTTGACACTCGATGCGTGTTTTTTTTACCCGTTATTATTTTTGTGAATTTCAAGAAAACTATAAAAGGTATCTAAATTCCGTTATTTTGCATTCTAGAAAGAAAGATTGAGATATTACTTTAAAAAAATAATATATATATATATATATATATATATATATATATATATATATATATATATATATATATATATATATATGTATATACATATATATATATATATATATATATATATATATATATATATATATATATATATATATATATATATTGTAGAAGTCTAAATACCACGTACATTAGTGTACGCAGAAATAACCCGACACAAGCTGCGAGTCCCTCCCGTATTCTAAATTCGCTTTTCGCCTCGAATTTCCTCCGCCCCTTTTCGCAGCAAAGAGACGACCAAATTTGCGGCCGGCCGCTGAGGAAAATATCTGCCGCTAAAAGATACCCGAGCCGACGAAGGGACGAGTTTTAGCACCGTCGTAAACCACGACGTGGAGCAAGGATAGCTCCTAGGTCTGAAGGATTTACTCTGTCTGGCAGCAGATAAAAAGGTCTTTCGCGCAGCGATACGGATTTTATAAGAATTCGGTGCTCTCTTTCGATTTTTTCTCGGGAGAGAAATAAAAGGGAAAATTCTCCCTGGAGTCAGCAGAAAATCTTTGAACTACGTTGAGTGTGGAGAGCTAGTCCCACAAAGGAAACAGTTCGCCCGTTGTAAGAAAGAAACTTCGGGGAATTTGTGTGTTGCCATCACAGTACTTGTAGGTACCAAACTTCCCGCAGACTTCCCCCCCCTTCAGAGTCAGAGGTTACACAGGACCTCCCTTTGCATCCGCAAAGGGAGGTCCTGTGTAACCCTAGACGTAGCTCGATAATAGGTTTTGGCTGCCCACTCCAGGAGCCGAATAATCGGACAGTCACTTCGGGGAAGAAGAAGTCCGATTTGAGCCACAGTTTGGCTTGCCTTCGTGATCCCGTATAGGATCATTATATCAGTGGTCTAGGATTACCTTCTCATTCGGTAACCTCGGACGGGCAGAATAAGTGTGATTATCGTCACCAGAAGAAGATCTTCACCGTCATTCTCTAAAATACTTACGAACTCAAAGGTATCGTTAAAGTGAATTATCCCCTCTCCTAACTTCACCAGTTTATTCATTAACTAGAATTCCCATCCCTAGCCCATAACCTCGAGTGACTTTTCTTTCAAAATAAGTGCCATCAAAACACTAATATTCCGGGCTTTTAATATTTGTTCATCCTACTCCGGATTTCACCAAGAAGTCGTATTTCTGACTAACTATTTCAAACAAAACGGCTTTCCTGTGTTTCTGACTGAAAAGATTACGGCCCAATTTTTAAACAAAATTTACCATCCCAAAATTAAATTCCCTACTGTTTGCAAAGACATCCCTTACATAATCTTTCTGGATCCGGGTTTTTTAAATAAAGATTTTTCAAAAGAAATTACATCTCTATTAAGTTAATTTCTTTTTCCATACCAACTTTAAGTTAATTTTCATAAATAAACACCACATAGGATTATACTTCAATTGTAAGGACAGAATCCCGCCTGAAGCGAAGTGCTCAGTTATTTACCAATTTACTTCGCCCAATTGTAAACTGGGGAGATACATAGGTAGTACGGTGCGCTCGCTGAGGGCGAGGTTCTGTTCACTTTTGGGTGTTAGCCACAGGACACGAAAGGTTCTCTCTACGAAAGAATTCTCACCTGTTAGGCTTCACTCTATTAATTGTAAAACTGAAATCACAACGAACGATTTTAAAATCTTGAAAACCACCCCTGATCCCACATCATTAAGGATTCTTGAATCCATGTATATTAAATACCTTTCTCCTTCCTTAAATTCCGATTCTTCTTCTCACCCACTACTTCTACTCTAAACAAAAATATTACCAACCTCCTAACCTTCTCTTTCTTCTTATGCTACTCGCCCTTTCTCCCCAGTTATCCTCTAACGGCAGATTGTTTAAGGTTGGTTTATCCTCATGTGTTTCCTGTGTTTCCCCAATCGTTAATTCTTAACTCGCATCATAATAATCCAAAAATATCAATTACCTGTAAATTTATCGCTATTCCCTCCTTAATAAACATTAAATACTTTATATAAATTCATCATTCGATTATCTGTTTTACTCTTAACTTAAATTGTTTTCCACGAATTGTATTTCCAGTACCCGAAGATGGGTGAAAAGTTCACCCGAAACGTTGTATCAGGAAAATGAAATGAATTTCCCTTCATACGTCCTTTCGTTCATCCTTTAAATTTTATATATATATATATATATATATATATATATATATATATATATATATATATATATATATATATATATATATGTGTGTGTGTGTGTGTGTGTGTGTGAATTTGTTGTTTGTGTGTTCATATCTCTCATAAAATTATAGACATTCATATACAGTATACATATGTAGTACATATAATGTCATTTGTTTGCATAATGGCATCTCTACTCCAAAAATGAAAAGTGGTTAGTTGGCCAACGCAGGACGATGTTAATTGGTGGCCAACTTCACTCTTCAAGAGAACTATTGTGTGTGTGTTCATATCTCTTATAAAATTATAGACATTCATATACAGTATACATATGTAGTACATATAATGTCATTTGTTTGCATAATGGCATCTCTACTCCAAAAATGAAAAGTGGTTAGTTGACCAACGCAGGACGATTTTAATTGGTGGCCAACTTCACTCTTCAAGAGAACTATTGTACTCCACTGTCTGTTTTATCTCCTAAGTAATAAGAAAATATCTGTCCGTGGAGCAGCTAAAATTAAATTCTGGGAAGTTACAGGCTAGAAGTCCTTTGCAGGAACAAAGAAACACTATTTCTAATATTGAAGGTTTGTATAAAGAATATCGAAATCTAGAAAAGTTATAAAAAGGGTTTGAGGAAAGTGAGATCTCTTAAAGTCGTTTAATCATAATATTAATCGTATTTTTTAATTTACAGTTAAAGATACACCAAACTTTATGAAAAATACAAATGCTATTGAGTTTGTCATAATAAAAAGAAATAAAAAGACGTGCTTGCATAATGGGTTATGATAGAAAGCTAGCTGTAAAAAGAATTTGAAAATATGAAAAGTATCCAGCGCTGAATCAAAATTTCGATAGAGGCACATCCATCAGCGTCAGCTGGTAATAAAAACTATGGATATTGATTATTCTGATGTGGATATAAAAATTGAGATAAGCAAGAAAGGTTGCAAAAGCCTTGCTCTTCTAACATTACTGGACATGTAAAGCGGAAACATTCCAATGGCGCAACGATAACTAGTGAAATGTGTTCAGATTTTAATCGAACCAAGACGACGTACTGAAATGCTGTATGCATCCTAAATGAAGCTGTTTCTACTTTTGGGTAAATCCCCGCAAATTTCTCATTGAACCACCAATGAATTTGCCATGCTCGGAAACAAACAATTGACATCGTGAATGAATCCTTCAGCCAGATCGTTTCACCCACCATCTACTGGGATAGTCGACTGATTAGTCAGATAAATTGCTATTTGGAACTGATAAAGCTATATCAGATACAATGTAACTAATAGAATTATAGGCATGTGATTTTATACGAAAGCCTACTAGTATACGGGTGTTCGAAATGGGGCTTGTGATCAGATTGAATACTGCTCGATAAGCACTTACCTTTCCCTATTTTATTGTCATCAGTCTTGAATTCTAGTTCCAAAAGTTATCAGTACCTATTTTTTTTACCTTCCCCTGGCGCTGAAATTCCATGTTCAAAGATTCAAACAAGTTTAGAATAAGCTTAACAAAAATTACTTCGAACCATTGAACCAGGATATCACAAAAGCTGTCATTATTGGCTTCTGTATGATGTTTCTTCAGAAAAGGCAGCGTCGAGATGACTCTCGTTAATTGATGGAACTCACAACCATAGTTCTTAGAGCCGTTCTTCAAAGAGGTATTTGATTTATTCTTGAAAGATTGATGGTTAAAATTATCTACATGATCAGGCAATAGCTTCGCCACTACTCACTACAGGGGGGAGCTTGCGCTTCGCTACTAAGATTAAAATTTGAAATCTAAAAAAAAGCAGCCATGGTTAAATTTTATAAATTTTCTGAACTTCGCCAATTATAATAATTTTACAAAGGAACTCTAAACTATTTGCCCCTTTCAAAATATCACGTTGCTAATATAGAGAGTTATAGAAGATATGTAAAAATAAATTTTCCGAAATTAACCATTTGAAATTGTTTGGGTTTTAAAAAATTTCTCAAAATTTCGATATTATTAAAGAATGATTAGAAATAAATTTGATAAAAAAAACATAAGTCATAACCAAACTAAGATGAAATTATTATTCGAATACTAAAAAAAAGCCCCTTCTTAAATTATTGAGTTAGTGATGATGATGATGATAAAGATTTTCGTTTTTCGAAGTCAATTCCAACCAAATCCATGTGAAAGCAACTCCTTCAATGTTAGGTTATATTTTGGGAAAATACATAACTAACTACTTGGTATGAAACTCTATTACTAACAAATTGGGAAATGACGTGCGGATCAATTTGAAGCAACAATCTTCCAAAACACATGGCATTAGAAATCTATTACTAATTTAATTATTTAGTGGAGTTTTAATATTAATTATAAGATTTCATGAAGTTTATATTATAATAATTTTGATTATCACCGTTTTACTTGTCAGCTCTCCTCCCAAACCTAAGCCAATTTATTAAGATTTCTCGGAATGGCGCCAAACGGTGTGGATTGGGATTCTGGCATGGTAGTTTAAGAAGATTCCCGCTCAGTTAGTCTCATGAGATTTGCTAATTAAAATACTATATCAAAGGTAATTTTTCTTTAAAAGTATTGCAAATTAACACCTATTAATATAATATGAAATCAGGCGAAGCTAACCTTAATTTAGAAAACTCAAGGACTAATTTAAAATGTCCAATTGCATTTCTTCCCATTTTTAAAAGTTAAGAAGGGAAAATCTCATTAGATTTTTTTTAAAAATTCAAGGAAACAATAGATAAATTCGCGTATCCAAAGTACTACAATTTTGTATTGCTTAAATAGCAATTAAAGGGTCTAGTGTTAATATTAGTTGATTCTCTCGAAATAAATTGGCAGTGATAATAACATGTAAAATCACGATTAATTTCGACACTTACTTCCATAATCTCTAATAAACATAACATTATAAAGAAATTAAGTGAATTAAACTTAACTTATTAAGATGATCTGTTCGCATATATTAGTAAAGTTCAACTCTTATAGAATCAGTAGAATTAATAGAAATTCAAGTTGAAGAATACCTGAATTTCATCGTCTTGACAGGAATAAATATTTAGAAACAGTTCAAATGAAATTAATAGATATAACTAACCAGAATTAAGCCCAGTCTTAAAGAAAGAACGGAAAACTATTTTATCCCCTAAGAAGGTTATTTTAGTATAAATAATAGATTCAAATCGAAAAATCTAGCTCTGTATATTCTGGGAAAGAAAATGACTCTGATACAAATAGTTTTGCCATAAAAGTTGACCAGAAGGAACAAGCCCAATTAAGGCAATATCCTTTTCATTCTTTGATCAGCAGATGGTGATGAGACCTATCATTCAATTTACTGCTTATTGCCTGAAATACGAAAGCTCCTCCAGCAGTAATTCTGTTCCAGAAAATACCCCCTCTCGGGGAAAATCATTATCAGAGAACAAACATGAATCGCAGAAACAAATGAATATTATGAACGAACTAGACGGTGAGACTATACTGCTTATTTTCATCTGTAACCTAGAAGGTTCCTTAAAGATGGGAGTTGTGAAAATCATTTAATAAGCAAAACCTTAGCTCAATATCTTAAATTTAAAGTCAATATAAGTAAATTCATTTAATTCTATCAAATTTTATTCTACACAAGTAGTAGCCAAGATTGATTTATGATTCGGTGAAAAACAAGATTTGCTGACCAAAATGTCGCGTGCTATCACTTTTCTCATTTAAGACCTTACGAGCTTCAAAACTTTTAATAATTCCCGGAATAACCTTTGGAGATTTTGGCAATTCTATCATTCGAAAGAGAATGTAAAACAACATAAGGCTTTCAAATTTCGTTAGAATCGGCCGAATAGTTATGATGTTATTGCTATAACAAAGTAATTCCTGCGCTAACTTTGGGATGACTTTTGCAATTATATCATTCGAAAACGAATTGCAAACAATATAAGGATTTTAAATTTCGTTAGAATCGGCCAAATAGTTACAATCTTATTACAAAAACAAAAGAGGCAAATCGCCTTTAAGGTGATTTGCATATCGAACATGAATATAAAATTGAAGGTGTCACATTTATCTATCATTGCACTTGAGTTGCATGCTAATAAGACTATAAATTGTCGAATAAATAGCTAAATAATTTACGCTAATTAAGGAAGCGGTGTCATGTTACTACGAAATATTCAAACAATGGTGAATAACTTACCGTACCTTCCGTCTGAAGAGACCAACCAGGAAAGTTAAATATTCCCTCCCATATAGGGGAGGACTACTCGCAATCGTCAGCTGTGTTAGAAATGAATGTCTTTATGTAGATTATGGAAATAAAGAGATATATGATAGAATAACGATAGTTCATGAGGATACAAAAGTAATACAATCCAAATTGCAGTAAAATATAATAATGCAATACGATTATTCTCTCTCCACCGAAACTTCGTATATGGGCGAGAGATTACTAAAATTTGTCCTCAATTCTATTACTTAGAATGAGGTGAAGGAATTCAAAAGTAAACTACTGGAAATTTATAACAATAAGTTTCTCGTTGATTTAATAGAGAAACCCACTGACGTCAAAGACCGATATCGGCCAGTCAAGCATCAGCATTAAAGGAACGACTACATAATTGTTTTCATCAAAGTATCTCACCTTATGTCTCTCAAGTACCCATGATGAAAGATTATTTATCTAACTACAAACTAAAATAAATGGAGAGGTTAGGAATGTTGTTATCTTGAAAGTTCAAACTCACTAAAACGTCCAACGCACGCTTTAACTCGACCCTATTATTTGCATACGGAAACAATGGTAGACCAATGCTTGGAATTCAAGTGTCAATAGGCTAGAATAAGCAGCATCTGTAAAGAGCAGAATAAAGACCTAAGGGATACTCAAACTTGAATGAGATAATACTTGTAAATTACTAAATTTAAATGTTATTTAAGTCAATTTCGTCATTACCTCCATCAATATCTCAGCCCCCCAAAAAAATTATTTGAAAAATTCAAAAATATCAATTTGATTATGGCTTGGTGATAACAGTTTAACCAAAGTAGCCGACCTTAGCTTCAAAACCAGCCTCAGAACAGCCTCGAATCTTGTCGCACGGGTTCTTCATTGTGTTCCAGAGAAGATCTAACACCTCCTTGATCTTGAGCACCAGCTCGTTCTTGATGTTGATGGCACAGCGTTTGCTCTCTACCTCAACCGCGGCTTCTACATACGAGTATATTATTTTTGGATTGATATTAAGACTCTCCTATACTAATATATGACCATGTAATTTCAATTAAGGGAAAGATTACGAAGAGTAGTAAAAATTTGGTTTAATAATCTTGCGTGAAGCATTTTCAATGGACCATTAAACTTGACCTCTACTACGTTTCCAGAAGATCCGTTACTACCTGGCCTTTTTTCTTTTTGTTTCTCCAACAGGGAAATTTATAAAAGGCCAAAACACCTACCCAAAAGCGCTATTCACCAACCACCAGAACGGCATTCGTCCAATGTCTGCGGCAAACTGAGAGAAAAGACCACTTTGTTCTGTCTCCAAATTAAGTCGAAAGAAACCATGGATCGACAAGCTCAATCAAGTTCATTCCCTGTCGACCAAGCATCGACTACTCTCTCCGAAGAACACTTCTCCTAGCTAGCTGATCCTCAAGCCATGGTATTTCTCTTTTACTATTATGTTGTGGAAATTAAATAGCCATTAATAAATAAATGTTCAAATTCTATGAATTCATATAAATTAAGCTCCTTAGCTAGATTTCCTATTCGCCGTTGGTTCCTTTGTGTTAAACATTAATGTAAGCAAAACTAAGTATATCTTATCTTAAAATCCTTTCATTCGTTAGCAGCTCTACACGTAAATGACCTTTGCAGTTAATTAACGGAAGTGAATGAGGGAGTTGAATATTGCTCGAGAACTTTATATAAAATTATTACTGAACTCAATATAGGAACTACTTAACAGTTAAAATACACGGTATAAGCTCAAGGGTCTCCTTTTATATTGTAAAAAGGGACAGAGGTGTATATATCAAATTAGGGAACTTGTTTCAGGTTTCTGACAACGGGCTATCAAGGTATTTAAGAGTCAAGGAAAATAGGGTCTTTTTGAAGAGGAAACTTATATAAAAATATATACTCGTATATATATATATATATATATATATGCTAAAAGATTATATTCATTAAAAGCAATCAAAGTTTCCTTTTAAAATTTGATATGCTCGATTGGTATTCTGTATCTATATATAATTGCAGTATTTAATTCATTATAGCAAACAATTATGTAATTAGAGATCGAACCAAATAAAGTATTTTCCTCTCGTGCTCATAAAATCAACCATCAAAATTAATGAATCAAACTAATTATTTAGTTATAATAATCGTGCAATTTTAATAAATTAATTATGAAAAATCACTTTTCTGGATTCTGCCGTTCAAACTCAGCTCGCCTCAACTCCTTCCGTGATGGCGCGGATGGGCCAACGCGATCGCCTTTGGAGGCCGACGCCCGAGGATCAGCGGCGATTTATTCGAGCTGCGAATTCACAAGTGGAGGAAGTGGCGCTCTTTCGCCCAAACCCAAAGGAGCTCCTCAAAATCAAGGCAAAGTAAGCATGCAGATTACCCGCAGGATCAAGAAAATGGAATTCCAAGAACTTTCACCTTTATTTCGCAAGAATCGGTATACATGTAGGTAAGGTAATTTGCGCCATCCGTCCCTCACTCGGGGACGAGATTTCCTCACCGGATAATGAAATAGACATAAAAGTCGTGATGATAGTCTTCTGGAAGGTGCCAGCAGCCGCATCTAATTAGAAGGCGGGGGGGGGGGGAGGGTATCGGGTGGTTTTAACACCAACCACCAATCATAGAACTCTTCGTGGTTCTGCGGCTAGGGTATGTGGATATAGGTATCGCCCCGCCCAGGGTGCTGTATACCCATGGCACGGTTCCGTATCTGAGGTGAGATAGGGAATATTTTGTTGTGAATCCATGAAGGGAAATATAGCGGTGTTGTTATTTACTATGTGTGAGATGATGCGTGCGGAGCTACTTACCAGTGCGGGGGTAAGGTCACTGTATCCGCTAATGATCGGTCAGCCTCGAAGCTAGGAAACCAACACCTTATTCCCCTTGGCTACCGAGAGTTGCCCAAGATTCGGAGAATGAGACCTTATTATTTAAGATGCGAAAGAACTCGGAATTACACTATTCATTTTCTTTTGCCAAATAAATATAATTTTATTTCAGTATACGAATGAAGGGAAAATCTGGATGTTTTGACGAGGCCTCAGTTTGCCAAAAAGGCTGATAAGAGAGGAGGGATCAAAGGATGATATTCTTCTTCTCCGTTTTGTCTCGTGCAACAACTTAGGTAAATTGGTCAGGACCGATGTTTCAGCATCCTATCAAAACAACTGGTTGCTATGGAAACCACAGCGGCTAACCCCTTCCGAGATGCATAAATTAACTTAATCGGAAGCGGTGTTTTCCATCAGTTAAGTTGTAAACATAGTTGCCGACTCCCTTCCAACCACATACACCAGAAAAAGGACAACCCCTTAATGCATGGAGTCCACAAAACAGGAAAATTACAAACTTAGATCCTACGGAAGAGATTTTGTGCATAATTATGTAAATTTTACTCTATTTAACTTTTCAGTTACACATTTTATAGCTAAAGGTTTCAGTAAACACCTAAGTTTGTAAAGAAGTGTGATACTTTAAGTATTTCATTATTTGCAAGAGGAAGTCACAATCAACAAACGTGACTTAAGGCATTAATGTGTTTAAGGTGAATATGATGAAAGGAACCATCGGCTA
Organism: Ceratothoa steindachneri; assembly: GCA_963969495.1. Classification (NCBI taxonomy): domain Eukaryota; kingdom Metazoa; phylum Arthropoda; class Malacostraca; order Isopoda; family Cymothoidae; genus Ceratothoa; species Ceratothoa steindachneri. The sequence continues at coordinate 109,406,360 of OZ018329.1, forward strand.
CAGGAAGAATGTCGCGATAGAGCTTGTTGCGATTTACCGATAAGGGCTGACAGAGAATTTTAAGAAGCTGATAAAAAAGGGAAACCTAAACACTGGTTTAGCTATCCTCTGCATTATGTGTCAGTAGAGGAATAATGAAAGAGATGATAAATGATAAAAAGAAAATCACAAGAAAGACGTTAATGATTAAGTCTGATAAAGATTCCAAATTATAAAAATCCCTATGAACAACTTCATGCGAAGAATACAGACTATGAAGGTTGTTCGAAAATTGTTACCCATTCAACTGCGACCCCCACGGGTAGGAAATTAATCTACACCCACTGCTACACTCAAGGGTAGGAAATTCATCCCCACTAAAATGCGACACTCAAGGGTAGGAAACTCCTCCCCCCCACACAGTGTGACAAACAAAGGTAGGAAATTGAACCCCATCCAGTGCGAGCGACACTCATGAGGAGGAAATTCCCTTACCGATTGCGACACTCAAGAGTAGGAACTTAATCCCCATCCACTGCGACACTCAAGGGTAAGAAATTGATACCCACTCACTGCGAGCGACACTCATGGGCAGGAAATTCCCTCCCACTAATTGCGACACTCAATAGTAGGAAATTCATACTCACTCACTGCGACACTCAAGAGTAGGAAATTGATACCCAACAACTACAGCACTCAAGGTAGGAAATTGATACCCACCCGCTGCGAGCGACACTCATGGGCAGAAATTTCACTTCCAGCCACAGCGACAGTCAAGGGTAGGAAAATCAGTCCCAACCACAGCGACACTCAAGGGTAAGAAATTGATCCCCACCAAAATACGACACTCAAGGGTAGGACCCCCCCCATACACTGGAACAAACAAAGGTAGGAAATTGATCCCCATCCAGTGCGAGCGACACTCATGGGCAGGAAATCACCCACCCACCCATTACGACACTCAAGGGTAGGAACTTCATACCCACCCACTTCGACACTCAAGGGTAGGAAATTAATACCCACCCAGTGCCAGCGACACTCATGGGTAGTAAATTCACCTCCACCCACTGCGACACTCAAGGGTAGGAAATTCACCCCCACCCACTGCGACACTCAAGGGTAGGAAATTCACCCCCACCCACAGCGACACTCAAGGGTATGAAATTGATACCCACCCACTACGAGCGACACTCATGGGCAGGAAATAACCCACCCACCCATTACAACACTCAAGGGTAGGAGCTTCATACCCACCCACTTCGACACTCAAGGGTAGGAAATTCATCCCCACCCACTGCGACACTCAAGGTTAAGAAATTGATACCCACCCAATGCGAGCGACACTCATGGGTAAGAAATTCACCTCCACCCACTGCGACACTCAAGGGCAGGAAATTCATCCCCACCCGCTGCGACACTCAAAGGTAGGAAATTGGTCGCACCCACTGCGAGCGACACTCATGGGTAGGAAATTGATACCCATCCACTACAAGCGACACTCATGGGTAGGAAATTCACCCCTACCCACAGCGAGTTTCAAGGGTAGGAAATTCATCCCCACCCACTGCGACACTCAAGGGTAGGAAATTAGTCCCACCCACTGCGAGCGACACTCATGGGTAGGAAATTGGTCCCACCCACTGCGAGCGACACTCATGGGTAGAAAATTGATACCCACCCACTGCGAGCGACACTCATGGGTAGTAAATTCACCTCCACCCACTACGACACTCAAGGGTAGGAAATTCACCCCCACCCACTGCGACACTCAAGGGTAGGAAATTCATCCCCACCTACAGCAACACTCAAGGGTATGAAATTCATCCCCACCCACTGCGACACTCAAGGGTATGAAATTGATACCCACCCACTACGAGCGACACTAATGGGTAGGAAATTCACCCCCACCCACAGCAACACTCAAGGGTAGGAAATTCATCCCCACCCACTGCGACACTCAAGGAAATTGATCCCACCCCACCGCAGGGGTGCATGAAGATCGACTAATTCAAAAAAGAAAATAATAAACTTGTTCAAGGTATTTATCGTTACTTTTATTAATATCTTTAATATTACCATTATATTTTATCTCATCATTCTCTTTAATCTTAATCGAATTATTAGTTATGATTTTATCATTATATTTAATATCATCCTTATCTTCATTTTATTCTATCTTTTATATCATTAACTTTATCTTGCTCTTCTCTTTCAAGTCATGTGTTTATTTTTCATTAGTTTTAAACCTCTTATCCTTGATCATATCCTGGTTTTTATTATTATTTGTATCTTTACTCTTAATCTTATCCCTTATTGTCTTCTCATCTTTAATTTTGTTCATATATTTATGCTATCCTTGTATTTTATTTCATTCTAATACTTAATTTTACGTTCCTTTTCAATCGTATCATTATTCATAATGTTTCGTTTATATTTAACTGACTTTATCTTTAATTGTATCTTGTTCTCTCATCTTGCTCTTATCCTTTTTCCTATGATTGTTTTTAATCCTACATGGAAATTTGATCGTATCAGTACATTTGTTGTTACCCTTATTTTTAATCATTTTCTTTTTCATTAATCACAACCCTATTTTTTATCCTATCTATATCTGTATTGCGTTTATTCTTATGTTTAACCCTATAATTATCTTTAACCAGATCCCTATTTATGCTGTTATGTTTATTCGAATTCTTATATTTAACAGTATTGTTTAAATTATTCATATCTTCACTCTTATACCCATAGGTCTTCTTATCTTTATCTTGCTCTTTTCTTTCACCCTCCCTATTAGTCCTAGGGGAAAATAACAAATATTATGGACGAAGTTAATCTTCTCCGTAACTTTATTTTTACTCTAGGCTTACACTTATCTTCAATCGGTTATTTATCGTTAATGCTATTTTCTATTATAATGTTATCATTACCTTTATTCCTATCCTTGTAATTATTCCCAAACTCAATCTTTTTCTTATCTTTCATTTAATCTTGTGTTTAATTTTATATTATCTTTAATCTTATTTATATTCTTATTTTACTAATATCTATTATCCTATTTGACTCTTAATTTTATAATTTTCTTCAATTATATTGCTAGTTTTAATCTTTTCCTTATCTTTGATCACATCTATATCTTCAATCAGATTCTCTGTCTCTCATTATCATAAATCTTATAATTACCTTCAATCTTACCTTTAACTTTAAATGTAACATTTTTATTCATATTATTCCTATTTTGAATATTTTGATTGCCTTCAATTTTTCATTATCATTAATCGTATTCTTTTTAATAGTTGTGTTATTATCACTCAACTCATCCTTAGATTCAAATAAGGAATATTAATTCTTGAATTCAACTTTATATTTAATCTTATCTTTTACTTAATCCAATCCTTACTTTTAATATTATTATTACCTATAATCATAAGCCTATCTTTCAGATTGCTCTTATTATTAACCTCATCGTTATAATTAATCACATTGTGAATTTTTTAACCAATCCTTAACTGAACTCGTAACTGCATCTTTGGTTTCATCTTTACATTTAACGATTCCTTATTTCTAATACTCTCCTCTCCTCTTACTCTTCTCTTACTCTCCTCATTTTAAGCGGTTTTTTTTCATTAATATTATTCTTATTATGCTTATCTTTTTTCATAATATTTCCCTCAATCATTTTTACTTAGCAAAACCATTATCATTATCTTTGTTTGTATCCTTATCTTTACTCTTTTCCTTTACCGTATTCGTGTCGTTATCGTTGATTTTGTTATCTTTAATCATGCTTATCGTTCATGTTGTGTTCATCTTTAATTAATTAAAATCGTTTAGCCTCACCACTCTTCATCTATATTCTAATCCTCATCTTTTCTCTTATTTTATCTTTAACTGTAATCTTATCTTCTACCATGGAATCGAAGGGTTTCCACGGCACTTTCTTGACTCCAACTAATTGCCTCCAAAGGAGCTGGAATTTGTGCTCGTGAGTCCATGTGATTGATCAATGCAAGAATCTCTTCTTGGAGTCGTGTCGTCTTTAAGTGGTCTTGCTCCACTCCATTCCTTGGTTTTCTTACCCTTGTTTTTGGCAGTATATTTCTTCTGCTTCTGCCCGTCCTTTCAATCACCCCACCCCCAAATATCTGCCATTAATTATCATTATTTTCCGTTTTTATCATTCATTATTCTACTGTTTCTCATAGCCTTCCCTCTTTCTTCGAAATACACTATAATGCCAATGAAATGATAAGTTAAACGGTAAACACAAAAGGCAATCTGGGACTGTTGCTCTACGGGAGTACGGAGGCTAAGAGCTAAGAAGGGTAAATTCCAGGGAATTGTTTTGAGTTGACTGTTTCGCTTCATTTTTCCAAGCATCTCTCTTGCGACGGGATTTACATCTAGGTACGTGGATCATTTTCAATTTACTGTTTTCTATCATTTGCATTTAAGCCCTTTCAAGAAATTTCAAACATTCTTTTACATAACGTAAAAGGTTTAGTCTAACGTTCTAGGTGTTAAATAACGAAATCAGAGGTTTAATTATAAGAAAAAAAGAAGAAAGATGGTTAAAGGCTTTGAAAATTATCTTTATTTTGGGGCTATACTAAAATGGAACATCATAAAACCATTTTAATATATATTTAGAGGCATATGTCTTTAACTTCATATGAATAGCAAACGACGAGGTGTTCTTTTTCTGATTTCCTATTCCACTTAGCACCACAATATTGCAATGCTGATCGAACCACAAAATTGAAGTCTTTGACTAAAGAATAATTGCATGCTTCATGTTTTATATAATTAAAAATACCTCGAAAAGTAATTGAGGATTACTTACTTTCAATTCGTTTGAAAATTATATTGAATCTCAGAGCCCAAGAATTGAATATGAAGAGAATAAAAGAGAACTTAACAGGAAAGTTTGGAAAGTTTTGAAACATTTCTTTCGCTAAAAGCTATTCAAAGAAAAACTTCTGAATCCAAAAGTGGTCAAAAAGAGTGAAACCTGCTAATTTCGCTTCCATAATTAATTATACTTCAAACCGAGGTATTTACTTAGCTCTACTTACGTCAAATATCTTCATTTCTTGCCAAAGATGAAGTTTCAGCGTTGATTGTCGGAATTTTAATTAATTTTGCCTTCACGTTTATTTCCAATTTGCTTCATATCTTCGAATATTTCAAATATGTATATTATTGAAAATTGCGTCAATCAACTCAGCGCAAAGAAAAAATAAGATCGACTCTCAGAATAATAATTGTATTCCATTGAGCTCATTTGCTTAGACTTACATCGAGTATTTGAAAAAAAGTAAAAAAGACAAAAAAAAGACAAAAAGAGATTCAAAGAGGTAATAAAACAGAATAAAGCAAAATATTAATAATGAATATATTACTGATTAATAGGGGCTATGCGATATATGAAGCTTCTGCTTGATTATGACAAAATATCAAAATTGTATCGAAGGAAATAAAAATAAATCTGACAAGACTGTAAGAATTAATATATTAAAGATATTTGACTTTTAAACTGAAAGTGAAATAAATGGTCAACTATTTTCAATGTTTCATGCAACAGAAAATATATGATTTAGTAGCTAAAAATAAATTTCAAAATTAATAAATCCAATCAAATATTTATCAGCAATATATTGCCTTTGATTTATTGAAAACAGATCACGATCCGATGTAACATATGTGTGAAACAAGTAGTGGAGTACAAACTAAAATTTTAAAGATAAAGGAATGCAAAAGAGAGAATATCATGGAGTGGTCCTCGATTTAAGCTCAATGGATTGAGGACAATAGATGACAAATGGAAAGCGTAATAGATGTGGTATTTTATAGGTTAATTTAATGCGAGAAAAAAATGTTTGGACGTCGATAAACTAGAGAGTGCATTTGGTATAGCGCTGAAATTGTCTCATAGAAAATATCTTTGCGAAGAAAAAGGCTGTGAAATCGGAGGAGGACTTAAGTCAAAGAAGAAAGTCTTGTTCAAATGGAGTATATTGTAAAGGGTCTTTCAACAAGGACGCTCGAGCTTTGTCAGGCGATAGTGGCCATGTTGTTAAAGCGACATATGACAACCTCACTGCGAAGTTGTGAACTGTTTCATAGTTTTTGGCAAGTCAAGATGGAAGGTTATAGCGTTGAACAGCGTGTGCAAATCATCAAATGTTATTACAAAAATCAGTGCCCCGTTCGACAAACATTCCGCGCATTACGTGATTAATATCCTCGCCACAATCGTCATGCCGAGTCCACTGTTCGACGCTTGGTGGCCAAATTCGAAGCAAAAGGGTCGATCAACAATCAACCAACACCCGTATGTCGCCGAAACGTCTGGTGAAAACATTGCTGCCGTAAATGAGAGTGTACGGTAAAATCCGAGGCAGTCAATTTCTCGTCGTTCACAAGAATTTGGCCTTTCTGCGACTTCAGTTTGGCGAATTATGCGTAGAGACTTGAGTTTGCACCCGTACAAAATCCAACTTACCCAGGAACTTAAGGTAAACGACCATAAACAACGCCATGTGTTCGCTGATTGGGCTCTAAAGCAGTTGGAAGTTGCCCCCAATTTCCCCCCCAAAATTATCTTCAGCGACGAGGCCCATTTTTGGATGAATGGATTTGTCAACAAGCAAAATTGTCGGAGTTAGGACGAAAACAATCCACATGAGATACATCAGCACCAATTGCATCCAAACAAAGTCAAGGTTTGGTTCAGATTTTCGTCTAACGGTATCATCGTTCGTTATTTTTTTAAGAACGAAGATGGGATTGCCATAACCGTCAACGACGAGACCTCTAGATCGATGATAAGCAACTTCTTGTGGCCTCAACTGGATTATATGGATACTGACGACATGTGGTTCCAACAGGACGGCGCTACGTGACACACTGCGTACACCACGATAGACATTTTGCACCAGCGATTTCAGGGCAGGGTCATTTCGCGTGGCGGCGACGTCAACTGGCCATCGAGATCATGAGATTTAACGCCATTAGACTACTTTCTTTGGAGCTACGTTAAATTGCAGGTCTATGCGAATAATCTGCAAACAGTTGATGTCCTCAAAGTCAACATAACGAACACCATCCAGCAAATTCAGCCAGATTTATGCGACAAAGTCATCGAAAATTGGGCCTTCCAATACGTTCTACCAAGCGAAGCCGCGGCGAACATTTGAACGACGTCATATTCCAAACCAGGTGGGCTTCAGCAAAGAAATGCGGAATATATCATGTAGAAACTAAGTAGTGCAAGGGTCTCAAACGCTACGCGTTGCAACTCCATGTACGACATCATCAAAATCATCAATGATTTCTTAGATGGATATAAGCGGTCAGTGATGAAAAAGGTCATAGCGCAGCTCAAGAAACAGAGTTTAACAAATGCTGACATCATCTTTAATTAGCAAACCCAGCGCATGGTCTACAAATAGTCGTGTCGCTTGGACATAATCCTCGTATAAGAGGTGAGCCGAATTTACCTCGATTGCATTCATGGAACGTCTCATCTTTTTGTCTTTTATTCTTAAACGTACCCATCATTATTTGGACTGGTGTACACCTTGCCTTTGCTCTTGAAATGATTATCAAAAATGGTGAATCTATGAAGAAATTAGGCTGTTCCAGACCAAAAATCCTTACTGGTATGAACTGAAAATTTCAGAACCACAGGCTAAGTAAGCCCTAAAATGAAAAACACCTGTAATATCAAGGAGACTTCAAACTCTCCCAAATATCTATGTTGCAAACCTATCTTTTTTGCTTTAAGCTATACGTTCTGCCAGTTAACATACTGCTCTGAAGTCTCAAGTTACATCTATAAAAGACCTATACAAAGTGAAAGAGTTACTGTATCGCGCGCTGTTTTAAATGTTGTGGTTTGGGTTCCTTGCTCTTTTGAGAGGGTGACCAAACAGTTAGAGTAACATTATACTTTAGAAAACTTTCTAAAGCAGAAACTAGAAGACTTGGAAATTTGAATGCGTGGTTTTAACAGTGATGAGCTACTTTTAACACAATAAGAAGATCAATTGTAGTTTTGAAAGAACTGTTTCTCCGATACTTGATCTCCTTTCGTGGTGATAGTGGATGATGGCCTGTGCACCCTGGTGTTACCCAAAAGTTACGTTATACAAAGATTGACCAAGAACAATGGAGGAATTGAAAGTTTCTATACATTAAACAATTGTAAGAATAACAACGGAAATAACTCGCTGGGTAATGAAAAACTTTATGAATCGAATACAAAAGTGAATAAAATCTGGCCTGGTTATTTTGTTAACGCGTACAATATGGGAGAATTTTCTGTAAAGAAAAATAAGAGACCTATACTTGCCTCAGAAGGTATTCATACCCCTACCTAGGTACTACCCATTTTTTTAAGAATAGATCAGGAACCCTTTTTTGTAATTTTATGTAGAGGTATTAAAATGCATGTATGTATTATTAGACACCCTAAAAATTTCGCCACGTTTAGAGACAAATAAATATTAAACCTTTTACGATCATTTACCTCCAAAACTATTCATACTTTATACAATTTAATAACTATCAGTCAATAGTATATAATTTTTTCAAAAATGACACTCATCCAGCTAATATTATAGTTTTTTGAATCGGTTTAAACAAGACTCAGATGGAATGGCCTAAGACTCGTCAAGGAAAACTTTCCTAGTTCATCGATGTTTTGGGGGTGTCTTGCATTGACGAGGAGCCGCAGTTCATGCAATAAATTATGTATCGAGTTGAGGTCAGACGACTGTGATTGCCATTCTAAAACGCATATTTTAGATTCCTTAAACCAGGAAGAAATAAATTTCGTTGTATTTGTCGTCACTATCTTTGTGAAAGGCCCATCTTCATCCTAGGACAAACTTGAGAGCATCAGTCATAAGATAATCTTCAAGAATCTTTCTCCCTAGATTCGATGATGTGTACTAACGCCTGTTGCGCAGAAACTGTCCCATAATATAATAAACCCGCTTCCATGTTTTGATGTAGGGACAGTGTTTCTGGGGTGACCAGCTTCACAGATTTTACGCCAAACATAAGTAACATCACTAGTGCCGAAAAAATCAAATTGCCTTTCATTTGGCTAAAACACATGGCTTCAAAATTGGGAATCTTTGTCCAAATGATCGTTGGTATACTTCATAAGTGCTTTCATTTGAAGCACTTTCAAGGAGGCCTTTGGAAATTAGATTATTCGAAAGAGAATGTAAAACAACATAAGGCTTTCAAATTTCGTTAGAATCACCGAATAATTCCTCGGCTAACCTTGGGAGGACTTTGAAAATTATATCATTGGAAAGAGAATGTCAAAGAATATAAAGATTTCAAATTTAGTTAGAATCGGCTGAATATTTACAATGTTATTACAATAACTAAAAAAGCCCAAAACGGGCACTGACCTCCCGATATAGTGAGATGTAGAGTGACCCGTGACTAGACTCGTACGTGACTAATAATAGAATAATTAAAAGGCTCAAAATGAGCCTGCGAGACTAACTCCCATTGCGTGAAACATTATAACATATTTACTAAATGTTTTGAAATTAATTATGGTCAATCTTATATATACATGAATACACAAAAAAAAATAAAGAAAATAAATTTTTAAATGACTATATGTCGAAAATTACCATTTATGACACATCTTCAAGAATATGCTGCGCTAAATACCTTTATCGCAAAGGTTGCATTGGGCATTTAAGTGTGCAATTTTCCGTGTAATTTCCCCTTCAGCCATTTTCCATGCTAATTTTCACATTTTTGCTGCAATTTTACTCGCACGATTGCTCAATACCAATCATGGAGACCTCTTACATTATGGATAGTTGCCTTTGCGCTACTTGGGCTAAAATCGTTTAGTAGAAATTTTACTAGCATTCAAAAGCGTTAATAGGCCCCAAGTCATGTTAATTATTTCCTGCATTAGTAAAATGGTTGGACGAATTTGCTAGAATATTGCTCGGGCAATTATATAAGTGGTCCTCGGAAAACTTTTAACATGTTCCCTTTTGCAACATAAAAGGTTTAACAAGATAAATTCCTCGCTTCCGCGTAGTTCAGCCTACCTACCCACGGGTATTGAGGAAGGAATTACTATTTAGATAGAAAACAGGCTTTAATACTATATTCCTACCATCAACCGAAGAGTTGGGCAGAAGAAAGTAATAATCGATAAAATCTTAATAGATATAGCATAAAGAATGCCTGAGATAGAAAAGAAGAAAGCTTATAATTAATTATAAATAATGACTACTTGTATTATGTGGACAGAAAAAGAAAATGAGCTGGCTAACGTATAGACAATTTTAATAGAGCAATAAATCAACTTCTTAGAAACTCCTATGGTTTAAGCGGGAAAATGAACGGAGATGAGAACGAATGGCAAAGGAATATAAGGTAAAATGATTTGAAATGGCAAAGGATATTTCCTCTAAATCAATCAATATTAAATTCATGTCAAAAAGATAAAAAGCCGAGGGGTTAAAAAAATCCAAGTATCCCCGCTTTATATGAGTAAACATACATAGCTGACATCTAATTTTGGCGTCTTGATACCTTCTCTCGTTTTCTGAGTTTCCTGAAAAATCACAATAAACAAATATAAATGATTATAAACCTTAAAGTAAAGTGTATAAACGGGAAGTGATGAGTAAAGAAGCAAATGGATAAATTAAAGGATTAAGAAAATATGTGGAAGAATACTGAATAATTAGGAAAGACAAATTTTAAAAATGTTCGAAAAGAAAGCAGTGAAGATAGGAGAAAGGAATATGTCTGTAATATCAAAGAAGGAGTCTAAATTTGGCGCTACGTATCGGGGAAAGAGAGGAGGAGGAAAGAGATGGACATGGGGAAGGGAAGAGGGTGGTGGGTCCTCTAATATTCCACCAAATATTACGTTCCGTTTTAAGAAGAAAGATAAAAGGTTCCGAGTTATTGCAACGCTTAAAGACTAACGATTCGACCACAAAATACCTAATTTTTTATTTACCAAAAACAAAGATCAAAGAAAAAATAACATAATTATCCTAACACATTTAACCCAGTATCATTTACAAAACCAGCCAAAGCTCCTAAAGAGATAAAAAAGAATCCACTGAGTGTAACCGTCGGTTATTGTCTGTTCAGATCTACACTCTTGCTTGAGTAATACCCAGTCTCAAGCAATGTCTGAAAGGTGCAAATCCTGAGTAGTTGGAGGAAAAGTTCGGCGTGGCCAACACCCTTCAATTCTCTTCATATCATTAATCATAAGTGAAAAAGGGTTATTTCTACATGCACGTCCTCTACAAGAAAGCTGATATAATATATTCACCTCTGATATCTGTGAAGTTTTGAGTTATACTGCTACTTTTAAGTTTTTTGAGCAAGTTTTGCTATATCTAGTAATTCTAGTTTTGACAGAATACTCAGATAACCAGGTCAGAAATCAAATCCTGACCTGTCATTTTGAAAAAAAGAAATCCTTTTTATTTTTTTTCTCTGGCATATTATTTTCTAGGTATATTTTATTCAATACAAACATAACGAGTTTTAGTCCAAATGGAAAAGGTTGAATGCGTCCTTTTTCTTTTCAAGTACTTGAACTATTTGAATGGTCTTAGGAAATTACGAAAGCGTCACCGCCACTACTCTCTCTCTCTCTCTCTCTCTCTCTCTCTCTCTCTCTCTCTCTCTCTCTCTTTCTCGAAAGTTCAACCAATATGTGTCCCCTCGCCCACAAATGCATGATGGCCAAATCAGAAAGATCTCCTGTAGCTGATGTTCAAAGAACACTTAAGGCGCAATTGTAGCGATATCCTACCAGTAACACTTACTGCGGCACCTGTGTGCACATCAGTACTTCTTGAGCAGAACTAAAAATGTAGAGGCGCCCCACGGCCAAAAGAAATATGATTGTAAGATTTCATTCTACTCTTGATGATCAGTTTCATTTTGAAAGAAATGTCTCTCTGCGACAATATTCCCCCCCTCTCTCCTCATCCAACCTTAATATGTAAGAATGTTTTCGTCTATGCTTACTTAAACTATTTCAACAAAACAATTTTTACTTTTGAGGAGTGAGGGAGTGGACAGTCAACGAAAATAAAAGGATGAATAAATATGAGGAAGGGTGACAAAGGTTGAAATTGACAGAGTCCTGACTAGCAAATCCCCTCATCTCAAAATATGGGTCTCCGAAGTCAATATATGAATAATGCAAAATAGGATCACAAAGGGCAAGGGTATTCAAATTATCCCTCCTGCGGGAGTTTAATCCTAAGTAATATCATTTATTTATCTTATTTTGATTGCAATAATTATAATAATTCTGTTAGCATCGCTTTGGAGGGAGTATGAAGTCGCGGCGCTGAAGGCAGCGAGGGATAAAGTCGGATGAAACTCCGTCCCTATGCTCCCATATGCAGGCTATTATATATATTACTCTTTCTTCCACCTCCTACACTTTTGGCCTTATAATGACATTCTAGTCAGGGTTTGATGTAATATGCGCAAGTAAGAAAGGAAATTCTACCTTCAGCTCATTGTATGTGACACTAGAGCCTAAATAAGTGAAATGAAGTGAACCATTAAGGTGGTAGCCGGCTTAGGGTATCTTAACCCCCGCGCCTTGTTTCATTTTAACGATGTTCTTTGGTCCTTAGTGAAGATATTGAGTCAGGCAAAGATGACAACACTTATTTTCCGTTCAATTTGAAGTGCAATAGCAACGAAGTAGCACATTGCAGGAACTTTTTTAGGAAATATTTGTAAGGAAAGGAGCAAGGCTAGATGGGATCTAGTGTGTAGAATACATTTAATCGCAGGCATTGTGGCCGGGAGGAAAAAGTGCGTGTGTTAGAAGCAGGAGTGCTCGCAATCCTCCAGATGTCAGTCACAGCACGGTTGCCCATCGACCGATTGCGGTCATACCTGTGGAGCCCTTTGGGGTTCGGAGCCTTTTTATTCATAAGGCCGAATCCTCTTTTCAAAAGCTTCCATCCTTTTGATTAAAACACTCCTCGTTTGATCCTAGATTTTTTTTTTTTTTTTAAAGAAACTCTGATATTCTACAGCTTTATTTCACTCTCTAGTCAAAAGGAAACAGGACTTTTTTTTACAAAACTACAATGAAAAATATTGCTCAATAAAAGATTTAATAATAACAAACAACTATACCAAATTAAAAAAAAAATGGGATTAATAAATTTAACCCTTAGTAAACAGAGATGCGAAACTAAAGCTAAGTTTGGGTTTTCTTCATAAGCGTATTAATGTAGCAAAGTGTGTCAATTTGTGGGGGGAAAATTAATCTTTGCTAATTTCTTCTCTGATTGGTTCTAAAAATATGTGTATGGATGTGGGGAATTCAAATCTGCTATTATTTGTGTAATTGCTCAACATTTAGTAAGCTAGCTTCATTAAAAATAAAACTCATAAATTGCTCTTAAAAACATTTATTAATTTTATTTTCTGAAAATGTCAAGTAATGATATAGACATTTAATTTCTCGCCATAAGACATATCCCAGTAATCATAAAACATATCATAGTAATCATAAAATTCAGATTTGCTATTATTTTTGTAATTGCTCAACATTTAACTTGGAATATCTACGTTTAAAAAACAACTCATAAATTTCCTCAGGAAAACAACAGCTATTCTTTTATCATCTCACAATGGCAGGCAATGTTATAGACATTTAAATTCTCGGCATAAAACCTATCCCAGTAATCATGAAACATATCCTTGTAATCATAAAACATTAGAAAGTGATGACATTAATAAAAAAAAATTGAATTAAACAAGTTTTCTCAAGTTTTGCTTTGATTCGTTCTTGGACAACAGCCGCCCACATGCATTTTGGCTTCTGATATTGCGGTCACGTTTCTTATGTCTATACACCCTTTCTGGTGCCTCTGTGACTTGTTTCACACACCTCTCTATTGAATAAGCATGACAGAGCCACAGTGGACCTTGCATAGGGTTCTTAAGGAACTTATTTACTTCCGCTGTAGTCAGTTTAAATGTAAAAGGAGGTTCTAATACACCGTCAGACGAGCCTGTCAGCTCCAACATCGAAAAAGCACTGGAGTTGATGAAGGGTTTATTTCTGAGACATACATAAACATTTTCAATTGTGTGATCACCTCAACTACTCATGTATATAAACTTTTTGTACAACAGCTTTCCTCTCATCACTGTCATCTGAGCGCAACAGTGTCTGGATTATTATTTCGATGAATAACTACCAGGCAGAGCTTGATGGTTGGCAAAACAGCATCACCTACAGCCTTCTTTTGCAGCTTAAGTAGCCACAGCTGAAACAAGATGTGACTTAGGCTTGCTTTCCTTTAAAGAATGTTGTACTTTGATGCTAAACTAACAAGGGTAGTATATTTCGAAAATGTAATCCACGATCTGTCTTAAGTTGTTGAGGGGTATGCCTTTAAGGCCATGGTTTTAAACCCGTTTGCTGTTGTCAACCACCTAGAATGGATCACTAGAACAATTTCAAGAAGGGCTAGATCTGTGGGAGATTCTCCTTTCCTTATGACCGGTGTGATTCTATATCAGTACGCTTTATCAGTAGAGAGATTCCTTATGATATTTTCAGTGGCTCTCCAAATGAGAGTTTAGGCAATGAAGGATAGATTTGAAGTTCGTTTGCAGTGTGTAGCATCTTGCAAACATTACATGTACACTTGTTGTTAGAAAAGGTCGTTCCATCCAGCTCGATGATCAAATATCGCATGAGTAACTCATTAGTGTGGAGTATACAAACCAACCAGATCAGTTTAAGGTCAAGCTTGACTCACTCAATACCCGGAACAAACCTCCCGGCCAGTGTTATCATTTATAGAATCACATTCAGTGGTATGCAAGCTTTTATCAACACCCTTCTTCTTCATGAACTCTTCAAGATTATCAGAAATAACTTCAGCGGGTATTTTACTCCTTGAACCTTTTTCAGGAGTGAAGTGGTAGAGATACATATCTTCCACCTGACTCATTGTGCACAGAAACATGGTCTTTTTTGATGATGCTGGGGAACTGACGATCTGAATTTTCTACTTTTAGGATAAGCTTAGTTGTATATAGAGGGCCGCCATAGAAGATGCAGTCTGTGATAGAACGGGTTGAGGCCGCGTTAATTTTAACCACTATCACATGTTATTTAAAACCACGATGCTACCCACGTGCATCTTCACTTTGAAGCCTGGGGCCTTATCGCAGCCACCTGAGTCAATGTTTAAACAAGGAGTTTTATCTTCCCCCTTTTTGCCCCATGCACCGACCTCGCCAGATTGAGTTAGGCTTATGGGCAGAAAAGGCATTGTTCCCAGGCTCGGCTGTGCATTCCCTCGAAGCTCCCACTCCATTGCCCCCCACGCCAAGGAGATGTCCCGGATATTTATATGGAAAATTAACCACTAAGATTCAGATTGGAGATCCAGATTTTCGTCGCGAAACATCACTACGACCCACTCTCACCTTGTACGCCAAGGGACCTCGACCTCGAGATTCACCATCACTTGTCCAGAAGGAGGACAATATCCCTTGAGTGCCAAGGTTCGAGCCTTTCGTGACGCCAAGTCCACAAGGCTTCCCTTGGTTGTTCAGAAAGAGAACAACTTTAGAACAGCCATTGTTCTTTTGAGCCCGTTGACAAGAAACGGTTCTCACCCCTCCCCCTGTTGTTTAGAAGAGAACAACGTAGAACAGTCATTGTTCGTTTGAGCCTGTTCGCCAAGAAACGGTTTTCACCCTTTTCCCTGTTGTTCAGAAAGAGAACAATGTTAGAACAGCCATTGTTCGTTCAAGCCCGTTGACAAGAAACGGTTCTCATCCCCTCCCTTGTTGTTCAGAAGAGAACAACGTAGAACAGCCATTGTTCATTTGAGCCCGTTCGCCAAGAAACGGTTCTCATCCTTTCCCCTTGTTGTGTAGAAGAGAACAACATTAGAACAGCCATTGTTCTTGAGCCGGTAGACAGGAGACGCTTCTCACCCCCCCCCCTGTTGTTCAGAAGAGAACAACGTAGAACAGCCATTGTTCTTCAAGCCATTAGTCAAAAAACGATTCTCATTCCCAAGACGCCACGTCAGGATCATTTATTGCCCCCCCCCCTTTGGCTGGAACTTGCCAGCGGACCGAAAATTCCTTCACATCGCCTTCCTCTGCTCAACAAGTATAATTACGTAAGCCGAACGTTACCTTTGAGTATTTAACCCTTTTGTCAACTCTATCCTGTGCTTTAAATGGTTTAGCAAACCATCCCATCCCTTTAACTTTATATTTGTTTCACCTTTTTAAATCTTTTAATCCTCGGATTAGCTCGATTCCCCACAACCCTTTCCCTTCTCTGTTTATGTCAATATTTTCCGTTTGGTGTGTTGTTGATAGTTATTATTAATAAAACTCTATTTTATTAATGATAGCAATATTATTATCCTTGAGCTCAGTTCCACTTCTTAAGCATATCGAAGATACATAATATCGGCCAGCCTAGACATCCACGCACTCTAAAGATAATTAAAGAAGTTCCCTCAACAAATAGTTATATATGGTATATCGTCGAGAGTCCATTATACGACACAGTCAATTTCACCCTTCTTAGAAAGTTGGTCAAAATCGTGATCGATGGATCTCATAAATTTGTTGGAATCCTCTTGACTTTATTGTGATCAGCTATAAGTCTCTTGTCATCTTCACTGATCAGCAGCAAGAAGTGATGTTGGCAGCTGTGGCAACAGGCCAAAATTCTTAGAATTTTTAATGTCGCCTCATAACTTCCATCCTTTCCAACTTGAGAATCACCTATTGTTCTTCATTTTTATCACCAGAGAAAATTCTTTCACTTGATGGTATGGAAACATGGTCCTGCTTACGTCTCTGCTTATATTCCTAAACTCTTCTTCTTTCACCTTCTTGTTGCTTCTGTGTTGACCAGGCTGATTTGGCAAGCCAATCTTTTGTGGTGCAATAGAACAAAGCTTTTTTCCCTTAAATTTTAACAAATCAAGTTCCTTCACAGGGATCTTCTTGTCCCTATGACATGTTCAATTAATTAAAGTTTCGTTTTTGCGACGAGAGAAGCAAACTTTACAGCAAAGAACAATTTTACACTTGCAGCTGAGGATGTCACAAAGCTTGGTAAGTTTGGAAATGAAAGCTTCTGACATGTAGGTGTCCTGTCCCCAGAGATATGTTTTAGGTCTGCCCCCAGTTTTATTGGATCTTGTATGAGATTGTGATTTGTGAATTAACAACGGGATCTACAAAAAAACTGATCGCTTTTTTACTCTTTTCAAGCACCTTAGGGTAAATTTATTTTGCAAGACAGGCTGCTTGGTAGTTTCTCACCTCTTTACTACGTTGTTCACTGAGGAATAGTACATATGTGAGCACGTCAGGCAGAGTTGGGAGTTAAGAAGGCAAAAACTCTACTATTTTCAATTAATTTGCTCATATGCGTGAATGTCTCCAGTCTTGTCCTAATTTTAAAAGCCATTTTAGTTCTAGTCACACTGGTTACGATGATATCACTGACTTCCAAGAACTCTTAAACCTAGTGATGAAAGTTTCGAACTGTGAAATAAAACAAAAAAGTAGTAAATTAGATATCATTATTAATATAATAATTGTCTATTAATTCCCCAAAGAGCAAATAGAAGTTAACTTTCAAGTAGCCAATACAAAACTGAACTAAATTATATTAAAATAAAAAATATATTTAGAATTCATAAGTCGTGCTACAACTTTTTAGCATTCCACATTTATTTACTGAGAGATCACACCACAGAATATGTATTACAGTCATCATCTTTATTATTAATTCAGCTACGCGCTCTTTCTTTTGGCGTGATCTCATGGCAAGTTAATTAAACCCACGAAAAGTTCAGTTAAACTACTCTCATTCCTAGACCGGGTTTTTTTAATAACCACTAAAAAAGAATGTTTATCTTAAACAAAGATGATCATTGATACTTTATTGGACAAATAAAATTGAATGGTTTAATTAAAAATTAAATTCGTTTTAGCTGACCAGGATGTATCAAGCCAACGTTTGTTAGGTAAGGTTTTAAAATAAAATTTTACCTTTTTCATTTTACCAACACTGGATTTTACGGATAATGCAATGAGAAATTATCTTGAGTAATGTGTTTTTACCTTAATCATTCTCGGAAATTAACAGGTGTCTGTGACCTAAAATTATTTCATAATCTTTGCCTGAATTTTATTGATTTCGCAACCTGGTTTCAAAAATGATACAGAAATTATCGCATCAAGTACATGTCTTCACAAAATTGATTTTTAATTTTGCCATTTTATCCGATGTCTTATTAAGAAAGAGATATTTCCCATCTCGTTTCTTTAAATACTTAAACATTACTAGAATAAAGAATGGTTTACCAGATGATGTGAAGACAGCCCGGCTATTTTTTCTAGATTTGTGGCGAATTTTTTATTAGGAAACATCAAAGAAATATTACAGACTTTGTCTTTGGAGCTTACTATGCTTTTTTTCGAGTAAAACCTAGAAACCAAGATAAAACGTAAGCCCCCTTACATTGTGTGCAGAATTTGTCTTAAAGAACTAAGGCAAGGTAAGAAAGATATCTTCGTTTTTGTCCTCTAATGATATGCAGAGAACCTTACAAATCAATAATGTCTACTACATTTGCACATGTAATGTGCCAAGGCGCCGCTGCTAGAGTAAAAAAACACATCCTATATCCGAATCTCTCTTCTACATTGCGACCTGTTGTCCATAAACCTGATGCGTCAGTAGCATTACCACCCAAAAAGGTTTCAAACATACATTTAAGATCCGACCTAGACAACTGTATTAGTAATAATGATGCAGAAGACTTCTACTAAGGTCATGAAAATCAATTACCTCAAGTGTTTCGCCAGCTTGAATTAAATGATCTATTGATGGATTTTGACCTTGAAAAGTAGTTAGGAGAGCTTTAAGATTCCATAATTAATTTAAAATCTTATATTTACTACTATATTAAAAGAGAGATTGGATTTGTTCCTTTTATGTTATAGATCTAAATAACTGGACAAATAAAAAAAGTTTGTCATTAGTTACATCTCTGATGAATGGAGCCTGTTTATTCACTCTTGAAATAGAAGGCAAAACAGAAAGCAGTTTTCAGGCATAATGTTAACGAATAATGGATACATCAATACTCTTGGATGAATCGTGGAGAATAGAAGATAATTAGCAAACTACTTGGAAAAAATTCAAATTAAACAAAGTTTCCTTGTTTCCTCTTTGAGTGGGATAGTAGGGCCACGTACCCCTTAGGATCTCAGAAACAATGCTCAAGTAGGGGTACGTTTGCACGAGGAATAAAGACCATTATTCGAGAAATCTGGGGTTCCTTTGCCCCACTCTATCTAAAACATAGCTGAATGCAGCAATTTTTGAAAGCGTCGCCAGAATATGTAGAGAGTTTCAAGTAGTTTTGGCTCCCATTTTCTAATCTATTAGGTGTCAAGATTAAAGATGGTTAATTACTTGGACCATAGATATGGAAACTTGTCAAGGAAGAAACTTTGTAATCCTAGAGATGTATGGGGATACCTTCAGATCTACCTAAAATTTCCCTTTTATAATATTTGTGTTTGCCTGTTCCTTTCTTCCTTTTGCAATTATTCCTAAATTATCGAAAATTATTCCTAAATTATCGAAAATTATTCCCTAAATTATCGAAAATTATTCCTAAATTATCGACATTGACATCGAGTAAGAAAGGGGGGGCAGGGTTTGTAGCTGAATTTGGGCAACTCAAAAGTTCCTACAGTTTTATCCCTAAGAGGAGGTATGATGTGGTCTTTATTTGAACTGGTAGTGGTTGGTTTTAGTACAAACATCCCGATTTTATTGCCTATTTTGGCAGATCATTCACTAAACATACCTATTGAATTTGTGGAGGAATGAACGAGATAAGACCACTAGATCCAGTAGTACTTTCCTGTTATCGTGTGCCATACTTACTTTAGTAATGGTCTAGAGTGTGCTCTACCGGGGTTCGAATGGTCTACAGTTTGATCTACTTAAAAACAATCACCCTAAAATTTGTAATTTATTTTCATATTTATTGACAGGTAAACTAAAAATAAAAAAGCAAAGAATTATACCTTTTTTGAAAGCTCTTACAATAATTGAAACTAGCATTTCCTTGCCGCACTTCTCCAATAAAAGTAGCGACATTCGTTTTTTCTCCCGAAACCCCAAATCCACGGTCCATCTTTTCGTCCTACGTGGTTCCTATTTTTGTCTACATCCATGTCGCTCTCTTTGCATAGGTGCACATGATCGTCAATGAATAATGTGCCACTACTATACCTCCTATGACATGTAAATCTAGCGTAGCCTATTTGTATGGGATTGTTTTTGGTAACAGGCCTTTGATCTCTAAAAAGAGAAACTGCTATACCTCACACCTCTCTACATAAATTGCACTAGATCATAATAGTTGGACCGCTCTTTCTTGTTAAGGCCATTGAAGTACGATTAGCTTCTTCTGTTAACTTAAGGGGGTCATCTTGGCGACTTGAAGAAAGCCTAAAAACAGAAATTAAATTAATGACATAAGCCAGCTTTGTAAATTCTCAGAACTGATTGATTGGAATTTAAAAAATCCGCTTCTATAATTTATTATTTTTCCAAATTAATCAAAATAGTTTGCAAGTGAAACTAACTTAATCTACGTTATCAAAGATTTGAATTTTGTTCTTTATGTCTACATTGTGAATCAAAATTATCTTGAGTAGAAAACCCGAAATATTAGAGGTATATTTAGGTTTCTAGCTAAAGCGCACCCTTACTTTCCTGTTATTGTGGGTCATGATGAAAACAAAAATATAGACAAAATTTCTTTCTATTTCTTTCAGGTCATGTTAGGTAACATTTAAGAAGGCACTATTTGTCTCTATTGGGGCTTTGATCAGGGAAAGTAACGGGGTCGAATAAATGCTCAATAGCAAAGGCAAGACAAACCTTCTTGCACTTCTGAAGGATTAATGACTTCAGAGTGGGTGTCCCATCGTGAAGATGTCTTCTTCAACTTGCCCTGACATAATCTGCCTGGAGACATCGATGATCAAACTCTCACTAATGTTTTGAGAAACTGCTGCATCCATTATAAAAAGGTCTTTTACCACAATGTGGTTAATGGCCCTGTTTTCACTTTTTGATGTCGTTTTTGATCTGTCTTTGGTTTATCTGCCATATATAAACGTGTTTTGCCATAGGTCGACAGAATATCATGGACTAAATTTTTACAGCACTTGACTGTTTTAAATTGAAATATCATCTTGGTGGCGCATTTTTACGGTCACTTCGTGAACATAACAGGCGTGACAGATTTCTTAGCCATGTTACATGTATGATAACATGTAAAAGAATGACCAATCGCACACGAGATTGAACTGAATTTAATTGTTATGCAAACAATCCTGGTTTTCTCTACAAGAAACCTAAGTGTTCAGGTCATTTTAGACACTTCAAATGTTCTATTAGTTTGCTTATCTGCTGCTAACTCTCTTTATTCTTCCAAATTTAAATAAGCTTTACCACTACGTACTTTAGAATTCTAAATGAAAAGATTTTTTTCATTTAAAATTTGGATTAGGAGAGTAGCAATTTTTGAAGCCTGCATCTTTATTCGTGTCCTTGTAGTAAATTTTACAGGAAGCTTTCGACGAGCTATCAAAGATACTCAGGGGATAAGGCTACATGCAAAATTGCAGATTACAATCACGGTTCGTATTTTCTCAGTCACCTAGCAAGGTCGACTCCACAACTACCTATGACTTCGCCATCAATTCAAACAACAAAGACAAACATGCATTTTCACTGCAACTCTTCCAAGAGCACAGACATTCTCATCTTCTAACTGCCAGCTCACTCATTGTGGAAAGCCCATACCTGTTTGATAGATGACATTTGCATCTCGGCTACTATCTTAATTACCAAATGCCAAGTAAATTATCATCCCTACTCCACCAAATAGAAATTAAGAATCCTTCGATTTCCTCTTCGCAGTGCCACACATCACTCGCGGTCACTTTGTTCTGGTTGTCAAACATCCTCCCAATCAGAGTTTTTTTTATCTAAAACTTGTTAACTCAATATACCATAAATCTCATACCTAAATTCTATCCTCTTTTAATCTCTGACTTTCAAAATCCACTACCCGTTGAGGCGGTGACCCTTTTTGCTTCTCTAGCTAGACAACACTTTTCTTTTTATTCAGTCACATATAATTTCCAAAATTAGATTTAAATACTTGCCACCTCTACGCCGGCCAATTTTAATGCCGGCACTGTCAGTCTGTCCCTATAGAGAGGGAAAGGCGTTATGAGGTCATCACTCACGATAAACGGTAACTCCTCTGAAAATGTTTTTAAAACACCACCGATACCAATAAGCCCATGCACAATAGCCACGATTTTAATCGTACCACTTAAATCGATGTCCGCATTTTTTGCCACAAGAAAGTAGTGGCTGCTCCCTGTGTCCTGCGGCTAGAGAATAAAATTGCTAGTATCAAAAATGCGGGGAAAAGAACCCGATATATTTGAAGAACATTGCAAGTTCAATGGTGAAAAATGATTGCATTGAATTTTAGGTATCATAGCAGACCCACTGTCTGATTTATAGTTAAGACACAGCCTAAAAAAAAGTTATTTATAAAAGAAAGAATGAGAGGCAGAGAGTGCAATTAATCCATCGTCTTCCAGACAACTCTGACAATGAATATATATACAAATGAATGATACAAATATCATCCTCATTTCAGAAACATACTTCCTACTACTGAGAGAAACTCTACTATTATTATGATTGCTGTTTACTCATTGTATGAGTTTCCTTCTGTCTTTGGTATATTTAAATCTCTCCATCTCACATCTCATTTTTTGCAGCATTACGTTTTTGGGCTCTCTCAGTCAATTTGAGTAATATCGTGAGATTTAGGGTGAGATTTCAACTTAAAATTTGGAGCATAGAAAGTCGAATGAGGGCCTCAGGGTTTCACTAAATCCTTTCAATTCAAATGTTACCTACCGCGAAAGTGTCAAGGAAAGGATGGGTCAAGACTTCTCCACATTGTTTAGGCATATTTCCCCAAGGAATGTCACGGTTTCCTTTCCACCACCGTGGTAGTATCCGAATTTGTCAAGATGACAATCGTTCAGTTTGATTACTCTCACGAGCATTTATTCTCGGGCTACCCTGAGGTATTAAAGCATTAGGGGAATGTACGCTTGGGAAGATATTGGTTGGTACGTAAGAGAAGGGGGAGGGGGGTCGCTGTGAGTTCTGGAAAGGCTCATACGGTATTACTTAATTATGGAAAAACTCAATTCGTTGAATGAAGGGTTCGATGTGTTACGTCAGTGACGGCTCATTGGGATTTAGAAGGCTCAACTGATGAATATTTCTTCTCCCGTCAAATATATATATATATATATATATATATATATATATATATATATATATATATATATATATATATATATATATATATATATATCACCGTTATAAGAATTCGCTGATGATGGTCATCGTTAATGACCGAAACGTCCGGAAATTTCAATGTTCAAAACCATCGCATATGTCTTCATATTCCTGCTACGAATAAGGGTCCCAAGGAACGACTCCATTACTAATATATATATATATATATATATATATATATATATATATATATATATATATATATATATATATATATATATATATATATATATATATATATATATATATATATATATATATATATATATATATATATATATATATATATATATATATATATATATATATATATATATATATATATATATAATTCTATGCGGTTAAAAAGGCAATGTGGTATCTAACCAAGCTCTTCTCACGCTTACGAGAATATAACGCATAGGAAGGCCTTTAGAAGAGCTCCTTCTGAGAGTTAGTTCGCTACAACATTGCCTTCTTAATCGCAAAATTATGATGACGCAATTGCAAATAATCTTCTCTCTCCCTCCCCCCCCTCTCTCTCTCTATTTCTCTCTCTCTCTCTACTGTGCTGACGGGACTCACCGCCCTGTCCGGCCCCAGCATAGCCTCTTGTGTTTCCCCCTTGTTTCCTCGTTTTTCATACAACATCTCCCACAACTTTCTCTGATCAGCCTCTAATTTCACGGGGTAGATGCTGACCTTCTTCTCAGCCAACTATCCCGGATCGGGGCTGAGAGGGTAGGGGACAATGTTTCCTAACCCCTGGGCTCCGGTTTGGGATGGTCGGTTTTTAACAACCTGCTTCATCCCCACCCATACCTTTCTCATATCCCTTTTCCTTCTCTCTTCACACTCTATCAATTTTACGCCGCCCCCAAGGTGGAGCCGCCATGCTGAGGGACTGCCAGGCCACCAGGCAAGAGTGGTGGTCTTGAATGGCGGAAACTGGCTCTTTTAGGTCTGCCCGCACCCCTTGCAGGGCGGGCTACCTCAAGGGGTGATGAGCGTGTGCATCCCGTGAGAAAATTATGGTCACCATGCCCAATGATGCAAATTTAGAAAAAAAACCCTTTCCCTCTTCCCCTCACATTTAACGGAGCAGCCTTCGAGCAGTGTCCATGGTTCGAATCGGTTCCCTACACATATTTTTTTATAAAAAGGTAATAAATATTACTGTAAGAAAAATGTATTCGGTTTTCTCTTTCAATGTGGTTTATTGCATTCATATATATATATATATATATATATATATATATATAATATCCAGGAAAGCAACCGCACATTATTTTCATGGTCTTCTTATACTAGATTTATTCAGACGAGAATATGGTATTTGTTGCTGCCTCTGAGGTTGGGGAAGACCATTTCTCAACTCATTTTGTGGCTTTTTGGGAGGGGACGCTACAAATCACCCATGACCTTCGGAAGACTTTGTAAAAGCATAAGAATGACAGTAAGTATATGTGTGACTCCAATTTGCCCAATCAATCACCTTGAATGTAGATGAACAAAATAATAAATTCCCGTTAGGAATAACGGTGTCTTTGCTGGAGATGAAGCTTCTTTTTTGCACGATATTTTGGTCGAATCATTTTCATTCTCCTGCAAAAGAAAACAACAGTTAGTCAAATGTAAACTCTTCAGAATTGGTTTATTTAAAGAAATAAATATTTGTTATCATATAAATAGAAAACACCCGCACCTTTAAAGAGAACGTAAAAAATCTCATGTGGAGATAAAGCTAAAAGTTAAATTGATTGAGCAAAACCTATGTGATTTTAAAATCCAACCCACCAAAATTGTCCTTTTTGATGTTTCCTTTTTTTTATTTGTTTTAAAATAGCCGGGGATTAGGCGAAAATTTCAACTACGGTGACTTCTGCCCTTGAAGGCAGACGCTAGATAGGCGAATTCAAAGCAAAATAAAACTCCGGATTTTTTGCTTATTGTTATGCTTTTTGTTGTCATATTTTTTTTTTTAGGGAATTTTTGTTTTGGGCCTTTTGCATACGATTTTTTAATCTAGTGTGATAGAACGGTCTGAGGCCGCTTAATTTCAACCGCTATCACATGTTGTTTAGAAACACGTTGCTACCCACGTGCATCTTCGCCTTGAAGCCGGACACCTTATCGCCACCTGAGTCAATATTTCACCAAGGAGGTTTATCCTCCCCCCCGTTTCGCCCCATGCGTCGATCTCGCTAAATTGAGTTAGGCTTATGGGCAGATAAGGTATGTTCTCAAGCACGGCTGGGCATTCCCTCGAAGCCCCACTCCATTGTCCCCTACGCCAAGGGGATGGCTTCGACTACTTATACATTAGAATTTTCCAATAAGATCAGATCAGATCCAGATTATCTTCGCGAGACATCACGCCGATCGGGTCTCACCTTGTTCACCAGGGGCCTTCAACCCCGAGATACACTATTTTGTCCAGAAGAGGACAATATCCCTTGAGTGCCAAGGTTCGAGCCTTCAAGACGCCAATTCCACAAGGCCCCCCTTGTTGTTCAGAAAGAGAACAGCATTAGAACAGCCATTGTTCTTTGAACCCATTGACAAGAGACGGTTCTCCCCCTCCCCCCGCCCTGTTGTTCAGAAAGAGAACAACGTTAGAACAGCCATTGTTCTTTGCGTTCGTTGACAAGAAACGGTTCTCCCCCTCCCCCTCTATTGTTCAGAAAGAGAACAACGTTAGAACAGCCATTGTTCTTTGAGCCCGTTGACAAGAGACGGTTCTCACTCCCCTTGTTGTTCAGAAAGAGAACAGCGTTAGAACAGCCATTGTTCTTCGAGCCCTTTGAAAAGAGACGGTTCTTACTCCCCCCTGTTGTTCTGAAAGAGAACAACGTTAGAACAGCCATTGTTCCTTGAGCCCGTAGACAAGAGACGGTTCTTACCCCCTCCCCTGTTGTTCAGAAGAGAACAACGTTAGAACAGCAATTGTTCTACAAACTCGTTCGTCAGGAAACGGTTCTCATTCCCAAGACGTCACGTCAGGATAATTTAATACCCACCCTTCCTTCGGCTGGAACTCGCCAGACGACCGAAGATTCCTTCGCGTCGCCTTCCTTTGCACAACAACTTGTAATTACGTAAGCTGAGCATTACCTTTAAGTATTTAACCTTTCGTCAACCCTCCTCTGTGCTTTAAATGGGTTAGCGATCCATCCCATCCCTTCAATTTTTATTTGTTTTACCTTTTTAAATCTCTCCCAAATCTTAATCCTCGGATTAGCCAGTTATTCCCACCACCCCTTCCATTCTCTGTTTATGTAAACATTTCCCGTTTTGTGTGTTGTTGATAGCTTATTTAATAAAACTATATTTTATTAATGATAGCCATATTATTATCCTTAAGCTCAGTTCCACTTCTTAAGCATATTGAAGATAAATAGCATCGGTCGACTAGATAACCACGCACTCGAAATATAATTGAATCATTCCAACAATAAATAGTTATATATGGTATATCGTCGAGAGTCCATTCTACGATATATATATATATATATATATATATATACTATTTAAATTTGGTATCAAGTGTGTAAGGTTTAACGCTATATCTTTGCAAACACTGTTCTCAGTCGAGTAAAGCATAGTGTTATTCGTTATAAGAATAGAGTATAGTAGTTCCCTTTTGTTTTAACGATTGCATTCCCCCTTTTTTTTGAAACTTAAGAAGCTGGAGTAGCTAAAGGAACTGTTATAATAATTTGTTTGTGTTTTTTTGCGTGATTTTAGTCATTGGTTTTCTAGGTCGATAAACCAATTACGAATAGGTAATTGCCCATAATTAGGTAGGCTAATACTCTAGAATGCATAATTCTTATTGCAAGGAATTTAGTTGGTCGACTACTGCGCCTTCAAGTGCAAATATGACTCAGTTCGAAATCTTCAAAGCACAAGGAGAATCCTTGGGACTTTCCGGAAGAGAATTGCTTGAGTACGTTTAAGAGGAGCAAAGAACGGAAAGAGAAAAGGTAAGAGAAGAAAGAGAAAGAGAAATCCAACGAGAAGAAAAAGAAAAAGAAAGAGAAATCCAACGAGAAGAAAGAGAAATCTAACGAGAAGAAAGAAAAATCCAACGAGAAGAAAGAGAAAGAGAGGAACGGAAAAGACAAGCTGAGTTGCACCATCAGATTGAAATGGCTCGTGTAGAAGCCGAAATACAATCAGCCAGTTCACGTTCAGAAGCCCCGCCCATCTTCCACTTAAGCTCCCTAATTTCAGGGATGGAGAGGATTTCGGAGCATTTTTAGCTCACTTTGAAAAGATCCTCGAGATCTGGAGGCTGAAGGTGTAGCAAGATTACCTTCCCTGTTGAATTGTAAATTCCGCGAGATTTTCATATCTCTATCATCTAGATGAATGTACAATTAAGTACAGCACCTTAAAAGCTCAGTTATTGGCCGCTTATAATATGACTCCCGATTTCTAGCACCAAGAATTTCGAGGAGTTCGTATTTAACCCAGACAGACGTTCCGTCAATTCGCATACATTCTTTAGAGGAATTTCAAATTTTCGTTATGGTTAGAATCCTCACAGGTTGATCCTAACTACGAGTCCTTAACAGACTTCGAGTTGCTGGATCAATTTTTGGCGTCTCTCCCGAAGGAGATCCGCGCGTGTGTCAAGGATTGTCAGTGCCAGACCTTTTAAGAGTGTACCGAAGAAGCGGATGTCTATGCCGCAAGCCATAATTTATACCCCAAGGAGAATCGAACTTCTTACCAACCCCCAAACCAGGAAAGAAGGAAGGATTCGCGCCCATTCCCAAGAAAGCCGACGAAGTTTCCGAGCCCCGTAAAACCCCCCAAATTCTTCCCTTAAAACCAACAACGGGACACCAAACCTTCCGTTAGGATTTCTCCTCCATCACTCT
This sequence comes from Ceratothoa steindachneri, assembly GCA_963969495.1. Lineage (NCBI taxonomy): Eukaryota > Metazoa > Arthropoda > Malacostraca > Isopoda > Cymothoidae > Ceratothoa > Ceratothoa steindachneri. The sequence goes on from OZ018329.1 coordinate 109,434,758, forward strand.
TCCCGAAGCGACCAATCATATGCTTCACCTGCGGTGTAGAAAACCACATGAGCTGGAATTGCCCCCCAAAATTCTAGGCTTAAAAGCGGACCAGCCCACCAAGTTCACCAGATTAATGCTACCGCGGCTTCTCCGGTAGGGCAGACCCAAGCAGCAACTTCCCCCCCTCCGTCAGGCCACCAGGTAAATTTTATTTTTGACAAAAGTTCACCGGGAACTTTAAAATTTGAGGAGGACAGCGTGAACGGCTGCCGTGTATCGACTCTCGTCAGGGACACAAGGTGCACTTGTTTCATCGTGTCCGACGAGCTCCTCCCCCCAGTGGACTCTAACTACGAAAAATTTGCGGTGGTACATGACTACCTTGGGCGGGCGAACCAATTCCCCATCGTTAGATGTTACCTGCAGTGTCAGTATTATGATGGCTGGGCTGAAGTCATTTCAGCACCCATACAATTCTGTTCCGTACTTATAGGACAGAACCCTCAAGTAAGTTCCGACCCCGAGTCCCAGGCTGCCCTTCCTCAAGGTCGAGCTAAGAAAGAAGCCCAGGAGCCCATCCCCTTCAGAACCCCGATACCGTCCGAATTCTCAGAGATCCTTAACCAGGACTTTAGGTCAGCAGAAAAGGAGTGTGAAGTACTAACACTCTTATGGGATAAGGCTCAAAACAAGGATACGGAGACTGTCCGTGGACCCAAAGAAAAAAAGTACCCCCAACGCGCCCATGGAGATACGTTCGTAGCACTGGACGAAACATCGGCGCTTGAAGAGGATTACCCCGCGGAGTCCCATAATGTAATACAGACAGTCTGCATCCAACCTGATGCCGATTACCCTCTTCCTTCCCTACCAGGCGAGTCTTTTGAACCCTCTGACCCCGATATCGACGTGAAACTGACACCACATCAAAAGAGTCAGATACAAGAACTATTATGTCAGTTCGACGACGTTATTTCAGAGAAGCCTGGATGCGCTACTAGTTTCGAGCATCATATTAAATTAACAACCTTAGAACCCGTCCGTTCAAAACCCTATCCCATGCCGATTCATTTACGCCAAACTTTTAACGCCGAAGTTGCTAATTTGATTAGTTTAGACATAATAGAACCATCCACCTTTAGTTATTGTTCCCCAATCGTCATGGTCAAGAAACCTGATGGCTCTTATCGGATGTGCATCGACTTCCGGAAGTTAAATTTGGTAACTGTGTTAGACGCCGAGCCCATCCCGTTGGTAGACCAAAACCTCCACCTTTTTGAAAACGCCAAGTTCATCTCAGAACTCGATTTGTACAAGGCGTATTATAAAATTCCCCTCTGGTCCGATGTGAAAGCATATACCGCCTTTGCAACGGAGAAAGGCTTAATGCAATTTAAGCGCTTTTCTTTTTGCCACATGACCGCTTGTAGCAACTATAACTCTCTCATGAGAAGGTTGTTAGATGGACTTCTGAATGTATCCTTTTACTTCAATAACGTCTACGTCGCTACTCGTGAATGGAGTCACCATTTAATTACCCTATTAGCTCTCTTCGAGCGACTGCGCGAAAATAGCCTCACCATTGGCTCCAGCAAATGCCATTTTGCCCACGAAACCATAAAATACTTGGGTTTCAAAATAAGACAAAGCCAGTTAGATCCCCAAGAGGACAAGATTAAGGCAATCGCCGACATGCCCCTCCAGAATACTAAGAAGACATTAAAATCATTCCTAGGATCAGCTTCTTGCTATCGGCGATTTGTCCCGAATTTCGCTGCTATTTTGGCTCCCTTCAGTTCCCTTTTAAAAAAAAATCCCCCGATCGTCTACGTTGGAATGATGTCACTGTTTCCCATTTTAATCAGCTCAAGAGTATGCTCATTTCTGCCGCCATTTTAAAGTTGCCCAACTCGGAAAATATTTTGGGGATTAAGACCGACGCGAGCAACGAGGGTATTAGAGGTGTACTCCTTCAATATGAGGATGACGGAACGAGTCATCCAGTTGCATATGCTCGTCGCCAGTTATTACTACGCGAAAAGAGATATGCCACTATAGAGAAGAAAGCTCTAGCAATTATCTGGGTTATAGACAAATTTAAAATGTACTTGATAGAAAAATAATTTCAGATAGGAACTGACCACCGCCTGTTTACTCTTGTAAGAGTACCAATTTAAGATAACTTATATAAAAGGTTTCGATAACCAGGTTGCTGACGCACTCAGTAGGAATGCGTTACCAAATAGTGTAGATTAATTGTGATTCGTAGGATTAGGATCTCCATGTATGTATATACCGTCTTGTACGACTTAAATTAGATTCTCTTGTAATATAATTATTTAATGTATATGTCTGAATTTTGTGGCTCAATGTCTATTTTTTTCTTATGTATATATATTTGTACCCATTAAATTACGTATAAATTATTTTGTCTCGTATGTACTAATTTTATATCATTTCATTGCTCCATGTCCCTTTTATGATTAAGTTTTTATTAAAGGTTAGTTTCTCTTATAATCAAAAGATCAAAATAATCATATGTATTGAGGTAATACTAGCTAGGTGCATGAAGGTACGGTCGGTACAAGAAAACGAGTTCCCCACCACGGAGCTCTATCGTTGTCCCTTCTCTCTTTTTTTTCGAAGTGACAACTTCCCCCGGAAAGGAAGGGTGTGATAGAACGGTCTGAGGCCGCTTAATTTCAACCGCTATCACATGTTGTTTAGAAACACATTGCTACTCACGTGCATCTTCGCCTTGAAGCCGGACGCCTTATCGCCACCTGAGTCAATATTTAATCAAGGAAGTTCACCCCCCCCCATAATTTCGCCCCATGCGTCGTTCTCGCTAGATTGAGTTAAGCTTATGGGCAAATAAGGTATGATCTCAGGCGCGGCTGGGCATTCCCTTGAAGCCCCACTCCATTGTCCCCTATGCCAAGGGGATGGCTTCGACTACTTATACATTAGAATTTTCCAATAAGATCAGATCAGATCTAGATTATCTTCGCGAGACATCACGCCGATCGGGTCTCACCTTGTGCACCAGGGGCCCTCTACCTCGAGATCTACTATTTTTTCCAGAAGAGGACAATATCCCTTGAGTGCCAAGGTTCGAGCCTTTAAGACGCTAATTCCACAAGGCCCTCCTTGTTGTTCAGAAAGAGAACAACGTTAGAACAGCCATTGTTCTTTGCGTTCGTTGACATGAGACGGTTCTCACCCCCCCCCTGTTGTTCAGAAAGAGAACAACGTTAGAACAGCCATTGTTCTTTGAGCCCGTTGACAAGAGACGGTTCTCACTCCCCTTGTTGTTCAGAAAGAGAACAACGTTAGAACAGCCATTGTTCTTTGAGCCCGTTGACAAGAGACGGTTCTCACTCCCCTTGTTGTTCAGAAAGAGAACAGCGTTAGAACAGCCATTGTTCTTCGAGCCCTTTGAAAAGAGACGGTTCTTACTCCCCCCTGTTGTTCTGAAAGAAAACAACGTTAGAACAGCCATTGTTCTTTGAGCCCTTTGACCATAGACGGTTCTCACTCCCATTGTTGTTCAGAAAGAGAACAACGTTAGAACAGCCATTGTTCTTTGAGCCCGTTGAAAAGAGACGGTTCTCACTCCCCCCTGTTGCTCAGAAAGAGAACAATTCTAGAACAGCCATTGTTCCTTGAGCATGTAGACAACAGACGGTTCTCACCCCCCTGTTGTTCAGAAGAGAACAACGTTAGAACAGCCATTGTTCTTCAAGCCCGTTTGTCAAGAAACGGTTCTCATTCCCAAGACGTCACGTCAGGATAATTTAATCCCCCCCCCATTTCGGCTGGAACTCGCCAGTGGACCAAAGACTCCTCGGCGCCGCCTACCTCTGCACAACAACTTGTAATTACGTAAGCTGAGCATTACTTTTGAGTATTTAACTTTTGTCAACCCTACCCTGTGCTTTAAATGGGTTAGCGATCCACCCCATCCCTTCAATTTTTATTTGTTTTACCTTTTTAAATCTCTCCAAATCTTAATCCTCGGATTAGCTAGATATTCCCACGACCCTTTTCATTCTATGTTTATGTAAACATTTTCCGTTTTGTGTGTTGTTGATAGTTTATTTAATAAAAATATATTTTATTAATGATAGACATATTATTATCCTTGAGCTCAGTTCCTTTTTTTAAGCATATTGAAGATAAATAACATCTGTCAACCAGATAACCACGCACTCGAAATATAATTGAATCATTCCCACAACGAATAGTTATATATGGTATATCGTCGAAAGTCCATTCTACGACATCAAGGTTGTAAGGTGATTAAGGCGACTTTTGCCGTAGTAGGCCGTCAACCAGAGAGGCTCTTGAAAGAAAAACGTATCCTATTTTGCGTGATAGAGCAATCGATCGTAGTATAAATTATCTAAAATCCGCGATAAAAATTTATTCCTAGCAATTATAATGTTGATTTTCATAGGACTTTTGAGATGTATTTTGTCGTCCCTGTCATTCGCGCGTAAGGAATCTCTAGGTTGGATTGTATGAGAGTGTTATTATTATTATGTTGTACGTTGTTTTTCATGTTTGCTATTTTTATGTTTTGTTTGTGAGCACAAATATTTCCTTAATTTCCCCGAAGAATGTACTCATGTTTGCGATTATGGAGAATCTTGTAAGGGCAGAAATAGTAGGAAGTATTTGTGTCTCTCACGAACAAGTGAATCTATATTCCTAGAGATTTTTTGCAACGAAAATTTCTTGTGGAGCCAAGGAGTGAGAAAGGAGCGGTTCAATTGAGTTCATTGCCATTTGATGTTGTATACTGTGTTTTGTAAAGGGCTATTCTTTCTGGTAAAAAGTAAATCACCTGTAATGCATAAAGGGGTACCATAAACTATTTGCGCAGGGGAGAATTCTGTTTTTCGTTTATTGCGTTTTACATGTCAATTAGAACAGAGAGAAAGTTATGTAACCCTTCTCGAGGAGGTCCTTTTGCCAGGAGAGCTTTACGAATAGTTCGATGTTGCCTTTCGATTACATCATTCCCAGTCACGTTTGAGCGAGATAATGAAAATGTGAAATAGCCCAGAATGAAATTTCAATCCAATATCTGAGCATATCTTATCAAGTGTACCAAATCAAGATATATATTTGGCAAATAATTCTATTAACTACAGAATATGATGCCCTTAAGTGGATATACCTCTACCCACTTTTAGAATAGCGGCAGATTATGGTTAGAACGCATTTGTAACCCTCTTTTTGGTTGGAATACTACTTAATATGTCAGCATCGATAGTGTGAAATCTCAATGCACGACCAGCAAATTGTGTAAAGGGTGATTTCGTGTCTATATAATTTGGAATTCTGTCATTGAAGACAATTTATAAGCAACTCACGTGTCTTCTCATTTCGCATCAGACTTGAGTTTGGGGCGTGTTTCTAAATGACTCAAATTGTGATAGTAATTGAAAATTACCGGACGGAAATCGGGGGAGATACAAGGACACACAAAGCCATTTGACGAATCACAAATAATAGAATATGAGGAAGCGGGTAATGCAATCTTATGAAACTGAAACGAAATGGAGGCATTCTCCTTTCGACTTGTCAATTGAAAATCAGTTTTCTGGCTTTTTGCCTAAGGTTTATAGTTGATATTAGTGAAGTAGGGTATAGTTGAGTTAACATAATTAGAAGAGGAGATTAGCTTATCCACCTTTGATGTACTTGTATCAATTCACCAAATACATTGTTCCCCAGTGTTATCATTACTATCATAAATCGATTTACTGTTTTTTTGAGTTTTTATCATTTGTATTCTCTCAGAGTTCATATCATTTAGATTATTTTAGAGTTATTTGGATAAAGGATCATTAGCTCAACATTAAAAACCACTGCATCATATATCCCAAGAATCTACCTCAAATTGAAAAAAATTATTCTATTACCTGAAGAGAAGGATAGATAATCGTGAGTTGCAAAAGTGCACTATAAGCAAACCGATATATTTTGGTTTCTTGTAATTTTATGCTACAAACTTTCTACTCTCATTACTTTATTTAAATCTCCTTATGCTGGAATTAGTGAGAAAAATGAAAATGGTTTAGATCATTCTCAATGCCTTTGGCTTATAAAAAATGTCAGTTACACTGCAGTATATAGTATATATATGTATGTACCAGCTTTCGCTGGTCATTTAGGTGGTCATTTGTGGCCGCAAATAACATATCGCCATTATTAGGGATTGACTTTCTGTGGCACTTTAATCTTTTGGTGAATTGTGCGAGCGGTTTCCTTATCGATAACCAGACTAAGCTTATATTTCGCCTACATGAATTTGCCCACCAGCTAAGAAAATGAAGGAAATTGAATACATGCGATTACCAAAAGACTATAAGGAACTACAAGGATACTTGGACATGTTGGACTACGATAGAAGCATCATTTCAAATTTTGCCATCATTGCAGCCCCGCTGACCGAGTTCGCACGTCTGCAACCCAAGGCCCGTGAACTCGAATGGAACAAAGCTGTCATCCACTGCCAAATGACTCATTATATAAACTAGAACCCTTCACCAGATGGTGAATGGATCACCGCAACTAGTGGCATTTTTTTCCGAGCAAATTAAGCAAGACACGGCCAGCATACTCCACATACGGCAGGGAACTCCTGGAATCGTATCTTGATGTGATCTACTTCAGGCATATGGTTGAGTGTCACCAAGTTACTTTATGCACAAACCACAAACCGTTAGTATCGGCTTTCTCTTAACCATTGTGTGCCAGAACGAAAAGACAGCAACGCCACTGGACGGCGATTTTGGAATGCATCACCGACATCACCTTCGTCCGTGGTCAAGACTACGGCTTGCTGACTGCGTATCATGGAACGTTAATTTGGTCCAAATTAACTCATTTGACCTACCAACTCTATCGTCAGCGCAGGATAACGATGAAAAAACAGAAGAATTACAGTCACGACTAAAATTATTCGCTATTCCCAGAGAAGCTCGAATCTGGTTTAATTAATATCAAGATACCCAAAACCGTTCCTCCCTACGAAATGCAGGAACAATATCTTCAGTCAATTGCACAATTTGTCCCACCCTGGAATTAAAGCATCCCTCCGTCTAATTAAGTCTTGATATTTTGGGCCTAATATGGACAGGAACATTCGCTCCTGGCACGGGAGTGCCTCACATGTCAGTCCTCCAAGATCGATCACCACATGAAATCTCCAATCCTGCCCACTAATATTTACTCGTCAAGATTCGATACCATGCAAATTGTCATCGTCGGAGCACTACCACCGTGCACATTGTCTGGGCAATTCTACTCGTCGCATAAACGGTAGGTCCTATCGAGCATTGATCGAACTAGAAGATGGATCGGAGCATTACTAATTCCTGACATACTCGTGAGTGCTGCAACGTTTGCTTTCGCCTTCTTAGGTGGATGGATTGCCAGATTTGGAGTCCCTTTATACGTGGTAACCGACAGAGGAGCCTAATTAGAGTCCGAATTGTTCAAAGAATTATCAACCCTCGTTAGTTTTCATCGTTTCCCCACTATTGGATACCACCCAATCGCGATCGGGATGGCGAAAAGAACACACAGAACTCTGAAGTGCTCCATAATGGCCCGTCGACAAGGATGGCTGATTGCCCTTCGCATAATCATTTTGGGTATTAGCTCCATACATAATGACTCAGAGTTTTCGCTTTTCAGAACAGTCACAGGGACTACATTACTGTGTCCAAAGCCACTAGTTTCATCCTCATCAAAGAAAACCGAATCAAAATTCATTAATGAGTTAGGCCACAACCATGTCACAAGTCTACTTAATACAGACATCCGAAGGACACCTACACTCGGTACCCAGACCTTTCTACCCAAAGTTCTTCGTGAGGCAACGCATGTGTGGGTCTGAATTGATCGAGTTCGCAAATAGCTAGAAGCGCCATATGCTGGCTATTTCCAGGTGGTCGAGTGTGATGACAAGGTATACATGTTGGAATTCCCTAATGGCAAACAAGATAATGTCTCAGTAGACAGGTTGAAACCGGCGAAGCTCCCATTTTCGTATAATGGTAATGTACTGAATGATTAACGACGCTCAAAGACTCATTTAAAAATGGAAAAAAGACCCTTTTCACTACGATTCAGGAAGAAAAAGGTGAAACAGGAAACAATAGCTTTAAATACAATTGAAGGAAACCTCTCCTGGTATCGGAAAGAACGATTACAAGTCAGACACTTTTGCAAGATCAGGGACACGGGTATCGTTAGCTGTAAAAACGAAACGAGGAACTAAGTTCTCTCGGCCCGAAATACAAGAAATAAAGAGGTTCGCAGGAAGGTGCGTTTAGATATCTGCGAGAGTATAATAATACAATGAATGATTCAAACATATTACATAAATACAGAGCACAAAAGGGTCACATTAGATAAAAACGCGTTAAATAAATACACTGCACAAACCGTCACATCAAATTCAAACTATCAAATGAATATAGTTCACCTACGGGTGCATTAAATATGTTACAGGATTAAACTAACAACGACAACACGTTGTTACAAAATAAGTAGTGCTACTCCGCACAATCGGTACAGGAACAGAATAAGACCCCGCCGTCTGAAGTCCATTATTAATAGCTGTAGGTCTTAATATTCTAAATACCTGTCACGGAAGAGGTCTGTAGATATCAGCAAGTCCTCGCTGTATGAATTCCTGATCGGCTCTACTTCTTAGAGTCAAGGGGTCCCTATTTATAGCCGTCACAATGAACGCCTCCGTGACGAAATTCAGCCTGCTTTCAGTTCGTCGGCACACGCTCCAGTCGCTACGGGATAAACTAGGTAATAAGTTATTAAATTCCTCTTCCCATGAGTAACGACGTTAGTTATAAAATGGGTCGTAAGCTACCTGGCAGGTTTTTCTTACCCCCCCCCCTGGAACAAGAATCTACTGGGAGTAGATTAAAACATTAATACAACATAACAAAACATGAAAAGGGAAAGAAGAAAAAATACCCCGGAAAACTAACAAGAATAATAATTAACTAGGAGACCTACTCAAGAGGTCGGCACCTAAGTTGTCCTTTCCAGCAATGTGGACAACTCTAAACTTGTAGGCCTAAAGAGCTAAAGCCCAACGAAGTAGTTTGCCATTTTTCCCCTTGAAAGTGGCTAAATACAAAAGAGGCTTGTGGTCAACTTCCAAACAAATTCCTCACTACGAAGATAGAAATAAAATCTAGTGATGGAAAAAAAACACTGCAAGATATTCTCTCTCGATGGTGTAAAAAGACAGCTCTTGGTCCATAAAGAGTAGCATCAGTCCTCAAGACGAAGGTGACATTGGGATCCGGCAACTGCAAGACAGGCTCTGAGGATATGGCGGCTTTCATATGGCAGAAGCGCTCCAAGAGATCTTTGTTCCAGGGTAGAGGTTCCAAGCTAGACTTCCTTAGCAGGTCGGATAAGGGGCCCGCGTATTCGGAGGCTTGCGGGATGAATATTTTGTAAAAGGAGACTAGACCAAGAAATGATCTACGCAGTTTCTTACTCGTGGGTGGAGATATGCTTGTTATAGCCTCAATTTTGCTATGCTGAGGTCGTAAGGATGTTCTGTCCAGAAAGAAGCCGAGGTTTCGAATGGAGCTAACCCCAAACCGACACTTGGATAGCTTGATGGTTAGGTGATAATCCCGTAGTCGTTCAAAGACGCGGTTGAGAGCTTCAGATGTTGTCAAAGTAGAAGCATAAGTTAGGTAGGCCAGCTAACACAAGTCTCATCAAACAGATGTAGGTGGCACAAACAGTACCCAATCCGAAAGGCATACGGCAGAATTCTATCAATCCTAGATGAGTAGGAAAAGCAGTCAAGCTATTTGCCCTATCGAAAAGAGGTACCTGGTTACTACCAGGTCCAGTTGCAGAGGGCATGTTCACTGAAGAACTCTGCGCCTGATAACTTGTGAAGTTCTTTCTCCCATCTACAAGTAGGTTCGGCATGGAACACGGTGACCGAATTAAGGTGGCGATAGTCAATGGCCATTCTGTAGGAACCATCAGTCTTCCTTACCATGACGACGGGTGAAAAATGAGAGAAGGAGGATCGGCTGATAACTCTTTGCTGTAAGAGGGTCTCGACTTGCTTCTCGAAGACAGGCCTAAAGTGATTAGGCCCTGGATATCACGTGGTTTGTACTCCGTCGGTAGTAATTAAAGTAATGTCATGGAAAAGGGTAGAGGTACATCCGTGTTCATTGGAGATAACATCCTGCTACCTATTAATATGTTCCTGAAGCTGAGATTGTTGGTCCTATTTGAGTGTTCCAACCGCAGTGCTATCAGTTGAAAGAGGGTTGAGCATACCATCTGGTGTCAAGTGCAGCTGCAGACAATCAGTGTCTTCTACATCAAAGACAGTCATTTCATTTTATTTTCTCCAGGAGTGGTAAGTTCTTCCAGGGTAGAAGTTTTGTCCAGCAATTCCACCTGCTGCACTTGAGCCCTGTGTTGATCCTTTTTTAACAGATTAGCATGATGAAACCTGGGTCCCCGAGGGACCTCAATAAAATAGTCTACCTTATCCCGCCTCTCCAGAACCTTATAGGGTCGATTCCATACAACGAGCAGTTTACTGGTATCACTAGGTAGGAGTACTAGCAATTTATCACCCGGCTTGAATTGACTGTCTTGTGACTTGAAAACGAAGTAAGTCTTGTACCTGGAACTGCTAATGTCAGCGTATTGGGAAGCAATCTGAGAACACTTGACCAGCTTCTCCTGAAGTTCGATGACGTACTGGAGGGTGCGATCTTCCCACAAATCTCTCAGAACGGAGAGTGGATCTCTGACTGAACGACCGTACAATAGTTCAAAGGCTGAAAATCCATCCAGTCGCTTGGAAGTACTCTGAGGGCAAACAGGGTTAAAATAAAATACCTATGCCACTCACGGTGCTTCTCGGCACATAACTTACGGAGGATGGAATTTAGAGGTGTATGTAGCCTCTCGATCCTACCATTTTAACTAGGGTGGAAAGGAGTGGTGAAGATCGATTTCACACCTAGCAGTTTATAAAGTTCATTCATCAAGTTGGACGTAAATTGTGCCCCACGGTCCCACAGTATTTCTCACAGAATCCCAACTCTGAAGAAAACTATTAGCAGTTCTTCAGTGACAAATATGGAGTCTATGTACTTTAAGGCCACAGCCTCCGGAAAACCCGTAGCAAAATCAATGAGGGAAAGATGTACCTATGTCCGTCATAAGATGCTTGAGAAAGTGGTCCAACCAAGTTGATGGCAATGCGAGCAAATCGTTCAGTGATGATGGGCATGTGCTGTAGTAGGACTGGTCGTACTCGTGCTTTCGTCGAAAAGCGTTGACACTCGTCGCAGGAACGGCAGAAGGATCTGATGTTGGTTCCCATACCAGGTCAATAAAACTGTTCTGCGACCTTCAGTTCAGTATTCCTATGGGAAAAATGGCCAGTCAAGGGTCTCTCATAAGCAACCAGGGTTGATTTACCTACCTTATCGGGACGATCATACGTCAAACATTTCCGGTAGAGGAGGATGTCAAGCATGACGGATTGGTAGCTACATCCGTTCCTCACTTGGCCAATTTCTCCCAAGGCGGCTTTAGTTCTAGCAGCAGAGAGCATTTCACAAGTATTCTGAATTCAACTGAAGTCATTAGGCGTCAGGGGGAGGGGCTGGATAGCAGGCAAAGCTAGGATGTGACTTAGCTTCATTTTGCCTGTTCTGCTCTGGACTGCACATAGTGGATGGGGTTCCAGTTTCAGAAAAGTGACGTTACTTGAATCAGAGGAAACTCTCGGAAGAGTAAAGTTAGCCGTTGGTAAGGGTGAAGCATTCCATGCGGGACGTTGAATGGCAGAATCCAGTTGGGGAGAGACAACTTTGTCATTAGCTGTGGAAGGCAAGCGTTTAGTAACATTATGATCTCTAGCTCCTGGAATATTGCCAGCTAAGACACTGGCAAATCTGATTGGACGTCTGATAACGTCCATCCATCCTTCGTAATAGGGGCTTCGTAGGTAGCAAGATACAAGAGGAAATGCATTCATTCGTCTTAAGTAGTCGGCAACGAAGACTTTTCTGCAGTTTGAGACGTCAGCATTGGATACCACATCTTCCGAAACAAAAACACATGAGCAACTAGTATCTCTAATGAAGGTGGATACTCAAGTCCTCTTTATGATACCAGAGGCTTGGAAATGCGGGACATTTTGGTCGGACAGGTAAAATCCTACCTTAAATGGCTGTGCAGGGAACGTGCATCCTTGAAGGCACGGGGGTTCCTTGGCAACAAGGTTCGAATGTGCACAACGTCTCCACAGCCATTGCACTTTAAAGACGATGAATGGTTCTTTTAGCCGTTAGCAGAGTTAAGTGCTACTGTTGTTACTTTAAGATAAGTCTTGGATGGTCGAGCAAATTTCTTAGAGCTGGAACTGGAAGTTCGGGGAAGCGTAGGGTGAGCTGAGGTCTAATCATCAGCTAGTTGAATAGCTTCCACCAAAGCATTGGGCTGCCGTTCCTTGATGAGAGCACGTAAATCTGGATGGAGGAAAGCTAAGAATTGATCAAGGATCACAAGCTCCTTCAACTCGTCAAAAGTGTTACCTATTCTAGAAGCTTCTAACCACGCCTGGAACAGTTGGGTGAGATGGAAGGAAAACTGTTAGAACGTTTCCCCTATTGAAACCTTAGAACTTCGAAACTCGACACGGTAACTATCAGGAGTATAATTAATCCCTGTCAGTAAGGCTTTCTTCAAAAAACCGTAGTTTTTGGTATTATCAGCAGGCAGAGAATTTACATTTCAGCAGCCTTACCGGTAAGTAAGCTTTCTATCCTCAGTGCATAGCTCTTAGGGTTCACTTCGAGTAACTCGGGAAATCTTTCGAAGCGGTTGAGGTAGAAGGTAATGTATTCTCCATCCTGTAATAGAGGAAGGTTAGGAGGACTCACCATATCATTAAACTACATACATGTAAGTAGACTGTTAGGGGCAGAGATACGCGCGAACTCAATCTCCTTCTCTGCTTCAATCTTGGCGAGTTGGACCCTGACGCCTTCTTCCTCCTTTCTTCCTTGAAGCTCCTTCTTTTTAGCTTTAAACCTCCTCCTTCCTACCTTGAGCTTTAAGCTCCTCATTCTTAGCTTAAGCTTCAATCTTCTCCTCCTTACCTCGAGCTTGAAGCTCCTTCTTGTTACCTTGAAGTTCAGCAAGTTGGAGCTTGTTTTGGCGTTCCTTCTCACGTTCTTGCCGTTCAAACACTTACTGTTGCAGAACATAGTGAGCGATCTCGTTCCCTGTTAGGTCCAAGTCCACCGCTTGTTCCTTGAGTGCTTTAATAGACGAAATCTTACCTGAATAGGACGAAATACACAAATCAACAATTTAAAAGTATAATAATAACCATAAGCTACAATCCAATATACCTTATATTTTTAAAATAAATATAAAGTTAGCTCTGCGACAAAGATAAAAAACAACCAGAACTAAATAGAGAACACAAGAAAAGTTAAATAAATAAATACCTAGGAAGTTAACTCTGTAAGAATAGTAAATGAAAAAAGTAAAGTTAAATAAATGACATACAATGTAAAGCGGCAAACGTAACTCGTAAGCAAAAATACGGGCAAAAGCACAGCCGCGTAAACAGATAAAAGCAACAAACCTCAAAAGCAAAAAATGACATACGCTGCAAAGTGCCAAACGTAATTAGTGCACAATAAACAGGGGCAATCAACAAGCCTTAAAAGCACGAAAGGTTAATAATCCTAAGCAAACTAGGAATTCACTTCCGGATCACAGGCAGTGAATGCACGCTCGAGGCGACTTACACGCCCAAGCAGATACCAGCACCAATCTTGGATTAAAAGAACCTGCAATAAAGAACGTAAGATTGAACAACAGAACATAGCAGAACATTTGGCCATTACCTAATTTTCCTTCTTAATAGAATGACGTCGTTTCTCAACAGTAAATAATTACTTTAGTTGAGTTATAATTTCTTTTGAGTGAAGTTCTGTTAAAAGGTTGAGTCACTCTATCATCCTCAATTCCATTTATGATTTTAAATCTTTTTCTCCTAAAACTTTTTCATATATCAAATGACACTATTTACTCTTTAAAACTCTTTGATCCAGATGTACTTTAAATGTGTTGCTAAATTTTGCATTGATTGTTTGGGATTAGTATTATTAGTTATACAAAAATTAAAAACTGTCGAGAGAATCCTCGGTAGAAACATTTTGGCACTATTACTTACAAAGGGGGGAATCAGAGTAAAAATTGTTTGCGGAGAGGTTTGCAAAATAAGTGGGGAAAGTAAGGGAAGTACAAAGTGACCTGAATCAAAAGGAGAGACAATTCAGGTGGATGAGAGCCATAAAAAGGAGTTACTTTCCTAACTCGAAAATCCTGACCTTCCACAAGGTATCGACGACTCTTTTATGAGTACCCATAAGAGACTGTCTACTCGGTTTTCGGTGTCAAACACTTTAATCCTTAATGGTCCCTGCCTGATCTCGTCGTAGGCATTGCCCCAATAAACCGCTCAAGGTGTAGATTTGCTTACTGGGTCAGAAGTAACTGGGAGTATGGATGGATAAGAAGTAAGTATTCGAAAAGTACTGGTCAAAGAACGTCTAGTGGTAACATTCTTAAACCATGGAAAAAGGATAAACGTAAGGAGAGAAAGAAAATGACCTGCTAGTGAAACCATAAAAAACAAGAAATGAGGTCTTTTCTTGGATTCTCGAGCATGGCGTTATCTGGAATTCCAGACCTTCTCCTTTACTGTGATTCCCGGCCTACTAATAATTGTCTGGATATACTTCTCTAAATTTGATCTGTTGTGATGATTATAGTTAATGTGTTCCGATTGCTTGTAATCGTTACTTCTTATCAATGTTCAAGTTTTTCTGGTTAGTTTACACATTATTAGGTGTTAGTTTTCATAAGGAACTATTTAGTCGCACCACTAGCAGAAAATGAGGAAATAATAAAAAAACTAACAGCTGGTTGAAATAATGCAAGCTAAATGTATGAGAATATGTTACCAATATCTGCATGTATCTATGGTTGTGTGAATTAGTTTACCTTTTGCAATTTTTGATTGATTGTAAGCAAGTTTATATCCAATTAGTGCTTGTAAAAGAATTAGTGCCCTATGCTGGTTTGAATTGATGTAAATTTGTAGGAAATTTCTAGTATATGTATAAAAGTGGAACGTAAATGTTTGTGAGATTAAATAAGAGATAATTTTCACATATAAGTCAATAAGTGTTTTTTCATTATATGCAAAAATAGCATATTGAATTACTAATGTTACTTTCCATTGCTTCAGATCTTCGCATCACTTATTACATATTATAATAATAAATGCGCCCTAAATATTTTGGATCTCTAGGCGGAGATTGGGCGTGTTATAAGTGTAGTATTTAATGCATGTATGTTTATGAACGTACATATCAAGTGTATTGTCGTGGTATGACATTACATTATATCAATACCATATGATATCTATGAGGGAGGAAAAAATAAGTTGAAAGTGAACCGACAAAAGGGACGGAAAACCACGAGTTTAAACGGGCTGAATAGCGAGAGAGTGCAACGAGGTCAGGTAAATTATAGACAATGGCGAAGCTCAAGGTTATTTAAAGAGGCATGTACAAAAAAAATATAATTTTATTTACACAAAAATAATGAGAGAATTGATGGGTAAAATTACCTCAGTATTAACAGACAAAATCACATCAGTACACGAAAGGGTGAATTGTAGTTATAAATCAGGCTATGAAGTTAGGACTTAAGGTATTCCAGGAGGAGACTATTCAAATGGGGGGGGAGGATTAACTCAATTGGGTTACTGAAGGGGAAAGAGGGGTTGGCTTACGGATGTCTTCTGCACGTGAGGTGAGGACGTTCGGAACTTCTGAGCGGGAGGTTGGAGTGATGACGGTTCTCCAAAAACAATGGGGGGGGGGGGTAAATTCTGGTTCAGGGGAGAGTATTTCGGCTCCCCAAAATGAGGAGGGCTTCGACAGTAGTTGATGAGAGAAGTCGGGAAAATCACTCGGGGGCGATCGTTCAGTGGAATTACCTCCTGACTGGGGCTAATTCCAAATACACAAAATAGTCCAGCTGTCACTTTGCTTTATTGCTAGCACTTGACTTGGAACCATGGGGAATCTTCTGGGGTCTGGGCGAGACTTCTCAACTCTGTGTCTCTTCATGGGAGTCAAGCGCTATTTATGTCCAAGGCTCTTCCGGAGTTGGGGGGGCGGTAAGCGGGACACAGCTCTACTCTCGAATGGCCTCGAATCTTCTTGCAGAGGCTATTCTGCCCGTATAAAAGTGAGTCGGGGTGGACATGGTTCAAGGCTACCGCTTGTGGAAGGGGATGGGGGGGGGGGGGTAGGCTTCCCAATTTAGGTCTAACCGAGCGTTCTGCCACGCATGGAAGTTCCGTTCTGCTCAAGAGCTTCTACGTGGGGATTCCCTCACATCTATGTATACATGAGATCAAAATCAAAAGAAGTTACATAAGCTTTGTTAGAAAAAAATACACATGTATTTTGTCACAATCCAGATTCTTTTAATTACGATGAAAATTTTTCCTGCACTCATGTTTAATTACATTTTTACATAGGTGGTTCAAATAAACCAAATAACCACATTTTTCGTAATTTCTTCCCCGATAGAAATCGTTTTAACCCACATTTTATGATAGGAGTCTTTTTGAGACAAAGAAATTTTGGTAAACATGAAGATCGGTGGCACGTCCGAAAAAGTTTATTTTTTTTGCGTATATGTTTCGTTCACCCGCGCATGCTTAGTCATGCTCGTTTGGTTAAATAAAAACGTTAGAACATTATTCAATAAACAATTTTGAATATATACTGGGGGCTGTGCCCCCCAGACCCCCCCTCTTGATTGAAACTCAGGATCATCGTAGGGGGTCCCTCCGCAGTCTTTAAACCCCCTCACGAGCAGTCCCCTTGAATTTAGTCCAAAAACATGAAACATATTGGAACACGGACGTAATAGTTTACGTCCCATCGTTCGCGCTGCCGATCGTAATGTTTACCGCAGTTTTGCCTCAGCCTTTATTATACAAGATTGAAGTTTCAGTCTCCGTGACATTTCCTAACTTTATAATGTTACTAAGTATATGCTCTAAATTTAAAACAAATTTTTGCAGTACTTTATGCGTCACAAAAAAGTAACATCTAAATTCTGTGTTCAAAAATTGACCTATGTTTCATTTTTGCAATAATTATTTAAAATAGATGAAAAAATAATATTTTCAGCTTTTCAGTGGCCGCTTTAAAGCTTTATCATTAGAAAAGTTGCTCATTCATTTTCTATTTGGCCGTTTCCTTTTATAATTACACTCATAAATAATATATTCTATCTATTTCCTTACAATGTGGTAATTATGTAGTGAAACATGCATGGTTCAGTAAATCATTCATGGTACTTTAATCAACCATAGATAAATAAATGTTTGTTGGCTATTACTTCATTAACCGTAATTACTTAAAACAAATATAAATATATTTATTATATCAAACACCTTTAATCAAATATACACTAGCGACCATAATATAAGGGTCAGTAAGAACAGTGTATTTAAATATTTACTATAGAATTTAAAAAGACTTTGATAATATATATTATACAGATATTTTAATATATCTAATATCTAGCTTTCGTAAAAATTTCAAGTGAATAGAATAAATATTTCGGAAGTTATGAGGAAATAAACAAACAATTTTCAAAATTGCAGTGGCAAAAAGTTAAGGGGCACTTAGAAAAACAATGTAAAATGGATATTTTGTGAACATCCCTTCACTAGCAATTACCTGCTGACATCTGTCACCACAGGACTGAATTAATATCTTGCAAAATGATTGGGTAATATTGTTCTATTCGTTTTTCAATAATTCCCTGAGTTTATATTGGTTCTTAGGATCTCTCCTTTGCGCCCATCTCCAATAATGTTCCCAACGCTTCGATAAGGTTGAGTTCGGGACTTTGAGGTGGTCAGTCCATGGAATCAATCCCTTTATCACTCAAAAAATCTTTGACTTCCTTTGCAGTGTGGCGGGGAGCGTTTTCCGTCACGAAAATACGAGGTTGAACTGACGAGGATCGGAGATGTGAAAGGCCATGCTGTCTAAGAATCTGCTTCTAGATTTCAGCATTCACAGTTCCTTGTAGGCGAATAAGTAGACTAGGACCAGCAGCAGAGATCACTCCCCCTACCATTACAGTGTCTCCTCCATATTCCACTGTCGTCTTTACACATGCACAAGATAACCTTTCGCCACATCTTCGTCGGACGTACATCCCGTCATTGGAACCAATCACATTAAACTTAGATTAATCGCTAAAATTAACCTGCACCCACTGTACTGCTGTCCAAACTACATGTTCGTGAGCGTAACGAAGACGGGATATTTGATTCTTCTTGGAGATCAGAGGTTTCTTTGCCACTGCCCGAGAAAGCAGCCCAGAACCTCGTAACCTCCGGGAAACTGTTTTGCGCGATACGTTGACATCATAGGTTGATTTGAATTCGCGGATATTTCAACAGCACTCTTAAACCTATCCTACAGTGACATTCTAACCTCAATAGGATCCTGTCTTGGTGACGTTTTACGAACTCTAGCGGTTTTGGGTGGAACATCTGTCGATCGTGATGACTTAAAACGAGCTACAATTCACTGCACAACACTTCTAGACCTTCCTACAGTAGTTGCTATCGCAGAATTTTACTTGCCTTCTTGATTAAAGCACACAATCCTTGTTTTTAATCACAGGACACCGGTTGTCTCTCTCAAGCCACCAGGTTGACAGTTGAATGTTCCATTAATGTATTATCATATGATGTAACTGGTAGACCATCAACAGTCTCTTAAGTCCACATACCTCGGTTGGTAGTTCATTTTTTCTAAGTGCCCCTTAACTTTTGGCCGCTTTTATTTGAAAGATAGTTTGTATATTTTCTCATAACTTACGAAATATTTCTTCCATTAACTTAAAATTTCAAGAAAGATAGATATTAGATTTATTTAAATATGTCTATAATATATAGTCTCAACGTGTTGTTAAACTTCTATAATAAATATTTAAATAAACTTTTTCTTACTTACCCTTATATTATGGCTTCTAGTGTATATATATATATATATATATATATATATATATATATATATATATATATATATATATATACACACATAGGAAATATTAATGTTTAGCTTGTTTAGCTTTATATTTTTAACGTGTTATTTTCTTTATTTTCAGCTAACATTAAGATGTCAGGATTGGTAGGCGTGGTCCAGTTAAGTGGCCTCCTAGGTCCCCAGATTTTACCCCTCTTGATTTTTTTCCTTTGGGGACACTTGAAAGCCCTGGTGTATCGCGAACAGATAGGAGATCTATACCATTTAAAGGAACGCATCACCAACTCATATCTCCAGATGTGCTATTGCAAGTAAATAGAGAGTGGGAAGTAACGTATTGCAATGTGTATTCAAAACAGTGGTAACCATATAGAACCTGTTACATAAATAAATTGTTTCTATAAAAATATTAATTTTTCCTATGTGTCACAACTTCTGAATCGGCCTGTATATATATATATATATATATATATATATATATATATATATATATATATATATATATATATATATATATATATATATATATATACAAAGAAAGCAACTACAGGATCTGCGGGTGATAATACCACCACCACAGGGCTATGCCATTTTTATTTTCTGCCTTTCAAATAAAATTTGAAGACAGAAAGAAAGATGCAGAAACCTGGTGTAGCTGATAATAAATACATATACTACAAGAAAATTCAAAACTTTTTTCCCCTGGCGTTATTTCTGTCTTCTCGGTAAAGGATCGCCTTCACTGTGCCACCCTCTGCTCCCTTCGATTCTGGATTCTTCTAATGTCCCTCTCTCTTGCCTTTAAAAACCTCCGGTTTCTTGTCTCATTTGCTCATTCGCGTCCAACTCTTATTTTCTTGTAGTATATATATATATATATATATATATATATATATATATATATATATATATATATATATATATATCATCACTAACTTTATACTTTAGGAAGGAGATTTTTTTGAGTATTTGAATAATAACTTCATCTTAGTTTGGTACGACCTATGTTTTTTCTATCAAAGGTATTTCTAATAAATACCAGGGAATGGCTTCGCCACTCTCCCCGTATGCCGAAGTGGGGGGGGGGAGTGCCAAAGCCATTGCCTGGTATATTAATATAAATATGTATCAGTTTTTCTTGAATGCATATTTTGTTGAAGACCATTTTATAGTTAGCTTTAATTAATTTTCTTTGGCAATTTTCTATTTCCTTATTATTTTCTTTTCTCCTCATTGTAGATGGTAAATTATTTCTCCTAAGTTCATCTCTCTCTTTTCAAGTTTCTGTCTTTGGTAAAAGCCTATCTTTAATTGCTAAGCTCTCGATCTTGCGCGATCATCTTTAGAGTAGATTTAGCTATCCTGTTCCTTTTCCTTCATTACCGATGAAAGTATGGTGATAACAGAATGAGGACTCAATCAATCATTCAATCAGTCTTTTTATGACGGGTTTTCCATTAAGACAGATTGAAGTTAGCAGTAAATAAAACAGTGTTATTGGTGAAAATTGATTGATTTCACTATTGGATCATGTTATTTGAGTCATGGCAATTATGTGTCAAAAATAATATCGCCTAAATGCCCGCCAAGGCCTCGGCGGCACACCTCCACTCGATGGTCAACATTTTTGATGACGTGTTATCATAGTTGCTCCTCGATTTCACCGATATGCCTTATTATCTCATCCTTCAGCTGTTGAATTGTTGTTGGTTTGTTGGCATAGACCTTACTTTTGAGATTACTCCAAAGGAAGAAATCTAAAGGCGTCAAGTCACACGATTGCGGTGGCCAATTGACCTCGCTGTTTCGAGAGATGATGCGACCTGGGAACTTCTCATTCAATAAAGCCATTTTTGCATTAGCTGTGTGGCATGTGGCGCCGTCTTATTGAAATCAGAAATCTTCGACATCCATAGAATTTATTTCAGGCCATAAAAAGTTGGTTATCATGGCACGGTATCGCTCGCCTGTCACCGTAACAGAATTCCCGGCATCATTTTCGTAGAAATACGGCCCAATGATGCCGCTAGCAAAAGATGCACCCCAAACAATGACCTTTTGTGGATGCAGTGGCTTTTCAACAATCTTCCTGGGAATTTCCCCAAATGCGACAATTCTGCTTATTAACGAATCCACCATGGATGAAAATGAGCTTCATCACTAAAATGATTTTTTTTGCGAAAAATCATCATCGGCTTGTCTTTGCTCGTGCACCCACTTAACCAATGTACGGCGCTTCAAATGGTCAGCAGTCTTCAGTTTTTGTGTCAATTGAAATTTGTAAGCGTGTAGAGACAAATCTTTTATCAAAATTCGATGCAACGTTGTTGTGGAAAGGTTCAATTCCTGCGCGCGATGACGAATAGAGTTGTCTGGATCTTCGGCCACATTCTCGCACACTGCAGCAATGTTTTCAGCTAAACGGCGTAAACGAGCACGCAATGGCATTTTCATATCTGACACCAATCCTGTTTGTTTGAATTTACGAACAATTTTCCCAACTACACTCTCGGTTGGTCGATTATGTTGACCCCAAAAATCGCGAAGTGCCTCAAATGCGTTTCTGTTTGAACGTCCATTTTAGTAATAGGCTTCGATAACTTTAACACGTTGTTCGATTGTTAATCTCTCCATAGTTGAAATTGCCAAAGACTGAAGTTGTTAAATCTGAAAGAACAAGAAAAAAATCATTAGACACTTAAACTTACCCTACATTTAAAATCGGTCCAAGTTATTGGAACACTCTTTAGAAAGAAAGGAGAGTGATCACTGTGGGGTCACATAAGATCAATTAGTCAGAGAGGAGCGGTTCTGATCAAACTCAAGAGGGTATAGGGGGAGTAAATAAGTCGATGGCTATACACCGATTCAGCGTATTACTAGACATATTACTAGGCAAAATGAGTTAGAAATTACGAATTGATGTAAGTGCGTATGTGTATGTAGGGTACAAAAGGGTGTGTGGGTAGATAAACAGAAATAAAAGTAGTGAAAAGAGAAAGTAGAGATACTAGACGCCCGGATGAAAGAGATACGAGGCATATCGCTTTCATTATTTTTTGTTATTATTCATTTTGGTTGTATTTGTTTAGCTTTTATTATATTGATGTTCAAGCCCTTTGTCTTAAAATCTTAATGTACTTTGGATATGTAATGTGCATTTGCTGTTGTTGTGTAAAAAATACTCAAAACTTGGTGCTTAGTTTCGTTGTTATATTTCACTTTGTGATGTGTGTAATTTAGGTTTCTTGTTACTTCTTATCTTCTTTCTTCATCTCTCGTTTGGTTTAAATATGTCTTGTTTGGTAAATTTTAATCTAAAATCGGTGATTATTTCATGATTCGGAGGAATTACGTCAAAATTGGTCTGTTGTCATAATCTTCGGTACATTTACATACCTTTCATGCGTAGAACGGCATTTAGTCTCCGCGAGCCACTAGGCTTGCGGAGCTTGGAAATCTGGCGAGACTTCTCGATCTTTTGTTCTGGTTAATCAATGACAATGTTAGTGTGACTTAACCCCGCCTGCCTGTACAGATCTTCTTGGCATCTTCTTTCTCGCCTGCGTGTACCCGTTATTAGGTATACGCATTTATTCTGCAAAACTTGTAGTCTCCTCTTTTGTGTCCTAAAGGCACAAGAGAGGGCGGAAGCGGGGTAGAGCAGCATAGATCTTACAATGCATAATATATCTTCTAGTTGCGTTGCTCTCATGGATATTTCTAAACATAAATAGAGTTTTGATTCCGGTCGAGGCCTTAGAAATTCGATCATCGACGGGCTTCCTGTACCCAGACGAAGTAATCTTTATTACGAGTACATTGCACTCCGTGGTATAGGGATAGAACCTATCCCTCCACCCCTGAAATCTGAAAGTAGTCTCCTCCCAATGGGGACTACCTTGATTTCTCCTTATTTATTCTTATTTTCCATTTGCCTTGGTAGATATTGAATCTTTCGATCTATGCCGCTGTCATACAAGCATACATAGGCGCTCGTGCTAAGAATACTGGATAATCTGTCTGGAATCATCAGTATATTGAAATTGAGGTAACTGGAATTCGCAGGGGGCGGGACATTTTTGGTGTATATCGAGTAGAGAGTGAGGGCCACACATCCCCTCTGCGGGAGGCCCGCACTTAGCAGAAAATTTGGCTGTCCATGCACCATAAACTAACATACGCCACTCTCTCCATGACAGAGTCACAGAGAGTTCTTTCTAAGTTTTCAGCTAGGCCCAGCCATAAGATCTCGTACTGTATTCCCCTATGCTACACCTTATGAAATGCCTTTGATCCATTCCAACAAACAAATTCAACGTAACTCCCTTCCCGCTTGGCCTGGGCAAGCTTTTCCGTGATGATTTTATCACCAGTTCCGTACTTCGCTTTTTTATGAATCAAATTGTTACGGGTTTTACAGGGATTTTTCCTCCAGGTGAGACACCAGTTTTTTGTTGAGGATCTACTCGAAGAGCTTCCCACCAAATTCCACGAGTAAAATTGGCCGGGAGTTCTCTCTCAACGTTGGATCCTTTCCATGCTTCGGCAAGAAAATCATTTTAGCTGTTTAGTAAGTATCTGTAAGGTATCCTGTTTTAAGAAAAGCGCTAAAAATTCTTCTCATTTCCTCGATGACATTTGCTGGCATCTTTTCAAAATTTAACTTTGTACGCTTCAATGTTCCTGAGGCCTTTTGACGGAATGATTGGAGCGCGCCGAGTAGTTCCTCCTCGGTAATCTCGAAGTCTCTGCCGCGCTGTCTATTAACCTGATTTGTGAGTGCATCATATACTGAAGATTCTTTTCCAATAGCTTCGGAATATTGCTTCGTTATTTATTTCTTCTGTTTCGATGTTTCCATCTTCTTTTAATATTTCTATTTTCTTCCTTCTCCCAGTCGATTTTTTGAGACGCCTAGTTTTATTCCAGAAATCTTTGGGAGATGCATGATCATCGAGGCTTTAGATCGCATTGTCTCAACATTTCCACTGCTGTTCAAGGATTAACTGCTTGTGTTCTTCTTTTATCTCTTTACTTCGTTGTATCGAGTCAATTGATGTGTTTCTGATGTTGATTTAATATAGTAATATCAGTTTACGGTATAAATCCTTCATATATGCGGTCCATCTGTATGTTGAGATGGCCTTATACTTGGCCATATGGATACAAGCTCTATCCACGTCAAGGTCGTCGAGTTCCTCGTCTATCTCCTCGAGTATTGCCTCATCCAAGTTTGGCGGATGATAGGCGTTAAAGAGTCGTGCGTACCGAGTCCAGTCGGATTTTTTTGTAGTTTTTTCTAACTACAGCTAGGAATTGTATAGGGTTCCTGTTGAGGGTGAGTAGGATCCCTATATTATCACTACTTTGTACCTAAACTGGTTTCATCTAGTAAGTAAACGGTAGCTGACAAAGGTGGGGAATTCTGGGTCAATTCTCTTGAAAATATTTCTGTCCAGCAAAGAGTCTAGGCTCCTTCCAATCCCATTAAATGTCCTGTAGCTGGACTCCCAGCATCTGGCATTCAGATCCCCCATTAGTATTATGGGGTTTCTTCTCGCAAATAGGCCAGTGAGAGATTGAAGAGATTAAAAATGTCTCCTTAGCGGCTCGTATGCGGCGGCAACGACCAATTTTCAAATGTCGATTTCATCCTCAATTGCGAGATAGGATTCTTCAAGATTTCTTATTTACTTGTATTTAATCCCTTTTTTAATCGCAATAGCGGCTCCATCGTAGCGCTCTTGCAATTAATTTGTGACCAACACTTCGTAATTCCAGATCTTCATTTCCGAATTACGTTTGTCGATCTGCGTTACTAAATTAAGGTGACATCTGTATCAATTCCCATAAATACGCTTCCATAAGTTTTTTTCGTCGTCTAACCGTTGCTTTTATTTCCAAAATCTTTAGTACGTTCTGTTGCATGATATAATGTATTTACCGATGTTTTCTTTTATTTTTACTTTTTATTTTTCCCTGTGGGGCAGTTATGGTGTGCCCGGGCTTCTCATTCTCGCGGAAGGACTCGGAGTTTTCAACTTAATCTGGGTCACTCGCATACGAATGCATGGGCCCTTGTCACTGTCCTAAAAGTTGGATTCTTCGTCATCTTCTTTGTTTTGCTTTTCTTCGTCATACTCATTGGATTCCCCTGAAGATGCTGTTTTCTCTGAAGTATCCAGACCAACTTTTCTAAACTTGTGGGTCTAGATAATCGAATCCTAAAATGCCTTCGAAAACTCAAGGTTTGCGGGCATGATCACCGTCAGGAGCCCATTCGCTTTCAGCATGGAATTGAGAATCATGTTGTAGCTACCAGGTTTGACCGCGTTTGCTACATTTGCATCAGTAATGCATGTGAATATTCTTACATTTAGGTTACTGATGATGCGAGCATCTGTGGGAGATTTCTTCGTTACCCAAATCTCCTCTCTTTTCTTTATTATTATTTCTCTCCTCTTAGGGCAACTCAGGACCACTGTCCTGTGCTCCCCCTTGCAGTTACAGCACTTTTTCTTCGTGTTTCCGCACTTGTTGAACCTGTGTCTTTCTGTGGACAATTCTCTGCACCACAGTTTTACAGTTTTTCCTTCTCGGAGCAAGTCGCTATCGTGTGTTCTTCTAGCTTATCGCATACAAAGTACATCTGTATGCTATTGAATTTTTCTTGTTGGATTTTCTCTCCTGGTATTCTCATATTAGATATCAGGAGCCTGCCCATCGTTGTCATCCTCGCCATATCTGTTGCCATAAACGTTATCTTAAATACGTGAGTATGTTCTCAGAATTTAATTATTTTGAGAACCTTTGCCCACATATTGCGCCTCTCATTCTCCTCCTTGAGCTCGTCGGGTTAGTCTTCCCCGAGCCAGCTCTCCACTTTGCAGTCGCTGCCAATTGTGGAAGGGGTCTTTGCTTTGAGGCCAATGGTCTCCAGTATCTCGGCTCCCTCTTCTGATAGGAGCCGGTCCACGTCCTTGGTTTTGGCACAAATTGCGATAAATACAGATGAGACTTCTATAAGGCTTACGAGAGCTACCTTTTATCCGGCGAAGAGCGTCTCGCAAAGCTTGCTCTTTTCTTTGTTCATCTTTCCTTGCATGATCCTCAGGAGGACCCTCTTAGTGAGGGTCTCCATTGTCTTATTTGCTCCTCTTCCTTATCCTCTTAATTTATTTTCTTCTCTCTGAAACCAAAGTGTAATTAATATGTACCTGTGAAAGAGGTGAGGAACTACATGAGGTATGTATGGGTTTGAGTCGGTCGGTTCCGAAAAATTCGAAATGAGTGCTCCCACACATTTTCCAGTTGGTGTCCCGCTCAGACGCTGCCAGGATGATGGGGGGATGATGGATGGATGGGATGGGTCCCGGTTAGGCACCTCAAGGATGTGAATCATGGTGGACTTTGATGAAAGTAACAGCCGAATCAACTGCCACTACCCTTCAGCTACTTGCATAATAACTGCTTCCAACATACATGGAGACTGGGTTTACTTCCCTCTATGATTCCTGTGGGTCGCTTGGATGTGAAGATTACTCCTCTACTCGAAAGTTGCAGTTAAGTTCCTTTCGGGAAAATTACTGACTTATGCTTCCGCTGTTGGCTGTCCTCAAACCAGTTTCCACATAAGCCCTTAATTATGTCGGGCCAACTGACTGGAATAGTTAAGACGAAATTATTAAATGGCAGACATCTGAGGC
Organism: Ceratothoa steindachneri; assembly: GCA_963969495.1. Classification (NCBI taxonomy): domain Eukaryota; kingdom Metazoa; phylum Arthropoda; class Malacostraca; order Isopoda; family Cymothoidae; genus Ceratothoa; species Ceratothoa steindachneri. The sequence continues at coordinate 109,461,678 of OZ018329.1, forward strand.
AGGTTCTCACGCTGGTCGATGGAGGGGAGCAGTGAGGTTTTTATCCTTATTTTTTGTAATTTCTCCCAATGAAAAATGTATTATTATTATTTTTTCTTAAATGTGAATAAAAATCCACAAGACTCCGCTTAGGCTGTGTTTTCTCGTCAGCGTTTCTCAACGTCCGTTACTAAGCAAAAAAATGAGAAAAATGAAATTCGATGCGAATCTCAGCAAAAGCAGAGTATCGAAAAATCGACCTACGAAAGAATGAGATACTAGATATACGAGGGGCCGTCCATAAGTTTTGCATTTCGGATATAAGGAAACGAGATATGAGAGAAGTGTTTTATTATTTTTCAATATAACTACCCTCGACTTCAATGCACTTGCGCCACTTGTCCCTGAGGCTTCGAATTCCCGACAACCATAAATCTCCCGACTGCTGTTCAATCCACTCCTGGACGGCGAGTTGGACATCTTCATCGTCCCCAAACCGGTATCCAAGCAGTGCAGCCTTGAGCTGGCCGGATAAAAAGTAGTCGCTAGGGGCCAAATCTGGACTGTAGGGGGAGGGGGTTAACCTCCTTAAATCTGCACTTGCGCAGTGCAGCTTGTGCAACTCTGGCCTTTTGGACAGGGACATTGTCGTGGATGAGCAGGACACCACGTGTCAACTTGCCGCGCCGCTTCTGACGGATGCACTTCTTCAACCCAGCCAGTTCCTCGACGTAATATTGGCATCTAAAGGTATTTCCACGAGGCGCATAGTCCTCCATCAAGACTTCCTCAGAATCGCAGAAGATGGTGGCCATGATCTTCTCGGCTGAGGGTTGGGTCCGGAACTTGATGGGGGTCGGAGAGCCCCTGTGCTTCCATGCCATGCTTTCGAGCTTGGTCTCGGGATCTCAGTGGTGGACCCACGTTTCATCACCTGTCACTATGCGTGACTCGAATCCCGCCGTGTCTTGGTTATACAGGAGCAGCAGCTCCTCCGAACTTAGACGACGTTGAAGTCGATCATGGGGCGTGAGGTTTCTAGGGACCCAACGGGCAGAAACCTTGGCCATAGCCAAATTGTCGTGGATGATGTTGATAACACTTCCATGTGATAGTCCAAGTTCTCGCTCGAATTCTTCGACCTTCACCCGTCGGTTTTTGAAGATGATCCTCTCCAGACGGGCCACATTTTCCTCGTTGGTCACGTCTGACGGGCGTCCTGGACGGGGGTCATCTTCAAGGCACTCACGACCATGGTGGAACTCCCTATTCCAGCGAGCAATGGTTGCATAGGAAGGGGCAGTGTCGGTGTACACTGCAACAAATAGACGAGGCAGGAGCGTACGGCTGCAGGTCCTGACTTTTCATAACTTGTCCTAACTCCCCCACAAACAGCCATCCCCCTTCCTCTGTTTTGCCCTACCGATTCGCAAAACTTATTGACCGCCCCACGTATTAAAGAAAGAATATACAATTAATCTTTTACAAATATGTAAAAATAAATAGTTAATATGGGTGGAAAAAAGAGAATTCAGGAGAAAATAGAAAGTTACAAGTATAAAAAGTAAAAATCACATATCCACTTGTACTTATAAGTATAAGTATGAGAAAAAAAGTCCCAGGAAACAATGGAGATCAACTTTTTGTTTAAGTTACATCATCATCATCATCATAATCACTAACTCTATAATTTAAGAAAGGGATTTTTTGAGTACTTGAATAATAATTTCATCTTAGTTTGGTTATGACTTATGTTTTCTATCAAATTTCTTTCTAATAATTCTTTTATAATATAAAAAAACAAAATGGTCACGTTCAGAAATAAATATAAGTATCGAAATTTTGTGATTGTTTTAAAACCCAAATAATTACAAATAGTGAAGTTCAGAAAAAAAAATTTTATATATCTTCTTCTATAACTAAATTTTAGCAACTAGATATTCTGAAAGTAGAGAAATTTAGCTTAGAATTCCTTTTTAAAATTATTATAATTGGTGAAGTTCATAATATTGTCTAACAAGGACGACTTCAGAGCTTTCCCTTAACTTTTACTCCTTTGCCACGACCAGACATGATGATAGCTCCTCATTCTGCCTTCATCAAAATGAGATCAAAGAAATTCAAAGATAGGAAAAGAATGGGTGTAGCATAATAAGAAAGGGTATAGATAAAAAGTGTCATTTTAGTAGAAAACTATGTGTGCCAGTACCTCTGGCAATTTCTTCACGTGAGCCCTTATTCTTATCCTTCGTATTTTTGTTAACTTAAAAAAAACATTCAAGCCTTTTTTTTCGGAGTTGATCTACTTGTTGCATTAGATCTTTCCCTCATTTTTATTGTTTTTTATACATATATAATATTTTTTCTCTTTTATGTCAATGTTATTATGTTTTATTTTGTTTTCTTTGTCCACTACGGATCTTTTTCTTTTTATTGTCCCCTTCGGATCTTTTTATTTATTTATTTATTTGTTTTTGTTATTTGGGGATTCATTTTCTTATATTGTCTCTGTTTTGTCCATACGGATTTTCTTTTGTGCAGTTATATATATATATTTTTTACTGGTTGTCATGTTTTTGAAATTATGTTTTGCCGGTGTATGCGCATCTGTATCTTTGTTTAACATTCTCCTGCGCACTCAGTTGGCTGCTGCAAAATCCTCATCGGCAGTGTCAGTAATGAAGTTCGAAATCTGGTATTCTAATGTCTTGCAGTATTCTATCTGGGAAGTATGAATAGATTTTCCCCCATAATACCTTTGCTCTCCTGTGTAAGGTCACGTTTAATGGCTCAACTTCTGCAAGATTGTCCATTATTCTCGATGGAATGCAGTTACAGAGAGTGACATTAGAAATAAATGCAACGCTTGGTTCTCTATCACTGGTGCCTTCTTTAGTCGAGCTTTACTTGCTAGGCGTAGGGCGAATGACCACGTACAATTTTCCTTTACTTGTTCTCCGTATCCTCTTGTTGTGATTTTTAGTCCGAAGACAGGACAGTCATGAGAGTATAGGTAGTATTCTCCCCAACCAGTATGTCTGCAGTTTTTCTTTGAATTTTTCTGCATTTGTCTGTATTTTGTTTCTCTCTTCATAATTGTTAAGTTTAGTAATTTCACCGGCCGTCCTGTTTGCTATGTCGATTTGGTTAGGGTAATTATTGGTGATCACCTGTGTGATATCATCTGGCAACTGAACATAGTCGGCATAATCGTCGGTAGGGGGAGAAAGGTAACCTGTGTAGATTGTGTACATAGTTGGGCTCGAAAAGTCCTCTTAGGGTACACCAGATCTCATTGATCTTTAATCACATATGAGTTTGGTTATATTTTCCTCCATTCCCAGATCACTTATTTTCTTTTGTAGGCCTGGTGTCTATACCTTGTCGAAAGCTGACTTGACGTCTTTAGGTAAGACATGCACGTTTTTTCCGGCTTTTGCAATAGCAATATACTCAGTAATCAAGGCCTGGGCTGTTTCTGTGCCCGGATTCATACGGAAACCATGTTGTTTTGTGAAGTTATACTAGTTTTCTGCCTCCAGCTATGCCTTTATTCTGTCATTAAACAGTTTTTCAAACAGCTTCCCTATAAATTATACAATGGATAAAAGATTGTTTTGGGCTCCCTTGTTTTAGGAGAAAGATACCTCTTGCCCTTTTTAACAGGTCTGGAAAATATCCAACGTTTAAACAGGCATTAAAGAGGTTCAATAATGCCTCATTGATATTCGCAGGAGCATTTATCATATGTGCTTTGGTAATGCCTGAAATACCTGGGGCTTTCTGTTACAAGTTTTTCAAGGCTGCCTCGAAAACCTCGTGTGTGGATTGCCTACCTTCAGCCCCTAACCCTCAAGTGCTGTCTACGTAGTGGAAGGGTATGTAAAAATCGTCATTTTCTACTTCTGTGATGTTGGATTTCCTTTTCCAGTGTTTTCCAAAGTGCTGTTCTATTATTCGGTCGTCGGTGATCTTTCTCCCACCGATTGTGGTGGTAATGGGAGTCTTTTAGGGGAGGGTTCCAATCAAACTCTTCATCTAGCTTCAGAACCTTTTTGGGTCGCTTTCTGAGGCAATTCTTTCTATAATATAGTCCCAGGCCATCTTTGTTTTCTCATAAATTACGTGTTTTAACTGTAAAGGAAGATTCCAAAGTTCCTGGTATCTATAGACGTATCTCTAAATGCGTTTATCTCCATGATTAATGCTTCCAGCCTATTTTTTTCTGCCTGATGTTATCGTCCCACCGTGGTGCTGGGAGAGTCTTGAATTCCACCCTGGGAATGGCCAATCTGTCTACTTCCGTTATCCTGAACATTATGTGTTCAATTGTCCATCAAGATCTTCGAGTGTGAAGCAGTCCAGGTGTCCCACTCGATAGTCCTGGAGGATTCCTTTATAAGCCTTCTAGTCGGCCTTGGCCAAGCGCCCAGGAATTTAAATTATGACCTTTATAGGGGACCTTTGTACGATTGTGACCATACTAATGTGATCCGACGAAGTGTACGGGCCTAGTATTGTTGAGTGGTTCAAAACAAAGTTCTGATTTGTGAGGATAATATCCGGGGTAATTGCTGATCTCCTCTTCAGGTAGGTGGAAAACTCTAGGCCAACACTTTGCACTATATTGCCTTTCATGCGTATGCCTAGTGTAGAGGAATTACACCATAAAGCCTCCTGCAGGGCCAGGCGGACATATACATTAAAGTCGACCCCCCTTGCGGAGAAAGTCGGAGAAGCGAGCCCCATGAGGAGACTCGTGGGAACGGTAGCTGGCGAATAACAGTAACTGCCTACCCTGTTTCATCCCCCTGCCGCCTAGGTAGTTGGAGCGACCATCTGTGTTAAGGAAACCACCAAAGGCACTTAAAGGACGCTCAAAAGATCCAATTACCTACGAGATCCGTAGGCCCGTGGTTATATCACCAAAAAGCGGTGCCAAGCAAAATGCACGCCAAAGAGGGTGGCGGTTGGGAGGGCTCTCTAATTAACAAGCTGACTTGGGCACCTCAGTGCAAACCTCTTCACCCCTACAGGATCCCTTGTTCGCGCCCTATATATATAGCTTACTTAGCGGCTTGGGAACGTCAGAAACCAGTGGTCCCGACAGGCCTTAACTGGCAAGGAAGTTATGCAAAAACGAGATGTGCTGCTGAGATTGAAAAACAGGAGACTTTGAGACGGCGTTGTGCTTAATTTTTGCATTTGACGGTGGATTCGCGCGCGTGCGCACGGCTCTTATGGTATGTAGCAATTATCTCTTTTAATCCTTCCATTCTTCGGTGGTGAATTACTCTGTAATCTTTTCATGGAATTCCAGAATTATCTCAGGTTGCGTTATTTCTCTAGCCTATCCATTAAATCCTCCCACAACCTTTCTTTCTCTATCCTCATCAGATCGCTCACTTTTCTTTGGAGCTCACGTTTCTTCCTGTGTAGATCAATATTTGGCTCTATATCCCTCGGTAGTTGGGTGATTGCATCCAGTTCTAGCATCGCCATTCTTATTTCACGTGACCCCTTTGGGAGCGGAAGTGTTTTCATCGCTAACTTTGGTATGCTTACCTCCTCTGCTGTCTTTATTCTAATCTCTTTCTTTTCTATTTAACGATCAATATCTTCAACTTCTTTACCTTGCATCACAGGCGTCCGGTAGTCTCCCAGCACCTCTTGGAATTTGTCCCACTCAGCCTTTGCATATTATTTCTTGACCAGGCATGGCAATTGGATTGGGCTCAGTGAAGGCGAAACCGAAATTGAGTTGTAATCAGTTGGGAACACAGGGCCCGCCCTGAAAAACATGTTCCAATGGAAATTCCTACTGGTTAATACTATCTCCGGCTTTATAGCTCCTCTTTCCGTGACGTATGTAGGAAACTTCGGGCTATTTAGTACCACTATACCCCAATTAATTAATAAATCTAGGTTCTTCCTCATCCTATTCACAGAGGTATATCCTACGTGCCTGGAGCGAGCATTCAGGTTGCCAAAGAAAATCACCAGAGTGTTCCTTCCGATTACCCCAAATAAATTATGGAGGGACAAATAGTTTCTTCTTGGGGGTTGGTAACCCACATTATTAACACTAGTCCCGTTTGGGTTTTCAGCTCTATTGCCCTATATCTCTCGTCTAGCTCTTCTAAGCCTTTGTGCTCTATACCTTTCTTAACAACAACTATTATCCCATCGAACCTCTTATTAGAGTGGCTTTAGCTCATACTTCCCTATACTCACATATCACTGCTAAATCAGGTTCTTCTTTGGCCAACAAGTTCCAGAAATGGTTTCTCTTAACTTTTAGTCCATTGGTGTTCACTTCAACTATCTTCAGATTATAAACTCTTGTATCAATAATTATTTTCTATTTCACGCTCTAAACTTCTTCCTTTGACCGTTTCTTATCTTTCCGAAATTCTCTGTCCTCAGAAAGTGGCATCTATCTGAGGTGACCTGTAGGTTATTAATCAGTAGAGATCGTTAAATTTCATTCGTCGGATAGTCTGATTGGTAAGTTTTCTTAAATTTACCATCTACTATCCTGTATATAAATATCATGTTCAGATCTTTGGGGAATTCCTTTCCTAGAGTGGTGTATATGTGTACGTCTGCTTCCTCGTACGATGGTAATTCTATGTTCGTTATCTCGCTCTCGATTTGCATTTATTTGCGACTACTTTCTTCTGAGAATCTTTTAATTACCCGTTCTTACTATTCTTTACTTCTTTTGGCCCTGCTTCCTCAACACATTCTTCACTTTCTGACTCTGAGTTTTAGTACTTCCACCTATTCTACTTTTTATTCTTTTACTTCTTCTCCTCTTTCTTATTCTCTTCAACAGCTGTACTTTCCTTTTCATATTCAAGCTGCTCCTCGACCTCTTCCTTTCAGACTATTTTTTCTTTTAATATGTCTCTTGATGGAGGGTTCTCCGGGAACCAAAGCATATATAAATATACCATGTTCAGATCTTTGGGGAATTCCTTTCCTAGGGTGGTGTATATGTGTTGAGTTCCCTCCAGAAATACCCATGATTTGAAATGTTTGCCATAGGAGCATATATTTTTACGGTCATAATCTCCATAGATTGATTCTCTAGCATGAGGTATGGCATGTTACTCTCCGACGGTGCTGGGGCTGTCTGGAAACCTGGGATTTCCTGAGGTCCCGCTTTCTTTGATCCTCCGTATGACAAATTATCTCTCTTTTTTTTCTCTTTTCCTGCCATATCTTTCTTTTTTATTATAATTTGCCTCTTTGCTGGGCAACTCATGGTCATTGCTCCGTGAGGATCTTGGGGGTTTTAACATTTCTTAAACCTATTTTTGCATTCTTTATACCCATGACTCACTTGATTGCATTCCGATCATTTTTTTTCGGACTTACAATCCTTTGTATCATGATCTTCGATTGATTGCCAGGCAGTTTGAGCATATCAGGATCTGAAATACTCCTCTGTATCTATCTGAAAGAGAGTTATCTGCAGAGTAAATGCAACTAGACTTTGTTGTTTGGCCTTACTAGCAGTCTCTAGATCAGCGAACGTAATCTTTAACAGATTGTTAAATCGTCCTAAATTTACCCCTTCAGTCACCTTAGCCCACGCTTGCTTCACCTCCATTTTGAGTTTGATCCCCTTCGCTGCGCTATGCCCTATTTGCTGGTCTATTTGCCTATAAATAACTGCTTTTGAGCCATGATCTTAGTTTTGATCACTGGCTACAGGTCGATATTTCCCAGCACCTTCCTCGCTTCCTCTACTGTAAGCCTTTCCCTATCTTCGTTTTGAGGCACATTGCCACTTACCCTGAGTACGAGTCTATCAGCGTGATCAAAGCTACATTTAATTTACCGTTTATTGTCTCCGTCACTTTCTCCATTGTGAACTTTGTCCCAACCCTTACTACCTGTAATGGCAGCCTCTTCGACCTTTCCCTCTATATTCTGTCCCCCTCAATTGCGTATGTTTAAAGTGATGAGTTAAATAGATAGAGGAAAAACAAATTGTACCTTCACACTACATTATTTTGTCCTTCCTTGAAATGATTTACGGGATGTTACACATTATTTCTACTTTAATTTTCCCTTCAATTTATGTAATTGGTTTATTTTCTAGCGCTTATCTTAGATCAACGATGAACGATGATTTTAAAAAGAAAAACGTTTATGGGATAGATACAGAGAGATAGATCACTGGCTACAGTGATCTATCTTTGGGGAATTCCTTTCCTAGAGTGGTGTATATGTGTACGTCTGCTTCCTCGTACGATGGTAATTCTATGTTCGTTATCTCGCTCTCGATTTGCATTTATTTGCGACTACTTTCTTCTGAGAATCTTTTAATTACCCGTTCTTACTATTCTTTACTTCTTTTGGCCCTGCTTCCTCAACACATTCTTCACTTTCTGACTCTGAGTTTTAGTACTTCCACCTATTCTACTTTTTATTCTTTTACTTCTTCTCCTCTTTCTTATTCTCTTCAACAGCTGTACTTTCCTTTTCATATTCAAGCTGCTCCTCGACCTCTTCCTTTCAGACTATTTTTTCTTTTAATATGTCTCTTGATGGAGGGTTCTCCGGGAACCAAAGCATATATAAATATACCATGTTCAGATCTTTGGGGAATTCCTTTCCTAGGGTGGTGTATATGTGTTGAGTTCACTCCAGAAATACCCATGATTTGAAATGTTTGCCATAGGAGCATATATTTTTACGGTCATAATCTCCATAGATTGATTCTCTAGCATGAGGTATGGCATGTTACTCTCCGACGGTGCTGGGGCTGTCTGGAGACCTGGGATTTCCTGAGGTCCCGCTTTCTTTGATCCTCCGTATGACAAATTATCTCTCTTTTTTTTCTCTTTTCCTGCCATATCTTTCTTTTTTATTATAATTTGCCTCTTTGCTGGGCAACTCATGGTCATTGCTCCGTGAGGATCTTGGGGGTTTTAACATTTCTTAAACCTATTTTTGCATTCTTTATACCCATGACTCACTTGATTGCATTCCGATCATTTTTTTTCGGACTTACAATCCTTTGTATCATGATCTTCGATTGATTGCCAGGCAGTTTGAGCATATCAGGATCTGAAATACTCCTCTGTATCTATCTGAAAGAGAGTTATCTGCAGAGTAAATGCAACTAGACTTTGTTGTTTGGCCTTACTAGCAGTCTCTAGATCAGCGAACGTAATCTTTAACAGATTGTTAAATCGTCCTAAATTTACCCCTTCAGTCACCTTAGCCCACGCTTGCTTCACCTCCATTTTGAGTTTGATCCCCTTCGCTGCGCTATGCCCTATTTGCTGGTCTATTTGCCTATAAATAACTGCTTTTGAGCCATGATCTTAGTTTTGATCACTGGCTACAGGTCGATATTTCCCAGCACCTTCCTCGCTTCCTCTACTGTAAGCCTTTCCCTATCTTCGTTTTGGTGGCACATTGCCACTTACCCTGAGTACGAGTCTATCAGCGTGATCAAAGCTACATTTAATTTACCGTTTATTGTCTCCGTCACTTTCTCCATTGTGAACTTTGTCCCAACCCTTACTACCTGTAATGGCAGCCTCTTCGACCTTTCCCTCTATATTCTGTCCCCCTCAATTGCGTATGTTTAAAGTGATGAGTTAAATAGATAGAGGAAAAACAAATTGTACCTTCACACTACATTATTTTGTCCTTCCTTGAAATGATTTACGGGATGTTACACATTATTTCTACTTTAATTTTCCCTTCAATTTATGTAATTGGTTTATTTTCTAGCGCTTATCTTAGATCAACGATGAACGATGATTTTAAAAAGAAAAACGTTTATGGGATAGATACAGAGAGATAGATAGGAAAAAGTGTCTATAGGATGAGAAGATATGTACCCGGTTGTCTAGTAACGTCAGTTGTCATGCTCATTTTACTCTTGTTACTTTCTTGATTACTCAAATAAATGAGTCTAACTTTTGAGCCTTTGTTTTCATTGGCAAGACATATTCTTTGAGTTAAGAGATCTTGTCGCTGCATTTATGCCTCTTATTATTCCTTTCATTTTCCACTCTTGTTAAACTTTTGTCATCTTTGAATAAATTTACATAGTTCCTTTCAATGTTTATTATTCGTCCACTAAAGATCTTTTGTTTTGGATTTCTCCAATTTGTATTTTTATTTGCTTGTCTACTTTGTATTAACTTTTATTTTTACGGTTATTTCTATTATCACTACGAATATTTTGTCCAATATGGATCTTTTTTTTAACTATTTTTATTTATTTGTCCACTACGAATTTTTTTTTAATTTGTCAACTTCGGATCTTTTTATCATTATTCTTTTATTTATTATTTATCTCTTTATTTTTACTTTTATTTATTTTTAATATTATTATCATTTATAAATAAAGGTAGATCATCTTCCACGTCTTTAGCTGGCTACTTTTGAAGGCTTGCTTGAAATGTAGGTTCGGTACGTCTTCGGTTTCAAGTTTTATCTGTTGGGTTACTTCTTTTGTTAAAAATTGGTCTATCTTCTGCCATATTTCCTTTGCACGTTTGTGTAGAGTGATATTTATTTGGTCAATATCGGTTATTTGGTGAAATACTGCCGATGGAACCCTGTCCTGAAGAATAACCTTAGTTATGAATTTTGTTATTTGTTTTGAACCACTTGTGCTTTTCTCATCAGTGTCTTGTTTGAGACATGAAGGAGAATAGCAGGATATAACTGTAATGCTCTCACTAGTAGCATGTATAATTTATTTTTGTTTCGTAGTGAAAGCAGTCTGAAACGAAACAGCGAGTGTAAAGTCCTCTTTGCCGAATCCTGTTTTCCATGTAGTGCACCGCATATCCCTTAGATGTTAATTTGAGACCAAGTACTTGGTCATCTCTGGAATATGCGTAATAGTCGTCTGTCACCAGTACTTCTGCTGTCCTTCGTCGCCCCATTGGGATCATAATAAATTTGTTGGCGTTGGTTCTGATCTTGTTCGAAACATCTTGGCGTTACAATAATTATTGGTGACAACTTGCGTTATATCGTCTGTCGGTTGATTATATTGCGCAGACTTGAAATTGTGGTGAGGCAGGTCACCAGTGTATTTCACATACAAGGTGAGACTAAGTCATCCCCCTTGTGGCATGCCTCTCTGCATATCGAAGGGCTACCCTTCAATGTCATTTATTTTCAAGACTGCCTGACGATCTTCTAAGTAATCACAAAGTATTCTTACTATATTTTCCTCCATGCCGAGATCACAGATTTTCTTTTTAAGTGCCGGTAACCATACCTTATCAAAGGTTGAAGACACGTCACGAAGCACCACGTCTACATTGCAGTCTTTGGCCTTGGCCTTAGCCATGGCATTTCTTCCCTTTATCATTGCTAATGCCGTCTCTGTGCTAAGCTTTCTCCGGAATCTATGTTGTTGATCGTTATACAACTCTTTGGTGTGTAATCAATTCCTCAGCTTATTATTAAGGAGTTTGTCCAGGAACTTGCACATAAACTCTCAAAGTGAGATAGGCCTATAACTGCTTATATCTTTCTTCGGTTTAACAGGTTTCACAGGAAAATTCTTCTGGTCCATTTGAAATGATCGGAAAAATAACCGACATTAAGCCAAGCGTTGAACATCTCAAAAAGGCCTCGTTAATATTCCGGGGAGCGTTCATCAGGTGCATCTTCGTAATGACGGTTATTCCTAGCGCCTTCTTTTTAAAGCTCTTTCGAGCAGCCTCATACTCCTCATGGGTAAAGGGCCTCCCTTCCTCTTGTACATGACGAGTCCCATCTACAGTATGGTACGGAGTGACTCAGCAGCTAGCTCCATAAGCCTTAGGAGTACTACCTCCTTATATCTCCCATCAAAGTTTTCAGTTTCTTTGTCATCTATTTGCAATTGGCTTCACTAGTACTGTTTGAAATTACATTCGATTTCATGGTCTTCCATAATTTCGATGCCGTTAAATTTGATGGTAATTCTATTCTTAGGAGGAGTTCCTCTCACTCCTTTACTTAGAGACTTTTTCTGTATCAATCTTGGTTATGATATTATCCTATTTTTCGCTCGATTTCTCCATGATAAGCTGCTTGATTTTGTCTATCAGTTTTCTTAATTCCCTGAGGCAATGTCCTGCTTTAATAAATATTTATTTTGTTAATGAGGACCTCTAGTTGTTTCATTATGTCTAGTATATTTATGTTCTACCTTGGAGCTGGGAGTACTTTATATTCCGTTGAGGGTATAGTCATGTGGTCGGCTTCCACGATCTTTGTTATCAGCTGATTAAGCTGTGCTCTACTGATATGGTTTGTATGCAGCCAAGTTTGCTTTGGCTAAGCATCTCTATTTGGGAATATTGACTTGAAATTGAGATGTGCAGATGGTCGTTATCGTGTTGATATGATCAAATGGAACATATGGGTCTGGAGTCGTCACTTGATTTAGGGGGAAATTGAGATTCGTTAATAGTATGTCAGGGGTAGTTAAAGACATTCCTGTGTGAAAGTTGGCAAAATCGGGAATTTTCCTTTGTAATATGTTCCTATTGATTAGTTGCCTTCGCTAAGTCCCAGCACCATTGTACGCCATGGTGCACTCGGCTTCTCTACAGCGGGCATTTAGATCGCTTATTAGAATGGTCAAGGCCTCTCTTGTAAACAACCGTATAAAGTTTGGGATTGGTAAATATGGATGACTTAGTGGCTGGTATCCATGAGATGGTTCGCCAGGTGGTAGGTTGTCTGGAAACCACATCGACTTAAAGCCGTTGTGGACCAGCATTTTTTTAGCTCAGCCGCGTAGCTGCCAGAAGGCAAATCTGTAGCGGGAGAATATATCACGTTATATACAAGTGGGAGAGACTTTCGAGTTAAACATAACCAACCTATTTTTAGCTGCCTTTGCGGCCCTTTCTTTTGCCTGCAAGATCATCTTAAACACATGCCTATGTTTCTTGCCATCTCAGTTATTAAACTTACACGATTCGTCAATTTTTGCCCATTACTGTTTGTCCAAAATTTGCTTTTTTATTTCCTCACGCAGTGTGCGTTCCAGCATAGGGTTAGAAGCGCCGACAAATGATCGATCTTTTCACGTCTATGTGCGGAGGAACTTTAAGGATGAGATCGATTTCTTCTAGTCTTTCTCTCTCTTTCTCCCTCAGAAGATTATCTAGGTGAAGATTCGTGTGAGAGAAAGGGCGATTCCTAACTTGTAATAGACGACTTCAAAGGCCTTTTGGCGGGCGGGCTTTGGCATTGCTCCTTGACCCGTAGTGGGACACCTTTTTTCGCGTTTGTGGTCGTCCATAATGGCCCCAACTGCGGTGAGTCCTGTTTTCGAACCTAGCAGGTCCTTATCATAGAGACTGGTAACTATATCGTCTATGGTTCACCCTTATTTGCTCTACCTAATTAAGATGTCAACGAGAGTCTTCCTTCCAATCCTGACCACACCGCCACAGAATGAGGCTCACTGTAGGTCTTCCTTTCGGGGATGAGACACGTCAGAGGCAGGCCGCTTCTAAAGACCGTAAATTTACCCCCCGAAAATATTAGAGGTAGAGATGTGCGACTGTGGGAGCATAAGATGTCTGGACGAGTTCCGCGCCTTCGATTCCTTACGTGGACTCATGAGCGCGTTTCCGTGCCCGGGCGTGGGGATAATGGTCCATGAAGGTACTCCAATTGATCGAAGCTGGACCCAAACGGAGATCTTGATTTCCGGGTTTTCTCTTCTCCTACGATTTGTAGAACGCGGTTGTAGTAGGACTTTCGATGCGGGTTCTTCCTTTACCAATGAAGGTCAAACCTTTCCAGTAGAAAGCAGTCGCTTATGTTAGAAACAATTTTGTCACGCTTATGTTCGAAAAAAGCTAACATTAAATCGCCCTTAAAATTTTCCTCATCTATGATTGGCCCCGAGGAACAACACAGAAAGAATTACGGCATCGACGCTGGTGATGCCATGTGAGGACAGAAATATAATAGCCATGGTCATTTTTGACCACTTGGTAAATCTGGTTCACCTAGGTAAATTTTCAGATGAGCAGAATCGACTTCTGTAGATAAACGGGGCAAAAAAGAAGCTATGATTTCTGCCTAACTCCGCCTCGAAAGATATTCTCAACATACAATTTACCGATTTGCCCCAGGAAAAAGAATCAGAACCAAAAGAAAAAGAGCAATCAATGGAAGAGGAAACTATTAAAGTGAAAAGCCCAAGAAAAGAAGAAGAAAACAGAACAAAAAGAAGAGGAAGGCAAAGACACACATACTACTGAAGAAGAAGAGGACGAAGAGAAAGAAAATCTGAAGCACCAAGGACATTCGCTCCTGAAGAAAAGGGAAGTCTGGGATCTCCAGTGTGAAGGCCCTCCAAAGGAGACCCAGTGCAACTGTTCCACGGCATTCTTAATGGGAAGTACAAGTGGACATTTGAAGGTTTGTTCTCCCCAAAAGGAATCAGGGTCCTGTGGTCGGAGGGCGCATTCTACATCCCAGATTCGGGCGTCCATACCGTCAACATGTCAGTGATGAAAGTGATAAAAAGTGAAGAAAAACGTCTGAAATAGACAAATAAAGTGGGCACTGATTAAAATAAAAATAAAAGTCACTAAAAGAGACAATAATAAAATAGATTGAAATAATAACAAAAGTAACTTAAAGTGATAATAATAATCTATGAATCTATATACATCTAAATCGAGAAAAAAGCGAATAAACCCAAAATTTATGCAGTATTTTTTATTGAAAGTATATTAATAAGGATACATTAACAGAAATATACTTGAAAAATACATTGATAATACATTAAGAATATATTGAAAAACTATCGTCATATAAAATTATCTTAAATTTTCAAAACGTTAAAATATCCACTCATATATGTAAAGCGGGGCAGAATCTTTTCACCAAAGAAACCAAATAATGGGCTAATGTTTTGGGCAATTCTTCTTCCAAACAAGGTCTGTTGACCTGAAAGTCGCGTGCTTTCACTTATTCTGATTTATTTTCTTACGACCTTCAAAACATTTAATAATTCCTGGACTAACCTTTGGAGGACCTTGGCAATTCTATCATTCGAAAGACAATGTAAAGCTACATGAGTGTTTCAAACTTTTTTAGAATCGGCCAAATATTATGATGTGATTATCCCTAAAAATTAATTCCCGGGATAACATTGGGAAAACTATGGCATTTGGTTAAAATCGGCCAAATAGTTATGATGTTATTACCACCAAAAATTAATTCCCAGGCTAACTTTGGGAGGACTTTAGCAATTGCATCATTCGAAAAAGAATTTAAAACAACGTAAGGTTTCAAATTTCGTTAGAATCGGCTGAATAGTTATAATACTATTGCCAAAACAAAATAATTCCCCGGCTAATCTTGGGAACACTTTCTTAATTATATCATTCGAAAGAGAATGTAAGACAACATAAGGGTTTCAAATTTCGTTAGAATCGGCCGAATAGTTATGATGTTATTGCCAAAACAAAATAATTCACTGGTTAATCTTGGGAGGACTTTGGCAATTATAATATTTGAAAGAGAATGTAAAACAACATAAGGTTTCAAATTTCGTTAGAATAGACCTAATAGTTGCAATGGTATTACAAACACAAATAAAATCAAAAGGGCGACTAACCGACCGACCGACATAGTGAGATATAGCGTCGTTCGTGGCTAGACTCACACGCGAATAAAAATCCAAATGGTGTTTATTAAGTTATAAAATTTAGACACTCTTTTCAAATAAAATATCTCCGCTATCCTAAATTGATGAACCGCAGCACAATGAAAAAGGCCCGAACTTCTGCCAGCTTTATAAATGGCTTATATTCGAATAAAAAATGACCTTCCATATATGCATTTGCCTTAAGAGGTAGTAGTTAAACAAAGTCTACTGACCAGAAATTCGCCTGCTCTTACTGGTTCTGATTTAGGACCTTACGACGTTCGTAAATTTCAATAATTCCTTAACTAACCTTGGCAGAACCTTGTAAATTATATCATTCGAAAGAAAATGTAAAACAACGTAAGGGTTTCAAATTTCATTATAATCGGCCAAATATTTATCATGCCGCATCTAAGAACTCTCCCTTTCTCAATCACCCTTACTTTCCCTATGGGAGACTTAAGAAAGAGAATCTTTTCCTTGACAGTCATAAACATATTTATGGCTGACTAAACTCATCACCCCCCCGCTCCCGTTTTCTGAGTCGTAGCCGTGTGGATTGCCAATCATAACCTAGCTCAAACTATACCTATCATTTGACAAGGCATAATTCGCGGCGAATGGGAAAGCAATTTTGTGGACTAGCCCACTGTAGAACCTTTCATCATAGGCACCCCGGACAAGAGGCGATGCTGCTACGGATGGGAAAGAGTTCTCTCTATCCTTAGCAACCCAGCCAGGGCCACAGAGGGACACACACCGTCTATAGGTATGCCAGACGCAGCATCAATAATCAAACCCCAGGAGGGGACGTACCCCGGGTGGTGGTACGAGGGGCGGTCAATAAGTTTTGCGAATCGGTAGGGAAAAACAGAGGAACGGGGATGGCTGTTTATGGGGGTGTTAGTACAAGTTATGACAACTCAGGACCTGAGGCCGCACGCTCCTGCCTCGTCTATTGAGGAAGCAGTAGCTCATCGCAGATCGTCAGTCACACATTTTTCAACAATGGAGAGAGTTGAGCACCGCGCAGTGATTAAATTTTTGACCAAGGAAGGCAATAATGCAAAAGAGATCCATGAACGCATGGTTGCAGTGTACACCGACACCGACACCGCCCCTTCCTATGCAACCATTGCTCGCTGGAATAAGGAGTCCCGCCATGGTCGTGAGTCCCTTGAAGATGATCCCCGTCCAGGACGCCCGTCAGACGTGACCAACGAGGACAATGTGGCCCGTGTGGAGAGGATGATCCTCGAAAATCGACGGGTAAAGGTCGAAGAAATCGAGCGAGAACTTTGAATATCACATGGAAGTGTTATCAACATTATCCACGACAATTTGGCCATGACCAAGGTCTCTGCCCGTTGGGTCACTAGAAACCTCACGCCCCATGATCGACTTCAACGTCGTCAAAGTCCAGAAAGCCAGAGTTGCACAAGCTGCCCTCGGCGAGTGCGGAATCGAGGAGCTCATCCATTCCCCCTACAGTCCAGATCTGACCCCAGCGACTACTTTTTATTCCGCCAGCTCAAGGCTGCACTGCGTGGACGCTGGTTTGGGGACGATAAAGATGTCCAGTTCGCCGTCCAGGAGTGGATTGAAGAGCAGTCGGGAGATTTCTGGTTGTCGGGAATTCGAAGCCTCAGGGACAAGTGGTGCAATTGCATTGAAGTCGAGGGTAGTTATGTTGAAAAATAATAAAACACTTTTCCTCATATCTCGTTTTCTTATATCCGAATTGCAAAACTTATTGACCGCCCCTCATAGTTGATTCTCTCACCACCCATCATCAAGTACGACATGAGTCATCCTCCTGGAGGGCCTCCCCAAGTCCATCACCTCATCCATTCATCATTTCACCCAGGCAGTTACACCGGCCACAACAAAGATTGTGGAAGCGGAGGGATCATTCTCATTTTCTTATACGAACAGCCATAAAGTAAAACATTTTTTTTTACCCAGGAAAGCACAGGTGAGAGGACAAATAAAAGACTGCCAGAAAGAAGGCTCCCTACCAGCCACAATGGAAGACCACGAGGGTGCGACGAGGGTATCTCTTCGTATCCTCCCCATGAAGAAAAAAACCCACGCGTGAAAGGGCCTTGAAAACGATCTACGCTGAAATAGTAGTAATTCTACTCAGACTGAAAGATCAATATAATGGCTATGTGGCCTTTGTGCCACAGAGAAAGACCTGGACCTCCTGCTAAGTGAAGATGCAGCGAAGAAACTAGAAAAAATCGGTCTCGCCCCCCGTACACCCCTAAACGTAACAACAAAAAGATCACTTCAGAAGGTACTGGGAACAAATCTTTTTGATCTCACCAGAAGAGAACCTCGACTTCGATAGAGATTACGAAGAAGAAATAGCTCGAACAATTGAGAACCAACAGCAAAA
Organism: Ceratothoa steindachneri; assembly: GCA_963969495.1. Classification (NCBI taxonomy): domain Eukaryota; kingdom Metazoa; phylum Arthropoda; class Malacostraca; order Isopoda; family Cymothoidae; genus Ceratothoa; species Ceratothoa steindachneri. The sequence goes on from OZ018329.1 coordinate 109,479,722, forward strand.
CATCGAGCCATACGCACAGATTGACGAAGAGAGACCCATCCGCTGGGAAGAGTGACTACCGCTCACAATGGCTGAGTACTTAACAGCAGTCAAGTCCTTTAAACAAAGGACTCCAGGATTAAGTGGCATAACAAAGGCGCACCTGACTAATGCACCGAACAACGTGCACGAAGCAACTTTAAGGATCTTCAATGCCTATCTGAATTCTGGATATTACCCCCAGGCCTTCAAGACGGCAAAGATGATCTTGCCGAAACCGGGTAAACTAAAACACCAAATCGAAAGCTACCGCCCAATCTCACTACTCTAGTTTCTAGGGAAACTCCTTGAAAAGCTCCTCAAAGAAAGGTTTAAAAAAACACCTTGAAACAAACAACCTATATAACCCACAACAACACGGGTTCAGGAGCAAGAGAGGAACGGAAACCACGCTGGCAGTAATAACTGAAAAAATAAAACTGAAAATAGAGTGGCCATCGTACTTCGCGACGTTGCCAAAGCTTTCGATAAGGTATGGATCCCCGGTTTACAAGCTAAAATCGGCGCCCTCAACATGGACACCAACCTAACCAGAATATTATGCCACTACCTAACTGGAAGAAAAACCATTCTGCAACTAAATGGCCAAATGGGTGATTGATGCATTCGCACTACGGGCGAGGGTGCCACATGGAGGGTGTCTCTTCCCAACCTTATATGCTATATATACCAACGACCTACCCCAACCAACGGATGAATGTGCGATGTACATCCAATTAGCGGATGACATCGCAAAAATCATCACAAGCAACAGACAAAACCCGAGAAATATCGCCCAAAGAACAGCGAGAAAAATCAAAAACATAAACGATTTCGAAAAAAGAAGTAAAATTAAAACCAACATAAACAAATTTTGAATCATTCCAATTAATTGAAGAAAAACAGCCACACTTCGAGTCAAAAGGGAAGGATACCACTATAACACGGAAGGGAGAGTCCTCGGACTAAACCTAACGACCAATGGGTATATCTCACACCTGGCAAAAAAAGTATATTAAGCTAAAGCAACAATGTCATCCCTGCTACGCTTTCATAACCTGTCAAGTAACAACAAGAGAAAATTCTCTATAGCCCTCGTCCATTCTAAATTACTATATCCAATCATACCGACTCACATTCTGAGTAAAAATCAGCTCCGAAAGGCCCAAAGGGTACACAACTGGGCAACAAGGTTCATCGAAACAAAAAAAAATACAGGACCGAATACCATCCAAGGAACTGCATAGAAGAACCGATCTCGAACCCATCAATACAGTACTCCACGAACGAGCCCAAAAAACTTTGGGAAAAGTTAAATGTAACTTTACCCCAGGAAGAATTCAATAAGGTAATCATTCTAAACAACGAAATTCGCGGGATAAAATACAGGATAAGATTCGAGAGAAGCAAAAAAACACAACGTTTAATATGAATCCACTTTATAAATAACCTCACAGAGTGACTTACCGAACAAAGAATCATCGATATCGACAACCAACGAAGAATTCCACACTAAAGAGAACACGAATAGAAAAAATCAATGAGAAATTCAAAGAAGGAAATATAAAGAATATATAAAGATAGAACTACAAAACCACTGAAAAGTGCAAGAAAAACAAGTCAAAATAAATATAATAATAATAATAATAATAACAATATATATATATATATATATATATATATATATATATATATATATATATATATATATATATATATATATATATTTAGAAAGAGCTCATATCAGCAACTGATAAAAAAGGCTCGAATGCTTCAACTACAAACTTTATATATTTAAAAAATAATATTAAATAAAATACAATGCCAAACGAAAGCGTTTGCCAAGCAGCCTGGCACAATTCACCATATCATTATCATGTTCACCAAATTACACCTTTCTATCTCTCTCCTACATCTTCACCTCTTCTATGATCCCAATCCCAATTCGAAAGAGAATGTAAAACAACATAAAGTTTTTAACTTTCGTTAGATTCAGCTGACTAGTTATGATGTGAGTATTAAAACAAAATGATTCCCGGGCTAATCTTGGGAGGACTTTGGCAATTACTTCATTTGGAAGAGAATGTAAAAAAACATCAGGGTTTTAAATTTCGTTAGAATCGGCCGAATAGTTACAATTTTATTACAAAAAAGCAAAACGACGGGGACCGATCGACCGACATAATGAGATGTAGAGTCGCCCGCGACTAAAAAGGAAGAACCGAAGTAAAATTCGATTGGTTGCTTTTGAAAGATGGCAAGGCTGAAAATACTGCTAAAGCAATTATAAAATTGATTGGTGAACATATCATGGAGCACCATGAAGATGATTGTTATTGAAAGCGCAATGTTTAACAATAGGTAAACAAAATCTTGTCAAAATGCAAAGAAAGTTATCCGAAAAGGTTTGCTAATTTACGAAGATCTGTGTGCTAATAGGCGTCGTCGTGGCATTTCCTCGAGGTCGAGGATAAGAGTATTCATTGTCATATTTTGATTCAGACTAGGTCGTAGGTCAGTTATGAGTGCTCAGGTGGCTGATGAGTACAATTCCTGCCATGAAGCTTCAATTGCAGGGCGGACATGTCACCCCAAGTGGTAAGTTTGGGCGTGGGCAAAGTTCCTTTTCTTTGCGCTTTCTCCTTTTCAATGCATGTTTTTCACACCGTTTTGTTTCAAAGATCTCTATGCCATGTTTTATTTGTTTTTTCCATTAGGACCTTTCACTTGCATCCTCCTCCCAGTCGTTATGGTTAGTTTTGAGTGCATTTTGTATCTTTTCCTTTGACCTCCCCTGTTCCTCTTGCCTTCTTTGGTCTTTGAGTAGAATACCTTTTTATGGAGACAGTCATTGCTCATCTTGACACTGTGGCCACAAAATTGCATCCGTTTTTCTATGATGTAGGCTTTTCTGCGGGTCAGGTGGGCTTCTTTCAGGACACCGATGCTGGTTCTTCAATCTTCCCATGTGATTTTTAGGATGTTTCCGAGACAGCGTTGATGGTACCTTTCGACTGTCTTAAGATGCTGTCGATATGGGGTCCATGTGTCAGATGCATAGAATAGAGTTGGGATGATGATTGCCTTGTAAACCATGGTCTTGCTTTGTTTTTTGAGGTTATGATCTTGGAAGACACATTTGAAGCGGTCTTGAATTTCAGCATTAAGGTTCACATTGTCTGAAAAATGATTTAGAGAATTGCTAATAACAATTCTCAATTCTCTATTTGAATCTCAACTGTAGAGAATTCTGAGGAAATAAAGGGTACAATTAGTTAAAAAAACAGAAGAGGTCGTGGAGAAATAAGTATGCAGAAATAATATGAAGATTTTGTTCCAGCTAACACAAATGTTTAGATTCTTTGAAGGTAAATGCCCTTTTCTTTGATTAATATTTAGAAAATTACAAACACCGGTATTCCGAAATGGAATTTAGGAGCCATTCTAGCTATTCCTGCTTTCATTCTTATACATACAACAAGGAAGACCTTAGAGAAACTATGTAGATTCAATTCATGAGCCTTATTTTACTACCCAGATGTACAATGAAAATAATTTGAAATCTTGTCAGAAATATTGAAACCTTTATAAAAGCATTGATGTAACATTGGAAAATCACTGTAAGCCAGAGCTATCCTCATTCAAGCTACCAAGAAGAAATCAGTGAGTGGAACTCGCAATCAAATTTATGGAGGAATTGTATGCTTCCGGCAGAATAAAAAACAAACTGCAACTTCAGTTTATTCTAAGCTGTAATATACTCGTATGTATGTACATGGATTATAGCGATTAGGTTTTGACTTCTTTTACCTTTTATTATATTACACGGCGTATGCTATATAGTTACGTATGCTATATTTGATTATATTCATCTCATATTGGCCTTTCTCAAAAGATATTTTGGAATAAAAGTTAATTTCTTTGTTTTAAGCAAAGGTTGATTGAATTAAATATGGAAATTCCTCTAAAGTTAGTTGATTTCCTTGCATTTTTGAAATAGATAATTGTTTCTAAATTTGGAATTATGTTATAAATTAGAACTGAAATATCTTTGAAAACTCGAATCGAAATTTAAACTCGAACCAAAAAGAATTAAAAAACTCGATTTCGAACTTGAATCGATTATAAATATAAGTTTAAAGCGAAAAAGTCAACTATCATTAATAGAAAAATTTAAGAATTCCAAGATATAACAGTGGTTTAACTTGTGAATAGTAGGTAAATATATATTTTAATCTTTCGTCCTAATCCTACTCCTAATTTGTTTTGCTAATCACAAAATGACCCAAAGCTAAACCTTTCTTTTCACCTACCATTGCGAATAATTTAACCATTGATTTCAATAGGAAGGTACACAGTTAATTTGGGCATCTGGTAGATATGGATAGCTGTAGTAAGCAAGAAATAATTGAGTGAATAAAGAATTTACCTTAACTCAAAGAAAATGTGAAATAAGATAGAAAAATGTTTTATAAGTTACTTTGTAATAAATTATATTTTACGAGAAAAAGCATATAAAACTATAAAATAATAGATTTAGGCATTTGAAATGATGGCTGAACTCGAGCTTGAATCGAATTAAAATCCAAGTCCATATTAAAATCCGAAAAGCCGAAAAATTTAAATCTAAAAAAAAATATAGAGAAGTCGAATCGAAATCTGAATTGATATTTTTAAAAATGCCAAACTCAAATCGAAACAGGAATCGATATTCATTTCAGTTCCTAGCCTTGATATATATATATATATATATATATATATATATATATATATATATATATATATATATATATATATATATATATATATATACATATATATATATATATATATATATATATATATATTTATATATATATATATATATATATATATATATATACATATATATATATATATATATATATATATATATATTATATATATATATATATATATATATATATATATATATATATATATATATATATATATATATATATATATATATATATATATATATATATATATATATATATATATATATATATGCATTTAAAGGCCCAAAGAAATGAAAATTAGCATCACGCCACTAAGGAAGACGACCATTGAAAGCTTAAGAAAGAAAATGGGAGATATAGAGAGGGAGAAGAATAGTGAAGACTAATTTTAATCGTTATATGAAAATAAATAAAGGAGGAGGATTCGGACCTGTGTCTTCAAACGTACATCACTATTGTGAACACTATTGTGACGCTCATCGACTGAGCTACCAGTCGATGAAGATGGTGGCTCAGTCGATGAGCGTCGTGGTCACAATAGCGATGCACGCTTGAGGACACAGGTTCGAATCCTACTCTTTTCTTTTTTTCATATAACGGTTAAAATTAGTTTTCTCCCTCTCTATATCTCCCATTTTCTTTCTTAATCTTTCAATGGTCGTCTTTCTTATTGGCGTGATGCAAATTTTGATTTCTTTGGGCTTTTAAATGCATCCATTATATATAACGTATCATGTGATTTAAGTTATATATATATATATATATATATATATATATATATATATATATATATATATATATATATATATATATATATATATATATATATATATATATATATATATATATATATATATATATATATATATATATATATATATATATATATATATATATATATATATATATATATATATATATATATATATATATATATATATATATATATATATATATATATATATATATATATATATATATATATATATATATATATATATATGGGTATGATGAGAGTAGCTTCTCTTCTATACCTGTTTTGTTAAAGACCAGGTTGTATTTTGACTTTACCAATTTTACTTTTGCACGTGCTAACTGTCGAATGGAGTTTTTTTATGAGCCTGAAGATTCAAAGTTACCTGAGAAAGATCCATTTTATTTAGTGTTATATAAAATATTCAGATATTTTACGAATTTTGGCTTTGAGCTTTCGCTTTTTTTCTCTTCAAGCAACTTCAGACGGAAGTCTTGGTTATTTTCAAGGCGGCATTGATGGACAGTTTCTATTCTTGTTGCCTCCCCTAGCGGCGAGGTAATTGTTTGCTGAGCAGCAAAAAATTAATTTCGTTGTCCTTATTTGATGCCTTTTATAAGTAAGGATCAGAGTACGATTTACTTTTTTTTAGCCGAAATGGTGCAATACTCGCTCCGAGCTCGTTCACTGTGTGTTCACGGTCCGCCCAATCTCTTTGATGAGAAGAAGAGCCGACAGAATCTTCAGGCGGCAGAGATCCGAGTTTTTTTCTGAGGAGGATAGAGTTTTAACAAGGATCTTTCTTGTAATTTGTTCATTGTGTGTCTTCTGCACGGCCGGCGGAAGTAAGCTGACTTTAGCTTCAGTATCGATGAAAAAAGTGAGTTTCGTTGAGGGGGTTTGTAATCCGGAGCAGCTTGGAGCCCGAGTGCCGAACAGAAGGCGCTAAGAACGACCCACAGGGGAAAACACATTTGCGAGCGTTGTCACTGAACTTCGCATGGTAAAAAACCCAGGGAAGAGCTTAATCGTTGCTTGAACGGGATCGAGACCAATGCCTCTTCAGGCTACTCTTGACGAGGCGTGCTAGCTCCTCAATTTGTGGCTCCAAACGTGTGATTTGTTCATCCAAATGGCTGGAGACTGAAACCACTTGCGGAGCGGATTCTTCGACGATTCGTTCAGCCATTTCGGCCAGTTTTTCTACCTTTCTCGTGGAATCCATGGTGGCGAGGATACTTTGCGTGGAGTCAGGGGGCTTCTGTAGGAAGAGCTGGCGGAAGAGGTGATGGCTAGGGCAACCGCTTGCTCACTAAGAAGCTGCTGCATGTGACCAAGAAGCTATAAGACTTCCGATTTCCAAGTTCTTCTTGCGAGAGTATTAGTCTCAGGCGGTCAGCTTCCGATGCACCAGTTCTTCAGATGATGGTGGTTTTCAAGTCCCCATTATGCGACGAACTGGAGCCCGAATAAACCACGACGTCCCTAACTTCAGTGATAACCGACGATAATATCGAGCTCATGATGTAGTCATACTTCGTCTAGCTGGATTAAATTTACGTACGCTGTATTAAATTGTGATTCAGCCTAAAGGACCCAGAGTGCAGCGTCTGAAGTCCAGAATGCAGTAAACTTGATGCCGACCTGGGGAACCGGTGCAGTCGCCTTAGCCAAAGTGTCGGAACTGGCCTGGATATCAGCAAGTCTAGGTGACAGAGAGCGAACGAGCTATATTGGGGCTAGCCGTACTTAATCTGCTAGTCTCTCTGAAAGCAGCCCAAGTTACAGAGCAAACTTGCGGGGACCATGCCGTACTTAGTCCTCTAGGCTCTCTCGGGGCATACAAAGCTGGAGTGCAAACGTGCTACTAACACGCCCTATTTAGTCCATTAAGCCCGTAGGAGTTGGTAAGCCCAAACGATTTTTAAGGCACCGTATTGAATCCGTTAAAGGTCAAACCATGTCACTACATGGTCACCAGTTGTAGGTTTTTAATAAAATTACAACCAAACATGGCTTTTCTTACTTATTTATCGGGATGAGGATATTAGAAGTGGTGAATATGTGAGCGAATAAGAGAGAATAGGTATAAATTATTGTATAACTAGGAGAATGAATGATGTAATAATATGAATGAAAAGAGGGGTGATAATGAACAATGATATGAATGAGGGTGATGGCGATTTGTACCAGGTTGTCTGACAAACGCTTTATTTTGCTTTAGTTTACTTATTTTAAATTTTGTTTTTTTTTTTACTTTAGCATAAGAGCCTTTGTTTTCTAAGATTTGTTTGTAAATAGTTACTTATATGGTACTTTCTTCTTTCTTCTTTTGAATGAAGCTTTCGAGCCTTTGTTTTCTTGATTTATTCACTTTTGAGTTTTTCAGTCTTTCGGGTTTTCAGGTTTTGATTAGCTTTTGGGTCCACTCTCGTGCTTTGTTTTCTTTTTTTTCTGTGTATATATATATATATATATATATATATATATATATATATATGTTTTTTATTATTTTTTTTGTTTGTTCGTTTTTTTTTGTCTTGTTTGTTTCTTGTTTTTTTTTAATTATTTTTAAATTATAACTAATTTCTCTTCTTAACTTTTATTTCATCCCTTTGAATCCTTCTTAGGTACTAGATATACAGTGGTTCTATCTCTTCTTGTATTTTTTCTTACTGCTTTTAAACTTCTGTTTCAAATATCTAAAATGTAGTCTCTTGTTTTCTCGTTCGGTCAATCTGATCTTTTTTAATACTTAGTCTGGGAATTTCTTTTTTATTTGGTGCCATATTTTGGGGACACGTTCATGCAAAGCTGGTTTATTGGTTTTAGTTCAGTTCTTTGAGCAAGTTCACTTTACAAGGTTCTTTCTCTTCTGGGAGTACTTATATAAAGCGGGTCCTTTGATTTTAGAGCCTTTGGATTTGTAACACTATCGTTTTAGGTAGAGTATTAGTCGGAATAATAAGCTATGTTAGAAAAGAGCGTACAAGGCTTAAAGTACAGTTTTCTCTTATTGTTCTCGGAAAGGTTCCTGAATCTGAACAGGGAAGAGAGGGTGATCTTTGTCCGGCCAATTTTTTCGTTTACGTGCCAATTATACGCATTTTTTTGTAATTTTCAGGACGAGAAACTTGCCTTCATCGCTGTATGGTTAATTGATGTTATTTGCAGTGACACGATGCGTTTTCTTCCTGCCCATGCAGTTGGTTTGGAACTTGTTCCTGTTTTATTTATTTTGTTAATTCTTTCGAAATCGTTGACGTTAGTGATTTCTCTAGCAGTACGTTGTGCGATGTCTTTCGGATTTTTTTGTTCACTAGTAACGATCTGTGAGACATCGTCTTCTAGTTGAATGTAAAACGCAAATTCTCCCAAGGGTTGGGGAAGGTCTCTAGTATACATACACTGTGTATAGCGTAGGACTGAGACCCCCCGCGGGACCCCTGCATTAAGAGCGAAATCATTGCCTGTAAAGTTGTTTATTGAGATTTTTACTTTACTTTCTTCGGGATAGCTATAAAAGATTCGGGTCAGGTTTGTTTCAAGACCGGGTTAGGCTAGTTCTATTTTCAGCCCTGGAACCTATACCTTATCAAAGGCTTTGGAATCATCATGAAATGTTAGATCCACTCTATTTCTTCTAGCAAGATCGACTGCAAGCTTTTCGATGATGAGTGCCAGTGCTGTCTTTGTACCTCGTGGCTTCCTGAATCCGTGTTGTTGGTAATTTTGCATCTCGTTCTCTTCACGGAAGTACTTTAATTTTTCGTTAAGCAGTTTTTCCAGCAGTTTTCCAATTAGCTCTCGATATGGCCTTTGGGGTTTTCGAGGTTAGGAAGGAATATCATTCTCGCTTGTTAAGGAAGATGGAAAGGTCCTGGGTTTAGGAATGTGGTATAGACTTTAAGGAATGATAGATGAATATTAGCGGGCGCATTTAGAATGTGATTTTTAGTGATTCCACTAATGCTTGGGGTTCATTGCTTGAATGCTGCAAGTGCTTATTTAAATTATAGACGGGTGAAGGTGCTTCTCTCGTTCAGTTTTTTCACTAGATTCGTTAATCCGTGTGAAAGATGAGAGTTCGGGCTCCCTTTCTTCTAGTTCTTCAATTATACTTGTTCGTGGTACGCATCGTAGTTTTGATTCTCCTCCAGGTTAATGGAGAATATCCGAGACCAGTGATTTCTGAAGCGTTCTTCGATCTCCCTGTCAGCTTCTATTGTTACTGCTCCTTCCTTTCAGTGCATGTTATCCCTGGGAATGGAGCCTTTAAGCTTTTTGTACTGGTTCTAGAACCTTTTTTGATCTCTCTCTATGTTCATTTCTCTGATTAGGTTATCCAAGGTTGTGTTCACGCGCCTTTTAATAAGATCATTTGCTTGTGTTCTAAGATTTCTCAAACGTACAAACCTTTCCCTGTTATTTCCATACCGACGGATTCCTTTGAATGTGTTATAGGTCTTTTATTTTTGCTTTGATTTTTTCAGTCAATTGACTAAAGAAATGAGGTAATAAAGTTTGTAATGTTTCTTAGGTTGAGATCTTATTGACAAAACCGATGGTTATGTGGGGCTGGGGCAGGTGTGGATGTTAAGAGAAAAGTTTGGATATGTCAATTTGATGTTGGAAGTGGTTGAAAACCGCTCAGTTAGGAATGTGGAAAAGATAGAGTCTCCCTTCTGAACTATTTGCCGCCTCTTGAAGAGATCTAGAATTTTTCCATTTCCGTTAAACCCGGTTGTGTATCACATGGAGTTGCAGCTTGCGTTCAGATCCCACAGGAGCATCGCTGATAACGGACGGCGGAAAATCTGAATGAAATTAGGAGTCGGAAGCTACGAGCGCCGGGGTGGTTGGTATGCCCCGTATACCATTATATCCCGCGTTGTGATTTTTAGCTTGATGGCTAAGTATGACTCATCCAGATATTTTATATCGGATAATGGTAGTCCTTTCCTGATCCCCATGGCCGTCACATCAAAGTGAGTTTGGGTAGGGTTTGTAGCTAGAACTGTGTAATTTGGAATTTTAATATATTCATTGTGTAAATTGATACCATGTTCCGTTATTATTACGATGTCACGATCAATTTTTCTGATTCAGGGTAAGGATCTTAAGGTTCTTTAGATGTTGTACGTTTTGATGCATCTTAGCGTTTTGTGGACTTTCTGGCCTTAGTCTTGTCCAAATTCGCAGGTGATCATCTCACATGGCCTGACCGCTTCTTTCTGAAATGATCTGAAGACAGTTTGATACAGGAATTCGCCGTGATCTGTATGAGTCCCTGTTTAAGGGCATTATTGACCTCAGTTTCATCATATTCGGAATCATAATTCCATTTGTATCCCCCTATGTTCAGATCTTCAACCATGTCCTTCTGTTTGTTGACCGATGGCATTGGTGATAAGTGTGTTCCATAAATATTTATGTTGTATCTTTAGGTATTATTTTTCAATGGTCATTTCTTTTTCTTTCGCCTCTTCAAGTTTCTGCTGCATGCAATTAATTTGTGCCATGACTTCGATATCCTCATCAGTGATTGTGGTTTCCTTATCGATTTTTTGTTCTTCTGTTGTTGTTGTTTCTTTGGGTCCTTGTTCTGGTGTCATTGAGATGTAGTATAGGCCATTTGACGCTGGGTTCTCGGAGAGCCACATAGGTTTTAGACAGTTTTTGGTGAGCATCTTGTTTAATTTTACCAAGTATGACCCGGGCTTTGCCATATTTACAAAGTATCGGTGTAGTATGCACAGTATGGTTTCTAGTCTCATATTATCTTTGAAATTTATCATAGTTTTTTGCTTTTGCATTTGTTTTGCTAGTGTAGCCGCCACATATGTAGTGGTTCTTCTTTTTTCCTTCTCCTCTATCATAGAGGTCTATTTATTCTTGTTTTTGCTTTCATCTCGGTTTCCTTGAATACGTCCCCGAGCACGCGAGTGTGTTCCTCGCCATCCTGATTTTGAATTTTATAATTTCATCGAGTTTGGCCTATTCTTGATTTTATTCAATTTCGTTTTTAATCTCATCAGCGGTGTTATCCAACCCATGGGTTGAGTCTCCTGCAGATTACCGACCTTTTGTTTGCAACGATAGGTGGTATCCTGGCAACAAGCACTATTTTTTATTTTTTTCGCAGCATTATCCCTTAGGAGGTTGTCCAGATCTTTATCCGTATCACAGAGAGATACGAAGCCATTATATTGTTATTTTACTCTTAATACAATGACTCTGAGCTTTGCAAATGTGGTATATGGGTTTTATCCCTGTCTGGTTTTATGTATCCTTCGAGGACCCTGGGCGAGACCCTCTTCGCGCGCCTGCCAAGTTGTCCATTAGGCCAAGCGGGGCCTATACCCTAGTTCTAGTGATTCCTCTTCCTATCGATGGATGTCTTTGTTGCAGTCTGTACCTGTATTTTATATATTTCCTGTGAAAAAATATTATTATTGTTAATTTTACTTTTATGTGAGTGAAAAGTTTCCTCTGCCTCTATTGGGACTTTATGTGATTAGGGTTGCTGTCTTAAATAAGCTAGAGTGGGATTCTCCGAGGGGTGAATCATCGTGGACTATTTTGTGGATGGTAGTCGAATCAACTCCCACCATTCGGGGTCCCGCCCCCTTCGTGGTTTTGGATATTCTACACTGCTTCCAACCTACATAGAGACGGTTTTAAGTCCCTCTATGATCTTGGCCTGGCACCCCCGGATATCTTTTTGGAACACCTTGGGGCTTGCAGCGTAGTCCCATTGACCAGAGTACCTATGACTCTGATTTCCACAGTGGGTTAAGCCTCAAACCTGTTTTCCTCAGGGCCTCAAATTGTGCCTTTGCACAGTGTAGGCGATGATAGGCAGCTTTTCCATCCTGACGATTATCCCCTGAGGCAGGGGAAGGTGGTGAACTTAACCGGACATATTAAAATATGAGGGATAGATGAAACCTATTATTCTCTCTCTTTGGAAGGGGATGGGGGGTAAGCGAGATGGATGAGGATGAGTAGCGGGTGAACGGAGGTAGAAAAAAAATGAGGATGATGGTGTTTGACTCTCTGAAGATCAACCAGTTCCTTACGTTAATTTGAGGCACAGCCGTGCGCTGACTTAAAATAGAGACTCCCAGAGATTGGAAATCTTGTGGGAAAGGATTTCTTCTATATTCGAATTTCCTCTGATAAATGAGAATCTTTCGTGGTTAGTGAATGCGTGCTGGGAGAGCTCTAAAGAGTCCATGCGTGCTGGTCGGGAGCGAGCAGTCTACTTAATAATTGGGATCAAAATAGAAGAAAAGGTGAAAGTTTGGGAGAGAGATAGAAAAGATCGTGTAAGTGAGGGATAAGTGGTGTTAATGATATGGATAAGGACAGGAGGTGATTGTAATCAATGATTATAATGACCATGATAGTGATATGTGCCAGGTTACCTGACTAACGCTTTCGTTTTCAATTATGTTTTGCTCTTTTGTTATATTATTTTTTATTTACAACATGGCAGCCTTTGTTCTTTGTTTTTTTTTATTTTTCTTAGGTTATTTTTCTTTTGTTTATATTAGATTTCATTTTGCAATTTTTATTTAGGGTTCTTTTTGTTGGAGCACTCATGCGCTTTTATGTCTGTTGTTTTCCTTTTTCCGTAGCTGTTGTACTTTCTTTTTATTTTTGTTGTTTTTCACGTTTTTTATAGCTGGATTCTTAGCTGTGACGCGGTTCGTTTAAAAGCTTTTCTTTAGTGCTTTAGGAATTGCTGCTTAAAGTTTAATGTTTGGCATTCTGCTTCTTTAAGTTGGATTTTTGGAGTATTTCGTCTGAGAAGTTTTCTCGTATTTTCTGCCTAAGGACGTTTATAGATTTTAGATTTGATCTTTAATGCTTAACACTTAATGGGGCTCCTTCTCGTTAGTTATCTATGAATCTAATCAATCAATGGTGTATAGAAAGGATAGAGAGAGCGATCACTGTGTAACGGCGAACAGACAGTTGTAGAGGAAAAGGGTACGGAAATAACTTGGGAGGGGATAGGAAGAGTTGATAGGTCGGTGGCTAGACACCGATGCGTGGTGTGGTTGGGTGGTTCTTGTGACTGGACGACGGTTGGAGGGTGGTCAGGAAAGAGACTGTCTGCTTAGTCGGAAACGCGTTATTCATGATGCTTTTAGATTATGCGAAGAACGATATGGGTTGTTTTGTTTGTATAGGTTTATTGTGCAATACATTTATACATAGTACGTAAATATAATATAATATATAAAAGAATATACGAATACGCTTAAATACATTGCACAAAGCGGGGAGCCCGCCAGTGTTGGCGTGCAGCAAGACGCGGCGGAGTGTCCCACGTGTGGCTTGTCTTCTACTAGTGTTTGGCGGCGGTCCTCACCAACCGTCGCCCGGCTGGGCGTGGGTGCTGTTCTCAACACCTCTAGCATCTCGATTTTCGGTGTGTGCCGCACCAACTGGTTGGCTCTTGCCTCTCGTGCCTTCAGTAGGGCGCCTCTTACAGGGTGAGAGGCTGGCGCTGGCTTTAGCCTGAGGTGGATGGTGGCTGGGCAATAGAGGAGGTAGTGCACCAGTGGGCGCCAGGAGCGGCTGCCACAGTGTTCTCACCTCCCTGCCACAAAGTAGGCGTACAGCTCTTCCCGCGTGAAGTAGCCCAGCGTGACACGCTGAAGCAGCACGCCGTTCGCTCTGGGCTGCTGTTAGACTGCGTCTAGTGTGCAATAGGCTGTGGCTGCAGCATACCACACCGCTTGCTTCTTGGCTGCCTCCCATTCTTGGTGCTGCTGGTGGGCGGCCCTGCGTTTGGCCTGCGCCTCGAGCTGCTGCAGGCTGGGGCCCACGGTTCAGGTGATGGTGGGGCCGTGGGCGGCTTGCTTGGCGGCCTTGTCGGCAGCCTCGTTGCCGCGCACGCCAACGTGGCTTGGAATTCAGTGCAGCCGAACCCGCCTTCCTTGCGCTGCCGGGTCCTGCAGGGTGCTCAGGATGGTAGTGGTGAGGCAAATGTTGTCCCTAGTGTTGGCGTGCTGCAGCGCCTGCAGCCCTGACCGGGAGTCCGTGTGTATCACTACAGTGGGCTTCTGGTGGAGCAGAGCGTGCTGGAGAGCGTGCTGGATTGCTACCAGCTCTGTCTGGAAAGTGGAACAGTGATCTGACGTCCTCCACGCCCGCGTCAGCCCGCTAGTGACGAAGGAAACGCCGGACCTCCCGCTGTCGGGGTCGACGGATCCGTCAGTGAAGTAGACTGCGCTGCTCGGATCCGTGACCTCAGAAATGGCTCTAAGGGCGTGGTAGCGCAGCTCCTCGGTGAGGCAGTGAGCTTTGCTGGCTGGCAGCAGTGTTGCTGTGCTGTCGGAGGCGAGGGGCTTCCATTGTGGTGGTGGAGTTTACACGAGGTGGAGGGTGTCGAGGTCGCGCCACAACCAGTTTAATGCCTGGCTGATGGTGGAGGCTACTAAGGTGACGTTTATGAGCCACCTGTTTTTACGCAGGCACTCGATGCCCTGCGCCACAGCCACCCGGAGTCTTCTCTGCGCCACACCCTCCACGTCGCGCTGGAGCACTCTGGTCACCCGACAGGCTACAATGCATTTCACCCTGGTGGTGAGAGGCACCAGGCGGTCTCGCTCTGCATGACACAGGCACTGAAATACCTTGGTGCCCATAACATGGTCCTCATGACGATGTTCTGCACCACCTCCACTCGCTCCTGCTTCTGCCGGGGCAGCGCTACAAAGATCGGTGCACTGTAGTAGTTCACCAAGGAGCGCACTGCCTGCAGGTAGTAGAGGCGAAGGACGGGGAAAGTTGCACCAGCACTTGGCCGCTTCATTGCCCTCATCACGTTCAGCCGGGCCTGCGTCCGTTCCCTCAGGTGCGTCTGCTGCACTCTCTATGACCGCCGTGAAGCCCCTCTCCTGCTGTTGAAGGTCCGCGAGTGGCACATACGTGGACCACCATTCGTCCAGGGCGGCTTGAAACTTTGCCCAATAGGCCCTCCTGACGTTCCACTGGAGCAGCGGGAGAGGAATTGCTGGTGGGGCCACAGAGGGTAGTGAAGGTCCCGTAGTGGTCGCTGGTTAGGGTATAGTGGACCTGCCAGGTGGCGCCAGCCTGTTTGTCGCATAACACCAGCGTGAGGTCGTGCCGGCCCCATGGACGTGCGTGGCCTTCCCGGTGTTGAGTAGGCGGACGTCAGGGACTTATTCGAGTAGATCAGCCAGGTGACGCCAGTCACGTTGGTGGGTGTCACAGAGTGCTGCCAGGGATGGTGGGCGTTGAAGTCGCGCGCCACAAGGAGGCTAGAATGGGATGCGAGAGAGAGAAGCTCCCCTGCATCCAGCATGTATCACTGGTTCCTGTATATATTGTATACCGTGAGAGGGAGGGGCCCCAACTGCAGCTCCAGTTCCAGGACCTCCACGCCGTCACCAAAGTACACGGCTGCGGCGATCCTCTTGTGCGGGATGGTGCTCCATATGAGGGCTGCACAGCCACTCCCATTTCCGTCACCAGCCAGAAGCGAGTGGAGGGTGTAGCCTGCGACTCGCCACTCAAAGCCGAGGGCGTGAGCGTCTCCTGTAAGAGAACCAGGTCCAGTTCTTCTTGGAAGACGGCTTGCTTGCAGAACCTGGTGTTTCTTGGAGCGGAGGTTCTGCACATTCCACTGCAGCACCTTCAGCGTGGGCGCCGGCGCTTGCGCTGGGTGGGCGAGCCTATCACTCTGCGCCTCGATCTTGGTTGTGTGAGTGCAGTGGATAAACACGGTGTTAGGTGGGCCCCCTCGGCGTTGAAGATGATGGTGGGGGCTGGAGGGCACACCCTGTGACGGAGGTGGGCAACTCTTCGCGGAGGAGTGCGTCTAGGTCTTGCTCGTTGCGAGCTGCGGTGCCCTGCCGCCGGTCGAGCAGCCTCTGGTTGCTGGTTGTGAAGCTGCTGGTCCCCCCTCTCGCTGTCTGCCCGTCCCCTTCCCCTATCTCAACCTGAATTGTGCCGGGCTGTTAAAGGGTGGGGGCGCGTGGGAGGCCCACGCCGGACTGTTTAAGGGTGGCGCTGGAACAAGGCGTCGGCTGCCTTGTAGATCAGGGGTGCGGGGCACGTGGTTCCACCTGCTGCTGTTGTTACCATCTCGCTGCCTGCCTTTTCCTTTCTCTGGATCGCCCAGACGTGTGTCGGGCAGGCCGATAGGTAACTTCGACCCCTTCCCCTCAAAGAGGCACACAGGATTCCTTGGAGTTCACGAGCGTGGGTCCCTCTGTAAAAAAGAATCTCCCGTCACCGCCATTTTCAAAGCAGAATCGTGACGGAATTGTGGGATCAAGTCGGTACCTGGAGAACCTACCTCATCGTCTCCACCCCTTATCTTACCACTTTCACTCACCAGCGCCACCCAAACATCAGCTTCCAAGGTAACCCTTCCTTTTCACATTCCCCGACTTCACCGCGAAGCTTACCAGCATTACACGTGTATAAGGCTTTGTATGGTGAATGGTAATTTTCAAGCCAAGTGAGATATTTGAGATTCACTTATTAATTTATCTCTCAAAGCACATTATTTGAATATATATATATATATATATATATATATATATATATATATATATATATATTCTTGTTTACTGTTCATTAAAACTTTATTTTCATATTGTTGTGTATCTAACTTCCTTTGGGTCACTTGCTGGCAAAGTTCATTCCAATCCCTCCGTAGCCAACCCTTTAGGCACTCTGAGTCAATAAACCCATTCAGGACACGGGCCGAACGAAGTATAAGGAGTAGTACGACGACTCCTTCGCATTCAGGATAATAGGATATATATATATATATATATATATATATATATATATATATATATATATATATATATATATATATATATATATATATATATAAGAGTCGGGGAAAACTCCAACCACCCTTGGGCCTATTCCTCGACATATAGTATATATATATTATATAATATTTAATTGTGATGTCATTAGGTGTGCGGTTTGTTTCAAACCCGTCATTTTAAAATTCCCCTTTTTTAATTGCCAAGCGCCCAAGGTTAGATATAACAAATAATTAGACATTTTAAATTTTGTTGGTGAAATATGAATTGACCCCATGTCCTTTTAATTTTGTTTCTTTTTTGTATTGTTAGTATACAATATCAAAGGGTTAGGTCATCCTCGATAACCCTTGCTGGTAGCATCTCACTCAGCATAGTAACTATTTTTATTTTCGTTATTTTTTTTGTTATTATTGTGTATATTATTTATCACCGCCGTATAATCTGGGTTAGGTCGTAAAGCTTTTTCGTGAATCAGCGGATCCGACAGCGTACCCAAAACAGGGTCAAGTTTTGGAGCTTTCGGGCAAGAATTGATCGAATACATTCAGAAAGAACAAAGGAATGAACGTGAGCAAAAAAGAGGAGAACAACGAAGACAAGAAGAAGAGAGGCGAAGACAAGAAGAAAGAGAAGAGATTGAGAAAATTCGTCAACACGAGCGTGAGTTAAGTAAAGATCAAGTAGAATTCAGTTCCATCGGGTCCAGAAGTCATCAACCTCAAACCCCCGCATTAAAGCTCCCCTCTTATGGTGATCAAGAGGACTTTTGCACTTACTTAACCCATTTCGAAAGGATCTTCGAATTCAATAGGTGGGACATTGAGTCTGAAGGAGTAGGTCGCCTGCTCCCGTTGCTCAATTCTCATCTAAGAGAAATCTTCATTACCCTCTCAACAGAAGCGACAATAGATTATTCATCTCTTAAAGCAGAACTCTTATCCGCGATTAATTTAAACCCCGAGTGCTACAGACAAGAATTTCGATCGGCTAGGATCCAGCCAGGATAGACGTATCGACAGTTCGGGTTCATCCTGAAGAAAAACCTCGAATTTTGGTTGGACTCGGCTAAAGTCAGTAGCGACTACGACTCACTGCTAGATTATTTTTAAAGGCCAAGCTAATACACACCCTCCCTACGAAAATCCGTGCATTTGTGCAAGATAAGCGTGCCTTTTACTTTAACAAGTGCCTCGAAGAAGCGGATCTCTACGCCACAAGTCATCAGTTCTCTCCTAAGGAACAAAAGAAGAGCATTCCTCCGTCCCCTAAGAACCAAGGACAATCACAACCGAGAGAACCTCCTCATTTAGTAAAAGTCCCATGCCCCTTCAAACCCAAGGGTAACCACCATAAGAAGCAGGAAGTTAAACCTCCAATTTTTAATGCTCCGTTAAGTAGCCCCTACAGGAGTAACCCCATTGTATGTTTCTCTTGCGGAACCCCTGGTCACTACAAATCTCAGTGTCCACAAAACTCCCGCTTTCGCTTTGCCCCTGGACAACAGGTCTACCAAGTCTCCTCAACTCTCGCTGCCGAACAGCCTACCGCGCCTGCGCCTCTTCCATCTTCGTCGACCTCTCAGGAGCACCAGGTGAACTTTCTTTTTAATAACAGTTCTTCCGGTGGGCTCAAATTCGAGTCCGGAACCATTAATGGATGTAGAGTATCTACTCTGATGAGAGATAAATGGTATACGTGTATAGTGGTGTCGGACAAGCTTCTTTCCCCCGTGGACCCACAACCGAAGAAATTCGCTCTCGTACACGATTTCTTGGGAAGGGCTAATAAATTTCCAGTGGTCCGTTGTCACGTGAAATGCCGCTATTTTACGGGGTGGACCGACGTCGTAGCTGCCCCGATTAGGTTTTGTGCAGTTTTGGTGGGCCAGAGCGCGCAGCTCTCACAACTGCTGTGTCGCAAGCTGTGGTCACTCGAGCTCAGTCTGATAGAGATGCCTGCCCCCCCCCCCAACTCTCTCAAGCCCCCATGCATCCCCGATTACGAGGGACTGAATAACGTCCAATTCGTCAGTGCCCAAAAGGACTGCCTTTTCCTCCAACACTTATGAGAAAAGGCGAAACGAAGAGAGAGAGAATCGGTTCGTGGATACCGAAAAGTGAGGTATGTGATAGAAGACGCTTTGCTATTTCGTACTTCCCCGGATCCAGTAGGCTCCCCATTCAAAGCCCTTTGTGTGCTGAGGGCTTACGTTGCGAAGATTTTACAAATAGTACACGAAGGTGTGTTTGCAGGACACTTCAGCCAAGAAAATCGCAGAGTTTTGCAGGACCTGTGATATATGTCAAAAGGTCACTACCAAAAGAAGAGTACAACCTGCCCCCATTCGGAAAACTCTAGTTATATCAGAACCATTCTTCAGGGTTATCATCGATCTTATTGGACCGATACATCCCCCTTCCATCGAGGGACACTCATACGTTCTCACCCTCGTCGATTGGGCTACCCGGTTCCTCGAAGCAATTGCTCTCAAAAAAAATGATAGCATCTCGTGTGCTGAGGCGACAAACAGCCTCACTCTGGTTCCCTAAGCGAGAAAACTACGATAGGTCGATAGGTCACTTCGCCCCCCTCCCCCCCCCACTCACAGAAGCATCCAGGATTCCTCGGAGTTTACGAGCGTGGGTCCCTCTATAACAAGAAGCTCCCGTCACCGCCTTCTTCCAGCAGAATCGTGACGGAATTGTGGGATCAGGTCTGTCCCTGGAGAACTTGCCTCATCGTCTCCACCCCTTATCTCACCACTTTCACTCACCAGCACCACCCGAACATCAGGTTTCAAGGTAACCCTTCCTTTTCACATTCCCCGACTTCACCGCGAAGCTTACCAGCATTACACGTGTATAGGGCTTGTATGGTGAATAGTAATTTTCAAGCTGAGATATCCGAGATTCACTTATTAATTTATCTCTCAAAGCACATTATTTGTATATATATTCTTGTTGAGTGTTCATTAAAACTTTATTTTCATATTGTTGTGTATCTAACTTCCTTTGGGTCTCTTGCTGGCAAAGTTCATTCCAATCCCTCCGTAGTCAACCTCTAGGCACTCTGAGTCAATAAACCCATTCAGGACACGGGCCGAATGAAGTATAAGGAGTAGTACGACGACTCCTTCGCATTCGGGATAATAGCATATATATATATATATATATATATATATATATATATATATATATATATATTAAGAAAAAATATTGCAGTAACGCAATTAATTATGCGGTTAAAAGGCTATTTTTTGGCAAACCAGTCTTCCTCAAAGCCTTCGGAAGAGCTATTCTCACATACACGAAAAGGTAGCACTTAAAATAGGCGTTCTCTCAGAGCTCCCTCCGAAGGTTTTGAGGAAGACTGGTTTGCCAAAAAATAGCCTTTTAACCGCATAATTAATTGCGTTACTGCAATATTTTTTCTTAATATATATATACATATATATATATATGCTATATATATATATATATATATATATATATATATATATATATATATATATATATATTATATATATATATATATATATATATATATATATATATATATATATATATATATATATATATATATATATATATGTATATATATATATATATATATATATATATATATATATATATATATATATATATATATACATATATATATATATATATATATATATATATATATATATATATATATATATGTATATATATATATATATATATTTATATATATATAAGAGTCGGGAAAAACTCCAACCATCCCTCGGCCTATTCCTCCACAAGGTTGATTATCATGAAATTAAAGAAAATAGTCGTTTTACCTTTTATGGGGTCAGCTCGACGAAGGGAAAAGGCCAACGGACGCGGCCCTCGAGTGAATATCCCTCAGTGGGTCGGCGCGAGGAATGGAGAAGGCCGATGGACGTGGCCGCAAGTCGAATACCCTGAGGGTGACGAGGATAAAGGGGGGGGGGGGCAGAAGACGAGATGACGATCCTTCCTTAAGACGGATGATGGCACCTCTGCTCCAGAGAAGTACAACCTCCAAATCGAGACTGCACGGCTCGGCACGAAGTTTCATACGGGAGATGGACATCGTTCAGAGGGAGAGGGAGTCCAGATAAGCCGTGAGGAGTCCTGGCCAATCCTTCAGGGACGAAAATGATTCGAGACTTGCTCTGAACAGAGTAAGGCTTCACAAAAGAGATTAGTCTCTCTGGTGAGATCTAATATCGTGGTACAACCGGATACGGCGGAACCTGGGGAAACAGACACAACGATCCAAACTGAAGGCGATGGATTCTCAATCTAAACAGACTCGAGAACCCAGGGTATTTATATGACGGCCATTTTTGATGCTCAATCGATGGAAGGCACACACGTCAGGAAGAAGAATTCTGGCGCCTAGAGGGATTAGCGTTTGTCGCCCGACTCAGGTATTAATGGCCTCCAACGATGTGTGCGGGAGACTCGGCGAGCAGCCTCCAAAATACGGACATAAGCGTTTTTACGGTGGGATTGAACCTTTGAGCGCTCAACTGGCGGATATTCCAATTCTTTCTTTCTTTCTCCGCTTCTTTGGACTCTCATGTTACTACACGTGGAGTTAGGTTTTAGAACAGAGTGAGGCAAGAAATTTAAGGAGCAAATCATGGGGGTATTCCTCTTTGACTTTTATTTCCTTACAAACACCTCTACGATTCTCTTCGATGAATATGAATAAGCGCCAAAGAGAATAATTAGCCTCATACTATTAGCTGCGGAACAATCCATCAAAGTCGTGTTGAATCTTAATGGTCCGTCAGCTGTAAAATATGAATTAAAGGATTGGTTCCTTTTCCTATAATATGTTATAGAAAAGTCCACCTTGAGCAGACATTTTTATTTTAGTCGAGATGCCAACATTTTAGCCTTATCCATTGGAACTGTCAAATATCGGACACAATTACGAGAACTGATTTGTCTCGTCATTTTTATCCCGTACAAAATATTCTGTGGCCTTACTTGTTTCACCTTTTAAAGTAGAGGTCTTATCTCAATACGCCTCCTCATCATCACTACTTTCGATGCTATCCTCCGATGGTTGGAAAATGGGATGACCATCTTTGCACAGCACTAATCATCTCGCAGATTCAAAACTGCGCTAGCCAAAAATGGATGAAATTTGATTGTTGTCATGTTTTATTAATCATATCTGCTAACAATTTTACTAATCTTGGGATCTTTGATTGTCATAAAATAAATAATCCAAAATTATCGTGTGTAATAAAATCAATAAATATCAACCACACATCTCTATGCACATCACGCTGTCACTTTTATGAAGTAATATTTATTTCTCTATCATACTGATGCATTGTTTTCATTTATTTCAACATTTAAAGCGAAATACGACAAAAAGTATCCCTTCTAAAAAAGTTTTTAAAAAAGGATTGAACAAAATTTTAGTGGAATGAAGCTGAACTGAAGTTGCAGAGCCCATTTATAGAACCTTGGACGGTGGTGACTTTAAGATCGCGGCTCTCTTGACTTTGCCGCATGCGTGCCCGTCTTGACACTTCCAAAATTAATTGCTTTTTCCAAATACTTCTACATAAAATAGTATTATTATATCTTCATTAAGTGTTCGTGCAGCCAATTTCTTAAGTTCCAATTAATGACTAAACTTAAAAGGTCTAAACGAGATAAAGTCAATTCAGTTTATTATTACCTCAGATCATTAGGCTGATTTCTTTTAATTTTTTCAATATGAAGCAACCATTTCTAGGGTATTATAGTTGTTATTAATAACATTTACCCTTTGATTTTTTATTCATATTGATGAGCATGAACATTCTAAGGAACTGGCATTTTCTACGGTTTCATTGATAACGACATTTAAGAAAACGGAAATAAATTAAATAACTTTTTTTCCTCGAAGTGAATTTTTTTAAATGTACAACGTCTAAAATTAGAGTCAGGTCTTTAGGTTTTGAAAATAAAGAGAATAAAAATCATGAATTTGGATAGTGTGAGGACATTATTAATTAAAAATAATTCTCTTAAGTTTTGTGGAGAATTTGAGATTGGGCTCAATTGGAATTCGAATTTTTAGACCTTATTTACTCAGCGGAGTTTGGCTGATTTGATTTAGCCACCTGAAGTCCATCCACCACCAAAAGATTGGACGGTATAGCAGTGGTTGGACAGGGTAAGAAAGGTAAACGAAGTGATATACCTAAAACGTGAGGGGAGGCACCCCCTCCCGCTACTATTGACTACACCATATAAAGAGCATAAGAGCATGAGCCGGCATACTAGGGCTGACATCTGGAAGATTGTATAGCTTCCACACATTTTCACTTTGCTACCTTCACCATATTCGTGACGGGTCGATTTATATCGTCTTTGAATTGGGCAGACTCGCGGGACGCCCCCTTATTCAATATGACGCTCCCCTCCACCTCACTGTGACGACTGCGTTGTCCTTCCGATTGTTCGGCACATCCTAATTGAATGTCGGAGTCTGGGGGATCTTCGGTCACAAATCATGTCCCGGTATCGGGACGAACGTGGTCGCTACCGATTGTCTCTCGTACTCGGGACGGGTTCGTGTAAACTTACATGTGGAACACTTGACCTTTTCGAGGAGATGGCTTCATCCATAATATGTGACTCTCTTTGGTGTTGGTCGCATGCTCCCGCGCTCTTGTGGCTTTGTTTTAGTTATTTTTTGGACTTTGTTTTCTTTGTTTTCTTTGTTTGTTTTGGATATTTTTAGTGGTGTGCTTAGTTCCTTTTTCTTTTTGAATCTCCGTTAGCATTAAGCTAAAGAATGATTACGGCCACTAATGCCCTAGTATGCAGTCGCCAGATGGGCGCAAAAAAAATCGTGACATCTCATTTAAAAAAGATCTGCCCCATGATACCTCGTAGTTTTCGCTTTTTGTTTAATTAAATTAAATTTAATCTCTACTAAATACATACCGTATACCCTCATAGACGAGGAGAGTTGTGTGCTCTCTTGATACCTTGGGCCTCAGGTTATGCATTCATCTAGTCACTGGGACGATATACATAGCTTCCACACAATTCACCTTTCTCACTAAACCAATTTTGAAAAGATTTTGGCCCAGATTATTCCGTTGTTTTTCAAGTTTTTCTTAATGAATGAGATGTTTTTTTTATCCAATCTAAATTTCCACATACGAAGAGCGGTCAATAAGTTTTTCAATTCGTATATTAGGAAACGAGATATGAAAAAAGTGTTTTATTATTTTTGAATATAACTACCCTCGACTTCAGTGTACTTGCGCCACTTGTCCCTGAGGCTTCGAATTCCCGACAACCAGAAATCTCCCGACTGTTGTTCAATCCACTCCTGGACGGCGAGCTGGACATCTTCATCGTCCCCAAACTGGCGTTCACGCAGTGCAGCCTTATGCTGGCGGAATAAAATGTCTTTGCTAGGGGTCATATCTGGACTGTAGGTGAAATAATTGAGCTCCTCGAATCCGACATCGCGCAGGGCAGCTTGTGCAACTCTGGCCTTGTGGACAGGGGCATTGTCGTGGAGGAGCAGGACACCGCGTGTCAACTTGCCGCGCCGCTTCTGACGGATGCACTTCTTCAACCAGCCAGTTCCTTGGTGTAATGTTGTCTTGTGATGGTCCTTCCACGTGGCGCATAGTCCACCATCAACACTCCCTTAGAATCCCAGACGATGGTGGCCATGATCATCCCAGCTAAGGATTGGGTCCGGAACTTGATGGGGGTCCGAGAGCCCCTGTGCTTCCAGGCCATGCTTTTGAGCTTGGTCTAGGAATCCTAGTGCTGTACCCACGTTTAATCACCTGTCGCTATGTGTGACTCGAATCCCGCCGGGTCTCGGTTGTACAAGAACGGCAGCTCCTCCGAACTTTGACGCTGTTGAAGTCGATCATTGGGCGTGAGGTTTCTAGGGACCCCACGGGCAGAGACCTTGGTCATGGCCAAATTGTCGTGAAGGATGTTGATAACACTTCCATGTGATATTCCAAGTTCTCGCTCGATTTCTTCGACCTTCACCCGTCGATTTCAAGGATGATCCTCTCCATACGGGCCACATTGTCCTCGTTGGTCACGTCTGATGGGCGTCCTGGACGGGGGTCATCTTCAAGGGACTCACCACCATGGCGGAACTTCCTATTCCAGCAAGCAATGGTTGCATAGGAAGGGGCGGTGTCGGTGTACACTTCACCCATGCGTTCATGAATCTCTTTTGCATTCTTGCCTTTCTTAGTCAAAGTTTTATCACTGCGCGGTGCTCAACCTTTTCCATTGTTGAAAAATTTGTGACTGACGATCTGCGATGAGCTACTGCTTCTTAAATAGACGAGGCAGAAGCGTGCGGCTACAGGTCCTGACTTGTCACATCCTGTCCTAACACCACCACAAACAGCTATCCCTCTTCCTCTGTTTTGCCCTACCGATTCGCAAAACCTATTGACCGCCCCTTGTATATATACAATGTGTATTACAATGTTATTGATTAGATACATTTATGGTCAATTGTTGTTTCAATATTCTATATTTTCTATTTTTTTACTTTATTTTTATGCTTTTGGCACTTTTAATGAGTCCTATATTCACTTCATTGTTCATTACATACAAGTGATGACGAATCTTCTCCTTAAAATGTATGAAAAACACGATCTTTAAGTTGGATTTTGTCCAGACACAAAAAAAATCATGCAAAATAAAAGAATCTCTTTTCTTAATGGCGAAGTAAAATAAAGAATAAACTTCATCTTAGCCAAATGCACTCATGTTTGAAGATGGAAGCAAAAAAAGATTGCAAGGGAAAATTCTGCAAGGAATAATACACAGATACGTAAATAAAAGTTTCTATCGAGTTTTGGAGTTAATGACAATGCATAGCTTCTTCACTCTGAATCAAGGTAGATATTTTTTCCACAAATAACAGACTTACAGTCATTAAGGTCATCTGAGAATGTGATGATGTAAAATTTCAAGAAAATGAAGCGAACCTTAAGAAGCAAAAGTTAAAAATGAACTGAAATCAAACCCTTCATTGACTCATATTTTGAAGCACCTATTAACAGAAATAGCTGAAAATAACATCTGGAGAGGCAATCTCGGGAGGAAGAAAAATTCTCGAAGAAAAATATCGAATCTCTGAAATTCTTAATTACGATTTTAAAACCCATTAAAATACTTTACTCATTTTAATTGTTTTTTTTGTGAAAAGTTTTTAATTTAAATGAGAATTCGAAGTTAATTATGAAAGAAATCGCTTACATGTGCGCAGATAAATATAGATTTCTAACTAACTGTATACATACATAGATGATTAATTTATATAAAATAGATAAAAGGACATCGCAATACAATTGCTTTCACAATTACTTAGACAATTAAGGTATGCCGGCCTAGAAAACATGAGAGCCATGTTATGCAACTGTTTATCTAATCCAAGTGCCTCGGACTGAATACAGAGGGCTATATCAAGTTCCTGGAGGAGATGGAGGAAGCTGCTGAACGGCCATAATTGTGACAGCAGTACTCTACATCACGCCACACAAGAAAAAATACTAAGTCAGTGTTGTAGGACATCTCTGGCATCCCAACTCTCCAGACTGCCCCCCTCAGCCACGGATGCGTGGTCCGATATGGTGGTTTCGTTCTTTTGTAGGAACGGAGAGGGATCGTGTTAGAAGTTGCCCAGAATCCTTTTGACTCACTTCCACATATATATCAGATTCAGTCGTCCCGTTAAGTGAAGACATGTATTCACACAAAGATAAGCGGGGATGTACTTTTAATCTTACCGTAACCTAGCCTTAGCTAAGCGAGATTAATATCGCTTCGCCTTATGGGCGTCTCATATTGGGTCGACCAGCAAAAACCGCCTCATTAACTGACCTATACTTCTCTACTTGGAGAGAGAAATGTTTCATCAAAGCGCAGTATTAAAGCTCTTCCTGAGCTTTTATCTCCCCAAATACAGATTGACACTGTGTGGCAGTCTGGATTTTGCGAACTTTTGTCATTTGAAACCCCTACGCAAATTTATTATTTGGCAGAGCTCTTTCATCTTATTAAAAGGGACGGGTGACGCAATTGAACATTATTTGTTTTGTTAATGTAAAATAGCAACCTCTGCCCCCACTTTATTGAAGACCACATGAGATTGTATTCCGCCATGGAAAACATCACTTCCTGTTCGGGAACATTCGAGAAGTTTCGACTCCTGAGCGCATTGGGGAAATATCCCCCAATCCTGCGAAATCGTCCCGAGCGAGCCTACCCCCCGACCCGGGACGAGGCGAGTTAGGCGGTTGTGTTTCGCGCCTTGCTGGTAAATGATGAATCGACTCTGCCTCCGGATTAAGATGTCTGGAGCTTGTGACTCCTTTCTCTAAATTTACCCTTCCCCTTCAGAATCGCCTATACAAATACTCGATTTTGACTGGAGATCGAGGAGTCCCACACGCACCTCAAGGTCGTTCACATCGTCTCGTCGAAGTCCCGTGAGATTTCATCAGGCAGCAAGGCTTTCTGCGCCGTGATTCTACCTCAGTTAATTGGTAGCTTCTGTGAACGGCAAGCCTTTGAATTTGCGCAGCAGTCTACCTTCGTTTAATCGAACCTAAGAAAATCTCTATCGATTACCCTTGAGGAAGATTCCTCTTTTAGTGGAATTACGAGAATTCCCATATTTCCCGTCGAACGCCATCATTGAAGATTGGCTATCTTCATCGGACGGTTGTTTCGGATCGTACCTCACTTTCCTCATTTGGACCGTGCCCCACTTGCCTCATCAGACCGTTCCCCATTCGCCTCATCGCAGGAAGGACCTTCCTCGAAGTCACCAACCCGTAAGAGTAAAACCCCCTCCATTATTACTATTGTCAAGGTCCTCCTTTTGATCTGAGCCTAGTAACGCTAATCAATTAACTCTATTTGAGAACCCCTTCTTATAATAATTATCAAGAAACTATCTCAATTAACATAATTTCTTTTTGTCAATTATTATTCTTATTTTAACCTTTGTCAATTATTACTAACTTTATAATTTAAGAAGGGATTTTTTTGAGTATTTGAATAATAATTTCATCTTAGTTTGGTTATGACTTATGTTTTTCATCAAATTTATTTCTAATAATTCTTTTATAATATCAAAAAACAAAATGGTGAAGTTTAGAAATAAATAAAAGTATCGAAATTTTGTGAATTTTTTAAGCAACGTGATATTTTGAAAGGGGAGAAATTTAGTTTAAGAGTTCCTTTTTAAAATTATTATAATTGGCGAAGTTTAAAAAATGTCTAAAAATTTAACCATGGCTGCATTTTTTTAGATTTTAAATTTTAATCTTAGTAACTCAATAATTTAAGAACGGGATTTTTTTTAGTATTTGAATAATAATTCCATATTAGTTTGGTTACGACTTGTTTCTTTTTATCAAAGTTCAGAAATAAATATAAGTATCGAAATTTTGTGAATTTTTTAAAACCAAAGAATTACAAATGTTGAAGTTCAGAAAATTTATTTTTATATATCTTCTTCTATTGCTCTATATTTTAGCCACATGATGTTTTGAAACGGGGGAAATTTAGTTTAGAGTTCTTTTTAAAATTATTATATTTGGCGAAGTTCAGAAAATGTATAAAAATTTAACCATGGCTGCATTTTTAGATTTTAAATTTTACTCTTAGTACCCGTAAGCTCGGGGAGTGGCGAAGCCATTACCTGGTAAAATTATATATTTGTTGTTTCATCTTTAAATAACCTTGAACAATACTCTCGGCCTATTCAAGTAAATCTCAAGTTTGACCTCCTAGTCGGTCGTTGCAGTATGAGGTTAATATAGGAGTAGTGTATGGTATAGAGTGGTGTACCACGACAGCTGACATTACCGAGGACTGACTCACCTCCGTAGTAAGCTATTCCGACTCTCTGTTATTACAGCCTTATTATCCTGTTCCTCTCATATAATATCAAACTAATTTGATCGACTGCGATTCGAATTAAATTTAAAATATGTTTTTCCTCCGATGATTTGTAATTTTGAACAAGAAAACAACAGACTTTGAGACGGAATGATCTAAGTTTGACTTTTCGAATTCCTAAATATGTTAACTGCGCTAAATATAAGATCAATTTTGATTTAGTTATAATATCAAGCCAACTAACAGAAGGAGGATGCAATTGCATAAAATAGGCCCTATTTAATGGTTACATAATCTCTTATAAAATCAGAAATGACACGCATGTTTGTGAAGTATGATTCCCATATATCGGAAAATACGAATTATTATATAACTTATAATAATTACCCAGAACGTAATCAAATTGTTAATTAAATATCAAAAACATATTTCCAACTAGTAAATTGAGCTTAACCCTTTGTTAGGTTATGGGTATTTCCTTAAGTTGCTCTACTATTTTGCACAATTTAAGCTCCATGCTAACTTATAAGTTTTTTGTAAGATCCAAATTTGAGAGAAGCTTTCAAAGTTATTTATGCGCCACAAAAAAGCACCGTCTAATCTGTTCAGGTCAAAATTAAGCCATATTTCATTTTCTTCTATTTTCAGCTATTCACTGGCCGTTAAGAGCTTTCTCATTTGTACCGTTATTCAGTCATCTTCTATATGGTAATTGTTCTTAACAATTGCACTCATGGAAAATTGCTTATACTTGTTTACAAGTTGCTTATTTTGGAGTCAAAGATGGTTTAGGAAATCTTTCTTCGGAAATATCGCCAATAATCGCTAAATAAATTTATCTCTTATGGCAAAAATTTATCCTTTGAAGTCATAGAATATAATGCTATTAGGTGTCGAAATTTGTGAACAAAAATTCACAGTAGCATTGGACACAAATTATCTTGTACTGTGGAGATAGCAATGTTTACTTTCTTAAATGTTCCATAATTTTCACACCGATTCAACCTTTATAGTAAAACTAATTAAATGGAAGATGTGTTTATATACTTTTAGAACAAATGTCATTCAGGAAAAAAAATACTTCCCAAAAAAGAGAATATTGTATGGTACGCAACAAGGTCAAATACCCTAGTATATCCAGAAAAAGGGAGAAAAAAGGTATTAATTCAATCCTGGTATCATTCGGTATGTATCTTCATGAATTTCAGATATATCATCTGTATTTGAAGTATTATTACTAGAATTTTTTTTAATATTATCTTGGAATTGGCGAACAGAGAATCTATTTGAGCTCTACACACAGGAAATAGTATTAGCTTAGATAAACTGAAGGCATTTTGGGGATTGCAGCTTCTAGCAGGTAATTAAATGAGTCTTTGGGACGATACAGATGGATGCCATTTATTCCGAGCTACAATGACTCTACAACATTTTGAAATTTTGCAAGTTCGTTAGATGTGCTGACAGAAATTAGAGCACCTAACGACGCAAGGAAACATTTGTTACCATTAGGGATGGCCATTTAGGTAGTATATCACTTTAAATCTTGATAGGTATGGGATAGATAAAGCTTTGGCCTTTGAGTACAAATCCCATCTTGTAAACAAGTTATTAAAGCCTCGACCCCAAATTTCTTAGCAGTTTGAAAAAAACACAATGTCATTTTTAAACACTTCTTAATAATTGTGTTTTTTGCACCCTGAATTGTAAAGATGTGTAAACTATATCAGTCTGGTAATTAAGTATGTTATGTAAAAACGTACACATTCAAAGGCGTAATCTTTTTTGATGTGCATCTTCGAAACTGTGGTCTTGATTTGTTATCCAAGATCAATAAATTATTCCAAATAGCAATAAAGCTTGTTTTTACGTCTAGAATGAATAGGGCAATTGTTCAAATTGATGAAATATCTCTCAGTATTTGTCGCTTCATTAGGAGAAAACAGTTTAAGATCGACGAACTTAATCTGCCTCCAAACGCAGAACTTAATTCACAATTTTATTTATCCATAAAAACCTTTTCTTTGTTTGCATCCATTTTCTCTTTCGATGAATGCTATTAGAAAGGAACCATGTGCCATCACTGGTAAAGATCATTCTTAAAAATGCGTCAGTTGGAATATTAGGTCCTTAATGGTAACGGTCATCTGGTGATTGAATTGAAATAAGTTAAATCATGTATAACCTTTCAACCAAGTTTTGACACGACCAAGAACACGGAGCTCGTTAATGTTTGTTGTAAGTTTTTTTGGGGAAATATTTAATTTCTGGTAAAGCTAACTTAGGACTTTCTTTATCTGCGGTTAGGTGGCCTCTACCGATCGAAATCACTCAGAATGAGGGTAATCTTTGCGAGAAGAATTCTTGCTTTATTTCCAAGAGATGTGCAGAAGCTCGTCGCGGATGCCGGTGATAATGATTCCTTTTTGGAAATCATATCGCAAGCAGTTGGTAGTGTTTTAACTAAGCTTAATTTTGTAAGTAGAATTAATTTATTATTCACTTAAAAAATATGAAAGAAAATTGAAGAATAGTTTTGCATTACATAGTTAAAAGTAATTTCAAATTATAGAAAAAAGGAAAAAAAGATTTTTTTCATGACTTTTATTTTACTTTATTATGTTGGAATCGTTTGTCTTTTTTTAAATAACGCTTTTGTTCATAACTCCCCTGAAGAATCACAGGAGTTGTTGCCCACATTTTGTCGCCTTCTCTTTAAACAGGACGCTAAACGACCTAACAAAATCTAAAATACTAAATAAGAACTATATTGAAATATAAAATTTCAAAGGAACTTGGTATCGATATGAAAAGAGAGCATTTTTATTTATACCAATTTTTCCCAAGAAAATACGACGGACATGTTTTTATTTGTCCTCGCCTATTTCCTAAAGAAATAAAGCAACATTGTTGTGTTGCACTGTTTCGCAACTGATTGCTTCTCATTATGGATAGTAATAAAGTTTGTCATAAAACTTCTCGTAAATCATGCAAAGAAAAAAAGAACACTGGTGTTTGAGTAGAGAAAATCTATAATTCTGGGTACAGTGCGAATGGAAGTTATCGGGGATGAACTCCGACTAGAGTAGATAATAGATACGTATCGATTTATCGATATAAATTACCAATGGTTGGGAAATAAGAGTAGTAGATTTGCATTTAATACCGCATAAAATGAAGGTAATTTTATCAGCTTTGATGAGCGCCACTGCCTCTTTGTGGAAAACAATACATATAGGGCTTTGAAGTCGAATTGGGTTCATTTTTTTAGCATTCACTTCTTGTTTCTTTTTTATGACTTCCTGAGGATTTGAAATCATAGGGTCTGATTATTGATTCAAAAAACTAAGAAATGCGTTGTTATGTGAGTTGATAACCAAGCGTTCATTAGCAAAGAGAGTCAAGTTCGTTAACAAAAAAAAATGAACACTAGAGTGGCATTAATTGTTCTCGTTTAAATTTACTTAAATATTGAAGAATATATCGTCGCAAGCCATTGTGATAAATTTAATTAATATGTTCAAGAAAATAATTGATAAATATTATCTGTATTTACAAACTACTAAAAAGTAAAACTGTGTATAAATGATTATCGATTGATATCTTTAAGCTTTTTATACCTTCAATATTCTCCTACGAGTATCTTCTACCCCGTTCATCTTTTCCTTCTCTCTTCTTTTCCTCTCTTGCATCTAATTTTTTTAGGTTGTTAAGAAAGAAATATTGTGTTTTAAAGGAAATTATAATCATTTTTACTATAGAAAACTACATCTATTCAGCAAAGTAGTGTCCATCATTATTGATAATGGACTACCATCGTTTGACGAAGCAGTGGATTTCTTTCTTGAAGAATTCATTCGTTTTTGATGAAATATATGGAGTGATATCCTTTGACATCTCATTCAGAAAATATTAAAATTTGCTATTTAGGTGATATTAGAATGATTTAAACAAATTGTGATCGCTTCATTCAAGGTTCAAGGAATTTAGGAAGAACTTCCAAACTTTAAAGAATCAATGTTTTCTTGGGTCATCTTTGGCACGTGTGGGTTGATAAACCGTGATATTATTGAAGGAGGAGGACACTCGGTCGGGTAACCACTGAAGTGTTTAATTGTTCAGGGGCTTTATTTAAACGTTTCATTTTTCAATCTATTGAGCTATGTTAGAGATAAAACAATTTCCATAGGTTGGAAACGTCGTTTAGACAGGTCATGTGGTACCCAAACACCAGTTTTGTAACTTAAAAATGGCCGTCAATACTAGCTTGAAAGTGGCATCAGAATTGGCTACAATTATATTTAAATTACTTGCGAGAAATTTGGAACGGTTAATCAAATCTAAGAAGCATTTTTATGGATTCTAAAACCGAGATTAACTTCTCGAAAACCTAATCTAATTTTTACAAATGTCATCCTCGTCCTCTTTTTAATCAATCGTGTGCTCTTGGATGTTACCATATCAAAGAGAAAGAAGAAAGATAAAAAAGGTGATCTTTACCAATAGATTCACTACTCCTAAATATCCTGAAGAAAGGGCAAATAATTGCCTTCAAGAACTTAAAAAAGATTTTATGGCACAAGAAAGGAGATACTTGTGATCAATGAGAGAATTTTCACACAATCGATAAAAGGAATAAAGCGATGGAGATATAATAAAGACAAGGGGAAATAAATAGAGGAATCAGGAACAGAAAAATAAGTTAAGCCTTCGCTAGACTCGTGGAAATGGATTTTAGAGGTCTAGGCATGAGTTGATCCTTTCGAGCAAGACACAAAACTTAAAGTAGCGTCAAAAGTTTGCCGCCCATTGGGCAGATAAGCTGATAATCACCCCCGCAATGATTAATAGGTTCACATGCATCATCTTGCGCATATATAATCACAATACCCCTCTCTTTACCCTCCCGCCTTCACAGATGAACATACCCATTCTCTCCTCTCTTGAGGAACCCTACCGATGGAGTACTGGTGACGGGTTTCCATACACACACACATGCCCGTCCTAGGATCACGGGGAGTTTCACAATTGCTACTTGGTGTCAAAAGAGATAATGTAACATGTACACCTTTTGTGCCTCTCATTATTTGGTGCGAGATCTCAGCCACGATGCGAGGGACAATTTGCGCTCCCTACATTCTTACAATGAACAAGAATGAAATAGAAAAAGTGTGATTTAACAAACTCAGTGACGAAGGACAGATTCCTAAGAACAATCTTAAGCCTCCTAGAGAATACATTGATGAACGTCATTATTACCTAAGAAGGTAGAATCATTTCATCATGACATCATTATAATAATGTCATTTAAGCTCTTGTATGTTACTTAAGGTAGTACGTATCTGTCGTTATGGTCATTCAAATGGTCAAAGTTTGTAGAAATGTCTGAAGTTTCGGCCTAACAGCCACGTGAGAAAGACGAGCTCTTTCTTTGACTGTCAAGCTGTCGCCTTTGTTCAGTTCTTCGTCGATTCCCTTCTCAAAAAAAACGAATTTTAAAGATTAAGGGGAGAAAGAACAAGGCAAATTTAATAAGACAAATCCCAAAGCGTATTTGAGATTGTAAATCTATTTATACTACTGCTTCACCTGAACAAACCTTAAACTCTCTGCACCAATCATTACTCGCCTGCCTTGACGTGCTTGCCTCCCCGTATCCCTCCTTCTTCAAACCGCCAACACCGCGCCCCTTGGTTCACCATGGAACTCCTTCGTTGAAGGAGGTCCTTACGTCTTATGTGCTGAAGAACGAGCCCTGCGTAAAACACGTTCCTGTGGGCAGGACACGACCTCCCTTTCACTTGCCTATCGCTTTGCTACTTCGACTTATTCTTCCAAATTAAAATCAGCGCACGAGGCTCATTCACTCAAACATTTGTCTGAGAGCAAGAATGACCCTCGGACTATCTTTCGTCTCCTCTCTCGTTTTCCCTCGCTACCCCCATTTCCCCACCTTTCCCCCCATTTACCCCTCTACTCTTAAATATATTAACCTTAAGGCCGTACTACCCCAGTCGTCTAAACAAGCCCATGCTGTTCTCCCCGACCATACTTCATTGCCACTTAACGTCCTCACTCAGGCGTTCTCTGAGGAAGTAACTGCCTTGATCTCACGCTCTAACAAATCTGGATCCCCTAAGGACGTCTTTCCACCCAAGCTCGTACACCAAATTCTCCCTGCTGTACTCCCACTGATTCTTTATCTCTTTAACACTTCTCTTGCCACAGAGGTGGTTTCCTCTTCCTTAAAACATCCCTCAATTTGTCTGAACCCTCTGAACCATCTAGCTATCGCCCTATCTCACA
This sequence comes from Ceratothoa steindachneri, assembly GCA_963969495.1. Taxonomy (NCBI): domain Eukaryota; kingdom Metazoa; phylum Arthropoda; class Malacostraca; order Isopoda; family Cymothoidae; genus Ceratothoa; species Ceratothoa steindachneri. The sequence goes on from OZ018329.1 coordinate 109,515,321, forward strand.
GCTTCCATTCCTCTCTAATATCCTCGAGAGAGTGGTTTTCTATCGCTATAATGACCATATTTCTAGCTGTAATTTCGATGAAGTATACCAATCGGGGCTCAAAGCCAAGCACTCTGCTGAAATTGCTCTTCTTAATGTTTCAAATGGTTTACGTAGAGTAGCTGATAGGGGTTGTACGTCCATTTTAGTTCTCCTAGACCTCTCCTCTGCTTTATACATCATCGACCACACTGTCCTACTTGATCGTCTTCACACTTTTCTTCGTCTCTCGGGCACTGTACTTGATTGGTTCCGCTCATACTTCTCCTCTCGCACTCAGTCGGTCGCGCTCGATAACCTCTCCTCCGAACCCACGCCCATTTATCTTGGGATGCCTCAGGGTTCAGTCCTTGGTCCCCTACTCTTTTGCATCAACTTACTTCCTCTTGGCTCCCTTTTTCGCAAATTGGGCCCGTCCTTCCACCTCTATGCTGATAACACTTAGATATACCTTTCCTCATCCGTTGGGTTCTTCTATCAATCAATTACTAAGCTCCTTTCAGCCTTCACCTCCATAAACGAATGGCTGTCTCCCAACTTCCTTAAACTTACCCACGATAAAACTGAAGTTCTCCTCGTTGGTACCACTACGATGGTGGAGAAATCTAAAGCTCTCTTCCTCTCCCTTAACCTTGGGGAAACCAATGTCGTCTTCTCTGATACTGTCAGTAATCTTGGTGTTATTTTCGACGAGCAACTCTCGTTAAAACAGCACATCCATCGTATCTGTAAGTCTTCCCTCGGTTTCCTCCACAACTTTTCACGTGTTCGATCCCATTTTGATCGACGAAGCCTTGAGACTGCTATTCACGCCTTCGTCTCCTCAGGCTTAGATCAAAACTATGACGCCCGGCTCCTCCTTCGCCGCCTCGATGCCTCTGGTTACAGGAGCTACACTGGTTACATATTCGCTTCCGTACCTATTATAAAATTCTCCCCATCACCTACAAGGCCCTAAACCTCGATGCTCCACCTTATCTCTCATCTGCCCTCTCCCGTAGTCAAACTCCTCGGGCACTCCGGTCTAACCTAGCTCGCATCCTGCCGAAGTCCGATCCTCTCCCTCCCTCGCTACTTTTAAACGTCTCCTGAAGACTCATCTCTTCAGAATTGCCTTCTCTCCTCTATAAACTTTCTCTACACTTGCTACACAACCTGCGCTCTGAAAGGGCTAACAGCCCTGAAGGGCGCATTATAAATACCTATTATTTTATTATTATATTATGGTTAGTTTCAATTGCTTTTTCGTACGTCTTTTCAAGCTCATCAAATTGGGTTTAAAGCTTATTTTATTTGGTCAGTTTTGACTTTTGTTGGGTTTTATTTGTACCAAATTGATAGAAAGAGTTTACAAGTCCTCTGGGACTAGTATCCATTGTTGGCGAAATGCATTATTGCAGCAAGGAGAGCTTTAATCTCTATCTCCTCATAATTTGTTTACTGAGTACCTTCGCCGATGCACCAATCTAATCTTTAAGAGATCACTCATATTATTTTCTTTTACTTGCAATTAATCGAAGCGTTATACAAGATGGATGATTAAAAAAATTGCGGCTCAATGACCATTCTACGGCCATCAAGGTAACAACATAGAAATATAAAACTACTTTATCCTTAAGATAAACTTATTACTTAGAGACTGAATAAAATAATAAACTTTCTCCCTCCTAGAGTTCGTTCATTTAACAATTGAAAGTGCTCTAACTCATCCCGAGTACAAGGAAAAACTCTGTAGCGACCAAGCTCGCTTAATTCCCCGGGTTTGTATCATCCAAGAAGATGTCGCAGTAAGCTGCAGTCGAGCACCACATTAGACGGCGTGTTTTAAGGTAAATTAATGTGACTTGAAGCCGTGGAGACATTGTAAGACAAGGTTACGGGATAGGTCAATGCGTTAAGACACGCAACATTCGATTCCCGTTTGCCATCTCCCATCTTCCATGCCATTTATCCCGAAGAGCTATCCTGATTTCTGGCTGGTAAGAAGAATTGGTAATAGTAACGCACTGAGACATTCACCCAGACCTTGTAGATTTTAGGCAGTCTCATTTGCTCGCCAATTTTCTGCAATCCCCACTTTTACAGGACCCGGTCTCGTATCATCTGTGCATTTATGAATATTGAAACAACTGTGCGTTGATTACAAATCAACCTGGCCACTCACTTCTACCTGTGAATCACAATCGATAATATTCGGGCCACAGAAAAGGGAACCGCGAGTAATCTTCAGTCCCGTGAAGTGTTTTGCAACCTTCTCTAAAGTAAATACAGTCGCAGTGCCCGAAAGTTTGAATATTAGGGAGAAGCTGCGAAAGCCGCCCTCCTCTTCAAAAATCGAGCAGCAGTTCAGTGTAATGTTGCAATGCTCCAGCATGAAAGAACGTGTGCTCCGAGAGAGTAGAAGGAATTACTCTTGGTGTTGTAAAAGTTTTCGGAAGCTTGTTAACCAGCGTTCTAATTCGGTTATATCCAATGTAGCGTTGTGAGTAGAACCAGTGGTGTCACTGGCCTAAGATGTACCTCAAGATCTCCAAATATCTTTCTTTTTCAAAACCTAAAGTCTTAGAATATGATTAGTGACTCACGGCCGCATTAGCACAGTGGAGATTAAGTGCGGACGAAAGGAGAGGCTTTGACGAACAAATAGGATTGCGGGGCTCCAGCGTGCGAGCATATAATGCACTGAGTAAGCCATAAAGCAAGCGGCATCTCCATAAAATCGGCAAGGAGACTCTCCTCATGGTATGTTCAGAAGGCACCGGTCGTCAAATGGAAATAGCCTTGTGGATCGAGTCAAACTTCTTCAATTCACGCTGCTAGTTGATGCCTAGAAATCCCATGCGTAGGCTAGCTTATAACGAATAAAGAAGTGGTAGGAAATTTGAATGATAGATTTATCAGCACCTACTTTGCTGAATGTAGCGGAAGAAAGAATGTCTATGGAGCTGGTTCCCAGAGAATCTAATCCTGCAAATGTCCTCCTCCCAGGGAAAGTGTCAGTCAAAAATAAGATCAAGGAAACCGCCCAATACTATCAGTTCAAGTAGAACCCTATATAGTCTGGTTCAAATTTAACTGAAACCTCTGAGCTTTGGCATAGAGAAAGGTGTGGTTAAGGTTCAGAGACTTTTGGTGTCTACGATACAAGTTAGAAATCTCGGTCGCACCAAAATGATCTAAGCTGCTCCCAACACTATGAGCAATCAACGATCTCGCAAGAACTCAGACATGAAATTTGGGACGCCTCTCCTTCATGTTACTGCCTCATACAGATCCAATAAAATTTGGAGAATTTCTGTCCACAAAAACAAGCCTCGCAGATTGCATTTTCTAGTCAAGGAATTGCACACCAAAAATTTAGATAATTTGGATGAAAATCAGTCTGAATGAATATCTCCAAGGTTGTGAAAAGCAACCATGGTAGATATTCGCTTGGAATCCCGGAATATAATTCCGTCTAGATCCTTTTCAACAAGGCTAATAAAATATTCAAGTTCGCTCATCCAGGTGACGAAGAATGGTGTACGCGATATCGTTCGGAGCAATGGGGATATTGTATCAGGTCGTAGCGAGTTACTAAGTGGTTTAAATGTTGTAAGAACACCATCACGGCTAGGGAATACGAATAAATCTCACGAATGACTCTGAGAGGGAACCGTAGTCCAAGATTAAAGTCGTGTCACCCTAAAAAACTGGTTAATGGTATTTCCTTCGACTAAAGACACATATCTGCCAAGAAAAAACGTTGAATATGCTTCGAAACATAACAGAACATATGTAGCCCACGCTATACAAAATTCACTTATGGGAAACTCGTTCGCCCCGTACCGATAGCGCATATATGTAGGCATAGCGCTTCTCTTTAAGGGCCGTATAACTCTCGACAAACAACAAGGAGGGCGTGATAAAACGGCCGAGATAGTCAGAGCAATTGTGATGAGGTTGCATAACTAAACTACTCAAGTGAGATATAGAACTCAGTCATTTTTTGGAAAGTGGGCCACTGTGTATTCTCAATGTACCACCAATGTACTATCTCGACCGACAACGGCCCGTCAAAAGAGTATTGAAATAAGCAAGTGATCACTGCTCTCAAGGTCATAGAAACCCCACCCCACAATCGGGCCTTCATATGGAAATCACTGGACGTTCGATGCAGGAAAAGATGACGCTTTTGACAAGTGTGCCATGCTGTGGAATTTCGCCACTTCTAGCTGCAAGACCAATCGAGAAAGGACGTAATTAAAGCCAAAGTGAGAACAGAGACATATTCTTGGAGGTAAATTATAGATCCACTTGCCTGGCTCATATCACGTGGTGCGGGGTTTAGGAACTCTTATATTCGGAATGATATGATAAGAAAACGTACCCGAGTTGGTCTCTTAAAAAGAGTGAATAAAGGGGAAAGGGAGGGGATAAGCCTCCTCAGCTCTTTCTTATTAGCTCGAATTATATGTCAATTCCATTAATAACAAATACCATACAGGCCAATAAGTATATCCTCCGGCCTTTATCGATGTGGAGACCTTCAGGGCAATGACACTTGCCTTTCTGCAGACAAAGCTTTAAGGATGTTAGGTACAAAAGGCGCTAAGGGTGGTGCTGTATTCCAGCACTTACTAGAGAAGGGTTCGCTCGGCGTACAAGACTTTACCTTATCCTCCCCCCAAACCTTTTGCTGGCTTATAGGTTTCAATTCGGGGGTCCCTCTCCTTGTGTAGGACCGACCTTAGGTGATGCTCTATCCAGCCTTGTACAGCGTTTATGATGAAGTCGAAGCTCTCTTTTCTTCTATCCTTTTTCGAAAAACCTTAGAAGATCCGATGATGTTCCAGAATCACTTTTTCAGGAATGATCCTTCGCTGATTGAATAGGGATCGTGTGGGAGATAGGGGTACTGTTTTAGTAGAATAGGGAATTGAGCCTGTATTTTCACCAACTCTATTAGAGTGGTGCCCGGTAGAGTTAGAATGCACACTAGAGCTCAGGCCTAGCAGCGCAGTGGCTACTGTCCTCGGAGCCCTGAATATGCTAAACGCAGAAGGTTTATTATTAACGGGAGAGGCGTAAGAATCCCCAGCTAAAGCAGCCTGGAGTCCTACACTCTATTAGGTCTTTCATGGCTTGTGTGCTATTGGGAGAACCTTGTCCATGAGTGGATTTGGTTCGGGAATTATTCAAACTCTGTCACTATGCTCTCCCATGTAAAAGCCTTTCCTCCTTGTCGAAGAACCCCTGATTCGTCTCTGGATGTGCCTCGTTTCAGGCATCCAACGCTCCTTGACGTCAGGAATCCCAAACACAGGGACTCACTAGAAATGTGTCTTTGTGATAAACGTTAAGTCATTAAGGCCGGCAAGCCCACATCCATCAAAAAATATGAGGAGGTAGGCGTGCAGTCCTGAAGGAATTTCACTGCACGCGGGCCTAGGAAGGATGATTTTAGCCTATTAGATCTTGCTACCACTTGCCTCACGAAACAGCGCATTGCGGTGCTGTTTCGGGGTGCTTATTTTGGTCATGGCTCCCTGCGAAAGTTATTGGATGGCTCCGCTTGAAGAGCTATGGGAATTACTCTGGGATTACAGTGAGCAAGGGATAATGGGAAAATTCGGTTAACCATAGGCCTAGAAGATTGAGAATCCCACTCTTTGTTACAAGAAGTTTGGATTAGCCATAAGAAAGCATAGATGGCAGCCTCTTTATTTTAAGTAGGGGTACCATAAACGGTTCAAGAAAGGGTGAAAAGAAGCTCTTGCCTGATAGAGAGCAGTAAGTGGTAGCCCCTTTACTATACAGAGACATGTTGTCATGTTCCTCGCCGCCCCTAAACACCAAGTTGGTTTGAGGTTTCACTTAATTTTAGTGCAAATATTTTAATAGGAATTTTATTATAACGAAAGTAGGAAACACTTGCGACCATAAAAACAATTAAAAGAGGTAGTAGACAATATCCCACGTGCCAAGGGGTGACGTTCGTGACAACACACACTAAATGAAAGTTAGCCATAAGACTTTTACTCCTGAAAGGCCGCAGCTTTCATGTGAGCAGCAAAAGGTGGTACTAACCGTCAACTAAATGGCCAGGATCTGAAAATATGCCATGTGTCCCAAGCAGAAACCAGAGTTCTACTCGCAAACATAGGCATTACAGCTTCGTCCACACGAAAACAGCCGCAGGGAGGTTTTCATCTTATCAGCCCCATGGAAAAGATTATTGAGTCAAAACGACACAATTATTGGTGACCCAACGCCAATGCAACTTCAAGTCATGTCTATTGCAACCTGCTGCCGATGAAGAGCGTCCTATATATAGGTTTCATTCTCTCTCTCCTTGTACGTCATGTGGTAGCTGATTAGGTCTTTAATATTAGATAATGAAGAATTAAAGAAGTGCAAAGGAGGGGAAAATAGAGGTACATACACGGATCGGGATAGAGGAACTTCCTCCCCATTCCCGGGCAAAGAGTTGACGTCGACACCCTTAGACAAGCATACCTTAGAAGAGATGGTAGAAAGCAACATTTCTTCCATTAAGGGAAATTTGATTAATTTCTGCTCGGTTTATATTAGACAATGTCCTGATGGCAAATGACGATAACTATCGGTTATAGGTTGGGGGAATTGTCTTTCACCACACATTAAGCTCCAGTTGGTGACGATAAATGAGATATTTCGGGTGAATTGAGATGAACGTATGAGGTAAATGGGCTAATTAATATAGTACTAAAATACATTTAATAGAAGTCTTTTTAAGTTAATGGCATATCGTGTGACATACAAAAGTTTGGAAATGATGTAATGAAAAATGCTGAGATGTTTTACTTGTCTATAGGCGAGACAATAAAAAATATATCAGTATCATTTTATTTAATAAAAGATATTTAAGTATAATTATTTCATATGTTTTTGCACGCAAACTGTTAATATTTTATTTTTCGCTTTGTTAATGATGATTAGTAATATAGCTAGCTTGAAACATTTACTTATTAATTAAGAAAATACAGTATCTTATCATAGACCCAGATTATATCTATACCACTTTATTATCTTTAATAAAAAAAGGGTAGTTAATAATTTCTGTGAAATTCTAGCTTTCTCTGATGTTTAGCACATATTTCTCATTAAACACTGGAAATAGGAAGTTTAGCTTGTGGAAGATTAATAAATATTGGAACTATACAAATGTTAAGACGGTGTGATTTTGATGCATTCATTGTATTTTAATATCACTAAGCACTTCTTTTATCAGTTCCAATGACGACTAAATCTTGCAATATCAACTAATTGCTACCTCCACGGCCACATTATCTTTATGAATTCCGATCAGAACAAGGAATAAGGCGTATAGCGTACGGATAAAACTTAATCAGAAAGAAAGAAAATAAACCGCGTTGAAAATATATTAGAGAAAGAAAAGTGCCCATCAAATAAGATTGTTAACAGCAAAAAATGTAGTCATGCAACAAATGCATTATAATCTTTCCTAACAATTAGAGGTCCCTTTTTTACTCTTTTACTTTTAACTTCCGCATTAGAATTCCATTCTCGTTTTTCATCATGCCGCAAGTAGATACATTCATGGTCATGCATAGCTTAACGTTGTTTCCACCATCTCTTTATCCTCACTAATTACTTTATGATGCCTCCCATTTACTTCGTTGCTCCATCCATTATTTGCTGCTGACTTTTCATTGGTTGGGATCGTTCCTCATTCATTAGAAACTACCTATTCTTGAACGACTGTGTCTACATTCACCAACATACAAACTGGCATTTACATATATGCTGAACTTTCACTTCTCTTTCAATGCTTCATTAAAATGAAACGAGAGGTTGGATCAGTCTCAGCCGTACCTTTTTTTATCTTATTTTCACACTTCTCTCAGCATTTAGTAAATTAACCATATCTAAATTATTGTCTTACTCAACACGATAGATTTACATGAAACTTCTCCCTATGACTATAACCAACAAGAGCATAGTTGTAACTCTTACATGTTGGAGGCAAACGAATAGTCTAGAGTGAACTTAATAATTTTCATTCGTAAAGATTACGACAAAAAAAACCGTTTCTTTTTCAAATTGCTAATACTTACTTAGAATCTGATTTGGCCATTTATTAATTTCACTAATTTTCATTCAAGGCTTTATAAAACGGTAAGATGAGAAGCTAATCTCTGTAAGAGGAAGGGTGACATTATGAGAAGTGATGAAAGTGGGGCAAATATGGAAGAGACTCAGGTTTTATAAGAATTGGTATATTAATTAGATTTAGGTAAAACAAGATAGAAGTGATTGCCGAAATACTGTAAATGCATAGGATTGATTGGAAAAATAAATAGAAATCCGACGATGGAATCTGCAGTGTGGAGGTTGTAAGGGGGAGAATTCTATAGAATATGGTAAAGTAAAGAGAAGATAAAAAGTAGGGAAGTTAGCCAAGGTAGGCAACTTGAAAAGCTAGAGAATGGGATTGGGTACACCTCTCCTAAATACAGCTCATGGGGGGGGCGTACACATACTGAACTTTGGAGGACGTTTTGTGTTAGAGTGATTTATTAATTTTAGTTTTATTATTATTAAACTGTAGGAGAGGCATACAAATGAAAAGTAAATCAAACTATATTAAATTACACAGTGAAAATAAACCTATCGGTAAATGTGCTTTGGCGATGCGTATTTTAAACCTCTATCAACACAGCGGTGCCAAAGGCAAGAACTAAACATATTCAAACAAACGGAGCATTCTTACTGGCAGCATTGAATGGCGATGGATGTAAGTTCAGATTCTTCCCTGATATTCAGACGAACCTCTCTGAACATATAAACGGAAGAAGTTGTTTTGAAATGCTCAGTTGTGATAAGCTTCCTTGAGTGAAATACGAAAGCGTTTTCCATTCATTCCTTTCCATGTACATAATCGTAACTACTATGTAAACGTTTTACTAAAGAACAAGGACCAGCGAAGAATCTAAAATCCAATAACTTCTTAGTTACATAGCCATTAAAAAAATATGCATTTTTATATTTTTATTTTAACTATTAATATAACTAAGGAAAACAATGATCTACATACATTGTACTCTTGAGACATTCATGTTCCGTTTTAGGTCAAAGACAAGCACACAATCATACGCGAAGGGTGATACGACAGCTCTTTCTTTTTTTCTCTCTCTCTCTATCTCTCCCCCCTCTTTCTCTCTTCTCCTGTATGGTTCGCCTGCTAGCGATGAAAAGAAGATTGAAAAAATAGAAAAACTCATTCGTATACATACTAATCAGTAATTAGGGTTGTTTCGCTGGCTTCTTTCTTCTTTCTCTTTCCTTCTTATTTTCCCAACACTTTCTGATATAGGATGTTTTCATATGTGCCTCCTACTATGTGATGTTTAAAAGAGTTAAATCTTCATCGAGTCAGCTATTAAACATATTAACTACCATGCTTTCGATTTTGCACTAAGTTAGGCTATTCCACGTTTGTATGATTTTAAGACTAGAGTTGAACGCTTATTTTCCAATTTGAATACGTTTTTGTAGTGTGTTATTACTATTCTCTATTTGAAAATTCTTTTAAGATTTTTAATAATTCAAGCAGTTGCACGCGTAATCGTTTTCTTCCAAGGATATTATGGTTTATAGTTTAATTATAAGCCCAGAAATATAGTATTTGACTGAATTCCCTCACATCCGACAATATGGGTCGGCAACTTAAATATTGATATACTATAATTAATTCTAACAATGCTGAATTTTATCCAATTAATGTTTACCACAGCCTTTCTTTCTTCCTCTTATTCAACATACAACCCATTTCTACTCCACTTTCTCAACTTATATTGAACATATCTAGTATAAACAATTTTCATAAACCTTTCCTGGAATAAGGGCAGTGCAGCCGATATAACTTTCACCACATACTTATTTTTTCCATCTCCTTTCAAACTAAAACAAAGCCTTTATATAGAAATCATTTCGAAACCAAATTCAACAAACTAATATAAAGTTGCTCAAAGCCTGGCAGACAGGAGTCTTACAGGCTTTTTAAAATCAATAATGATCCTAAAGATGGTAAACATGAACCCTCTCACTAAATAACATAAAACAAATACAGATCTAATACACTTAAACAAAGAGGAAATGGGATTACTGGGTGAACTCTCGAAGCTCGATTTGAGATAGAATTTTACGGGGGGAACAATTTTTAAGTTAATATCTTTGTCCTTGGCCAGACATCCAATAAACTTATTATTATGCACGGGAACATAAACAAGAGGATTATTCTCTACTTACATAAGGTAATGGATATTAAATACTCGCGACCAGTTAGACTATCCTCGAAGATTTTGATCGGCGAGGCCTTGCTCGAGTTGTTGGCTCAATAGATGGCACTCATCGACCTGCCTGTCGAGTTGACGGGTGATGTCACGAGAGAAAACAGGTGGAGGCGACTTCAAGCGAAAGCTTAGTTCTTATACTTTTCTTCCGGACGAGATGAAATCGTTGTCTTCTTTTTTTCCATCTAGTTGGGGTTTGTCCAACTCAGATAGAGTAAGATTTGGAGTTCTCAAACTGGCTAGCTTGATACTCAATATCATCGGGCTCGAACGGCGCCGAGCTTCCTTGGTACAATCTGGTTTTGTACTAGGAGTGCAAGTTCTCCTTAACTTGCAGAAAACTTTCTACCGGTGATTTTTCTGTTTCCTTCTCGAACTCGAAAAATCTCTCAACCTGTGACTTACTTGTCTCTTCCGTTAGAACGAACAAAAAGCCACGTTTCATTCATTCATTTTGTGTATAGAAAGAACAGAGAGGGACTGCTGTAATACGGCAGTCAGGTAGTCAGAGAGGAGCGTTGCGGAAAATAATTAAGAAAGGGACAGTGAGAGTAGATAGGTCGGTGGCTATACACCTAAGCTAGGTGTTGTTATGAGGGTGTAGGTTATGTGGTATTGACTGGGCGAGGGTTGGAGGCAAGTCAGGAGGGGGAGGCTGACAGCTTATCCGGAAACGCGTTATTCACGATGCCTATTGGTTTATGCGAAGAACGGTACGGGCGGCAGGTGTTCGTGGGCCGCGGGATATCGCGGCGCCATCGCGTACCTTCTCACGTGTAGCGAGGTGTAAAGTGGGTCTGTGGTGAGTTTTTTTGTAAGTCTGGGGTGAGCGTAAGTGTTGAGAGGAGTTAGTTTGTTGTTGTTGTTGTGTAGTGCGTCCATTCTCGAGTACAGCGGCGAACGGCAAGCGCGCTTCAGAGCAGAGTTCTGAATGCGCTGAGCCTTTCGCTTCCAGGTGTCGCTCGCAGCTACGAGTGACAGTGGGGCGTACGTGAGAATGGGACGCGCAAGTGCTTTATATAAGTGTAGTTTTATCTTTTTACTCGCTGGGTAGAACCTACCCAGCGATGCGTTTGTGCGTGAGACTCTTGCTTGTATTATGTTTTGGTGTAAGTTTAACCTAAGGGATTTGTCGAATGTTACCCCCAGAATTTTCGTGCACTGTGTGTATGCGAGCCTTGTTGCGTTTTGGTGGATCATGTCTGGTGTGTGTGAGTAGATTTGTAGGTTGTGCATGAAGTGATCTCTAGCGCCGTAGAGTGTCATCTGTGTCTTCTGAGGATTCGTGGCAATCAGCCATTTATCCTCGTAATCTGTCTTCTCATCAAGTATTCTTTGTGCGTGGAGCGCGATTTCTTCGGGGGCCCGGCCGCTGACGAGAATGGTCTCGTCGTTGGCATAGGCCACTATGTATTTGTGAACACAGTTTTCTGGTGGGCGTAGGGTGTCATTTGTGAACATAATGTAGAGTGTGGGTGCCAGAACGCTTCCTTGGGGAACGCCTGAGCGTGGTGTGAAGGGTTTTCCTTGGGTCAACCTGTTATATACCGAAATTACTCACGCGGGGCAATGGGGAAGTGGAGGGGAGACTCGCAAGGTGAGACCTCAGGTTGGTCTCCCGCACTTGGTGTCTTGTCGCTCTGAGACAGGGTAATACGAGATCGGCAGTTTGCACTTTTGAATGGATTGTTTATAAGTACAACCTCAAAGGGCCTGCCTTTTAAACTGAGGTCAGGAATCTGTCTCGTAACATTTACCCTTTTGCCCGTTCTTCTATGTTACCGGAGAACATCGGAGGGGCAAAGGTAAACCCAGATGTCTTTTGTTATTATTTCCTTGGCCTCAATATATATATATATATATATATATATATATATATAAATATATATATATATACACTAAACTCTTATTATACCTCTACATTACCCATAACAACAATCTTATTGCATTTATGGCCACTTTGGTGCAAAGCAACACTAGTTGCACGCTTTATATGGACAGAACCATTTCTGGAATTGAAAATATTCTAACATATATTTTTACAAAAGAAATTACGAAAAAAATTATAATTACACAACATCAATCATTCAACCCATATTTTTCACTGAAACACTCATTCTACAAGAATAGGACTAGCGCACGATTTGGATTCAGCGAATCCAATGCTGAAATTTTAATAAATGTCAATAATTTAAATATTAGAATAATATTCTATTTACGTAAATTTTATAAACTAATGATAATTTCAAAACAGATCTAAAAACTTTTGTACTAGAAAAGCCTTATAATTGTTGCTGCTAAAATGTAAGAATTATATGCGAAGCAGATTTTTGGAATAGTAGGATGCATCAGAAGAATTATACAAAACGTCGCGTTGAACAACTTCCAATCAGTAGATAAATATATTTCTGTTATAATTTTGGGTGTTTGTTGATTGAAAATTGTCCTCATATTTCGTTGACGTTGGTTACCACTAGTTTCTTTTCGAAATGCAAATTTCTTCCTTTCCCTTTGGTTCATTTTAAAGATTATAAAATTAGTATTTATTAATATCTAAGATTATTTTGAACGTACAAATTAAACATCTATACTTCAAATACTCGTTTAGTGTAACCGGAAAAAGGTTTTGCTGATCCGATGAATTTACGGTTTCAGGATCATGAAGAACACAGTTTCTATCAGTTTCCTTGCCATTTTTGTCTAACTAATTGACGAATTTATATTTTTATTAGTTTCGAATTTTACGTACAGTCTCAAATATTATTTCCACCATATGTTCCGTGAAATAGTCATTCAACGAGAATTTCATTACTTTGTTGCCAGCTTTTCAAATAATGCATTTTCCAAACTGAATAAATTGCTTCTATGCTTTTTAATGACGGCCGTTTTCTGAATAAGGTCCAAAGTGGAAATAGCTTTAAATATTCTGAACAGCACATTTTAAGCTTTAGCTTTCATTTTCATTTAACTTACAACCTAACTTTAAAGGCCATAACATTAAATTCAGTGCAGTTGTTCCACCACACACTTTAAGTTTCAAAGTTCACAGTTCAAGAAAATAAAATAAATTTGCAAAGCATCTTTGCAAAGTTTACAACAACACTTTTGACTACTAATCTAGATATTGCAAGCCACAGAGAGCCGCGACGCAGGCAGTCATCGACTGCCAATTTTTATTAACCCCCAACCTTTTTATTTATATTTTAGTATAACAGTAACTTTTTGCCACCTAAAATGCTTTGAATTTTCGACATTGATTTTTTGACTGTTTGAGAATTACTTCAGAATAACATCATAAGTGTTTCTCTATGAAATGTAAAGGCATTAATGATGTTTAGGGATAACTTTCAATTGCTTATTTTCAACTGCTCTTCCTGGATCTCCTGACATTTCGTTCAGAGAACAAAAATTAGACTTATAAGTGTTATATTTTTGATATTGTATTATATTTGTATATTAACATATACTAATACAAAGTTGCAGTAATTCATTTAGGATTATGTAATTTACATATAAACTATAAAAATAATAATTAAAAAAGGAGAGATAGTTCGAACTGTAATGAAAATAATTTATTCCAACGAGACGTGAGTGATCAATATGGTTATAATGACTAGTCTATAGAGGATTTTTGCTGTATTAGTAAGGAATTAAATTATCGCTCCTATCTATAATATTAAATGACATTTTGAAACAAAAGGAAATTATTGAGAAATATGTAAACAAACACGGACTAAAATATATCATAATATTTTTATGCCAAACCAACCAAAGTTCAGGGCTTGTTGATAGATTTTGGTTACTATCTAGTATTGCTCAAAACGGAAATCACCTTTTTTATAGGAATTATTTAAAAAAAGCTTTTGCAAGCCCCACAAGATCTTTTACCACAAATTGTAACAATTTTAGCTAATATGCATCCACAAGTTTATCATCAAAAATAAAATAGCTGCTGTATAAGTGACACCATTTATACACATTAATAAATATTTGACAAGTTATTATTAATATAATAAAGCAAGTGCATAACACTAGTAAATTAAATTAACAAGGTGTTAAACCCTTTTAGCTTATTTCTTATGTCCATATAATTTATATATAATTTATATATGAATACTTTACTTTTACTAAGAAACAAGAGAATTTCAGTCTCATAAATCCACTGTTTAAATTTAAATTCATCATTATATTAGGAGCAAGTCATACAAGACGACCTTCCCTGGCAACACCTCTTCTTTTCATTCCTCACGACATCATTTTCTGCCGCCCCTCCCCATTACATGCTGAATAAAAGACTCCTTAGATCACCAGCTTCCTCCCTTGAAGTCGCGTTCCTTTGTTCCTTTTTGATGGTGTATCCAACGATTTCCTTCGGTCCTTTCATCTCGACAAGAGATTCAATCCATTTTGTCTTCTCCTCCGTTCAAAGAATCATACCGACGAATCCTGTCTGACCTTATCTTACCCTCAAGTGGCAAATGGATTTTCCTTTGAAAACCCTTATAGTTTATGCGCAGTAAAATAAGATAGGGAAAAGACAATCTTATTTGTCATAGTTCTACCAAAGAAGATGTTGTAAACCGTAGCTCAGCTCAGGATTTTCCAAATTCCCACCACCATTAGTTGCTATCGGACCTATCAAAAGCGGTAAAATTGTCAAAGAAGTTTAGCTAAAGTGACAATATACCTTTAAGACAAATACGTTCATGTTTTGTCCGGAGATATCCCTAGTCATTGCAATGTTCCTACTGTTTGACTGTCTACAGTGGCCACAACTAAGTTACCCTTCAAGAAGTCACCCTCTGTTTAGGCTCTCCTTCCCATCTCCAAGAACCGTTGCACAAACCAGTTCTGAACCCCTAGCACTTTAAATATTATCCAAGAAATTACTAGAACTTTGCCATTGGAGACCAGACTGCCGCCAATTTTACAACCATATATACTATAACAGTATCTAAATAATAATATATGTATAGCAAATGAAGAGCCACATATGAAGTACAGATGATATAAAGAGTTAAAAAATACATTTTAACAATGCTAATCGTTCCAATATTAATATAAACTCATTGAAGGAAAATTTTTAGTAATTTACCTAGATAGACATTTAAACTTCAAATCGTTAGGCGCTGTATCAGTGATGGCATGGATTAATTCTTACCTTAGTCAATGGCCACCCGCATGAGCAACGGGTGACAAGGAAAGGAGAAATGACCTCGGTTGGGGAGTTCTCTCTCATCCTCAGACCTTTGTGCCGTCTTTTTATTCCCATGGTACTCTTGAAAACTGGAAGAATGACCCGCCCTCCAGGCCCTAATATGTCTCCTCACACGGAGTACTAAGTCTAACATGGGCCAGATTGCAAATGCTTGTATATGCACGATTGTATGCCTTCCCAGCCTCGCTGCCCTCTAAGAATCTTCATTTATATATCTTAGCTACCTTTTGACAGGAATAATAATAGCGTTCACTATGATAAAAGAAAATTAAAATGATTCATTATTTTCTAAATGATAGGAAGTTGGGAAAGAAAATAATCTGACACATAATAAACATATTAAAAGAGTTAATAATATATAAAAAAAGTGAAGAAAAAGTGTGAGGGTATGGAACGTACACACTCACATGCCGCCAGGCGATCGCGGGAGCGAAAGAGATTTGTCGTCTGAGTTGACCTTCGTCTCCGCCCCCCAACATTCTACTGCTCTCCTCCACCTTCTCCATGACCTAAGTATTTATCCACGCCAAACCCCCCTCAACAGGCGACAGGAAGTCTGACGGAAGAAGGCCTATCTCACAGAAAAGCCTAAAATTTATTTGCCTTCTTTATGACACCAAGGAGATTGTCCAGAAGGCGCCGCGATGAGCGAATTGTCGTATAGGGAATCTCTCTCTCGATTTCACACAGTCCGCGGTATAAATGGCAACGCCGTTCATCCCTATACAGAAGTGTAACAGACCTACTCGCGTAATCCTCACGTTGAGCGAGTGTGTGAGGGAATCCCCACGTGGAAGATCTTTAGCAGAAAGGAACTGCCATATGCAGCAGAAGATCCGGCTATGCTTAAAGTGGTTAGCCTCCCCCCCCCCTCCACAAGCGGTAGCCTCGAATCGAGTCCCCCACGATTCACCTTTATGCGGGCTAAAATACCTCTGCAAGAAGATTCGAGGCCCTTTGAGAGTAGAGTTGTTTCCTGCTAACCCCCAACTCCGGGGAGAGCCTCGGTCATTAATAACGCTCGACTCCCCGGAAGAGACACAGAGTTAAGAAGTCTCGCCAGAACGCAGAATATTTCCCCATGGTTCCAAGTCAAGTGCTAGCAACAAAGTAAAGTGACAGCTGGACTATTTTGTGTATTTGGAATTAGCCCCAGCCAGGAGGTAATTCCACTGAAAGATCACCCCGAGTGATTTTACCGACTTCTTTCATCAACTCCTGTCGAAGCCCTCCTTATTTCGGGTAGCCGAAATACTCTCTCCTGGACCAGAGGTTACCCCCCTCCCTTGCTTTTGAAGAACCGTCATCACTCCAACCTCCCGCTCTGAAGTCTTAGTGGTCTCACCTCACGTACATAAGACATCCGTAAGCCGACCACCCTCCCTCCTTCAGTAACCCAATTAAGTTAATTTCCCCTCCTTCCTTTATTGATGTAATTTTTGCCCGTTAATTCTCTGAGGTAATTTTACCCTTCAAATAAAATTCTATTTTTGTACATGTCTCTTTAAATAACCTTGAACTTTGCCATTGTCCATAATTTAAATGACATCGTGCACTCTCTCGTTACTCAGCCCGTCTGAACGCGTGGTTTTCCGTCCCTTTTGTCGGTTTGCTTTCAAGTTATTGGTCCTCTCCCATAGATATAATATGGTATTGATATAATGTAATGTCATACCACGACATATATATATATATATATATATATATATATATATATATATATATATATATATATATATATATATATATATATATATATATATATATATATATTAATATACATATTATATAAATCTGGTGTCAAGTGTGGTGGGTTTTTTACGAACCCGTGTCATTTTAATTTCGACATTAGAAGTTATTTTGTTATTCACGTACATCCCTTTTATTTTAATTTTTGTATTGTACTGGTAGAAGGCAAGTTCAAGTTATTTGAAGAGCATTGGAACGTAATCTTTTTAGATTTTGTGTTGGACCCCAGGTTATTATTTTTTTTTATTGTGTTCGAATAGCAGAGGTAGGTAGCTGTATCTTAATTTTTTTTCTGATCAAGGCCTTCACGAATATTTAAGTATTCGTTTCGCGTGGGTAGTGTCCTAGCTCGTTCGCGTATCAGTGTTCTCTCAGTTAACTGCGTAAAAATGTCATCCTTCGAAAAGTTCAAGATTCAGGGTGAAATGTTAGGTCTTTCGGGCAAAGACCTGCTAAATTACGTACAGGAAGAAGAGAAGACCAAACTGGCAGAGCGAAGAGAATTGGAGAAGGAGAAGAACAAACTGAAGATGGAGGAGAACAAACTGAAAACGGAGATGGAGAACAAACTGAAGATGGAAATGGAGATGGAGAAGAACAAAATGGAGAACAAACTGAAGATGAAGTGGAGGAGAACAAACTGAAGATGGAGATGGAAGAACGTGAAAAAATTAGGAAGCATGAGCTGGAAATGAGCCGAAATCAAATGGATTCTCAGTCCATTGGTTCCCGGGCTAAAATTTCCCAAACTCCTTCAGTCCACCTTCCCGCTTTCAATGATGGAGAGGACTTTGGGTCATTTTTGGCCCATTTTGAGAGAATCTTTCAGATCAATAGATGGGATCTTGAAAATGATGGCGTCGCTCGCTTACTTCCCCTCCTAAATGTCAAGTTAAGAGATATCTTCGTATCCCTTCCCCCGGAAGCAACTTTCGACTATTCCACGTTAAAGTCCGAATTGTTAGCAGCTGTTCATATGAATAGCGAATTCTACCGCTCCCGATTCCGCCAGGAAAGGACCCGCCCTGGTCAAACATTTCGACAACATGGGTACATCCTCCAGAGACACCTTGAGTGTTGGTTGAATGCGTGCAAGATTTCCCAGGTCTACGAGTCCCTTCTGGACTTCTTCCTTAGGGATCAGCTTTTAGCTGCCGTAGCTCCCGAAATTCGCGCCTTCATTAAGGATAAACGTTGCGCCACTTTCAAGGAGTGCTTGGAAGAGGCCGATGTTTACGCGGGTAGTCACGATTTATACCCTAAGGATGTTAAAAAGGCTCCTCAATCGCCCCACAAAACTAAATTTTATGGCCCTAAGACCCCCCTAAAATGGGTCAAATATTTACCAAAGCTCCTAGTCCCTCGAAGCCAAGAAACTTCCATCCATCGGAACACCGAGACGTTAAGCCCCTAGTTTCTTCTTTCCCGGTTGTGCCATACCAGAAGAACCCGATCGTCTGCTACACCTCGGAGTTCCCGGCCATTACCACACGAACTGTCCTCCAAACTCCAGATTCTAAAACTCTCAGTCCCACCAAGTACACCAAATCTGGGCTGCCCCTGATCCTCCTCCGTCGCCTCAGAAGACTCCCGAACCTCCCTCGCCCCCCAAAGACCCGGTCCATCAGGTAAATTTTCTCTTTAATGAGAACAACCCTGGTTAATTGAAGTTCGAGAAAGAAACTGTGAACGGTTGCCGAGTATCCACCCTCGCCTGTGACAACGGGTGCACCTGTATTATATTGTCTGAGGACCTACTCCCCCCTGTTGGGCCCGCCAAAAAGAAATTTGCGGTGGTCCACGACTACCTTGGCCGGGCGAGTCGTTTCCCAGTAATTCGTTGTCACATCGAGTGTGACTATATGTCCGGTTGGGCCGAAGTGGTAGCAGCCCCAATCCAGTTCTGCTCCGTTTTATTCGGTCAGAACCCAGTAATTCACGACCATCCCGTGGCCTAGCCCGTGATTACCAATACATAGGTAGCCCTGGGATCCTGTGCACCTGTTCCCCTGAAAACCCCTATCGACCCAGAGTTCCAAGCCCTCCGCAGCGATAAGTTTTCCCGCGCCCAGAAGGAGTGCGCAACTCTCCCCCTCCCCTTTGGGAGAAAAATAAAGCCTTGAACCAGATTTTTATAATATGTATATTAATATATATATATATATATATATATATATATATATATATATATATATATATATATATATATATCGTGGTATGACATTACATTATATCAATACCATATTATATCTATGGGAGAGGACCAATAACTTGAAAGCGAACCGACAGAAGGGACGAAAAACCACGCGTTCAGACGGGCTGAGTAACGAGAGAGTGCAACGAGGTCAGGTAAATTATGGACAATGGCAAAGTTCAAAGTTATTTAAAGAGACATGTACAAAAATAGAATTTTATTTACACCAAAAAAATTAATAAGAGAATTGAAGGGTAAAATTACCTCAGAGAATTAACGGGCAAAAATCACATCAATAAAGGAAGGCGGGGAGATTAACTCAATTGGGATACTGAAGGGGGGAGGGTGGTTGGCTTACGGATGTCTTCTGTACATGAGGTGAGACCACTCGGACTTCAGATCAGGAGGTTGGAGTGATGACGGTTCTCCAAATGCAAGGGAAGGGGGGGAAATTTTTGGTCCAGGGAAGAGTATTTCGGCTACCCAAAAAAAAGGAGGGCTTCGACAGGAGTTGATTAAAGAAGTCGGGAAAATCACTCGGGGCGATCTTTCAGTGGAATTACCTCCTGGCTAAGGCTAATTACAAATACACAAAATAGTCCAGCTGTCACTTTGCTTTGTTGCTAGCACTTGACTTGGAACCATGGGGAAATCTTCTGCGTTCTGGCGAGACTTCTCAACTCTGTGTCGCTTCCAGGAAGTCGAGCGTAATTTATGTCCGAAGCCCTCCCCGGAGTTGGGGGTTAGCAGGAAACAGCTTTACTCTCGAAGGGCCTCGAATCTTCTTGCAGAGGTATTTTAGCCCGCATAAAGGTGAATCGTCGGGGACTCGATTCGAGGCTACCCCTAGTGGAGGGGGGTAGGCTTACCACTTTAGGTCTAGCCGGACCTTTTGCTGCACATGGGAATTCCTTTCTGCTAAAGATCTTCCACGTAGGGATTCCCTCACACAATTCTTGTTGCCGCAACGTATCGACTGCCAACGCGCGCCCGCTGAGTCAACCTGGTCGCTGTCTCAAAGTTTTCCTGAGGCAAATCTCGCCCCGCAGAGTCTGTGACTAGAATAATACGCTCTGTTGCTCAACGTAACTTGAGAAAGAAAAAGGAACATCCAAATAGTTACTGGAAGTAACTATTTGTTAGTGTCACATCCATTTATGAGTGAGCTAACCGGAACCGCAGTCAGAAGCCCCTAACCCTTCGTCTTATCCCCGCTCTCCCCGAGAACTCGTGTTAACGCCACCCGAACCACCCCGTCTGGATCTGAGTAGTCGTCTCTCCAATCCATCACAATTAATGGTAATCTGTAAACCCAGTGTCCCTCAATTCTTAAAATACCTATTTAATTAACAGTGATTGATACTCCCATTGAGTCATTATAAATCTAGGCGCTTAATGTCATTGTTATCCTCCTTTTTTTTTCAGGAGATTCAAGTGAGTCATTGCCTGATATTATTATTTATAATTGCTGTCAACCCAGACTAATCCGTGTTTAATATTCAATCCTTATTTACCTAAATTCCCTTTTAACTAAGGATACTAATTATTATTTTGATGTAAAGTAAAGTTTATTTTTGTACGTGTGTTTATTTGGTGGCTCCTCCTTTTGACGTACCCTTGGCAAGACTTTAATTAAGAATCCCTTCGGCTAATTTATTCAACCTGTTTTATGCACTCTTAGAATTTAACAATCACAATCCTTCTCCCAGTAACAAGTGAGACTTTTATAGTGAGAATCCTGGCCGTGGCACAACCCGCCTCTAACCAGCCTTCGCACGTTCAGTAGGAATTAAAGCCTATCTATCTATCTATATATATATATATATATATATATATATATATATATATATATATATATATATATATATATATATATAATGATCGTAGATTGAGTCATAAGGTCTCAATACCATCGACTTAAACAAAAGCGGTGTTTCCAGATCAAGGACTAGAATAATTATTGGACCGGACTATGAGCAATTCTACGACGAAAAGATATTCAGAAGAGACCAGTTAACGACGCAGCTATAAAATGCAGTTAAAATAGCAATGATTTATTTGCCTTCGGAGCAAAAGCGTGCCGGATGCAGCGTGAAGGCATTACAAGGCAGCATCTTTTCAGTTTAGCGTGTGTGAAAAGGATTCCATGTCCTATGAGGGCGAAAGTGACCGGTAAGGAGGGGTAGATGGGTAGATGGACCTATTTGATAAACCTACTTGGATAAAGTGAATCACCCAGGCGTCCAATATTCACTCTCGAGGGGGCAAAAAATTACAATTCAACCTTATTTCATAGCAAATCATTATTTTTGTAAACTCTATAAACAATTTATTTCAAGTTCACGATATTTATGATAAAAATGTGTATTTAAATGTGAAATTCAAATAAATATTTCAAAGTTCTCGTTTAAGTCATATTAAAATTATTCGATTCGATAGAAAAATAAGGTGATCTTGTTTCGAGAGAATCTAGCGATCGATTTCTTTAAGTGTCTCACTATACATCTGGCACAGAAGGCTGTATCGGGATTCTACCACGCCAGAAACAGGGTTTCGATTTTAGTGTTACTATTATTATCATTAGTAATAATAGTTATAGCAGCGGCGGCAACAGAAACAGTAGTAATAATAGTATAAGAATATGATTATTTTTATTTATATATTCAATTTTGTTGAACCAAAAAAGCTGGTAATGATTTCATGGTGGATCACCGATCCTCCCTTTCTTTCAAGATCTATTGAAGAAGTCAAATGAGCTCCAGGGAGGAAGGGTGATTAATTGAGTCTCAAATGAGAAAGGAAAAAGAGAGATGAAGCTCAAGAATTTCGGATATGTACGAGTATGTGCAGGTTGTTGTGTGCTTGATATATATATATATATATATATATATATATATATATATATATATATATATATATATATATTAAATGTGTATATATCAGGTAGAACGAAAGTATTTTCCGATTTTAAGGTATAGATTTACAAATCAAAAACTAATGACTTGGAATTTAATCATAATATTAATATTATTTAATCCCCTAAATAAGTGATAATCAGAAGAAGCAAGGCCAGGAGGATATGGAAAATGAAGCAATATTTCACAAATTAATTTCTCCTAAAGATTTCGGTCATTCGATCTGTGTGAGGACTGGCATTGTGGTGATAGAGGACCACACCTCTTCAGTTGACTAAGGAAGGTTTCCTTTGTCCCAAAGTGGCTTTCAAACGAACAAGTTGATTGCATTAGAGATTTCGCATTAATTGTTTTATTACTGTCTAACAGTTCATAATGGCCAATTTCCTCAATATTCCGCCATACTCTCAAAATTATCTCTTCTGGATGAAGTTCAACTCCAGGCAGTTGAGAATTTCTAGTCTCCTCAGATGAGCCACGATGGGTGGGCTTTGAGGTTATGATAAAGGATCAACTTCTCATCCATCACTAGTAACAACCATGGACAAAAATGGTGTATGAAGGTATTGTGCAAGCATTGACTTACATTAATCACTGAAACGATTCTAATTCTTTCAATTGGCGTAGGGATGGGGATATAGGGAAGGTTAAGTTGTTCTGAGAGTTCCCTTGGAGTTGTATCAGGATTTACTGTGAAAACAGTTTCCAACTATCTGGAATCAAGTGTTTTGGACGAACTTCTTTTGGTTCTGGTCCGTCGTTTAGACTGGAATTCCCGATTTGGAAACGGGAAAACCACCTCCTGCAACTTCTTTTATTTACTGCATCATCTCCATAAGTAAGTACTCTGACTGGATTTTGCTCCTGCACTAACAGTGGCACCTTGATGAATCTCAGAGAATCAAACACGCCTAATGTTATTCTTAGACGGGAGGACATAAGGGTGAATACCGAACAAGATTATGAACAATGTTTTTATAATATGGATATTTTATAATATCTTAAAGTTTATTCTCAAAAATCGGACATTAATTTCATTCTAACCTGATATATATATATATATATATATATATATATATATATATATATATATATATATATATATATATATATATATATATATATATGAAAAACTGACAAAGTGCACGTGAGTCAAAGTTATGCAGTTCCACCGCTAAAGGAAAAGTGAAAAACGATTCCGAGCGCTTTCCTCTTTATTCTTAAAGACCTTTTCAAGCAATGAACTAGAGGCTGAACATACATTGCCTTAAATAATGGAAAGGAGGATTAGACTACCCACCTCTCAACCTTAATTAGGGGGTATCAAATCCTGAAATAACTTTATTTGCTAAGGTTGAAATTTGAGGACCCGTTAATAGAGATACATTCTAATATATTTCTCGAGATATAATTAATGCATTTTATGACTAGTTTGCCCCCGCTTCCAGTTAATGCTATGGTTAAGATTGTACATATGTAGAAAAAGCGCAGATTGTTCATGTGATTACGTACTCAATATTGGCTTGATTTTGCTTCCTGTTCATTCCTTGAAAAGGTCTTAAAAATAAAGACGAAAGCGCTCGGAATCTTTTTCACTTTTCCTTTGTGGGTATATCTGCATATATATATATATATATATAATTTCACGGAGAAAGTAAGGAGACATAAGAGGCTGAGGTACATGTGATTTATTTATACAACAACGTTTCGGGCGTATCACCCATCTTCAGGTTCTAAAACATAAATTAATCTAATACAGTTAAAAAATATTAAAAATAATTAGGTTAAGACTATGTAGGTGAATCAAAAATTAGAAAATAACTCAGAAATTTAAAAGGCAATAGAATCAAATTATCAATCTAATATAACCACTATTGAGACGAAAAAAAAGTAAATAATTACAGTATAATATTGCTTACCAATAACTCAGGAATTTAAAAGGCAAGATAATCAAATTATCAATCTAATGTAATCACTATTGACACGAAAAAAAAGAAGCAAAAACACAGAAGTAAAAAATTACAGTATAATATTGCTTACCGATGAAGTTCAGGAGAAATCACAAAGTGAAGAAATTATAAAGGATGTGGCTTAAAGTAGGATAGGAATTTGATTGGTTGGTTGTTAAATGAGGTAATTAAAATTAAGAAATAACAAGGGGAACAACGGTATTATCTATGTTGAGTGTAGGAGATTTTGTACGTATTAGTAGGGATTCCAAAATTCTTAGACTATATTCATTGTTAAGATGACCAATCATTTTAAAGTTATATATGGAACATTCTCACTTGCATTGTATAATATGATTTCTAATTACAGAAGCATCCTTCTTAGACAATTTTTTCCAGTGCGATGGCTTATTCCCATCTGAGAACAAAACCTCTCTTTCAATGACTGAACCGTACTACCAATATAGGTTCCTTGTAAACAACAAGGACAAGTAAAAGCATAAACAACACGGCTGCTCATTTCTAGAGGAAGTTTGTCTTTTGAGGAGTAGAAACTTCCTATGGAAAGTGGGTTGACAAAAGTGATTTTGAAGTTGGTAAGAAAGAAATAGTTTTTGAGTAATTTGTTTCATTTTCTAGTGAATAATTTATTGTACGGTCCCATTTCAGGTACTACGAAAAAAATTTCATTTTTGGGAACAGTAAATGAGAGAAAGGATGGAGAGTAAATTTTGATAAGAAAATTATTGATTAGTTTGTCAACCAAAGGTGGGGGGTAACAATTATTTTTAAAATAAGACTTTAGAGTCTGGAATTCATTGTGCATTAGGGAATAATTGGAGGAGAGATGGTACCCTTTATATATTAGAGATTTAATTGCACTGAGTTTTTGTGACAAGTCACAATGGTTGAAAAAATTGATTCCTAGGCCACTAAAGGTAGGCTTTCTGTATATTGAGGTAGATAGTTTGTCGGTTTTTTCTATAATGACGTCTAGAAAAGGAAGTTGATATTTACTCTCTAATTCAATGGTATATTTAATGTTGGTATGATAAGAGTTTATAAAATAAAAAAAAATGGTGGGCATGTTCTATATAATCGAAAATAGCAAAGGAGTCGTCCACATACCTACCATTTTTTAATTTTATAAACTCTTATCATGCCAAAATATCCTACACTCAACATAGATAATACCGCTGTTCCCCTTCTTATTTCTCAATTTTAATTACCTCATTCAACAACCATAACCTTCTCTTATTTAACAACCAACCAATCAAATTCCTATCCTCCTTTAAGCCACATCCTTTATAATTTCTTCACTTTGTGATTTCTCCTGAACTTCATCGGTAAGCAATATTATACTGTAATTTTTTACTTTTGTGTTTTTGCTTCTTTTTTTTCGTGTCAATAGTGATTACATTAGAATGATAATTTGATTATCTTGCCTTTTAAATTCCTGAGTTATTGGTAAGCAATATTATACTGTAATTATTTACTTTTTTTTCGTGTCAATAGTGGTTATATTAGATTGATAATTTGATTCTCTTGCCTTTTAAATTCCTGAGTTATTTTATAATTTTTGATTCACCTACATAGTCTTAACCTAATTATTTTTAATATTTTTAACTGTATTAGATTAATTTATGTTTTAGAACCTGAAGATAGGTGATACGCCCGAAACGTTGTTGTATAAATAAATCACATGTACCTCAGCCTCCTATGTGTCCTTACTTTCACCGTGAAATTGAAGATTAGACTGGTCAGCAGCAACTCATATGACTATATATATATATATATATATATATATATATATATATATATATATATATATATATATATATATATATATATATATATATATATATATAGTGGCAGGAGTTTTACCACCAATTTGCACTCATGGGCGATGGATAAACTGCATTAATGATTTATTCTCTTTCCCCGTCTTCTGTGGAAAATCTGGAAAAGTGGTGTGGACGATGGTCATTGCGCAGTAATTCTTTATTCTTTCGTGTCATCACTATCCTATGTGAAAAAGAGGTGTTGCAAAATGGATTAATGCAATGTAAGAATTTACTCTCTGTTCCGTTATCACTAAATTTTGAAGAAAATATGTGAGGTTGATAGATTATTGTACAGTTATGTCTTTTCTTCCCCATCATTGCGTAATTATGCTAAATGAGGTGTGGAACAAAGAATATTGCGCCGTTTATATATCCCCCCAAATGGTGTGAGAGATAGATTATTGCGCAGAATTTATTTATTCTGTCGCCTATCATTACTTGACTTTGCTGAAAGTGATGTGAAAGATAAATTATTAAAAAAAAATTATTCATTCTCCTTCTCTTGAAACTTAAGTATGAGCTATATAAAGTTTGGGAGATGGATTAATGCTCAGTATTCGTTTTTGTTTCTCTTTTTTAAGAGCATAATATGCACAAAAAAAGGTTTGGGAGATATATTATGACGTAATGATATATTCTCTCTTCCTTCATCACTGGAGTAAGGTGATTTACGGGTAAAAAGCTGGTTCTTGGTGGCTATTCGTTTTTCCATAGTGCTGCCTGTCAGCCCTACTATCCCAGAGATACAAAAAACTAGGATACTTGGTGTATCCCCGTTGAAGACCTAGTTTGAGAGCAATAACTTTTAACTGATCACAAATGAGAAAATTGTGCTGATGCTACCTGATTGCAGTTATTAGTGTTTTTAAACTTTGGTAGGTTTCGGACATTTGGATACTATGGCCAATTGGCACAGATGCAGCTGTGTTGCCATAGTACAGAAAAACAGCCTTTAAACTTTCGTTAGAGAAGAATCAATTAAAAGCCAGAAATATTTGAACAGAAAACTAAAGAATCCTCTTTCTTAAAGAACTGAATGAATTCTTCTTCATGATAACGGTACCAAGCGAATTTTGCTCCAAAAGCTAGAAGCCTGTGTTCCTTTAGTCTAAAGCCAAGTAACTATGCACTTTGTTTTGGAAGGTTAAGGTCTCGCACCTGGTCGTTGAGCTCAGCTTGGTTGAAGAGTTTGGGATCGTCATTTGTTAGTGGTTCTTAGTCTATTCTTATCTGATTAGTATCACTAGTATCGGACTCTGATGAAATTTCCCATAACTCAGGTGGCACAGGCACAGGTGTATCATCTGAGTGTGGAACAGGCCTTATTGCTTAAGTAATATTTGGGTATATTTGCGATATTTTGTCTTCTTGTTGAATCCAGCTACTTTAGTCATATAAAAGTAGCAGTCATCATGGTGAATATTCTGCTCTCGCTATAACATTGGTATTCCAAAGGGCAGACATTTAAGTTTACAACTGACCACATTTGAAGCTTACTGATAAAACTCTTCCAAGCTTTGTGTGGTGCAAATGGTTTATCTTGGTCTCCTAATCTGCATCCAAATTAAGCTAAATAACAACGTTTCAACAAAGGAGTAATATTGCTCCGGGAATCTGAAGGGGTGAATTGCCCGCAGACATATCAAAATATGTCTGCTAAATTTATACAGCCTCTAGACATATTCCCAATCTAAAAATAAAGAAAAATATATTAGCAATATTAGAAATATATCTATAATATATATGGAAATATTGTATAATGTAAACATATATTATATATATATATATATATATATATATATATATATATATATATATATATATTAATTTATATATAAATATTTACTTATGCTATACAAAATGAGAAAAGTAATGTCTCCGTATAACTCGACAACGTGATGTGATAGAGATTAATAAAAACCCAAGTAAATCACCATTTTTCATATATATTTTGAAAAGATGTCATACAGTCAATAAAAAATCATGCAGACCAGTGCTATTTATTCTCTTTTACAACAAGGTTGGAGTATAAGGAAAAAGGCGTAGGAGATAGATCATTGCCCATTAATGTTTTATTCTCTCTCATTTCATCAATGAAATAAGAAAGAGAGGTGTGGTAGATTTATTATTGCATAGTAACAATTTATTTTCTTTCCCATCTTCAAAGAAGTATGAAGAATATGGGTTTTAGGGATATAATATTACAACACTAATGATTTGTTTTCATTACCACCTTCAGTAGGCTTTGAAGAAAATCTGTGTGGCAGATGGATTATTGGAGATTAATTTTTTCCCTCCCTAATTAGTACTGAAGATTGCAATAAGCGGTTTAGAAGATGAATTATTGCTCAGCAACGATTGAATCTGTCCAATCATCACCTAAGTATGGAGAAAAGAGATGTGAGAGATGGATTATTGTGCAGTAAAAGATTTGTTTTATTATCCACCCTCATCACTTGAATATGATAAAAAGATAAGATTGATCATTGTGTAATTATGATACATATATTCTCTCTCTCTCTTCGTCTACGAAGGATGAGGGTAAGACGCGCCATATTTGGATTATTGCGTAGTAACAATTTATAATCTTTCCCCTTATCACGGTACTATGATGAAAAATGTGTGGTAGATGGATTATTGGTGATTAATGATATATTACCTCTACCATCTGCTCTGCAGTATGAGTGAAAAGAAAGAGTTGAGAGAGATAGATTATTTTGACTTAATGATTTATTCTTTCTCATGTCCTCAGTGGAGTAGGTAGAAAGGAACTGTAGAAGATGGATCGTGCGCAGTTCTGATTTATTGCCTCTCACTAAATCACTAAATAATAGAGAAAAGAGGCCTTAGTGATTCATTATTTTCCATTTATATTTTATTCTCCCTTAGTTCTTTTTCTAGAATATCAGGAAAAGAACTTTGGAAGATGGATAATTGCGCAGCATTTATTTATTTTATTTAAGAACATCACTTAAATATGATTTATTTTCTCTCCTGCCACCACTCCATTATGGTGAATATAGGTGATAGAAATGAAGTATTGTGCATTATTGATTTATTTTCTTTCCCGTCATCGATGAAGTATGAGGAATAGAGGTGGGTGAAACAGATTATTTCTCAGTAAAGACTTATTCTCTCTCGTAAACACTGTAATATGATTAAAAGAACTGTGGGAAATGGATTATTACGCGTTATTGATTTATTCTCTTTTCCATAACAACCGAAATACGAGGAAAGTTAGGCCCTGGATATGGTTATTGCGCTGTTGGGTGTGTCGATTTTGGGGGTGATTTCCCTAAAATGAAAATCGAGTAATTGTGTAGCAATTTTTTTATTGCCTTTAAGCATACAAAATGATAATATAACAAAAAAGGTTCTGCAAAATAACTCCTACCTACATAAAAATGGCATCCGAATTTATATGTATTAATAAAATAATAAAAAGATTAGTTCACCAAAAAATATTAGTAGGGGAATAGTCACTTCCTCCCCCCGTTCACTCGCGGGGTAGTCACAAAGCGGTTACAGCAAGGACATCTGCCCCAGGCATCGGCGAGTCAAAAGCGTAACCACAACGTGGCACAACTTGGTGCCATGAAAGACCCTAAAGGTCAAAATGTAAGATCTCCCCCAGGAGAGTGAGATCCAGTTTCACGTCGAATATGAAATTGGAGTCGGGTTTCTCCCAATCTCGAAGGCGAACGAGGAGCCGATGTTTAACTTCATGGGAAAAACCGTTGGCCAAAAGAACTCTACTGGGGCCGTCATCAAGCCCCTCTTCCCCTTACCACTCCCCCAGTGGGGTGACGAGGTATAAATGAGGAAAATCGAGGTAGTATACGTCAGTCTCTAGGAGACGAAGTCTTCGGATCAAACCGAACTACCGAGACTGGAGAGGTAGTGTACTTAGCTCGCCAGACCAAGAAGTACCCTGCAAGAGAGGCAGCGCTACCTACCTTAAGGCGCTAAGAAGAAGCTCATCCTCGAGCTAAGTGCCTGGTTATCAAACCAAACAATAAGTTAACTTTGGTAAGTTCAACTTACTCTCGCCAGAGAGACTCCTCATATCCTGGTGCACCTTAAACACCAGGGGTATTCCTCGTCCTTGAGGAATTAAGAAAAGAAGAAGGAAAAGGCTCCCCCTCGAGTCCGTTACTCGGTGGCCACACCGAACTCCTAAGTTAACTTGGTGAGGAACCAAGTTCAACTTGTTTTTGTCAGAGAAATCCCCCTCCGTTATACTCACCCTTGAGGAAGACTGGAATTAAGAAAAAGCTCATCCTCGAGCTAGTTCCGGGTTACCAAACCGAACATTAAGTAATTTATTCTCGCCAGAGAAACCCCCCTCCTAAATCCTCGCCATTGAAGAAGACCCTCCCTGAGTTCAGTCCTCGTCCATAAGGAAATAAGTAACGAAGGAGAAAAGCTCCTCCTCGAGCTCGTTACTCGGTGGTCACACCGAACTCCAAGTTAACTTGATTTAAGAACCAAGTTCGACTCACTCTCGCCAGAGAGACCACGACTGCCTAGGTGTTGCATAAAGCACCGTATTGGTTCTCGTCCTTGAAGAACCCCTCCCCCCCGGAAGAACGTGTGGACCCCCCAGCTGCCACCCTCGCCAAAACAACCGTGTGATCTCGCTCATCTACATCGGGCCGGCGGCACGCGTCGAGAGTAAATAACATTTCTTGATGCCTTTAAACTCCAGATGAGTCCGTAAGCCTAATTCTTATATTATTGTTGTGTGTAGAGAAAACGTTAACCAATTTTTGTGGGTAAACTAATTTAATTAATTCTTGTTTATAATAATATTTAGAGTATTGCTGTAGTTAATGTATAAATGTTATGTATTCAATTGATAAAGATAAAATATAAGTTTATTTTGGGATTAATGTTCGTTTCTCTTATATATCCTTAAGTGTTTCGTAACGGCTCTGTGTGTTAAGATATTCTTATAATATCAATATATTAGACACTCTTAGCACTCTTAGAATAGAACAAAAAGGGGGGGAATTCTACGACAATAATGTCAAAAGAGTTTTTAAGTTTGATGTATTATTTAAACAAATCTAAGGCTATGAGAATCTCTTTACTCGTGTTTCGTGCCTTTAGTTAGCGGCTTTGCTACTGGGGCTTTGATATAACCCTTGCGTCCTTCGTGACTGCAAACATGACCTGCAGCTTTCGTGACCATTTTGACGCACCTCTCCACATTTTGATTGTGAGAAAGCCATTTGAGCACCTGCATGGGAACATCTTTGATGCTTTTCACATCCTCGTTTGTTAGTTTTGCTGTCAATTGTGGCTCTAAGACCATGCAATTTAATTCAGTTAACTGAAATATTTATTGCATCAACATTTATTGTGGGCACCTTTCTGATTTGGAAAGAGCTGTCACTCAATTGGTCGTCGTCTTTGTTTCATCTGATCTCTAGGATGATTTCAACGTCTTTTGCTCGCATTTCTGAGTATCCCTTGCAAAGCATAGCTTGCAATATTATTTCAGATCAACCATAGCAAGCTGACAGTTTTTCCACTGGAATCACGATGTGTCTGACTGTCTTCCGTTGTGTTCTTATTTGTTGTAGTTGAAAGAGCAGATGTAGGGGACCATGGACCCACATGGAATTGAGTTAAGCGTTGAAATAATTGGATAGATTATCTCCATTAATAAACTCAACAATTAATTCAGCACTTTTCCCTTCAATCCGTGTTTGGATATCCAAATTCTGAAGAAAGGAAGTGCTGTTGTCAACCAACGACTGTGACTGACGGGGCCATTCTCCAAAAGGGCCAATGACTGTAATACTTCCCCTGATCTTATCGCTTGGACAATACGGTACGCGTAGGACTGCTCAGTGCTGATATCTTTAACGATTTCCTCGGGCAACACAGAAGGTGGATGCCACAATCAACCTTCGGAAAATTCTTACAAATTTCTGGCTGAATTGCTCCATCAAACATGTTGCCAAAAGGACCTGAGTACTTTTTGTTGCTCTTTGTGGGGCCATCAACTTCCTGAATGAGATGATGCAGAGGTAGCTCGCCAGTATGTAGATCACTGTCAGAAAATGAGGGAGATAGAGAAAGCGAGCATGTGTGATCGAGTCAAGAGAAAGGGATTTCGAGAGAAGAAGCCCTGCTTCCAGACCGTCGGCAAACTTTCGGAGCGATAACGCGCCAGAACCCCGTCCCATTTATGGTGTTACGACCCTCACCGCCGATTATGGCCATCGAGGCTGTCGGACCGAGCCGATAATGCTTCCGTCGGCAAACATTGGAACTTCCGGCGTAGTAATATATATTGTCCACCCCGAGAATAATCGAGGAAGTATTCTTAGAGCTTTCGGGTCGCAAGCTATCCCCACGTTGCTTCATGTAAGCAAGTCCACGCAATACCGAAGATATTCACGCGGCCTCATAAGAGGTCTTTGGAATCATTCATCAACGACGCGCAAGCCTTGAGGGACAACCCCGGTGCTATTCGATCTCGCAGCAAGAATCCATATTCGGAACGACGAAGACTACTTCTGGAATATCGCGCTCTACCCAACTTCCTCTAAGAAATATTTTTCCCCGAGTACCCATACTCGTAGTCTTCTCCAGAAAATTGTGACTTACATTTTCTTTCATCGTCGAAGAGGCGTGACGCTTTCAGACGGAGCGACTAACCTCATGATCTCCTCCCGGTCCCTCACGGGTAATTATTGTAATAATTATTGAGCCTCGTACGGCTAAGACTTACCTCGCAGTCGCCTCCCGCTTTCGCTCGGGTAATTAGTGTACTTATTGAGCCTAGTACGGCTAAGACGAGTCTTGCTTGTAATTTAAATTTCATTTATTTCGTAAACGGTGTTAGCAAAATTGCCTGTATATTATTCTGTAAATATCTATTGTTGTTTGTATAAGATTAAAAGATTATTTTTGTTTTTGTTGTTTAAATCCTCCAACCACCAAAGCCTAATTAAATAGTAGCAATAGCGTCCAACGATTAATTCACATTGGCCATTTTGTAATCCCATCGCACTCAAAGAGGAAATCTTTTTATAATTTGGGGCTGTCGTCTCCCCTCCCCTGCATCTTTGGAGAGAACCCAAAAGGTTCAGATTCAGACTACCTGAATTCTACGATAATCACATACAATCCAAACAAGTCTTCTTCTAAGTTTCTTCCCCAAATGTTTCATCACACCTCTCTTCCATTCTGTATTGACTGCCGTTTAATCGCCACCAATAGCCTGTAGTGAGCTATAAAGTCCTCTCTCTTGGAGCCAGCGTAATATATGATCAGCAATGATTTCTGCATGTTTTCTCCCGTCGACCTCAGCTTCAAACACGAAGTGAAATAGAAATCACCCATCAGGCTTGGAGCAAACGGAGTAGTGTTCCTCCTTAATAAGACTAGGAAACTTCCTATGAGCTCCTTCTACTTCAAGCATAACCTTTGTTTCGTCTATTCTTTCATAGAACAACAATCATGAGAGACCCCCTTCTTTAAGTTCTTTCTCTTTGC
Source organism: Ceratothoa steindachneri (assembly GCA_963969495.1). Classification (NCBI taxonomy): domain Eukaryota; kingdom Metazoa; phylum Arthropoda; class Malacostraca; order Isopoda; family Cymothoidae; genus Ceratothoa; species Ceratothoa steindachneri. Next base: position 109,549,078 of record OZ018329.1, read on the forward strand.
TGATTGGATATTTCCTCAGGATTTTTTCTTGTGCCCGTCTAAGTTTATTGTGGTCGATCACCAACGATGCCTCCTCTTGGGTGAAGGGGAGTGAACACTACCATCTTGCAGGAAAACTGGAAGCAGACTGACTCGTCACTCGAGTGGCGTGCACGTCGTATTGACAGCGTGCATACAAGTTGCAACAGGAATTGACCTGCTTACAATGCCCGTATACTGTATTGTGTAAAAGCTAGTGACTAATAAAATGTCCTAGAATTTCACTGAAATGGAGTAATTCAATGTCTCATCCTGCATTTCAAAGAAAATAGAAATGCAGTACATTTAATTGAAATTTAACTGATTTTGAAAAGTTGAGGCCACGGTTTATGTAGATAACGTTTATTAATTTTCACTTTTCTTTGCAGTTCTATTTTATGGGCATGAAAAGGCACAGAAATTTTGCCACACAATTTTATTTTTAGAAAGTGGAAAAAACTAACACACTCTATTGCGCAGGCATGATTTATTTCATTTTCCATCCTCACTGAAATATGGATAATTTTGCAGTGAGAGATTTTTTTCGCAAGGTCATTTAGTCTCTTCACATCATGTCTCGAGTATGATGAAAAGAGGTGTAGGAGCTGTAGTTTGTGCTGTAATGATTTATTATATCTCCCATCAGCACTAGAATATATGAAATAGGAGTATAGGTAATGCATGACTGAACAAAAATATTTATGGTGCTTTCCTTTAGCAATGAATTTGGAGGAATATTTGATAGGGCAATGAATTAGGGCTCAGTAAAGATTTATAATCTCTTGTCATCCTTTGAATTTGCTAAAAAAATACGGGAGATGGATCAATGCCTAGTAGTGATTAATTCTCTCTCTCTTCATCGATATTAGATGAGGAGAAGAGGTATGGCTGATGTTTTTTGCGTAGTAATGATTAATTGTTGTATAATGATTTATTCTAATTCCCAGCATAAGTGAACTATTAGAATTAAAGGCTGGAAGAAGGATTATTGCGCATTAAGGAATTATTCTCTGGCAAATCCTGACCGAATTCGCGGAAAAAAGTGTGGATTGTGGAATATTGCAGAGTATAGCTTATTTTTCTCCACTCCTTAGTGGCGTATGCTGAAAGAAGTGTAAATGATTCATTATAGCGCAATAATGATTGATTCTTTTTTCCATCTGTATTAATGTATTCGGAAAAGAGGTTTAGGCTATAGATTATTGCGTACTTGGATTTACTCTCTCTCGCTTTATGGCCAGAGTATGCAGAGAAAATTGCACATTCAATCAACAACAGGGCTTCGTAATTAAAAAAAATATCATTATTCAGAAAATAACTGTCAATTTTGTTTTTTATAACTATTTACACTACTAGAATTGACTACCTCTGCGGTGAATGCGTTTCATTTATCGATGATTTTAAAGGTGAAAATTTTTTAAGCTATGTTCGTTTGAAACCTTCATCCTTTCAGTTTAAAACCGTTGTTGCGTGTGATACCATGGTCGTACTTCAAAAAACTTCATTGTACAAGAATAAGGTCGAAGGGCAACCACGTGCCCCTTTGTACCCACGTAGACTCGAAAGATCACTACATGGAGCGTTGGAAGCGATGTTGATCTAAGGCCCATGCCGTTTTATTGCACCCTAGCTGCATTTACTTAGAGGCACATTCTTCTTATCTCGCATGTCCTCACAGCCATATTCTTGCCCTTCAACATAGATCGAAACTCGGCAAACATTCTACACTATCTTTATCTCGGTTCTCCCGAAGGAGGCGCTGCCTTTCCCCAAGATCGCGCGAGTCGTGGAGGCTCCCGTCAGGTCATCTCAGCCACCAGCGAGCGCCTATATAATCCCCCGGCTCGGTCTAGCGTGTAGCACTCAAGGATTTTCCCGCCTATCACCTCGTACGAGCAAAGGACACGCTCACTCGTCGCGATCGGAGACACCGGCGATTTCACGAAGGTTAAATCAACATTCGTGAACTCTGCCATAGTCATTCGGCGAGTATCTGATGAAGATTTCCATCTCCGAAGGCCAAACTATGTGTGCTCCCTCATCCGCTACGTTAGGTTACCCAGCTTCCCCATTACAGTCATCGTATCTCGACCGGCATTTCCCTTCAACAAATACGTAAGCAGTTGCAATCGTTGAGGCCTACAGATTATTGTATAATCTGGTCTAACCAAACCATCCTATCCTTTGTGTGAGCCCCGGATTAAAATTCCTTTTTAATCACAGACATGAATTAGACCTCTAATCCCATATTTATCCCTCCTGTGTATTGTGCCGACAGTCATTTTTTGTATGTACGACCATTCTCTTTAAATCCTGTACCTTGACATATTTAAACTTTATTTATTTGTTATTACAGGCATATTTTTGTTATTATCTTTTTATTGCAACCCTAAACGAGTACCAGCTTCCTGTTAATCTTTGGCCAACATGCACTCTGAATTATTTGATTTGAAAGAACCCCGCAATTCCAAAGTACACCATCCCCATTGAATTCTTAACTATTTGCCGTTCACAAACCGGCTAAGGTCGAAACTTAAACCAACTTCAAAGCAAATCCCTCAGAAGAATATATATATATTTATATAGAGTATGGCTATTCCACGACATTCAGAATTTACGTTTACAAATTTAGTGAAAATTTGGAATACTTCGATAAGCTCACCTTGCTTTTGCCTGGTTTCGAGAGGTGGTAGTTTTACTATATTTAAGATACGAGTATACTCCTTATTTCTGATCGAGGGACTTAGTTTAGTTGCCCGTGGTTCAATTCTTTCCATTTTATTGATGTTGACATGTATATAAAGTGACCAGAATTTTTTACGTTTTCTAGGTGTAGCCTGACGAAACTTTTATATAAAGGTATGATTATATCTTAGTGTTCGTAGTGAAACTTTTCGCAATTAATTCAAGCATTCGATTCGACTTCATACACGCTTCGTCACAGTTTGTTAAACTTAAGATTCTTTGAAACCTGCACACCTAAATATTTTTCCTGGTCAAAGGAGATAAGATTTTTAACACGCATTCCATAATTAAAACTTGGTTTATTCTAACCTACGTGCAAAACTCTATACTTGTTATAATTGAATTTCATCTTCCATTTATTAGACCATTCGAAGCTTTTATCACGATTTTGCTTAATTAATTTGCTATTGTTCTCATTTGAAATTTCACCCCCAATTTTTGTGTCTTCTGCAAATTTGGATAATATATCAAATAGGCTAGTGTCCGTATCATTTACGTAAATAAGGAACAACAATGGTCTTAACACAGACCCCTGCGGCAGGCCGCTAGTTGTATTTATCCATTCCGATGAAAATTTACCGTTTAAAACAACTGTCTGCTTACGATTACTTAGCCACGACTCTATCTATTGTAGGAGGTTTCTTCTAATTCCATAAGCAAAATGTTTAGTTAGTAATCGCCTATGAGTAACGGTGTCAAATGCCTTAGCAAAGTCTAAGTAAACTATGTCCAAAGATCTACTTTCGTCATAGCTTTTAATCATGCTGTCGTAAAATTATAAAAGATTAGTTAAACTCAAACGTTTTTGTCTAAAGCCGTAAGCTTTAGACAGAAATGATCAATCATTCTATTTTGAATGAGGGATTCCATTAATCTACCTACGATGGATGTTAAACTTATGGGTCGATAATTGGTCGGAATTTCTCTTTTTCGCTTCTTAAAAGAGGAGTTATATTCGCTAGTTTAAAATCTAATGGCACGACACCTTCTTATAAACATTTGTTAAAAAATTTCGTTAGCGGTTCCACTAACACGTTTCGAATTTCTTTTAAATACGCATGATAAAGTAAATCTGGATCTCGATATTTACTGGATTTTAACTTACTGATTTAAAAATCTATTTCTGCTTCGAATAATTTGATATCGGTTTAAAGGTTAGGCTGGTTATATGTATCAAGTTGTTCTTTCTTGGCATATTATGCTCGTCTTCGTTTAAAAATCCTGATGCAAAAAAGTTATTTAATCATATATGGACCACTTTTTCTACATCTAAAAATAATTAGTTTATAATACTAATGCCAAAATGTTATTTAGGATTTTGGCAATCTTTGCTCTATCGTAAACTAATTCGTTATTTTCATTTTTGATAAGTCCTTTTGTTTTCTTTATCGGGTTTCTATTGGCGACATAATCGAAAAACTTCTTAGGGTTATGTTTACTTTCTTTAGCAAGTCAATTTCATATTTTCTTTTAGCGCTTCGTTCTTCCCTCTGACATTCCATTCGTCGGGCTAAGTAAATTTGACTATTTTCTTCGGATTAGTTTCGCTTGTGACACTTGAATGCACAGTTCCTCTCCTTCAAATTGAACTCGATATCATGATTCCACTATTTTAGTTTACTTGTGACGTTTCGTTTAATTTCTCGTGGAATGTAGTGCCGATCTTCTTTTCTAAAATGCTGGGTGAAAAAGGACCACCACTGATTAATATTCCCTAATGTTGGATCCCACTTGATCTCTCTAAACTTGCGGTTGAAACCATTAAATTCCGCACGTTTAAAATTTGGCACTTACTATCCTTATTTTCCTTGTTAAGATTTATATTAATATCGAACTCTATTGATCTATAAGCTAGAAACTATACCTTTCCCAATGCTAATACCTGAGATAAGATTAACGATGTTAGTTAGAATTACTTCTAAAATATTTTCCCGTCGGTTTGTTTCATGGCCTAATTGTGTTAAATAGTTTTCTTTCATAAACTCCAATAGCTTCTGCCACTCTTCATGCACATTTAACGTTTCATAGTTAATAGTTCTATAATTTAAGTCGTTAATTATTAAAGTGCAATTATTTCGAATGTTACTTGCAATAATCTTACATAATTCAGTGTCAATCTCACTCAGTTCTGATGATGCTCTATGGATGCTCTTCCTTAGAAAACATTCGCCCCCCCTTATATGGAAATGATACCTGTAAACACCATGTTCTCACTCTTTTCTTTCCTCGAACCTTGTAGATAAAAAATTATTAGTACCGTTATGTATTCTATAAGCTGTGTCTTTGGTATATCCGCTTGAAAAATCTTCCATTGAATTGACAAAATTCTCAACTCTTCCTCCATGATAACACTACCTTCTCCGTTTGATTTGTTTCTTGCTGCAGAATTCCTCAAGTTGGCCCCTAATAATAAAATCTCCTACAAGACGAACTTCTGATTCAACGTCTTGATTATCGGCAGTCTCTGCCTAGGCCGACTTGGGGAAGCTCCTACTCAACCATAACGAACCCATTATCCCCTGTTCCAGAAACCAAGCCAGGCAGGCTATCTCGAGGGGCTGGATTAGCCACGGTCGAAGGTTGTTGTTCATCTTACTGTGCACCTTCCGTTACCCGAGTATCAGAATCAACCCACTGTTATCCACTTACCGATCACTTATTAAAATATTATACATCCGTAACATTACGTTGTTGCATATGGTAACACTGTGGTAACTATTAACTTTTGTAATGTCACACTTTTATTTGCGGCTGAAATTTATCTAATATCTTTTGATGATTTGCGCTGGATAACCATACGAGTGGTAAATGAGAGATAAATATCCAGGCAAAGAGAGAGAACGAGAAAGCCAACGGCCTCTATTCGGGTGGTCTAACCACCGAATAGGATTTCAGTAGTCCTCTGCTAGATGACCTCTTAAATGTAGATTTTTCCTTACAAGTTTCTTTTGCTAGCTCATATATCGGTTTACTCATGCATAGTACGGTTAGTCGCTTCGAGATTAAGAACCAAGTTGGGGGTGGGGGGTAGACTTTAAAATTTAAGGGATTATATTTTTGCCAACGTTATTTCTTACATATCTGATATAACTTCAGATAATAGCTTTTATTAAGATCATATGATCTCATGGGAAGTTGAACTATACTTATTGTCGGAGCTTAGTTCTCTTTTTCAAAACTATAAGTTGAGCTTCTCCTCTTCTTGTCCAATCAGAAGCCATGAACACCCTTTCTTAATCCTTACCATTTTACAAGATTTTCTTACTCATGGCTTTATTGATACTCGAGAAGTAAACTTTTTTTAACTTTGACATTAAGAAACCTTTACATCTCTGCCCGAAACAAACGTTTTAATGGGAAACAATCACTGCAAAACAAAGATAATAGCTTAAATATTTGGTGCATTTACTATTTTACTTTTCATAACAAACAATTTTTCTTACCTTTTAAAGTTTTCTTCCAGTGTTCACAAGCAAAATGTGGTGCTTAGGGTTTGTCTTGATCCCCAACCTGGCATGCCAAATGATGCTTGGTAAGCTTCGTACATTCTCATTAATACTGTCACACAGAACCCTTTTGCTCTTGATTTTATGAGTTGTCCAAAAGTGTCTCAAAAAAGGGCTGTGTTGTAAAGGCAAATAGCTAAAAAATGGGCAAAATTATATAATAACTATTTACTACTATTTATTTTACTTATCATTATTAATAATATTTAATAACTAATTTCATCATCAGTATCTTCAAATCCAAGCTCCAAGGCGGAAAACATGTCCGTCTTCAGTCGAATAGCTGTGAAGAATTCCATTTTTTTTACAACATTCAATGGAAGATCATATTGGTAGCAGTAGCAATATTTTCCGTGCACTTTTAATCCATACTTTTCTCTTGTTTTTCAGTTTGGTTTCAATTACGCCAACTTAACTGAAAACAGGCTCAACATCCTCGTTAGAATAAAGGAGGGTAAGAATCAATAAAGCAAATTTTTATAGCTCTTTAAAAGGAATTGTTTCAGCAAAAACTTTGTAATTGTAAACTTCACTCCAGAATTTGACTATTCTTAGTTCAATAACTGTTAGTATTTTCCAAGGAACTGTATGTAATTGTCTCCATACAAAATTGGAATTTGGTAAAAATTGCAAAATCAGATTTAAATTTTTTACCAAAGTAATTATATCTTTCTTTATTGGATTTACGTATGACTTAATACTTAGTTCTGACATAATTTGAAAAATGCTCTACAGATTTTTGGCACTATACCTAGATAAGGTATTTGGGTGGTGGCTGTTGCCAATGCTGGTTACCATTCTGACAATCTCAAAAGTCAAAAATCGAGATCTATCAGTAGAAGTGGAAAAGCTGGATTGAAACGTTCTGCATACGCCGGTTCGAACATGTTTTGACGAATAGGGATTGAATAGTGTTCTTAATTATAATGTTTTTTTTCTCATAGTTGTTTCAGGGCTGAGTTTTATTCTTAATTATAATGTGTTTTCTCATATTTATTACATGTCATCGGCAAATAGAGAATAATTTATCGATAAAGTTTAAAAAAGGCTAAAAATGTACTGACTTTTAAAGGACGGGATAGAAAAACAATCCAGCAACAAAAGGAAAATTTTGAGAGTCAAATTTATAAAAAATGAGCTAAATATAGCCTGCTTCAGGCTTAGTTAGCATCACTGTGCGCAGATATAACAGGATGGACCTGGATTAACAATGCATCCTCTTGATGCCATTTCTTTACTGATGTATTCACTATGGTAGTTAGAGCTGAAATGATCCCAAATCTGTGAATCCATGTGTAAATATTTCTGAATTAATTTTCCAGAATATTCTGAAGGTTCTAAAAGGTTCCAAAGGTGTAGTCTGGCAGGTTTTGTAACATTCTTGAAACATCATAAAATTCTATTAAATCTGTGACATTCCGAGACGAAAAAAATTGGGGTCATTTCTTGAAGTATAATGAGTGTGACATTCTTACATGTATGGTCACTACACATTGTCATTCCGACTTCACTGTAAGGAGTGAGACAGGAACTCTTATAACAGGAATTAATCAGATGTTCGCATTTCGGCGTGTGATTACAAAGGATCGGAATTTAGGGAAGATATTTAAGTCCAATTTTATTTGCCTGACGATACGTATTATTTATACTTATAAGCAGAAGAATTTCGGTCACGGATAAAGGAATTCTCACACCAGTCTATACATTTGAAATAAAAATGAATCATGACGAGATAATGAAAATAAAAACCAAAAGAACAAAATTATGGCCATGTCTCTAGAAACTACATACACGATACTTAAAATACAATCAACAGCTGCATTATACGAATTCTAACATACAAAAGTATAACTTGGAGACTGAACATAAGCAAAAACTCAAAGAAACATAGAACGATACATGTAATAACATAAAGTCGAGTGACGGCTATAATATAATACATAAGAGGTAATGAGTGGAAATGGGCAGGATAGGTTGCTATAACAAACAACAGATAAGGTAGAAAAGAAAATTCAGTCCGGGAACAAAACCACGTTGAAGGGAGGAAGATTAGTTTCGATCAATGAAGGAGTAACAAGGCAAACTGGAGCAGCGGACCGAGCCCGATATATTACACAGGCCTGCGTTTGAAAATTTTTTTATGTTCTTCAGGATTTTTTTGTGGTTTCTTAATGAATCCAACCTCCTGAGCTCAAAAATGAATGTATATTTGTTCAATCAGGTCAGATTTTCTCAGTAAAGCATACACCATTTTCATTGAGATTACCTCATTTTTTCTGAATTAAAAAAAAAAAACCTTTCTCTATCTAATAATGCATTATTACTGTTATATCATATAAACAGGAATACACGTATGTAAAATATAATTCTTTTAATAAACAAAAAATAAAAGAATGCAACATAATAAAGAAAATAATTATAATTTCGAAGAACAGACGCCCTTGACGATTTTCGTTTGTGCCTGTCATCTGGTGCATCACGCTTTAAACATGAACAGTAGTCAGCAAGCATGTTTCCGTTCCATTTACACTGCTACCTGGATTCCATTGTTTTTATGTCCTGGTGGAATCTTTGACCCTGTTCTTTACTGCAATCCCCGCAGTTGTCGGGAAAATAATCGAGATGGGACTGTAAAAAGTGTATCTTTATAGACATTCGAGCTCCCCAATGTTTGAGACTTGTTAAGAGCTGATTGACCAGGGCAACATATTCTTCTAGGCTTCTTTTATTGCCTAGAAAATTGTTAAATAAAGCTTTGAAAGTTTTCCAGGCATCTTTTTCTATGTCCTTCATTGATGCATCAAATTGCTGATCAAGTTCCTGATTTGAAGTCCATCAAAAATTCCCCCATGGAGCTTAACGTCACTGATTTGTGGAAATTTTTGAAGAAGAAATTTAAAAGCTTGGCCTACTTTATTGAGGGTTTTGACATAATTTTTCATTATGCCAAGCTTTATATGCAGTGGAAGGAGGAGTATTTTTTGAGGAGGCACTAAAGGTTCAGCTATCACATTGTTTGATCTAATTCTAAATGCTTCTCGTGGAGGCCAAACCTTCTTCTCATAGTGCATACTATCTGCACGACTGTCCCATAAACATAGGAAACAGGGATGCTTCGTGCAGCCTGTTTGCGTCCCAAGCGTAAGAGACACTACCTGAAAAAAATTTACCACGGTATGTAAATTCAGTGTAATATTTCTAAAAACAAATTCGAAGTGATATTTCTTAAAACAATAAGAATATGAATATGTACTGAAAAATCCTGTATGCCGATGCATTAAATCATCGTATTGGAACTAATTGGATATATGTACATCTTATTTTGAGTTTATTGAGCTGTGTTGTACACTTTCTCAATTAGGATAAGTTCCCCATTAACCCAATAGGATGCATTAACCTATAGGGACACACTTCAACAAAAAATATAACTCAAAAATGACTCATGATTTCCAGATTTGCATTCTTGTAAAATGTAAGTTGACCAAAAGGTGTATACAAGTATTAACAATTAAAAATGAAAATGCAAATATAAAAAAAGCTTAGAAATGCCAAGTGTAAAATGATCTTACCTTTAAGTCACCACATATCCTCGACTTATAGCTAGAGTAATTTATTGCATCCAGCAATTTTTTCATATTTTCATAACTTCCAGTAAGTTGGATTGAATGGCCTTTAGGAACGGAAGCTATCTTGTTACCAATATTCAGTAACACAGCTTTTAAACTTCTACTGGAGAAATCTATGAACAGTCTGCATTCTAATGGGTTGTAGGAAATTCCAAGGGCCTCAACAAGTCCTTTAATATTGGCGCAGTATACTAAAGAGCTGGAAGAATGCTGTAAGAAATAGCTTCGAAACTCTGGTTCTCTATTTCTGTACCCCCCTAAATGTTGTTTCTTAAGCGAGAAGATTACTTTCACGAAGTCAAGAGCCAAGAAGTTGTGTATTCGCCTTTGAAACCCCCAGATCCCTGGTCGGGTCATTAAACTGAACTTGAGTGAATGGTCTTGCGACCATTTTATGTGTGGAAACCTGATAAGACTCAGATGTGTCATAATCTTGGTCAACTTTTATATTAATCTCTTCATTTACCTCTATATGTTCAGGGGGAGAAGGTATAGGAATTCCTGGGCCATGTGGCAGGGGTTTGATGGCAGAAGGAACATCCAAATATGTCACACTATGTTTATTCTTTTTATTTATACCTGTGGAAAATATAATTGCATATTATGTACATAAAGGAATTGATTTGGAGTTGCAAGTAGTACATAAATGTTTAGTAAAGGATATGTTCATGCTGAAGTGAACTATGTTAGTTTTAAATTTTATGCTAAGTCTTTGCATAATAATGACATTTTCAGGAGCCAGTATAATACAGAAAGCTTAAATACTTGATACAATGCTCACCTTTAAGATTTGCCATGTAAAAATAGCAGTCCGTAGTGTGGTCCTTGCCATCTCTCCACACCATGAGAACACCAAAAGAGAGGGACTTCTGTTCGCCCTGACTCTAGCGTCTTAAACTTATGTAGCATTTCTTGTAGCAGATATGTGGTGCAAAACTTTTATCTTGATCTCTTAGCCTTACTCCAAAATATGCATTATATAAAGCTTTAATTACAGGAGGGATTCTACTTTGCTGCTCGGGAAAAGTCACTTTGCCGCAAACATAGAAAAATCTGTCGGAGCTATTCTTACATTTTCTGTTCATTTTTAACTCAACCACTATTATTATTATTATTCTTATTATTATAATGCTAAGCAATTTTTAACCTGCAAAATATAAACCTATTTGCATAATTACTTAAAATGTACACAAAATTTAATGCGAATAGAGCCGTGCAAAAACTATTGAAATTTGATGTAATATAGGAGATGTATAAACTATAAAATTATTATCACCCCCTGTATCGCAAAAACTGGAGGTGATAGAGAAAAACCGATGACAGATTCGGATTTAGGAGGTCAATTTTATTAAGAAACACTATAGAAAACCTAAGGTACATTTTTGATGCAGACCAATGTTATGAATAATTTCTTGTACAAAATTAACAATAATAAGAAATCTAGCTATAAATTATTTAAATGGTTAGATTGTAATAACTTATAAAATTATGCTAAATACTTAATTAACTTGTTGGAATGATGGAAGGCTTTAAATAAATAACTATTACAAGTTAGGTAATATAAAAAGGTTCTGCCAGTGACAGTTGGCCACCCAATGATGGCGACACCTGGAAATCGCAAGCAAAACGAGCCTATTTAGTGGCACTGAGAAGAAAAGAAAACCATATTGTGTTGTCATCGCCTTGCCATTTCCTTAATTCACTCTCTCGCTCCAGACCAAGTGTCAGACTCATCGTCGCCTTCCATACTCTCCATTCACGCTAGCTGCAGTCAGTTAACCTAAACAATCAAGAATTCATACCTACCCTGGTAAATAAAGATAATATATATATATTTTAGAGGCCCAAAGAAGTGAGAACTGGTAACACAACCTGGAAAAATGCTAAGGGGGGTTAAGGATGGTAGGATGGGGCTGAGGATGGTAGCTCTGGCGATGAGCGTCGTGGTCATTTTAGCGAAGAGCGCTTAATGACACAGGTTCAAATCCAACTCCTTTATTCATTTTCTTATAACGGTTAAAATAGTTTGCCCCTATTTTTGTGTAACTATATCTCCCATTTTCTCTCTTAAGCTTTAATGGTGCACGTAATAATATTTTCCTTAGTGCATTTACGGGTTGTGTTACCAGTTTTCATTTCTTTGGGCCTTTAAAATACATCTATTATATATCATGTGTCATGTGATTTTCAGTTATTATATATATATATATATATATATATATATATATATATATATATATATATATAATATATATATATATATATATATATATATATATATATATATATATAAATATATATATATATATATATATATATATATATATATATATATATATATATATATATATTATATACAAAATAATTTTAATTATTACTATTCACATTTATTGTGATAATGTTCTGATTATAATTATAGGTGAATTTTAGTTTAAATATACAGAGTGTAATGGATAATTGAGCGACTAATTTGAAAATAAAAGAAAATAAGACATAAAGTTCATTTATACAAATATATGAATATATCAAAGTTACATGGTAAAAGAATTGATATCCTATTCATTTAATTCAATTCAATCGCCATCGACCTCAACCACGGCCTCCAGGTGGTTTCGAATCCTGTTGGAGGCCTTATCGACGCTCTCACTATTTAAGTGGGTGAAAACTGTGGCTATACTGGACATAGGTTCCACCTTGGTAGTTTACGTAGGTTTATAGTTCTCTCTCTAATCCACTACCCAGACATATTATTCAAGTGGTATTGTAGTATGGAGTATTGGGATGCGATACTTATCTTAGACCTGAGACCGAATCCTCGTGCTTGTGCGTCATCGTGCTGAGTCCTGGTGCCACATCAACCGCCTTCCAGCGACCACCTCCTTGGTCCAGGGCAACACCAACTGCTCCAGGCTCTTGATGTATCCATCCAGGAGGATAAAAGGTGGCATAATGTGGCCCTCACTCTTGACAATCCTAAACACCATAAGGTGGACCAACTACTCGGTCTTAATGACTCTGTGTCTATTTTGGGTGGATAAACAAACCTTTGTGAGATCACTATCTGACTTTGGTAGAAATTCTTCTCATCTGAGAAGAACCAAAGCTGAGACATTCACATAGAGGGACTGGGAGAAAAGAGCTCGCTGACGAGGGCACCAAGCAATCCACAAAGATCTGACTAGCGGATCATTCTTTCTCACTTCTTCACTCTGGCTACCTTGCAGAAATCAAGTCAGGTCTTTGAGATGTCTGACAGAGAAAATGTGAAAGGGACGACGGGAACCATAAGTTGGGCGCCATTGGGCCTCAACCTTTCCCGTGGACCTATTTCTCAATAAGTTGTCAGCTTCAGGTTGTCTTCTGTAGTCTCCAAACCGGAGACTCTCGTGAAACGCATTGGCACTTGATGGAAGTCTCCTTCCCTGCATCTCACTACTGCGACTGCGCGGTCCCCAAGTGTGTCTGACACATTTTCGTCAGGTTTTCCAAACTGGCAGATCTTCATGCATGTTACTTATCCTGGTACGGAACGAGCAGGGTCACTCCAGCATGTTCTTTTTACTTGGTATGGGTTCGTGCAACCGTAATTCAAATATGTTCGCCTTTTGGAAGGAGGCTGGCCTTCTCCAGTCTATATAAAGGCTAGCTCTTCGATGCATGATCGGTAACTTGAGGCAGTCGTTCTCTCTCTAGCACCTAACCATGCTGATTGTCTCGTGTTTCCTTTTTACTCTTAATGGTTCTTTGTTGAGTGTTTGATTGGGTTCTATTAATCTAAATTGGTTGTGCATTTTTTTTTTTGTTCTGAGTGGCAGTCGCCAGTAAAGATTGGTTGAAAAATAATAAGTTCGCACTGAGTATGACGCATATGTCTTAATGAGTAGTCAGCCCCCTCCCACAAGTAGGGGCTGACACTGCAAGGTTCGTTGGTACATATGCGTACGATGATTTTAATTATTTATATATATTCAGACCATCAAAAATTTATCCGGATAAATGTTTGATTGTCGAGTTTTTTGCATCACCTTTTTGAATATTTTAGATATAATGAAACTAAATAAACTAGCAATACTTCTCTAATACTTAATTACTCATTGATTACATTGTTCTTGCATTACAATTATATTTGAGTAATATTTTAAGCGTTACAGAAATTTTAAATCCACATAGATATTATAAAAGAAAATTAAGTTATTTTTGACCTAAGAAATAGAAGATGAACAATCGTTGCGAGAGGTTGAGGCAGGGCAAAAAGTGCACGTGGCATGACTTAGTGCGCTGCTTGAAGGCGGAGGAAGAGGTTATGCGACGCTGTTCCTGATTTATCCAATTACAAGAATTTCCACTGGATTCACTATGACAACCAGAAGTTCAACTGAAGTTTTTGCTGATTATTCAGTAAATAACACACCTGAGCCATAGCAGGTTAACATCAAAGAAAAAAGTTATTTGTTTACTGGTGAATCATAAAAGATCTAAACAAGAGAGAGAATCTCTAAACGTAACTTTCAGTGATATATTAGATGTTTTGCCCAAAGCCGGGATACCAACCACTCATAAATGTGCTGCAATAAAGAAAGCTGGAAACCTGATGACTCAAAATAACTTAGAAAGAGCAAAGAAGAACTTCATTTCTGCAAAAGAACAAATGAAAAGATTGCTAACGCAGCCTTGAATAAATTTAAAAACCATCCCTTGTATCTTTCTGAAGAATTAATTGCGCTGGTCTTTTTTTTAATGATAGTGTCTCATTTGAGATAAAGGAAAAAATAAAAGATGCTTTGAAGAATCTTGCAGCTTCAGATCCACCCAATAAAACCAAAATAGATGATAAAAATTATAGGAAGAAGGACTTTTGTGACTTTGTGACAGCAAACAGTCTTTTTCTTTGAATCACGTTTTTTTATCATACAGTGAATTATCCTTACAATCTTTTTCAGCCATGAGTATTTTCTTTTCGATTCTCCACGCTTTTAATCTTTGGGAATCACTTATTATCCTAATGATAAGAAATACGCATTAATGTCGTTATACATCACATCTGCGTCGTCAGGAGATAGTGCTAGCTTATAGCTAGTAATCATAATTTTAAACGATATTTGACAAAACTAAAGCTTAAAATGAAGAATATTAGGTATTTTAATTTTCATTTAACTAGAAGCTACTAATTTAACGCAAATAGAGTTTTGGTCACTAGCTCTTATGTGCTCCACTAAGGAAAAGTTCCCGTGTAGGTTTACTGAGGCTTGGTCAAAATAATAATTTAAGAAACAAAGTAAAACGGACCTCTGCGTCCGCCATGTCATTTTCTAAATCGATATTGGAAAAATTTAGATCACGCACAAAACACTCAACCGATTTCTAATGAGATGAGCCATTTTGGTCATTTCTTCCTTCTGCCGTGGCGGTCTACACACATTCACGAAGTTATCCTTTGTTTTATTTGTCCATATGGGAACTGACATAATTTCTATTGGTTATGCCTCAATAAGTGATGATTATAGATTCTCTTTTTTAGAGATTTGCATCTCCTCCCCCATTTATTCCATGTTGGTGTTTATTACTCCCCTATTAATTCTCTATCGTTTGTAGCCAGCTTTCCGTAAGAGCAATTATGTCAATGTCCTGAACGTTATTTAATCTCGCTAAGTCACAAAATATGTTACAAATATTGTGTGCGTTAAGGATATAGTAATTTAAATGGCTCTTATAACCTCGCGACCCTCATCACGGCATGTTGTTTCCCGAATGTTTTGCTCTTGAAATTGACAGATAGTTAAGCCTATTCACAGTCTTTTCTAACAGGCGACCGTATCTGGCGTTCCCTATCACATCTAAATTAATTCTCTCGAGTAAAATAAATTCACTTTCGTTAAAGTGCCAACAATAATTTTCAAAGCAGACCCACATTTCTTCACAAAGAACACGCAGTCTGTAATTTAGATAAATTTCTATTGAATTTAGTCGTGTTGTTGCGTAGCATCGCTGGATATTTGCAGTAATGAGTGCACGTTTCAATTTGGCCTTCATCTTGGTAATTATATTCCGATACCTTGTTGATAATTCGTCTGAACGCGCATCAAGACAGAAACCCGTCGTTAGATCCGACCAATGGAATTAGAGTGAGATTCTATGTTCATTTACCTCTGACTGGCTCAGTATAATAATGTCATCTTCACGACCATCTCCTAAACACTTTATTTTGCGCTTTCTTATTCTACAATGTACAAACTCAATAAGATTTTGGATTACTGAGTCTACTAAAAGAATCGTCTCCTCTTCTGCATCAATTTGTTTTAAACAAATAAATAGTTTTCGGCTATTTATTTAAAAATTTAAACTCTCTCTCTCTGTCTAGCCCCGTTTGTTACACGAGTAAGGCTTCTCTCTCCTTTTTATGAATTATTTTATGCTCCCTCATTTTTCACCAGGTAATTTCATACATTTGCAGTTAGAAAATCATCGTAAAAATTCTTCGCCCAACTTGCCTATAGTAGCCCTGAGTTCCAGCTTTAACTCATTTATAACACTGCTGTCCTCGAAAAGCGGTAAGAGTTTATTCTTCAGAGAAATTATTTTTTTGTTCACTTAATCTCTCAATAGGTAAAAACAGCATACAGGTTTTGATTGGTCTTTATTTTCTAGGTATGTTTCCTTCGTTGTACGAAGATAAAATAGAAAAATATGAACTGGGAAATAAAGAAACTCGTACCTGTTAATTCAAGAGAATTAATAAAAGTAAAATTGCTTATATGAGTGACCAATCAAATTTTAATTCTAGACTTCATGTAGAATAAATATGATAGGAAAGCTATGGAAGAGGAGTTTAAGGAGTCCCCTTTGCAAACAATCTAAGCTCATATATTTGCCTAACAGGCAAATATAAACTTTTAAAGGAAAACCGAGATGAAGAAAACAATAAGAGGGATTATAAATACCGGAAAAACTAAGCAATATGCAAATGAGAGGAAAGTATAGTGATTTAGGGAACTAAGCTGATAGTTATTTAGCAACCACATAAGGATTTATGGGGTTTAGTTAGCTAGAAAAGGATATGATTTTCAAAATTGACAGAAAGTGAACAATAAACACATGAAAAGTTGAGCAAACAACTTCTTTTTTTTTCCAAAAACACTGATAACAGATTAATAAAACATTTACATACAATAAATCTATCACAGAACAATTTCTATTTTACAAGAATTTCTTCCAATCACGTGTGATCGCCACAATAATTCAACAAAAGAGGATATCATTCATACTATATTGAGGCTAATTTCAAACGATTTAAAGTTAATAACTCTAAAAATATAATAATTATTATATGGTACACATAAGTTCCAATGTTCTACGGAGGTAATATTTGATTACTTTCCTTTTATTTCTATGCTTTGGAGTTCCGTATGCCAGCGTCACCGAAATAAGGGAGGAAAACGTGCATCTAACATCGTCTCTTTCGACGAGAAAGAGAGAGGACACTCCTAGTAGGCCCTTTTTAACTCACGCGAAACGAGGCGCCACGGCGCGAAGTACGTGACAGGCTGAAGGTCCGACTTCGTGGAAGCCTGAAATGTGCTTAAAAGCACAAAGGGTCCCACCATGGAATTTCCTGCGATGGCGTGATTCAAGCAAAGTCCACCTCGCCGAGTCAAAGCGTTTGTCCACTGGTACCCTTCCCCTTCGGGCGCAGGGAAAGCCCCTCCATCCCACCCCTATAATACGACTGACGCCGGATTTGGACAGCAGTAAGTCAATATTATTAACCACAGAATATTAACCACTATGACGGGACTTCATCCCTATGCAGAATTTAATGACAATTTTCAGCACAGGACTTGGACAGCAGTAAGTAACCGCTTGTATCCCCAGTGTCCGTGGGTATCTTCCATCTTCCCGTCCCCGTTAGTTCCGCGTGAACCCTTGAGAACCCCTCAAACTCTGTGTATTCCCTTAGAATTAGCGTGAGTCAACCCCGTACACGTTGGTACCAGTTACCCAAACCCGACTTGTCGAATTCTCGATTCGGTATTCTAAACCCGAAGGCAAGATCTGAGCTCATCTGGCGTAATAGTCGTTTGAAAAGAGGCTAATATTGTGGACTCTACGCCGTCTTTAACAAGGCAGGACTACTTCCTCGAACCAAATCTTTGAGGTAACCGCAACGCGCAACTCTCTTGGGCGCTCTCTCCCCCCACCCCTTTTAAGCTTCCGTCATTTGGCTTCGCGTGCACTAAAGGTCATTTGAGCGCCCCATCTGTCATTGTCCGTTTGTGTGCTCGGCGGGTGACCCCTTCCAGGTAGCTCTTTGCAGCTGAGACTCGTGTACGTCTCTTATATTTATATCCCTTAATTAAAACCCTTTTAATTTTGTAATATATTATCTGCATAGTAGTAAAGTATATTTTGTACTCCGTTTCTATTATCCCAGAACCTTTCCAAAATTGCTTAGCATTGACCAACCTAAAATTGCACTCTGATTTGTATTTGTAATTTTACCCACGCTCATAACGGACTAATGCTTTCATAGGACTATCTCCCTCGGGCTGAAGAATATTAAATATGGTTGGGTTCTAACATCAACCTAGGACATATAGTAATATCTATATTATATTAAACTGGCGTCACGTGTAGGGGGCAACCTACGACAAAGAGCACTAAAATGAAGGAAAGAAGAAATAAAGTATCTCATAGAACAACAACAAGAAAAAAATATGGGATAGCGTTATCAAATAGAATGCCATAGAAAAATCAGCGAAAGAAAACTGTAAACCTATTAATATAATCAAAGGAAGACATCCAAATAGCAAACTATCGCTACGAAATGAATAAAAAAATCAGAGTAAACAGAACCTTCGAATAAAATTACAGACTCCACTAGAAGTCCGTGCTTTCAATAATAATAGAAGAAAATGCAGACTTTAATCTAGCAATACAAGAAATGCTTCACGAAAATTCTCTGCAACTCCGGTACCGGTACTGGTACCTATCCTTCTACTTCATGCTCATCAAACGTGGTGGGACATGAGTGAGGAGGTTGTTCAAAAAGTCTGGCCGCAAGTATATTATTATATACTGCATATTATATCTGTCATTTTATAAAAAACATATATATTTTTAAGCGTACTCGCTTTATAGGGGATTCTCTTACATATCTGTGTAAAAAATTAATGTATTTGAATGGTAAATATTTCATCTATCTATTTTTGAAATCACATGGTTATAGAGGCCTTGAATTAAAGCAGGTAAGATTCGGTTGCTGAAATATTATTTCATTACATAGAGGTTTATTTATTTACTGATATAATCGTCGTTATTTTTCAGGTAAGAGATGCCAAATAGATAGAAGACTTTGTTTTGTGAGAAAATGAAATGCAACATGTGCTAGCATGTGATGATAGCGATACGGATGATGTGCTAGCATTAGGTAACGAAGATCTAAACTTCATTTAAAAGGATTTTGTTTGGCTAAGTGCAGGCATAAATAAAATAATAGAGCCCACCCATTTTTGTATAATTTCCGTAACAGACGGAATGTTACTATATATAAAAACATTAGATAGGATTTATAGTTTTAGATTGGTATAGTTAACAGAAGTTCATGTTTTTACTACTAACCTGGAAAAACGAGAGAATCTTTTTCCAATGTGCCTATTTAGTAATAGGATATCGTGTTGTATCATCATTAAGGGATCATTGGACAAGTGAGCTGGATATTGGTATCTATTCATATCTAACTTGTTGACTTACAAGAACTTTTCAGGAATTTAATAATTTTTGTACATTTTCAATAACAATGATCAAATGAAGGCGCAAACTTATCCATTGCACGATGCAGCATATAAACTTAGAACTGCATTAGATAAATTCAACCATAAATTTTGGTTTGCAATGTTTCCTAGTAATTGCTAATTTTTTGAAGATCACATGATAAAAATTAAACAACAATCTCCTAGCGACAATATGTCAAAGGAAAGGCATTTAAATCGTGGTCGAGCTGGGGTGCAGTTTTGATTCCAAATAAAAGTAAATGTTTGAATTTGAGCTTTACACTGTTAATAAAAATAGGGAAAACAAAAATGGGTTGGGAGAAGAAGTTGTTATGCAACTTATATAAAAAATAAGAGTATGGGAAGTAATATTTTTATAGGTAACTTTCAATTCACCTTCACTTCAATAACAATATATATTGTACAGAAACTGTAGGGAGGAAAAAATAAAAATAGTTCAAGATCACAAGTTCCATTTGATAGTGATAGAAAAATTGAGGATAATAAATCCTTCGAATCCAATGACCATTTTATCTTAAGTGGATGGATAACAAGGTATTTCCGATGTAGATAATTTTTATCAGCATTTCCTGTTTCAAAATTGTAATTTAGGATAAAAAGATCATTACAAAAGAGGAGATTGCAATTGTAAAAAACTAATATGCTCATATAGGTGATGTCAATCAAATAGACCAAAAGATGGTCATCTAACAGTTTGATTATAGGTTAAAAGATAAGTATTGCCTCAGAGTAGTTTTATGATCTTATTAATGTTGCTATAAATGAACTTCCATTGTGTTCTTCGAAATTTGAAGAACCATCAAATATTGAAAAGATGGATGCAAAGGCATGCACAAGAACTGTGGCCCACAGTTGTTAGGTTATTATTCAGACAGTAAAAGGGCTGCAGCATCAATTCACGTTGTCACAAACCCCATAACAGCAAGATACAGGCAAAACTTCATTCGAAGAAAAATACACTTAAAGAAAAAATATGATGGCAGACAGAGTTATAAGGTCTGTAATCGGAATAAAAGTCACAATAGAACCAATAACACTTGTGTGGAATGTGGTATCTATCTTTTTATGTAAATGTTAGGAATTATTTTGAGATATATCATGAATAACTAAAAATAAAAAAACTGAATAGGTGAAAATCCCTTATAGCACATCGATAATTACCCCTGAGGCTAGGTGCAACATGGATATTAAATACAATATATACTCGGTGCTCCAGAAGTCATCCACCCCGATGGTTGGGCATAAGATAAAGATAAAACTGATGCAGTAAAGAGAAAAAAATAGTGGTAGAATGCCACTATGTTCAAAACCATTATCGCTAAAGAATGAGGGTATGATTTCCCTTCCAGGCCATGAAGAGAGATGAAAGGACGAAGGGTAGCTGGTGATTGGCCTTTTGGAATATTTTTCACTATAAAGTATTACGGACACCCACCTCTCTTTTCCTATCCGGCTCCTTACCTCTTTGACATGGTGTTTTCATTTAATCTATGTGGAGAGCACCGATACAAAAAGCGGAGGTTAAGACAGAGCCGGCTGGCAGAAGGAAGAAGAACGGAAGATTACGTTGCGTAGTTCGAACAAACATTGAAGGTATTCTAGCGAAAGGAAGAATTCTTCGACAAGCAGCCTATTACATTCTTTTACTGAGGTGGGTGTCGTTGTTATTCTTTCTTTATATAGCAGTTAACTTCAATTAACCAAATTAAATCGAAGAATTTAACTTATTGCAGCATCCTATTTCCTTGTTAGTATTAAGATTGCTGTACCATAACCAAACATTCCCCATCAGCAAAGTTTCCATTTTGTGTTCTTGGCAGATCCTTTCCCTTGTCCAATTTATGTGTAGTATTTTGTGTGTATAATCTTTGTATTTTTGTGCGCTATTATATTTAATATGTCTGTAAAAGTACCAACCAAGGAGGAGTTGAGGTTCATAAAAATTTCCCTAACGAAAATAACTAGGAATGTCCTCAAAAAACCCGAAGAAAGCCTCACTCCTCAATACCTCAAAAATATAATAGCCCTCATTCAAGAAAAGTTTGAGGCTCTTAAGAAAGCCCAAAATGCCCACCATTTGTACATTACTTCATTAGAAGAACTAGGGGAAGAGGCAATAGATGTTGAACTAGGAGAATTGTCAGAGCTGGATACTGACTACAATGATGGAATACTATCCTGTATCAGCACTCTAGAATCTAAATTAATGGAACCAAATTCTCCCAGCAGCAATACCAGTAGTATCAGTCATAATAACCCCATCTCCACTTCTAAGTCTATACCAGGTTTTAAAGTTCAGTTGCCTGAACTCAAAATTACCCCCTTTGGAAAAAATAAGCAAGACCATTTGAGTTTTTTAGATTCAAGGCTTCTTTTTTCAATGCCATTAATAGTGTTGAAGGTTTGAAGAACTCAGTCCAGTTAGTTTACCTCAAGGCATACCTTGAAGAAAGGGCTTCGTCATTAATTGAGAATCTTCCCATAGCAGATAAAAACTTTGAAGCTGCTTGGACCATTTTAGAGAAAGAATTCTTTGACCAGGATTTACTAATTAATGAAACCCTAACCCAAATTATTACTACTTGGAGTCCTTGTACTAATCTTGAAATGAACATGGACCTCATCTCGTATCTTAAAGCAAAAACTCTTGAACTAGAAAAATTTAGGCTAAAATTTACCGAGGAAGGTTCTTCAGGGTCAGTTCTCTTAAGTAATATTGTCAGAGCTAAACTGTTTTCACCCTTCCTTAAAGAATTATGTAGGAAGGTACAAAATAACTTTCCATCATCTGCTCTTATTTTTTCACATTCTTAATCTATTTATAAACTGATTAAACCTAGAGAATGTGTAAAATCTTTTGAGACCAAAAGGGATGGTAATGTGGTCAAAAGTGATAGGTCTGTTTCTAACCGACCTGTTGAGTTCACCAAAAAGGATAATAAAACTTATGTGCATTTTGACACTCATGTTAAGAATAAACCACTTGAGGGAAAATTTTGTCAGTTGACTAATCATTCGTCAATACATTGTAAAAAGTATTCCAATTTTGAAAGCAGGTCCAAGAGAGCTGTTGAATTTGGGATGTGTAGTAGATGTCTTAGCCTAAATCATAGAGAGAGTGCTTGTTGAGGTATTAATAGTAGGTTACCTTTTTCATGTAAAAGTTGTATTCCCTAGAAACCATAGGTATTAGGCAAGAAAATACTTCCCTATATGATGAGAAAGAAGTGGAAAACTTTAAAAATTCAATACAGTTGAAAAATGGGCATTATTATATAGATATACCTTGGCACAGAGATGTGTTGGATAAAGTCCCATCAAATTATAACTTGGCCAAAATTATTGCTAGAAAGGTGTCCAGTAAGAATGGTCCTTTAGATTCAAATTATTTTGAAGTATTCCAGGAACAACTTAAATTAGGTATAATAGAGGAACTTAAGGAACCTTTCAATCCAGATGACCATAAATGGATACCTCACAGACCCATCATGAGGAAAGATCCATTAGTTAACTATACAAAAATTCGCCCAGTCTTTAATGCATCTTTAAAAGTTAAAAACAGGTCTTGACTAAATGAAGCTGTTTATGCAGGTACTGACATGCTGAATGACTTGTTAAGTTTATTGATGTACTATAGGACCAATGAGTATGTGTTGTTAGCAGATATTGCAAGAGCCTTTCTCAATATTAAATTAAATAAGGATAGTGACAAGAACTGTTTTAGTTTTGTTGTGTATTATAATAATAAATTTCATTATTTTCGTTATTCCACCATTATATTTGGATTGATCTGTTCACCCTTTATATTAAATTATGTCTTATATCACCATGCCCAGAACTGTAATAATGTCATTGTAAGAGACATTATACAACATAAATTTTAGGGAGATAACCTCATATTAACTAATAGGGATAAAGATACTCTGATTAAGATTGGACATGCAGTGTCCAGTACCATGTCAGGGGCAGGATTATTACTTAGAGAGTGGTGTAGCAATGCTAATGATGTTGTCAACCAATTTGTAACAAGTGAGAAAATTTTAACTACTAACGAATCCAAAGTATTAGGATATGTCTTGAAACCTGAGGAGGATAAAATGTCTTTTAAAGTAAATTATGTAGATCCTAAATGTAATACCAAGAGACAAATAGTCAGTTCTGTATCATCTGTGTTTGATCCTATAGGATTTATTTCCCCTCTATTAGTTGAAGCAAAACTTTTTATAAGGAAGTTATGCACCAATAAATATTCTTGGGATCAAGAACTTCCAGAAGAAATTTTATCTGAATGGCAGCATTATGCAATAAATTCAACAGGTATCTTGGTCAGGAAAATATCTCTGTATCCCGCAAAGTTGCCAACGATGATCTACCATGCTCTTTAATTATTTTTACTGATGCCTCAAAACAAGCTTATTGGTTTTTCAATTTATTGTGTCAAAAATAGAAATTCTGAGTTGCTCTTCAGTAAATTTAAATTAACTCCATTGCCTAACAAAACATTGCCATCATTAGAATTGTTGGCAAATTCTTTTGGCTATAAAGTGTATGGATACAATTGTAAGTGATTCAAATTTTAATCTCAATGTTGAAAATATTACTTTTCTCACTGACAGTCAGGTGGCTCTTGCTTGGACCTTGACTGGAAGAGCTATGAAAAATAATATTTTTGTAAATAATAGGTTAAAGGATATGGAAATATTCCAAAACAGGCTAGAAAAGAGAAACATTCTCCTTTCCTTTAAATATGTTCCTTCTGAACATAATATAGCTGATAATTTAACTAGAGTTGTGTCTATTTCCAACTTTCGCAATCAGGTGTCTATGTGGCTTAATGGTCCTATTTGGATTACCTTACCTGTGAAAGATTGGCCTAAAGGTCAGTTAGGCCATTTAAGGAGGGAAGTTGTTCTATAGATGAACAGTCTTCTCCTGTCGTACTACCTGTGGCAGAAGATACTCAAGTTATTGACTTAAATAAATTTTCTTCATATACCAAATTAATTTCAGTAACTTCAAAGGTGTTAACAGCTGTTAAAATTTAAAAAAAATTGGTAATAAATGTAACAGAAATTAAAGAATTAAGCTTTGTGTTTCTTATTAAACAAATGCAGAGTGTTTTTTTGGCAGAAGAAATTAAATTTCTTCAAAATTTTCCTACCTCTTATAAAAATGTACCCATTCTTGTTAAAAATCTCAACCTGTTCCTAGATGGTAATGGTATTCTTAGGTCTAAGGGAAGGATGTCCAAGAATTTACTTTTAAGTTATGATGCAGTAAACCCAATCATTCTTAGTGATCAAAATCATTTAACAACATTAATCATAAGAAATTCCCATCTTTCCTGCAAGCATTTGGGTGTGGATTCCACTGTTAATCATCTTAGACAAACTGTTTTTGGGTCCTTAAAGTTAGACAAGCAGTAAAGAAAGTATTAAAAAATTGTATTTTATGCCATAAATACAATTCTAGCAATTTCTGTGCCCCATCTACACCTTCTCTTCCAAAAGATAGAGTTAACTTTGTTAATCCCTTTGAGCATACTGGCATAGATTTTACTGGACATTTCTTCGCTTCTGATTTTTCTGGTAACAAACATAAAATATATATATATTACTTTTCACATCTATGAATTCAAGAGCTATTCATTAAGAAGTTGTAAACAATATGTCTGTGAAAGAATTTATTATGGCTTTTGTCCGGTTTTATAATAGATATGTTCTGCCAAAAGTTTTGTATTCAGATAATGCAAGGTCATTTACTTCAAGCACATCACTTTTCTCAAATCTCATTGCTTCAGATATTTTTCAAGAAAAATTTGTTAAATATAACTTAGTGCATAAGACAATCCCAGCAGACTCTCCTTGGTTTAGGGCCAGTTGGGAGAGACTTATTAAAACTGTAAAACAATGCATATATAAAACTTTTGGAAGATCAATTGTAAAGGAATCTAATTTTATAACAGCCCTTTCAGATATTCAACTGGCCATAAACAACAGTCCTTTAACATATAGGGATAAAGAGAATAGTATAAAGGTAATCACTCCTAATCATCTCATATCATGCCGAGTATCTTTCCCATCATTAATTATTTCTGAAGAATTTATTGATAGCAATATTGATTCAGAAGAAATTAGAGACAATTTATTAAACTCTTTTGAGTTAAGAGATGTAATAGTTAACAGATTTCAAAAGGAATGGTTGTGATAGAACGTGTTGAAGCTGCGTTTAATTTCAACTCCTACCCCGTATTATTTAAAACCACGATGCTGCCCACGTGCATCTTCGATTCGAGGCTTAGAGTCTTATCTCAGCTAACGGATGCCAATGTTTAATCAAGGAGGTTATCGTCCCCCCGTTCGCCCCCATACGCCGACCTCGCCAGATCGAGTTAGGCTTATGAACAGATAAGGCATTGTTCCCCGGCCCGGCTGTGCGTTCCCTCCAAGCTTCCACTCCATTTTCCCCCACGCCAAGGAGATGTCCTGGTTATTTATATGGAAACTTTACCACTAAGATCAGATTGGAGATCCAGATTTTCGTCGCGAAACATCACCACGACCCTCTCTCCCTTTGTGCGCCAAGGGACCTCGACCTCGAGATTCACAATCACTTGTCCAGAAGGAGGACAATATTCCTTGAGTGCCAAAGGTTCGAGCCTTTCCGACGACAAGTCCCCAAGGCTTCCCCCCCTGTTGTTCAAGGAGAACAGCATTAGAACAGCCATTGTTCGTTTTGAGCCCTTCGCCAAGAAACGGTTCTCATCCCCCCCCTGTTGTTCAAGGAGAACAGCATTAGAACAGCCATTGTTAGTTTTGAGCCCTTCGCCAAGAAACGGTTCTCATCCCCCCCTGTTGTTCAAGGGAGAACAGCATTAGAACAGCCATTGTTCGTTTTGAGCCCTTCGCCAAGAAACGGTTCTCACCCCCCCCCCCTGTTGTGTTGTTCAGAGGAGAACAACATTAGAACAGCCATTGTTCTTGAGCCCGTAGACAAGAGACGGTTCTCATCCCCCCCCATTGTTCAGAAGAGAACAACCTAGAACAGCCATTGTTCGTTTTGAGCCCTTCGCCAAGAAACGGTTCTCACCCCCCCTGTTGTTCAAGGAGAACAACATTTGAACAGCCATTGTTCTTGAGCCCGTAGACAAAAGACGGTTCTCATCCCCCCCCTTTGTTCAGAAGAGAACAACCTAGAACAGCCATTGTTCTTCAAGCCGTTCGTCGAGAAACGGTTCTTCTTCCCAAGACGCCTCGTCAGGATCCTTTTATTGCCCCCCCCCTTCGGCTGGAGCTCGCCAGCCGGCCTAAACTCATTTGCGCCACCTTGCACTGCACCACTAGTGCCAAAGTTACGTAAGCCAAACTTCACCTTTGAGTATTGATCCCTTTTGTCAATTCTATCCTGTGCTTTAAATTGTTTATCGAACCATCCCATCTCTTTAACTCTATATTTGTTTTACCTTTTTTAATCCCTTAAATCCTTGGATTAGCCCGAGTCTCCACGACCCTTTCCATTCTGTTTATGTCAATATTTTCCGTTTTTGTGTATTGTTTATAGTTATTATTAATAAAACTCTATTTAATTAATGATAGCGATATTATTATCCTTGAGCTCAGTTCCACTTCTTAAGCATATCGAAGATATATAATATCGGCCGCCAGACAGTAAACGCACTCTAAAGATAATTAAGGAAGTTCCCTCAACGAATAGATATATATGGTATCGTCGGGAGTCATTCTACGACATATATATATATATATATATATATATATACTATTTAAATTTGGTATCAGGTGTGTAAGGTTTAACGCTATATCTTTGCAAACACTGGTCTCATTCGAGTAAAGCATAGTGTTATTCGTTATAATAATAGAATATAGTAGTTCCCTTTTGTTTTAACGATTGCTATCCCCTTTTTTTAAACTTAAGAAGCTGGAGTAGCTCAAGGAACGGTTATAATAATTTGTTTGTGTTTTTTGGTGATTTTAGTCAGTGGTTATTCAGATTGAGAAACCAAGTACGAATAGGTCAGTGCCAATATTTAGGTAGGCTAATTCTATAGAGGCATAATTCTTTGTGATAGAACGAGTTAATTTCAACTCCTATCCCATATTATTAACAACCACGATGCTGCCCACGTGCATCTTCGATTCGAGGCTTGGAATCTTATCTCAGCTACCGGATGCCAATGTTTAAACAAGGAGGTTATCGTCCCCCCGTTCACCCCCATACGCCGACCTCGCCAGATCGAGTTAGGCTTATGAACAGATAAGGCATTGTTCGCCGGCCCGGCTGTGCGTTCCCTCCAAGCTACCACTCCATTTTTCCCCACGCCAAGGAGATGTCCTGGCTATTTATATGGAAACTTTACCACTAAGATCAGATTGGAGATCCAGATTTTCGTCGCGAGCCAAACGTCACCTTTTGAGTATTGATCCCTTTTTGTCAATTCTATCCTGTGCTTTAAATTGTTTATCGAACCATCCCATCTCTTTAACTCTATATTTGTTTTACCTTTTTTTAATCCCTTAAATCCTTGGATTAGCCCGAGTCTCCACGACCCTTTCCATTCTGTTTATGTCAATATTTTCCGTTTTTGTGTTTTGTTTATAGTTATTATTAATAAAACTCTATTTTATTAATGATAGCAATATTATTATCCTTGAGCTCAGTTCCACTTCTTAAGCATTTTGAAGATACATAATATCGGCCGCCAGACAGTAAACGCACTCTAAAGATAATTAAGGAAGTTCCCTTGATGAATAGTATATATATGGTATCGTCGGGAGTCATTCTACGACATATATATATATACTATTTAAATTTGGTATCAGGTGTGTAAGGTTTAACGCTATATCTTTGCAAACACTGGTCTCAGTCAGGTAAGGCATAGTGTTATTCGTTATAATAATAGAATATAGTAGTTCCCTTTTGTTTTAACGATTGCTATCCCCTTTTTTTTTGAAACTTAAGAAGCTGGAGTAGCTCAAGGAACGGTTATAATAATTTGTTTGTGTTTTTTTTGTGATTTTAGTCGGTGGTTATTTAGATTGAGAAACCAAGTACGAATAGGTCAGTGCCCATATTTAGGTAGGCTAATTCTATAGAGGCATAATTCTTGTTGCGAGGAATTTTAGTTGGTTGACTAGTGCGCCCCCAAGTGCAAAGATGACTCAGTTTGAAATCTTTAAAGCGCAAGGAGAGTCCTGTGGACTTTCCGGAAAAGAACTAATTGAGTACATTCAAGAAGAACGTGAAAGAGAAATACAACGAGAAGAAAGAGAAATACAACGAGAAGAAAGAGAAAGAGAGGAACGGATAAGACAAGCTGAGCTTCAGATTGAATTAGCTCGGATTAAAGCAGAAGTTCAAAGAAAAAAAGGTAGAAAAAGAAAGAGAAAGAGAGGAACGGGAAAGAGTAATCCAACGAGAAGAACGAGAAAAAGAAATCCAACGAGAAGAAAGAAGGACGGATTCGCGCCCCTTCCCAGGAAAGCTGACAAAGTTTCCGAGCCCCGTAAAATCCCAAAACTTCTTTCCCCAAAACCAACAACGAGACTTCAAACCTCCCGTTAAGACTTCTCCTCCATTTCTCTTCCCGAAGCGACCAACCATATGCTTCACCTGTGGTGTAGAAAACCACATGAGCTGGAATTGCCCCCAAAATTCTAGGCTTAAAAGCAGACCAGCCCACCAAGTTCACCAGATTAATGCAACCCCGGCTCCCCCGGTGGTGCAGAACCAAGCAGAAACTTCTCCCCCTCCGTCAGGCCACCAGGTAAATTTTGTTTTTGGTAAAAGTTCATCGGGAACTTTGAAATATGAGGAGGGCAGCGTGGACAGCTGTCGAGTATCGACTCTCGTCAGGGACACAGGATGTACGTGCTTCATCGTGTCCGACGAACTGATCCCAGTGGCCTCTAACCACTAAAAATTGCGGTGGTACATGACCAACTTGGGCGGGTGAACCGATTCCCCGTCGCTAGATGTTACCTGCAGTGTCAATATTATAATGGCTGGGCTGAAGTCATTGTAGCACCCATAAAATTCTGTTCTGTACTTATAGGACAGAGCCCCCAAGTAAGTTTCGACCCTGTGTTTCAGGCCGCCCTTCCTCAAGGCCGAGATAAGAAAGAAGCCCAGGAGCCCGTCCCCATCAGAACCCCGATACCGTCCGATTTCTCGGAAACCTTTAACCAGGACTTTAGGACGGCACAAAAGGAGTGTAAATCACTAACACCCTTAGGTGATAAGGCCCCAGACAAGGACACGGAGACTGTCCGTGGACCCCAAGAAAAAAAGAACCCCCAACGCGCCCATGGAGATACCTTCGTAGAACTGGACGAAGCATCGGCGCTTGAAGAGGATTGCCCCGCGGAGTCCCTTAATGTAATCCAGACAGTGTGCATCCAACCTGATGCCGATTACCCTTCTCCTTCCCTACCAGGCGAGTCTTTAGAACCCTCTGACCTGGATAGTGATGCGCAGCTGACACCACGTCCGAAGAGTCAGCTACAAGAACTAATTAAATGGAATCACCATTTACCCGCCCTATTAGCTCTTTTTGAGCGACTGCGTAAAAATGGCCTCAGCATTGGCCCCAGCAAATGCCATTTTGCTCACGAAACCATCAAATATTTGGGTTTCACAATAGGAAAAAGCAAGTTAGGTCCCCACGAGAACAAGATTAAGGCAATCGCCCACATGCCCCTCCCGATTACAAAGAAGCCATTAAGATCGTTCCTAGGATCAGCTTCTCCCTATCAGCGATTTGTTCCGAATTTCGCTGCAATTTCGGCCCCCCTATGCCCACTTCAAAAAAAGAATTTCCCCGATCGTTTACGTTGGAATGATGTCGCTGTTTCCCATTTTAATCAGCTCAAAAGTAAGTTCATTTCTGCCCTCATTTTTAAGTTGCCCAACCCGGAAAAATCCTTTGGGGTTAAGACCGACGTGATCAACGAGGGCATTGGAGGTGTACTCCTTCAATACGTGGATGACAGAACGAGTCATCCAGTTGCATATGCTAGTCGTCAATTATTACCACGCGGAAAGAGATATGCCACTAGAGAAAAGATAGCTCTATCAATTATCTGGGTCATAGACAAATTCAAGCTGTACTTGATATGTAAAGAATTTCAAATAGGAACCGACCACCGTCCGTTAGCCTATATTAGGAATTTGAGACACTCAAACGGCCGCATCATGCGCTGGAGTTTACTCTTGCAAGAGTATCAGTTTAAAATAAATTAGATAAAAGGTTCCGATAACCAGGTTGCTGAAGCCCTCAGTAGAAATGCGTTACCGAATAGCGTAGAATAATTGTATTCATAGGATTAGTATCTCCATGTAGGTATATACCGTCTTGTACGACTTAATTTAAGATTCTTTTGTAATATAATTAATTAATGTATATGTCTGAATTTTGTAACGCTCAATGTCTAATTTTTTGTATGTCTATATATTTGTTCTTATTAATTTACGTATAAATTATTTTGTCCCGTATGTCCTAAGTTTATATCATTTCATTGTTCCATGCCCTTTTTTTTTCTTTGATTAAGGTGTATTAAAGGTTATTTTCCCCTGTAATCTAAAGATCAAAATAATCATATGTATTGAGGTAATACTAGTTAGGTGCAGGAAGGTACGGTTGGTACAAGAAAACGAGTTCCCCACAACGGAGCTCTATCGTTGTCCCTTCTCTCTTTTTTTTTTCGAAGTGACAACTTCCCCTGGAATGGAGGGTTGTGATTGAACGAGTTAATTTCAACTCCTATCCCATATTATTAAAAACCACGATGCTGCCCACGTGCATCTTCGATTCAAGGCTTGGAATCTTATCTCAGCTACCGGATGCCAATGTTTAAACAAGGAGGTTATCGTCCCCCCGTTCACCCCCATACGCCGACCTCGCCAGATCAAGTTAGGCTTATGAACAGATAAGGCATTTTTCGCCGGCCCGGCTGTGCGTTCCCTCCAAGCTTTCACTCCATTTTCCCCCACGCCAAGGAGATGTCCTGGCTATTTATATGGAAACTTTACCACTAAGATCAGATTGGAGATCCAGATTTTCGTCGCGAAACATCACCACGACCCTCTCTCCCTTTGTGCGCCAAGGGACCTCGACCTCGAGATTCACCATCACTTGTCCAGAAGGAGGACAATATTCCTTGAGTGCCAAAGGTTCGAGCCTTTCCGACGACAAGTCCCCAAGGCTCCCCCCCCTATTGTTCAAGGAGAACAGCATTAGAACAGCCATTGTTCGTTTTGAGCCCTTCGCCGAGAAACGGTTCTCATCCCCCCCTGTTGTTCAAGGAGAACAGCATTAGAACAGCCATTGTTCGTTTTGAGCCCTTCGCCAAGAAACGGTTCTCATCCCCCCCCCCCTGTTGTTCAAGGAGAACAGCATTAGAACAGCCATTGTTCGTTTTGAGCCCTTCGCCAAGAAACGGTTCTCACCCCCCCTGTTGTTCAAGGAGAACAACATTAGAACAGCCATTGTTCTTGAGCCCGTAGACAAGAGACGGTTCTCATCCCCCCCCCCTTTGTTCAGAAGAGAACAACCTAGAACAGCCATTGTTCGTTTTGAGTTTTCGCCAAGAAACGGTTCTCACCCCCCCTGTTGTTCAAGGAGAACAACATTAGAACAGCCATTGTTGTTGAGCCCGTAGACAAGAGACGGTTCTCATTCCCCCCTTTGTTCAGAAGAGAACAAAGTAGAACAGCCATTGTTCTTCAAGCCGTTCGTCGAGTAACGGTTCTCTTTTCCAAGACGCCTCGTCAGGATCCTTTTATCCCCCCCCTTCGGCTGGAACTCGCCAGCGGACCGAATATTCCTTCAAGTACCTTCCACTGCACCCTAATGAAAAGTTACGTAAGCCAAACGTCACCTTTGAGTATTGATCCCTTTTTGTCAATTCTATCCTGTGCTTTAAATTGTTTATCGAACCATGCCATCTCTTTAACTCTATATTTGTTTTACCTTTTTTAATCCCTTAAATCCTTGGATTAGCCCGAGTCTCCACGACCCTTTCCATTCTGTTTATGTCAATATTTTCCGTTTTTGTGTTTTGTTTATAGTTATTATTAATAAAATTCTATTTTATTAATGATAGCAATATTATTATCCTTGAGCTCAGTTCCACTTCTTAAGCATTTTGAAGATACATAATATCGGCCGCCAGACAGTAACGCACTCTAAAGATAATTAAGGAAGTTCCCTCGACAAATAGTATATATATGGTATCGTCGGGAGTCATTCTACGACATTCTTGTTGCGAGGAATTTTAGTTGGTTGACTAGTGCGCCCCCAAGTGCAAAGATGACTCAGTTTGAAATCTTTAAAGCGCAAGGAGAATCCTGTAGACTTTCCGGAAAAGAACTAATTGAGTACATTCAAGAGGAGCAAAGAAAAGAGGAAGAAAGAGAAAGGGAAAGAGTAATCCGACGAGAGGAACGTGAAAGAGAAATACAACGAGAAGAAAGAGAAAGAGAGGAACGGATAAGACAAGCTGAGCTTCAGATTGAATTAGCCCGGATTAAAGCAGAATGTCAAAGAAAAAAGGTAGAAAGAGAAAGGGGAAGAGTAATCTTACAAGAGGAACGGGAAAGATTAATCCAACGAGAAGAACGAGAAGGAAAAATACAACGAGAAGAACGAGAAAAAGAAATTCAACGAGAAGAAAGAAGGACGGACTCGCGCTCCTTCCCAGGAAAGCTGACAAAGTTTCCGAGCCCCATAAAACCCCAAAACTTCTTTCCCCAAAACCAACAACGAGACTCCAAACCTCCCGTTAAGACTTCTCCTCCACCTCTCTTTCCGAAGCGACCAACCATATGCTTCACCTGTGGTGTAGAAAACCACATGAGCTGGAATTGCCCCCAAAATTCTAGGCTTAAAAGCGGACACCCCCACCAAGTTCACCAGATTAATGCAACCCCGGCTCCCCCGGTGGTGCAGACCCAAGCAGAAACTTCTCCCCCTCCGTCAGGCCACCAGGTAAATTTTGTTTTTGGTAAAAGTTCATAGGGAACTTTGAAATATGAGGAGGACAGCGTGGACAGCTGTCGAGTATCGACTCTCGTCAGGGACACAGGATGTACATGCTTCATCGTGTCCAACGAACTCCTCCCAGTGGCCTCTAACCACGAAAAATTTGCGGTGGTACATGACCAACTTGGGCGGGCGAACCGATTCCCCGTCGCTAGATGTTACCTGCAGTGTCAATATTATAATGGCTGGGCTGAAGTCATTGTAGCACCCATAAAATTCTGTTCTGTACTTATAGGACAGAGCCCCCAAGTAAGTTTCGACCCTGTGTTTCAGGCCGCCCTTCCTCAAGGCCGAGATAAGAAAGAAGCCCAGGAGCCCGTCCCCATCAGAACCCCGATACCGTCCGATTTCTCGGAGACCCCTAACCAGGACTTTAGGACGGCAAAAGAGGAGTGTGAATCACTAACACCCTTAGGTGATAAGGCCCCAGACAAGGACACGGAGACTGTCCGTGGACCCCAAGAAAAAAAGAACCCCCAACGCGCCCATGGAGATACCTTCGTAGAACTGGACGAAGCATCGGCGCTTGAAGAAGATTGCCCCGCGGAGTCCCTTAACTTAATCCAGACAGTGTGCATCCAACCTGAGGCCGATTACCCTTCTCCTTCCCTACCAGGCGAGTCTTTGGAACCCTCTGACCTGGATAGTGATGCGCAGCTGACACCACGTCAGAAGAGTCAGCTACAAGAACTAATTAAATGGAGTCACCATTTACCCGCCCTATTAGCTCTTTTCGAACAACTGCGCGAAATTTGCCTCACCATTGGCCCCCGCAAATGCCATTTTGCCCACGAACCCATTAAATATTTGGGTTTCAAAATAGGAAAAAGCAAGTTAGGTCCCCACGAGAACAAGATTAAGGCAATCGCCCACATGCCCCTCCCGATTACAAAGAAGCCATTAAGATCGTTCCTAGGATCAGCTTCTCCCTATCAGCGATTTGTTCCGAATTTCGCTGCAATTTCGGCCCCCCTATGCCCACTTCAAAAAAAGAATTTCCCCGATCGTTTACGTTGGAATGATGTCGCTGTTTCCCATTTTAATCAGCTCAAAAGTAAGTTCATTTCTGCCCTCATTTTTAAGTTGCCCAACCCGGAAAAATCCTTTGGGGTTAAGACCGACGTGATCAACGAGGGCATTGGAGGTGTACTCCTTCAATACGTGGATGACAGAACGAGTCATCCAGTTGCATATGCTAGTCGTTAATTATTACCACGCGGAAAGAGATATGCCACTAGAGAAAAGATAGCTCTATCAATTATCTGGGTCATAGACAAATTCAAGCGGTACTTGATATGTAAAGAATTTCAAATAGGAACCGACCACCGTCCGTTAGCCTATATTAGGAATTTGAGACACTCAAACGGCCGCATCATGCGCTGGAGTTTACTCTTACAAGAGTATCAGTTTAAAATAAATTAGATAAAAGGTTCCGATAACCAGGTCGTTGAAGCCCTCAGTAGAAATGCGTTACCGAATAGCGTAGAATAATTGTATTCATAGGATTAGTATCTCCATGTAGGTATATACCGTCTTGTACGACTTAATTTAAGATTCTTTTGTAATATAATTAATTAATGTATATGTCTGAATTTTGTAACGCTCAATGTCTAATTTTTTGTATGTCTATATATTTGTTCTTATTAATTTACGTATAAATTATTTTGTCCCGTATGTACTAAGTTTATATCATTTCATTGTTCCATGCCCTTTTTTTTCTTTGATTAAGTTGTATTAAATGTTATTTTCTTCTGTAATCTAAAGATCAAAATCATCATATGTATTGAGGTAATACTAGTTAGGTGCAGGAAGGTACGGTTGGTACAAGAAAACGAGTTCCCCACAACGGAGCTCTATCGTTGTCCCTTCTCTCTTTTTTTTTCGAAGTGACAACTTCCCCTGGAATGGAGGGGTGTGATAGAACGTGTTGAAGCTGCGTTTAATTTAAACTCCTACCCCGTATTATTTAAAACCACGATGCTGCCCACGTGCATCTTCGATTCGAGGCTTGGAGTCTTATCTCAGCTACCGGATGCCAATGTTTAAACAAGAAGGTTATCGTCCCCCCGTTCGCCCCCATACGCCGACCTCGCCAGATCGAGTTAGGCTTATGAACAGATAAGGCATTGTTCCCCGGCCCGGCTGTGCGTTCCCTCCAAGCTTCCACTCCATTTTTCCCCACGCCAAGGAGATGTCCTGGTTATTTATATGGAAACTTTACCACTAAGATCAGATTGGAGATCCAGATTTTCGTCGCGAAACATCACCACGACCCTCTCTCCCTTTGTGCGCCAAGGGACCTCGACCTCGAGATTCACAATCACTTGTCCAGAAGGAGGACAATATTCCTTGAGTGCCAAAGGTTCGAGCCTTTCCGACGTTAAGTCCCCAAGGATTTCCCCCCCCTGTTGTTCAAGGAGAACAGCATTAGAACAGCCATTGTTCGTTTTGAGCCCTTCGCCAAGAAACGGTTCTCATCCCCCCCCTGTTGTTCAAGGAGAACAGCATTAGAACAGCCATTGTTCGTTTTGAGCCCTTCGCCAAGAAACGGTTCTCATCCCCCCCCCCTGTTGTTCAAGGAGAACAGCATTAGAACAGCCATTGTTCGTTTTGAGCCCTTCGCCAAGAAACGGTTCTCATCCCCTCCTGTTGTTCAAGGGAGAACAGCATTAGAACAGCCATTGTTTGTTTTGAGCCCTTCGCCAAGAAACGGTTCTCACCCCCCCCCCCTGTTGTTTAGAGGAGAACAACATTAGAATAGCCATTGTTCTTGAGCCCGTAGACAAGAGACGGTTCTCATCCCCCCCCCTTTGTTCAGAAGAGAACAACCTAGAACAGCCATTGTTCGTTTTGAGCCCTTCGCCAAGAAACAGTTCTTACCCCCCGTGTTGTTCAAGGAGAACAACATTAGAACAGCCATTGTTCTTGAGCCCGTAGACAAGAGACGGTTCTCATCCACCCTTTGTTCAGAAGAGAACAACCTAGAACAGCCATTGTTCTTCAAGCCGTTCGTCGAGAAACGGTTCTCCCTCCCAAGACGCCTCGTCAGGATCCTTTTATTCCCCCCCCCCTTCGGCTGGAGCTCGCCAGCGGACCGAAACTCCTTTGCGCCACCTTGCACTGCACCACTAGTGCCAAAGTTACGTAAGCCAAACTTCACCTTTGAGTATTGATCCCTTTTGTCAATTCTATCCTGTGCTTTAAATTGTTTATCGAACCATCCCATCTCTTTAACTCTATATTTGTTTTACCTTTTTTTAATCCCTTAAATCCTTGGATTAGCCCGAGTCTCCACGACCCTTTCCATTCTGTTTATGTCAATATTTTCCGTTTTTGTGTATTGTTTATAGTTATTATTAATAAAACTCTATTTTATTAATGATAGCAATTTTATTATCCTTGAGCTCAGTTCCACTTCTTAAGCATATCGAAGATATATAATATCGGCCGCCAGACAGTAAACGCACTCTAAAGATAATTAAGGAAGTTCCCTCAACGAATAGATATATATGGTATCGTCAGGAGTCATTCTACGACAATGATATACTGATTATCTTCTTTTTTTAAGAAATAAACATAGTAATTCATTCTCGCTTGTAGATTGTTATAAGGGAAATAATAAATATTTATATGTAGGTTCTGTGGTACTTATTAAAAATCCAATTAAACCTCGCCCATACTGGAGTATTGGCACAATAGTAGAAGTGCTCCCAGGTAAAGACAATTTAATTCGTGTGGTTAGAGTTTTAAAACATGATAATAATATTGTAACTACTTCAGTAACTAACCTGTATCCGTTGGAATTAGATAGTGGGGACGGTCAGCAGCTGTTAGGTAGTCAAGAAACTCTTTCTGTTGTTGAAGCGGATCCTGATAAAATTATTGCTGGTGAGAATGTTGTTTCAGCTTCTTGACCTAGCAGAAAAGCTGCAGTAAAATTTAAAGAAAGAATGGATGAATGGTTAAAGTCTGATCAACTTTAACTTTAAGAATAACTTAGTTCATTTATATATGAAACTTTTCAAGATAGCTTTATATTTATAATCTTTAAAAATGTGTTAACATTTAAACTTTATACAGTAAATACTGCAAACACATGAACTTCTAAACAAATAAAAACTTATATGTATTAAGGAAAAAAGATATCCCATAAATTTAATATTTGAAAGACTTTTAAATCTTCTAAAATATATGCCCACTATTTGTAAATTTAAAATCAAATATGTTGATAAAGAAATATTTAAACAAGGGAGAGGGTAGGTCGCTGGGGGACTAAACAAAATTTATCTCCCAGGGAGTTGCTTTTCCTTTGATAAAAATTTATCTGCATATCATAAATATGCTATGTAATATAAAATGTAAATAGTATTAGTATTAAATATTAAACTTTTAAACTGTGTTTATCAGTTTAATTTCCTGAGGGGGAGTGTTTGGAATATTTTTCACTATAAAGTATTACGGACACCCACCTCTCTTTTTCTATCCGGCTCCTTACCTCTTTGACACGGTGTTTTCATTTAATCTATGTGGAGAGCACCGATACAAAAAGCAGAGGTTAAGACAGAGCCGGCTGGCAGAAGGAAGAAGAACGGAAGATTACGTTGCGTAGTTCGAACAAACATTGAAGGTATTCTAGCGAAAGGAAGAATTCTTCGACAAGCAGCCTATTACATTCTTTACCTGAGGTGGGTGTCGTTGTTATTCTTTCTTTATATAGCAGTTAACTTCAATTAACTAAAGCCTACATATTTTGACGCTGGTCAAGAAAGTCAGAAAGGGTTGTGTCGAAAAAAAGGTAAAAAGTAAGGGCCTACCACGTCTAACAGTCTACAATAGGCGCAATCTTAGGGGATTCTACTAAGGCAGAATAACGTTATAATAATTATTAACTTACATCAGCAGGGATCATAAGCCAGGAACAGTAGGATGACGGCAGCGGCTTTGGCCTCCCCGCATGCACCAGCCTCTTCAAGGAACAGTGTGACTTTGCTATTCGAAAAAGTTGAAAATCTTATTGTTCAAAATTTCTCAATGATGGCAGTCAGCTCTTTAGATTACGACCACATTGCTGTTATTAACTGGAGAGAGAGTTTCGTACTTTGAGTTGTGGTGTTGTGCTGTAGAATCGAGGTGAATAAAAACAATCTATCTAGTTGGTGTCTGCCCGCTCATACTCTCCCTTTTGCTGTAGCGGTTTAGCATCTCCAGCCATTTCACCTCTTCAGATACACTCTCTGCTCATCTCTAGCGCTACAACTTCATGCAGCCATACATGTGCAAAGCCCCCTTAACAAAACTATTGGTGGTTTCCTTCTCTACATTGTTAGTTGCAGTACTACCTAGAATGAGAACACGTGATTTTCTCTGATCTGCCAATACGTTACCCCTACTTACATGGTGTACCCTTGATTTACTTGGCCTAAAATTGAGTAATATCCACTCTTCAGTACTTTCTATTTTTGTAACACATCACCTGGGGAATTAAGATTCCGATGGACTGTGCTTCGTGGAATAAGAGGGCATTGTGCTCTGCTTGGATTAACTTAAAACTGCTACATGGCCCCTATAATTAACCACACTATATGACGCCTTTCCTCCACATTTAGCCTGGCATCGATCAATAGATGCGCTAAGTCCCTGTATTGTTTACTTATATGGCACCTCAAAAGACTGTCCAAGTGGTATGAGAAAAAGGTGTTCATCCGCACTGGATTGATGCTACTACATACTTACATGGGCCTGTGTTATTCTGTGGCTCGAATTAGCAAGTTACTATCTAATCGCCGATTGCTTAAAATAGTTAATCTATAATGGACACGGTTAGGTTGTGCAGGGATTATTATTCAGGTGCAGGGACGTGTGAAATTTGTCTTGGAAATTTATCCATATTTACTATGTATTTAGCAAAGATAATACTGGAATGTTTAACAACTTTTTAGTTTTCTACAACGGTAAACTAGACTAACATAAAGGGGATCATTTGAAATGTATCCTATTATGTACATTAGAAGGATTCATTGAGTGTTGTCTACCAGATCGAGGACTGTGGTTGCTCGTCTGGCCCTAAGGTAGAGTCAGTTGTCTAATTTTGCGATACATTAAACGTACCAATTTGTCTTGGGATTTTTTTATATCTTTAATATATATATATATATATATATATATATATATATATATATATATATATATATATATATATATATATACATATATATATATATATATATATATATATATATATATATGAATGCAATGTCCCGCAGGAAAAAATAAAATGGTCTTTCCAAGTACTTTCTAACTTTATTAAGTTCTTTATCAAGGATAACTACATGAAATGATATTATATTAGAGGTATAGATACGAAAGAAAAGTATAAAAGAAAGCCTCAAAAACCAGAAATCACCAATGAGGAAGACGGAAGGAGGAAGGTAAAGATTCACATTAAGAATTACAAGAAGCAGGTAGTAAGGTCAAACTGAGAAGACGGAAAGGGTAACAGATTAAAAGAAATGGAGATAGCCTAACGAGGGAGATTATAAGAAACGAGGAGCGAAAGAGTGGGAAAAATACATTATACATAACAGAGCAGGGACATAATTAAAAAAACAAACAAAAAAAACGTGGGGCCACATAACTAAAGTTTGTACATAAAAAAAACTAAAGACAAAAGTCAGAACTAATTTATTTAAGTATTAGTTTTTTAATTATAGCATCTATTTTATATAAGCCGGTGGAAAGGTTAAAATTATCACATTGGCTTATAAAAGCACATTCAATGATATTCCTTTTTATAGGGTCATTGGAACAATAAATAAATTTTGCTGAGTTCCAGTTAATTAGATGGTACTAATAAATTCTTAATGGTCATCTCATATTTAAAAGCAACAGATATGTTAAAGTTATTCAAAAGACGGGAAAGATCACTAAAACAAAGAGAAAAAGGTAGAACTAAAATGTTATTACTATTAAAAGGGAGAGTAGGGACAGTTTGATAAAATGTCTTTTTAACAGAAGAAAGACAGTTTATCCTTGATAAGGAACTTAATAAAGTTCGAAAGTACTTGGAAACACCAATTCATTTTGTCCTGCGGAACATTGCATTTATTTGCTACCCTCACGTGATACTTTGTGAAGTTTTCATTTCATATATATATATATATATATATATATATATATATATATATATATATATATATATATATATATATATATATATATATATTGTCGAGAGAGACGGGTATGATGGAAAGAACCCCGTGATCGGCGTTTGATAAAACGCCTTATAGCGAGCCTAATTGTAACAACGAGTGGTTCCGCGAGATGGCGTGAAGGTCTAAATTCATTTCCGGCCGGTCCGTATAGATAGTTAAGCGTTGGCCTGGGTAAGATTAGTATTTTGCCTAAGAGGAAGCGGCACGGAAGAATTCTTTCCCTCGGCCTCCCTTACCCAGAAGCCCGAAGACAAAAAAAAAATAAATAAGAAGAAATAAGAACTATGAACGAGGATACTCCCAGGTACACATTTTGCATTCACATTTGGAGCTTTTGGGGAAAATTTGGGAGAAGTGAGTGAGGAGCATCGTGAGTGGTTCCATCAGGATATTGCTGTAATGGAGAAAAGCTACCAAGGAAGATTTTTTTTTCTATTATCTCATCTGGCGACTGCCTTCTAGGGCATAAATCGCCATACTCAAGCTAGCCTGTATCTAGGCTATATTAAAAGCCAAATTAAAAAACGGAAAAAAAAAAATACAAACAAAAAGCAAAAAAAACAACAAAAAAATGCAAACAAAAAGCAAAAAAAAACAAAAAACAAACTAATTTAAAAAATATAGAGCGAGCCCCATC
Organism: Ceratothoa steindachneri; assembly: GCA_963969495.1. Classification (NCBI taxonomy): domain Eukaryota; kingdom Metazoa; phylum Arthropoda; class Malacostraca; order Isopoda; family Cymothoidae; genus Ceratothoa; species Ceratothoa steindachneri. Next base: position 109,590,665 of record OZ018329.1, read on the forward strand.
GACGGGGAAAGGCCCGCTCTACCTCGCAGAAGAAAAACGATATTTATATTTGAAAATTAAATAACGGGGAAATGGCCAACCTCCTCCAAAAGGTCGGTGTGCACGAACTCGTCCCGATCACAAGGGACAGGCGGTAGCGACCTCGCCCATCCCGGTACAGAGACAGATAATGTGCGCGAAGATCACACAAACTGGGACATTCGACAAGTATGTCTCAAACAGTCTGGGGGACGACGCAGTAGTTACAATAGGGCACAGGCGAGCGCTACATCAAATGGCGATGCGTCACACGAGTGTGCCCGATTCGGAGACGATAGAAAGCGACCTGAAGCCGTCACGACATAGGTCCATGATAACAGTCGCGGCGCAATGGCACGCAACTTTAAGTTCCCCTCGACCGTCTCCCAACTTCTTTGCCAGGCAGCCCGCAAAGCTGCACGTATTCCTGCCATGTACTCATAGTCGGTGTGAGGAAGAGTGAAACGCTGATCCGGTCGCAGAGTCCTCACGGACTCTTTAGCGCCTTCATCGGCGCGCTCATTCCCCGCAATTCCTACATGTCCAGGAACCAAGCAGAATATAATCTGGACATCCACCCGGCTTGCCAAAACCGTGGTGCCACGGATATCGCGAACCAGAGAATGCAGAGATTGCAATGCCTCGAGAGCAATCAGCCGCTTTGTGAGTCGCTATAGATCACAATCCGGTCTCCAAACCGGGCACGTCGTGTAATCTCCCGTACCGAGTGGTGTATTGCCACCAGCTCGGCCGTGAAGACAGACGCAGCGCCTGGCAGAGCCCCACTGAGTTCAAACAGGGGGGATACGGCGTGGAAGCCAACCCCCTCTTGGGACTTGGAGCCATCCGTATACACTGGCACGGTTCCAGCGTGACACGAGGTGTGCTCCAAAAAGGTCGAACGCAATACTCCCGACTCTATACAAGATTTAGGAGAAAAGTCGTGGCGACAAATAGCCAAATGTGTTACCCTCCTGGGTGGCGTCATGGGCAGAACCAGGGGCGCAACCGGCCTAAGAGCTATACCTAGCTCTTAAAGGAGTTTCCTGGCCATAAACCCAAAGGGCTTAGGGTATGACTGGCGTCTATCAGCGGCATAGACACCGTCAAAATTAGCTGCGGATGCAGTAAGAGCTGTTGGCGACTGAAGGATACGACGGGCTCACGCGTACAGGCAAGTGATGCACTGTACGCAGCGTAGAGCGAGTGGCATCTCCCCAGCATCGACTAATAGGCTCTTTATGGGGGAAGTTCGGCGGTCGCTAGGCGAAGGCCGGTGTGGTGGATCGAGTCCACCTTCCACAATAAACGCTCAGCTTCGGATGCATAAAACTGGCATCCGTAGTCGAGCTTCGAACGTACAAAGGATCGATAAAAAAGTAAGGCAGTAGCCCTATCAGCGCCTTAAGAGCTGAACGTAACGGAGTGGAGAATATCCATGGCGCGGGTACAAGAGACCCTAAGGCTGCGAATATGAGCCTCCTAGGTGAGGCGTCGGTCAAATACAAGACCAAGGAAACGGTGCAATTCAATCACTTTCAGGCGCACCCCATTAAGAAACAAATTTGGGTTGGGGTGAAACCCTGGATGGCAGCAGAATGCACCACCTTATTCTTGGCCAAGGAAAACCGAAACGTGTGCGCCTCGGCACAGCGAGAGACGCAGTTCAATGCCTGTTGGAGTCGACGCTCTAGAGTTGGCATCTGGGCCGTGCCAAAAGAGATCGAAAGGTCGTCCACGTAGAGCGTAGCGAGAACATCTTCCGGCAGCACCGAGGTAATGTCGTTGATGCTCAGGGAAAAGAGTGTGACACTGAGGACAATTTCCTGCGGGATACCCAATTCCTGCTCCATTGGGCCGGAGATGGCTCCCCCCACCCGTACACAGGAATCGACGATCTCGCAAAAATTCAGATATAAACATTGGGAGGCGTCCCTTCACCCCCAATGTGTGGAGAGTCTCCATGATACCGTATTGCCTTGCGGTATCACAGGCCTTCTCCAGATTGAAAAACAACGTGGCAAAGTGCTGTCTACGAAGGAAAGCCTCGCAGACGGCATTTTCCAGTCGGAGCAGAACATCCGACGTCGAGTGGAACTTGCGGAAGCCACACTGTGCAGAAGACAACTCTCTTCCGCTGTCCAGGAAAAAGGCTAATCTAACATTTCATAATTTCTCCATCAAATTGCACACGCAAGAGGTTAGAGAGATTGCGCGGAAGAGGGCCAAAGTAGAGTGATCTCTCATCGGTTTGCGAAAGGCGAGCACAGTAGCGATTCACTAAGTATCCGGGAGAAGACCCTCCACCCAGACGCTGTTGAAAAAAATATAACAGAAAGGCCATGCCTCGCTCACCAAGATGTCGAAGCATGGCATACGGGACATCATCCGGACCATGGGCGGTGTCCACGCACGAAGCAAGAGCGGAACTCAACTCACTCAGAGTAAACCTGTCGTTGAAGGGTTCTCCGCCTCTGGAGGTAAAGTCAAGTCGGCGACCTTCCGTGACATCACGACGGGCACTGAATGCTGGCGGAGCAGCATCCCGGCTAGAGAATGTGGAGAAAGCGGTCGCGAAGGATTCCGCCACGGACGCGGGGTCTAAGATTGCAGGCCCATTCTCCTGGAGAACGAGAGGGAGGGGAACTCCTGCGAGAACTTGCCCCGAATCTATTTGACTCGCTTCCACACCTCTTCTAGAGGGGTCTTCCCATTAAGTGAAGATACGTATGTCCGCCAAGAAGAGCGGCAGCCGTGCTTCGAAATATACTGGAACCTAGCCCTAGCCCAACGAAATTCACCGACAGTGAAATCGTTCGGGCGACGCTTATAGCGCATGTAGGAATAACGCTTCTATTTGAGGGCCATCTCACACTCGGCAAACCACTACGGGAGTGGTCGGCGTGCAAAACCACTAGGCGTTCTGGGAATAGTAGTCAGACGTGCGGCGATGAGGTTACGGGAGAAGAACTCAACGGCTTCATCTACTGATCTAAACTCCTCGCTTGAGAATAAGGATTCAGTCATTTCCTGAAATGCAGGCCACTGCGCCCGCGCCAAGCACCACCGAAGTGGGCTCTCAGGCGGTAGTTGCCCTGAAAATTATATTTGAATAGGAAAGTGATCACTACCATGGAGGTCATCTACCATACCCCAATCAAAATCAGGCTGTGCATCTGAAGAGCACAAAGATGGGTCAAGGCAAGAAAAGGAAGCAGTTCTGGGGCAGTGATGCGTAAACTCATCCATATTTAAGACACCTAAATCAAGCTCTTCAATCAAATCGGCAAGAACTTGTCCCCTGGGATTTATTGAGTAATCCCCCCAGAGAGGAGGCTTGCCGTTTAGATCTCCAAGCAAAAGAAAAGCCTCGGCAACCATGCCACGACGCAGCGGAAGTCCATCGTGTCGAAGTCAACTGACGGTGGAATGTACGCAGAAATGATAGTATACCTCCTATCCAGGTAAAGCTGCACAGCCACTGCCTGAAAGGAGGTATCTAAAGTGAAAAGAAGAACGGAGACATCCTGCTGGATGTAAACAGCTCATCCCCGAGCCCTGCTCCCATCTCGTGGTGGTGGGGTCGCAAAACCCTTATACCCCGGGAGTGCGGGCACGGGGCACGCGCCTAGCATGGTCTCCCGTAGAAAAAAAGCTAACGGGCAACATGACGAGACGAGCCTCCGCAGCTCTTCCCAATTGTTCCGGAGTATACGGCAATTCCATTTAAGGAATATGCCCTCCAGGCCTAGCTCGGAGGAAACGCTAGGCCCGTCGGCTTCGAGGACTTATTGGGAAAAGTTGGGATCACCATGCAAGTCTTTTCCTCTCTCCGCCTTGAAACCTAAGCCGGGCGTTGCGGCTTCATGGGCGGGAGGGCCTCTTTTTGAGGATCCACCGTCTCTGAGCCACTCAGCCCCCCAGTAGGCGTGGGCGAAAGAGCCGAAGCCCCTTTGTTGCTGTCCTCCTTTCGGCGGACAGCTTTAGGAACCCCGGAAGATGGCCTGGGAACCAACTTCAGGGATATTGCCTCCTGTGAGTCTAACGACTCGATGGAGACGCGTGGCCGTTTCGCCTTACGGGAAACGGTCACGCTGGGGGAAGTGGGGGAGCCCTGGTTTTAGCCGGAGCTGTGTGTGACTTCTATGTGCCGCCAGCTTTACCAGAGGAGCACCCGGGTTGAGTAGAACCCGAAGAAGGGCTCTGAATGGGCGCGGAAACATCTGTGCTCGTTGGCCTGGATGGGCCAGGAGCAGAAGGTGTCTTTCTAACTATTGAGTCATAAGACGATCCAGGCAGAGCCGAGGGCGCCAGGACCAATTCCTTAGCCTCGCGGAATGAGAGTCGATCCTGGGCCTAAACAGCTAGTATTTCTCTCTCAAGGAAATATGCACCATATTTTTAGAAGAAGCGTGGTGCGGATCTCCGCAATTGAAACACTTGGCCACACACGATTTTGAATTATCGTGTGCGGCTTTGGAGCAATTTACACATACTTCGGGTGCCCCCGACTTTGCACGTCTACATGAGCGATTCCTATGGCCGAAGCGGTTACAGTAATAGCACCACCGCGGTAGTGGCACACATGCCTTCACGCGGTAGTGTTACCAGCTGGCATGCACCGTCTCAGGGAGCTTGTCACAGTCAAACGTGACAAGGAGTGTAGGAAGGGGTCTCCAGGCCTCTCCCTGTTTTCTCATCACACGTTTGACCTTGACCGCCCCATGGTCGGCCAGCTCTAAGGTGATGTCTTCTATGGAGTAGTCAACGAATTTCCTTGCCTCAACTACTCCTTTCACAAAGTTCATGTTAGGGTGTGGCGTCACACTTATCGGGATGCCATCAAATGTCCGAAGAGCACTTATCTTGGCCGCCTCGGAGCGATTCAACGCATTCGCCAGAAAGCTACAGACAAGAAACGGGTCACCTTCGGCTCTCTACCAAATACAATAGCTAAAGCTCTTCTCTGATGGATCATTTTGCCCTTGGCCAACATGCTATTATCAGTGGAGCGAATAACGAGGAAGCGTTTGAAGCCAGTGGGATCGAAAACGCCAGGTAACCTCTGAATGAGGGGCCTTGATATTATCGAGGCTCCACCCTGTGCACTTTTGGTCTTAGTCAGCTGCTCCGCATCCGGAAGTGGAGCCGGATGTGCCGATCTTGGCTTGGTCGCTTACCGAAGAAGCGGACCCATTCGTCCTTGCAGCCCCCGCGGATGGAGAGGAGACCCGAGTCTTTTTAGTCTTTTTTCTGTTCTTTTTCTTTTTAAGAGAAGAGGGGGGGGAATGAAACCCGCTTCTCCCCTCCGCTGGTAGGAGCCCCCAGGACAGATGAACCGGCCTTAGCTAGTTCCTTCTCCGAAATAGAGGAAGTCCTGGCAGTCTTAGGGGCACCAGTTGGAGGATATCCCTCCCCTCCTTGTGCTGCCTCGGAAACCCTTTCCGTTTGAGGAGGACCTTGCATAAGGGCGGATTCGGGTTCGGTGCTTGGCGCTGAGCTCGGATTCCCTCCCATGGAAGGCCTAACCGTCTATGGCTGGGTTGCCTCAAGGACCATGGCTATCTCAGGTGGGCCTCCAGTTGGCCATCCCCCCCAGAGGACATCAGAGGTCCCGTTGACAGAGCTGTCTCTAATTACGTCTGTGGAGGCACAGCCCTTGACCCCGGAAAGATTTAATATTCTTGCCAGCAGGTCTTTTGAGGAAAGCGACCGAAGGGGCCAATGGTCACTTCCCCCCCCACCCCTTGTTCACTCTTGGTGCAGTCACAAGGCGGTTACCGCAAAGACACCCGTCGAAGGCATCGGTGGGTTCAGTGCTTAACCGCAGTGTGGCACAACTCGGTGCCATAAAAGACCTTAAAGGTCAAAATGTAAGATCTCCCCCAGGAGAGTGAGATCCAGTTTCACGTCTAATAAGAAATTGGAGACGTGTTTTTCCCAATCTCGAAGGCTAACGAGGAGCCGATGTTTGACTTCGTGTGAAAAACCATTTGGAAAAAGAACTCTCCTGGGGCCGTCATCAAGCCCCTCCCCCCCTTACCACTCCCCCAGTGGGGTGACGAGGTATAAATGAGGAACTCTGAGGAAAATCGAGGTAGTATACGTCAGTCTCTAGGTAACGAAGTCCTCGCATCCAAAACCGAGCTACAGAGACTGGAGAGGTAGTGTACTTGGCTCGCCAGACCAAGAAGTACCCTGCAAGAGAGGCAGGGCTACCTACCTTAAGGGGCTAAGAGGAAGCTCATCCTCGAGCTAATTCGCTGGTTATCAAACCAAACGTTAAGTTAACTTTGTTAAGTTCAACTTACTCGCGCCAGAGAGACTCCTCATATCCTGGTGCACCTTAAACACCAGGGGTATTCCTCGTCGTTGAGGAATTAAGAAAAGAAGAAGGAAAAGGCTCCCCCTCGAGCCCGTTACTCGGCGGCCACACCGAACTTTAAGTAACTTATTCTCGCCAGAGAAACCCCCCTTCGTTATCCTCGCCCTTGAAGAAGACCCTCCCCGAGTTAAGTCCTCGTCCATAAGGAAATAAGTAACGAAGGAGAAAAGCTCCTCCTCGAGCTCGTTACTCGGTGGTCACACCGCACTCCAAGTTAACTTGATTTAAGAACCAAGTTCGACTCACTCTCGCCAGAGAGACCACGACTGCCTAGGTGTTGCATAAAGCACCGTATTTGTTCTCGTCCTTGAAGAACCCTTCCCGCCCCGGAAGAATGTGTGGACCCCCCAGCTGCCACCCTCGCCAAAACAACCGTGTGATCTCGCTCATCTACATCGGGCCGGCGGCACGCGTCGAGAGTGAATAACATTTCTAAGGCCTTTAAACTCCACATGAGTCCGTAAGGTTCTGTCTTGGGATCACTACTATTCATCATCTACGTCAACGACATGGACGGTGACATGGTTGCCAAGATTTCCAAATTTGCCGACGATACCAAGCTTGGTATGAACGTTGCAAAGGATGGAAATACTGCCCGCCTGCAGGAATATCATGTGAAGATTGGGGAGTGGTCGGACACGTGGCAAATGCCTTTTAACGTGAACAAATGCAAAGTAATGCATATCGGCCACAGAAACCCCCAATCTCAGTATATCCTTAAGGGCACTGCTCTTGAATCGAGTGACACTGAGAAGGACTTGGGTGTAACAATCACTAGTGACCTCAAGTTCTCGAAACAGTGCATTGAGGCGAAGAAAAAGGCCCAAAGGATGCTAGGCTATATTAAGCGCCAGTTTGGTTATCGGAACCAGGAGATTGTACTGTGCCTGTACAACTCACTTGTCCGACCGCACCTGGAGTATGCCGTACAATTTTGGAGTCCTTCATTGCGAAAGGACATCGCGAGATTAGAACGCGTACAAGCCAGGGCAACCAAGCTGATTCCCTCTATCCCACATAAAAGTTATGAGGATAGACTAAGGGAATTAGATATGTTCTCGCTTGTTCCGATAACCAAACTGACGCTTAATATAGCCTAGCATCCTTTGGGCCTTTTTCTCCGCCTCAATGCACTGTTTCGAGAACTTGAGGTCACTAGTGATTGTTACACCCAAGTCCTTCTCAGTGTCACTCGATTCAAGAGCAGTGCCCTTAAGGATATACTGAGATTGGGGGTTTCTGTGGCCGATATGCATTACTTTGCATTTGTTCACGTTAAAAGGCATTTTCCACGTGTCCGACCACTCCCCAATCTTCACAAGATATTCCTGCAGGCGGGCAGTATTTCCATCCTATGCAACGTTCATACCAAGCTTGGTATCGTCGGCAAATTTGGAAATCTTGGCAACCATGTCACCGTCCATGTCGTTGACGTAGATGATAAATAGTTTTGGTCCCAAGACAGAACCTTGGGGCACCCCGCTAGTAACGGGCACCCACTCAGAAGACTGTCCATTCACCACCACCCGTTGCCGTCTGCCACTTAGCCAGTTCTCGATCCAGCCGGCTACCTTTCCGTCTATTCCAAGCGCTCGCACTTTCCAGAGAAGGTGGTGTTGTGGTACCTTATCAAAGGCTTTCTGAAAGTCTAGGTAGACCACATCCGCCTTTTGTCCCGATCGTGCTCACTGAAAAAGAAGTGGAAGAATTCCACAAGGTTCGTCAGGCATGACCGTTGCCTTCGGAAGACGTGCTGGGAACTCCTCAGTAGCAGGTTTGACTCTAAATACGACGTTACTTTGTCCACCATGATGCTTTCCATGAGTTTACCGACTATCGAAGTCAGACTGATAGGTAGGTAGTTCGACGGTTGGTTACGGTCTCCTTTCTTACAGATAGGAGTCACCTCCGCCTCACGCCAGTCTCTAGGAACGCATTTGGTCCGGATTGACATGTTAAAGATAGCGCACAGATGTCGTGATACTTCATCGCACACTTCCTTCAACACTTTAGGTAGAAACCCGTCCGGTCCAGGGGACTTATTCCTCTTTAGGTCAGCGATTTTTTTCTTTATTTCTCCTTCGGTGAAGTCCATTGCCTCCAGCCTTTCCCCCGAGTAGGAATCCGTCGGCTGGGGAATTAGACCACACTCTTCAGTACCACTGAAGAGAAGTAGTCGTTGAGGAGGTTAGCATTTTTTGCATCGGAATGCTTTAATGTCCCCTCCTCATTCCTCAAAGCGCCAATCGTTCGACAGATTGGTTTACGGCTGTTCACATATCCAAAAAACTCCTTGGGATTCTCTTTACAGAGTCTCGCCACTCGGAGTTCCTCAGACCCCTTAGCCGCCCTTATGCTGGACTTCACTCTCCTGGCTAGCCTCCGGTATTCGTCAAAGTCATCCGAGATTTTCGATTGCCGGTACATAGTTCTCTTCTCCCTAAGCAGTTGCCCGATTTCTAGATTAAACCATTTTGGTTGAACAGAGGACCTACGGGGGCATTTCAGAGGGGGATAAAACGCGATTGAAGACTCATGAATGTGGTTTTGAAACTGTTCCAAGAGTCTTGAACAACATCTCACTCTTCTAGCCTCGCGCCAGTCAGTCCCGCGCGTAGACCTGCAAAGTCTGCTCTTCTCAAATCCAGTTTCCTTGATTTACTAGTTGCAGGCTCTGCCTTGGGGACTTTGACTACAAATCTAATTAGTCGGTGGTCCCTGCCACCGAGCTCTTCGCCAACAGAGAGGTCCTCAACGATGTCATCCTCAGAGGGGAAAACCAAGTCGAGGATATTGTCTCCTCTCGTTGGCTCTCTCACCCATTCAGTGAGGAACTCGTTATTCGTGAACTCCAGGAGTAGTGCGTTCTCGCCACAGGGTTCTCTGGTTTCCCAGTCAACTTGTGTGTTGAAATCACCCATGACGATACACACTCTGTCTTCGACAAGTTCTCCTAGTAGCTGGTACAGATCTCTGTCCTTTTCAACGAGTTGGGCAGAAGGTCTATAAAGCACCAGGGTCCTATATTTGGCAGGACCTATCTCTAGGTCAACACCTAGTAGTTCATGGTCGGATATGATGTTGCAATCCGTCGAGTTGAGAGTATCCTTGACATACAACATCACACCGCCACCCTCTCTGTCTGGCCTATCTTTCAGGAACAGCTGGTAACCGGGAATCGTGAATTCACCTTCAAAATCTCGGCTTGAGGTTTTTATCCACGACTCCGTTATGGCCACCATCTCAGGTTCCTCTGTTACTACGAGGCCATGGAGCTCAAGTAACTTATTCCTGATTGACCTCGTATTGAACAGAAGAACTTTGAGGGAGTCCCCTAGTGTAGGACTCCCTACGCTCTTCCGTTTCCCGGCTTCTCTGTTTTTGGTGTCACACCCTTTTTGACGACCTCCGAGAAGGTCGTTCCAGGAGTGACACGCGCATGCTGGCGCATGTTCGCTTTCGCTCTGTTTCGAACGCTCCTTTGGGTGCGTTCCACGACATCTTGAATTAGGTTAGCGAGAAAGGCCTTCCCTTTAAAGGAGAGATTCGGGTTGGACCTCTTCTCGGAAGCATCCAAACCACCACACGCTTGCGGGTTTTAAGCCCTTTGTCGTTCACGGCTCCCATCACTGTTTGGATGGTCTTACCACTGAGGCCAACCTTACCCCCTCTGAGGTAGAGGTCGTTGCCGCTCACCATCAGAGCAAAAACTGAATTCTCAGAAATCTGAGCTTTCTCTGCCTCTACTCTGATGTTGTGGTTACCCCGTCCTGACAGGCAGCTTACCTTCACGCTAGTGCAAAGGCGGGCCGCTAGCAGCGGCTGCAGATCCCGTGTTTGCGAGTCACCAATGAGGGTGAGCTTCGGACACTTGGTCTCTGAAGACGGGGTCTTCCCTTGTGGAAGAGGCCTCCCCTTTTCCTCTTTACTCTCCACATTCTTATCTTTCTTTTTCTTCTTGTTTATCTGTTTTTCTTCTTGTTTATCTGTTTTTCTTCTATTTTTGGTTCTACTTTTGTTTCAAATATCTTCTTTTTCTTTTTTTTCTTCGTTTCTCCTTTCTTCTTTTCTCTCGCCTCAGCTGGCTTAGCCTCAGACGATGCTGGAATGTCTGCTTCATTACCAGGGGATTCCGACACGTCAGTGGGCGGCGCCTCTTCTAGGCATCGAACCTGAGCTACGTTAAGGGCTTCGAGCTTCTCCAACTTTCCCTCAAGAACCTTAGCTCTCTCCTCTGAGGCTCTATAGAGGTCTTTTAATTTTTCCACCTCTCGCGTCAATATGCAAGTAGTGCAGATACTTTCAGGGCTGTATTTTGAGTAGCAGCCCTCCGGAAAGTCAACGCACCACTTTTTTAACTGGTATATTGCACAGTTGTGTTTGAGATGAACGGGTCCTCTTTTGCCTGTCATTTTGAGCGCTTTCTCTCTCTCTGAAAACTCGTGAGCAATCAATGATAAAAAAGGGGGGTTGGTGAGTTCTCCCAGCGTGCGTCGCTCCCGCCTATTGATCGGAGTGAAGGAGTGAAGGCCATTCTAGTGGCCCTACCGAGCCGCTTTAATGGAGAGCGGTCGGCTATGGGCTGCCTATGAAAGAAAAGGGTGGACTGCGGCTGGGAACAGAGAGGTACCCGAAAGCACCTCCAGAGAAGGGGTTGAGAAGGAATCCCCTACACCAGTAGGCGAAGGAGAGGAGTAAGCCTCTACTCCGGTTAGAGAAATTTGTAGGGCTCCTGCGCAAGCACAGGGGGGGGGGGGAGAACCTCTATTTTTTCTTTGGAGCTGCATGAGGGCGGCTCCGTCGATGGAACAGGGGGAATTAAGGGGATTTTTTTGTTTGACTCATCATTCATTAATGGGCATAGTGACCCTCTTTTTATTACGGGAGGCAATAGTTCATCACCCGTCGCAGTAGCTCGCTCTGCAAGGGGTGCGCAGAGGCCTGGCAGAGCCAGGTGCCTCCATTCAAGGCCACCCCTTCCACCTGGTGTCCTGGCAGCCCTTCAGCATGGCAGCTCCACCTTGGGCACGGCGTAAAATTGATAGAGTGTGAAGAGAAAATGAAAAGGGATGTGAATAAGGTTTGGGTGGGGATGAAGCAGGTTGTTAAAAAACCACCATCCCAAACCGGAGCTCAAGGGTGAGGGAACATCGTCCCCTACCCCTCTCAGCCCCGATATGGGACGGTTGGCTGAGAAGGAGGTCATCATCTACCCTGTGAAATTAGAGGCTGACCAGAAAAAGTTGTTGGAGAGGTTGTATGAAAAGCGAGGAAACAGCGGGGAAACACAAGTGTCTGAAGGAGGGAGAAGAGGCTAAGCTGGGGTCTTACGGGGTGCTGAGTCCCGTCAGCACGGCGGCCAGGATAGCAAATCGCCGCGCTTCTTACGGGGTATCAAGGAAGATGGGACACTGCCCTGATAGGGAAATATATATGGTCACTGGTGCGCAAAGATCAAGGAGCTCACAGTAAGAAAGCACGTGCACTTTTAGTAGGTTATCTCTTATAACCACATTTTCTCATTAGTTTAAATAAGAATACAATGACAAAATATTATCAGCTATTAAGCATGGACAATGTGAGTATGCCTAATAAAGTGAACTGTCACAGCTAATTATGGTTAGTTTTATATAAAAAATTCCAATTATCTTCAAAAGTACAATTTTCAATGGTACTTTTAGAATCAGGAGGTAAAACTACCTTAGAAACACTAAAAGCACTTAAAGAAACAAAACTAGTGTTACCCTTATAATTTGCTTAACGATTTTATTACTGTATTCCCATATTGAAATGCTTTCTTAATGTTATTATTATTTGCGCAAGATTTTAAATGGGAAGATTATGCATTTTCGAATTCATCTTATTTAGTTGTCGAATAGAATAAAAATAAGTTCAATCTTTAAATTGAGTATGTTAATATGGTATAGGGCATATTTTAGCTCTGAGGAATAAAGAAGAGTCTGAGGTGACTTGTCGTGACATGAAAAGTATTGTATTCAACATTTGAGCTTGTTTGCTTGCGGTAAACTGAGCAAAATGCATGATGGTTTAGAACATGGATTTTCCCGTGTCAAAGGACGTCAGCGAATTCTCATCCTTCAATTCCATTTTTGATTCGATTGAGGGGGGCAGATCGTAAAATTGGAGGACAATTTCATCAAAGTTGTTATTATCCAAAGACCAGGCTGAAAAATTATCATCAAGATATACAAACTAGATAAAGGTTGTGGGACAATTTAAGGGAGGAGGAATCTTTCATAGTCTTTGGACAAAAGACCCCGTCTTCAGCAGTAACATTATCAGTTACATATTATCAGACCAATTTTATATATTCAGGGAGGAATTTTATTAAGTTAATTTCTAGAGTAGGGAGAAATCTTGATATCACGTTTAGATGATTATCAACCGGAACATTTGGTGAATAGTCTATTTACGAGGAAACTTAACAATCTCTTTCCACTAAGGACGAGTTGTTTTATTTTTATATGAAATCAACTGAATGAATTACATGCGAGTGAGATATTTAGCCCACGCCGTTTGATAAAATAGCGAACCATTTAGATAACTCTAACCATAGGACCCAATGCCGAAAATACTTGGACTGTGGGTCATGGGTAACGCCGAAACATTCAGCATAGGATCTATTTTAATAGCGCATAAAATTATATATAGGTCTCATCATTACATTGCAGACGCATTGCAGTCTTTCCTACTTTTTATTGGGGACAATTAAAATATTTCAGAAGGCCGATATAAATTTAATAAATATATATCTAATATAGTCGCCTGCTCAATCCAGAAACAGACCAAACCTGCCAATTCGACGGATTAACAGGGCATTCCTTAAAGGCATCAGACTATTGTCCAACCTTAAAGTTTATTATTTTTATTATATTGGACCCATTTTATATATTTTCGCTTTTCACAAACTTTATATAACTATAGTTTGTTCGCACTGTATCGTTTCCTTACCACGCGATAGTGGTCATGTTGTTAAAGCAACATCTAGCAACCTCACTGTGAACTGTTCAGTAGTACTTAGCAAGTCACGATGGAAGGTCATAGCGTTGAACAGCGTGTGCAAATCATCAAATGTTATTACAAAATTCAGTGCTCCGTTCGACAAACGTTCCGCGCATTACGTGATTTCTATCCTCGCCACAATCGTCCTGACGAGTCCACTGTTCGACGCTTGGTGGCCAAATTCGAGGCAAAAGGGTCGATCAACAATCAGCCAACAACCGTACGTCACCGAAACGAAAGGTCTGCTGAAAACATCGCTGCCGTAAATGAGAGTGTACGGGAAAATCCGAGGCAGTCAATTTCTCGTCGTTCACAAGAATTTGGCCTTTCTGCGACTTCAGTTTGGCGAATTATGCGTAGGGACTTGGGTTTGCATCTGTATAAAATCCAACTTACCCAGGAACTTAAGGTAAGCCACCATAAACAACGCCATGTGCTCGCTGATTGGGCTCTAGAGCAGTTGGAAGTTGCTACAAATTTTCCCCCCAAAATCATCTTCAGCGACGAGGCCCATTTTTAGATGAATGCATTTGTGAACAAGCAAAATTGTCGGATTTGGAACGAAAACAATCCACATGAGATACAGCAGCACCAATTGCATCCAAACTAACTCACTGTTTGGTGCGGATTTTTGTCCAACGGAATCATCAGTCCGTATTTTTTTGAGAACAAAGATAGGATTGCTATAACCGTCAACGGCCAGACCTACAGATCGATGATAAGCAACTTCTTGTGGCCTCAACTGGATTATATGCCTGATATGGATACTGATGACACGTGGTTCCAACAATACAACGCTAAGTGCCACACTGCGCAGGCTACGATAGACATTTTGCACCAGCGATTTCAGGGCAGGGTCATCTCGCGCGGCGGCGACGTCAACTGGCCACCGAGATCATGCGATTTAACGCAATTAGAGTACTTTCTTTGGGGCTACCTTAAATTGCAGGTCTATGCGAATAATCCGAAAACAGTTGATGTCGTTAAAGTCAGCATAACGAACACCATCCAGCAAATTCAGCCCGATTTATGCGACAAAGTAATCGGAAATTGGGCCTCCCGAATACGTTCCACCAAGCGAAGCCGCGACGGACATTTGAAAGACGTGTTATTCCACACATAACTTGTTTTATTTACATTTCAAAATCGAGCGACCTTATTGAAAGACCATATATATATATATATATATATATATATATATATATTAGTGATGGAGTCGTTCCTTGGGAACCTTATTCGTAGCAGGAATATAAAGACATATGCGATGGTTTTAAACATTTAATTTTTTGAACATTTCGGGCATTGACGATGACCATCATCAGCAAATTCTAAATACAAAGAATTATTTTTATATAAAGAACTAAACACAGCAATAAAAAAATTACAGGAGTCAAAAATGATAACCGAAAGCAAGAATTTAAAATGAAATATATAATCATAAGCCGTTGAAAGCAAATTGGTGAAAATCTATTAATAAGAAATTGACGTAATATCGTAAAAAATAACTAAATTAAATAATAATCCCATGAGTTTAAAATATGCATAATAAACATGTATTAAATTCCTATCGAAATACAAAAATTGTAAACTATAGCAATAAAGTCGAAAGAAAGGCATGAAGAAATCGATTAATAAGACTGAGAAAAAAAAAAAATAATCCCATGAGCAGCAAATATGAATAATAAACATGAATCAAGCAACAAGCGGATACAAAAAATTCCCTATAAACCATAAATGTATTAATATTCAAATTATTTGGCAAAAAGCAACGGATGTCATCAACATATCACATCCAACCTATAGGGGTTTCATTAATTCGGGGAAGTATTCTAGATTCGAAGAATTCCATCTATAGTTTGACGAGTACAGGGAACAAACAATTTCCCATATATATATATATATATATATTTATATATATATATATATATATATATATATATATATATATATATATATATATATATATATATATATATATATATATATATATATATATATATATATATATATATATATATATATATATATATATATATATATATGCAGATACACCCACAAAGGAAACGTTAAGAACGATTCCGAGCGCTTTCGTCTTTATTCTTAAATACCTTTTCAAGAAATGAATAGTGGGTGGGGAGATTAGACTAACCACCTCTGAACCTCAATTAGGGGGTACAAAATCCTGAAACAACTTTATTTGAGATTTTATGTATGTAGTGATAATGGGGTCTAGCATGAACAAACCAGAGCTAAGGTTGAAATTTTGGAACCCGTTAATGGAGATACATTCTAATATATTTCTCGAGATATAATTACTTCATTTTATGACTGGTTTGGCACTCTTCCAAGTGATACTATGGTTAAGATTGTACATATGTAGAAAAAGCTTAGATTGTTCACTGTGATTACGTACATTGGCTTGATGTTGTTTAACCCGGACCCTCTAGTTCTTTCCCGGTTTGACCATAGTAACATTTTTGGCAGTTGTTGTAGCCTATCAAATAAACAATGCCAGGGGTCAGGGGGGGAGGGAGTTTTTGACAATGATAGGATAAGTAAACGAGGTTTTGGGCCGAAATTTAGGGATATTAAATTTAGTTTGATAATAGGAACGCTTGTCTGACTTTTAACAATTGTCGAGAAAGTACAGAGGGTAGCACAAATTTATCTCGATTTTATATATTCTATCGACTTCTTTGTCTAGGTATTCTAGTGCCTCAATTCTAAGGGCACTCAAAAACATAGAGGAGAAAACATTTTGTTTGATGTTATTATAGTGGTTAGAATAAAAATGTATATAAGAGTCTATGGCTGAGTTTTCTATATATTTCATATTTGAAACAATGGTTTGTCCGATGAATTAGGATATCTAGGAAAGGGAGTGTGCGATCTTTTTCATCTTCTAAAGTAAATTTAATCGAGAGCCCTAAGGTGCTAATTTTAATAAGAAATGTATTAATATTTAAATTATTTGGCAAAAGGAAACGGATGTCATCAACATATCGCATCCAAGCTACATATAAGGGTTTCATTAATTCGGGGAAGTATTCTAGATTCGAAGAATTCCATCTATAGTTTGACGAGTACAGGGGACAAACAATTCCCCATTGCCATTCCAAAGGTTTGGCGAAAAAATTTACTATTAAAGCTAAATTTGCCATTGTTGATGTAAAGAGCAATAAGTTTAATGAGGGTAGAATCAGGTATTGGGAGAGCAACTGTGTCGAGGTGTTCTTCAAGAAAATTCAAGAGATCGGTTACGGGAACTTTAGTAAAGGGGAAATGAACATCGAAACTAACCAAGCTAAAATTATCAGGGTAGTGCAGCTCATTAAGTTTACTAATGAGGTGCATATTATTGATAATATTTGAATTGGAAATGCTCCCAACCAAAGGGTTTAGGAGAGAGGCTAACCATTTTGATAGGGTATGGAAAACACCCCCAACAGAGCTAATGGGTTATCAGGTTTATGGGTTTTAATAACACCATAGGTTATGGGATAAAATTTTCTCTCCCATCCCCCCTAAATCGTATTAAAATTGCCAACGCATTTGCCCAGATAGAAAAATTTAGTGACATGTTCCGTAATGATATTTCCATTGCTAAAGGTTATGTTTACATTTACTTAAGCCGAGTGAACAATAATTATCATGTTAAGTTTCAAAAAGCGATAAGTTCCTTAGTAATAATAAGAATATTCGTGTTTGTAAGGCCGATAAATCTGCCGCCGTTGTAATAATTGAAAAATCCCTATATTTAGATAAGATGAATATCTTACTGTCGGATATCTACACCTATGAGACCCTTAGAAGGAATCCTAATGACCAGGTAAACAGAGAATTTCACTTAACTGTTCGCTCTCTACTTAAAGGATCCCCTGACATCATTAGCAAATTTAAACTTCAAATGATTCCCTTCCCTACCTTTATGGTGAATTTGTTTTTTAATACCCGAGGAACCTTGTTAACAAAGTGGTTAGTATGACCAAATTTAGAATAAAGTGAAATATCTACGGTCATGCAAATCAAATTTCCACCTCTTTAATGGTTATTAGCGTGATCAGCAGCGAGTGTGACGGTATGTCTCCTAACATTTCTCCTGCCTCCTCAAAGCCGATGTGGACGCTTATATTGAATTGCCCGAAACTGTAGTCAAGACTTGGATGGACCAAGTAACCACCCGGAGGCTTCTGTTTTCCAGCAGGATTCTGTCCTCGCACATGAAGAACGGAGGCCACATACGTGGTTGCTCAAAAACGACCTTACAATACTGTTTCCAGAAATGGGTCCCTCTACTGTGCCGCTGCAGACCACTAGATTATTTTGTGTGGGGCGTTGTTGAAAAGGTTGTCACCAAGGCTGCTCACAAAAATTGGGGATCTCATGAGAGCCACCACCATTAAGGAGGTAATATCATCCATTGATAAGGGCTCACTGAATAGTATGTTAAAGAGTTGAGATTTCACCTGGAGAAGCAGTTCAAGGCAGATGGAGGCTATTTCAAATGATTTCGCTACTACGAGGGGCGGTCAATAAGTTTTGCTAATCGGTAGGGCAAAACAGAGGCAGGGAGATGGCTGTTTGTGTTGGTGTTAAGACAAGTTATGACCAGTCAGGAACAACAGCCGCACACTCCTGCCTCGTGTATTTAAGAAGCAGTAGCTGATCGCAGATCTTCAGTCACAAATTTTTCAACAATCGAGAAGGTTGAGCACAGCGCAGTGATCAAATCTTTGACCAAGGAAGGCAAGAATGCAAAAGAGATCCATGAGCGCATAGTTGCCGTGTACACCAACACAACCCCTTCCTATGCAACCATTGCTCACTGGAATAGGGAGCTTCGCCATGGTCGTGAGTCCCTTGAAGATGACGCCCGTCCAGGACGCCCGTCAGACGTGCCCAACGAGGACAATGTGGCCTGCGTGGAGAGGATCATCCTCGAAAATCGACGGGTGAAGGTCGAAGAAATCGAGCGAGAACTTGGAATATCACATGGACGTGTTATCAACATCATCCACGACAATTTGGTCATGACCAAGGCCTCTGCCCGTTTAGTCCCTAGAAACCTCACGCCCCATGATCCACTTCAACGTCGTCAAAGTCCACAAAGCCAGAGTTGCACAAGTTGCCCTGCGTGACTACGGATACGAGGAGCTCAACCATCCCCCTTACAGTCCAGATCTGGCCCCTAGCGACTGCTTTTTATTCCGCCAGTTCAAGGCTGCACGGCATGGAAGCCAGTTTGGGGATGATGAAAATGTCCAGCTCGCCGTCCAATAGTGGATTGAACAGCAGTCGGGAGATTTCTGGTTGTCGGGAATTCGAAGCCTCAGGGACAAGTGGCGCAAGTGAATTGAAGTCGAGGGTAGTTATATTGAAAAATAATAAAACCCTTTTCCTCATATCTCGTTTCCTTATATCCGAATTGCAAAACTTATTGACTGCCCCTCGGATATATACATATATCGTTCTATTTATGTGTAATTCTCATGAGAATACTTTACTTCGTTTAGAGCATAACCTGTTTTATTTTCACATGTACAATTTGTATCGATATACCTAAACCCCCTTATATATATATATATATATATATATATATATATATATATATATATATATTTATGAGATAAATCCCACATTAAATTGTAGTAATGTGATTCCAAGCACTTTCGCTTTTATTGTCAAAAGACTCTTTGAAAAATTAGTACAGAGTCATCGGGGAGGGTATATAAGTGGAGAGGTTAAAGGGCCTCTTATGTTGTAAGCCGAGTTGGCAGAGAAAAGGAAGGTTAAATCAATACATCATAAATCATAAATTACATCATAAATTATTTCTTGAAACGGTATTAATATGTTTTGAAATGGAACTAGCACTATCCCATTAATTACTTGATCAAATGCGCACATATGCAAAAACAGGCACCTATTTGCTTTGAACTTACTTAAATTGGCTTAATATTCTTTAACGCCTAGCTGTAAATCTTTACCAGAACGACCTATTTATACTCATAGACGAGCCCTGCATTTTATGTAAAAAACAATGTGAACTTTGAGAGGAGAGTTATTTACAAGAATCGAATGCAAATTCGAGCTGTATTTAAAAACAACATAAAAAATCTAATTCAAGGAGGACACTAAAAATATTATTACAGTAGACATATTCATTACATTTGTTCTAGACCCATAATGACAATAATGCTGTTGAAATAAAAATTAAGGCATTGACTGAGTTTTAACAACCAATATAGCGAATGACTCGTCTGTTTTAATCTCCCTTCCAAGTGGCTGAGTCCTGAGTATAGATCGCTTTTAAGGGCCGGATCAATCTGGCCGTAAAATTGTTTCTCTGTTAATTAAAAATTGGGAAGTTCAGTGTAATCAAACAGGAGAAATTTATCAAAATATAAAGGAAATGTTTAGTTTTAGATTTTAGGTTAATTTATATTTAATTTTAAGTTTCAGATTTGTTTTACATTATTGAAGTTTCTGGATTTAAGGTTACGGCCAAGCTGAGTGGAAATATCACTTTCGATTACAGCAAATTTAAGCGACATCTAGTGAGGTAATTAACCGGAAAGAGTACCGTTTCATGGCGCCTTCACAACGGCTATCATATAATAAAAATCATCCTAAATAAGTGCAGATTGGTGGTAAAACAACCACCAATTACTTATTTGTTTATTTGTTTTAGGACTTTTTGTCATCCTATTTATTTGGGGTGAAAATGATGTTAACCGATTGCTAGTTTCCAGAAAGCTGAAGGACGCTTTTACTCGTTAAAGAACTACGATACACACTCATCTATAGGTAAGCCTATGAATCATGCAAGGTCTTATTATCGTTCAAATGAATCGCTTAATTATACAAAGAGGAAAGGATGTACATATCTTCTTTTTCAGGGCCTCGCCTACGAGTGGGGAAAGGAAAATAGTTTTAGGAATGCCAGGAATGAATGAAAAAAATAGTAATAAAGCGCATCTTAACTAATTTGAATTATTTTGTAAAAGTCATTACCTGGTACAGATCGTCACTAAGCATACACTTTACAAGCTGAATTGACCCTATGCTAATTTGATTGGCTTACATATTCATCAAGTCATTTAGCTCGTGGTTTGATCAGATAACTAGGTGCATTTGGTCGTTTTTAATTTGCGTATGACAAAGCGACGAGAATTAAGTTAACAGATTCCATTCCAGACAGCATTTTGAGGTTTTAAAAATTTTATAACATCTGTTATGTTTCCTTATCTACGTTTAATCTCATTATTTATTGAGGATCCTTATTTTAATTAATAAAACCGCTAGGTTTATAGCATATCATTCGGTATTTATAGTAAAAATGTATTTTGTAAATCCTTTTAAACATCCTGAACCTTTCCAACGTTTTAAATTTAATTACAATTTAAAAGTCCAAATCAGATCAGGAAAAGATGGATTTTATAACATTTAAAGTCCAGAATGATTTAAAAGTTCTGAACATTTTTAAGTAAATTTGGATTAAATTGCTATTTTTTGTCACATTACTAATCCAATTTGCTTCTGTAACTTTTTTACTTTTTTGCTAACTTCTCTTTATCATTAAAAAATAATATTTATCATAAGTTCTTCGCCTACATTTTATCCAGAAAGTAATCGTTTATAAACTATAGAAACCGACTTTTGGCAAAGTACGGCATTCTTTTTTTTAGAAAATTAAGGTTTGAGATAATTAATGTTACTTTGTATAACTGTAACTCTATGTTTAATTGAGACCAAAAGCGTACTACAAAGAATAATATCGTAAATTTGTTTGTTTGGCATCCTGTAGAATACGAGAAAAGTAATTTTATTACTATTAATCATTATCATTTAATGCACTTTATATATGCCCATTTCTATTAAAAATTTCATAAATTTGTAAGTTATATTTTTCAATAAGGTGTTCCTCAAACTGCGGCGGTTGACTTGGTCTCAAGCGAAATCTGAAGCTGGTCATTTTTACTGCTACTCTGCGTTTCAGCAGTAACGGTGGAGCTCCGTGGCGATCTCGAGGGAACTCGCTGCTCGCAGCTGCAGGATCAGAAGCAGTGCCTACAATTCGTGTTAGAGGACTTAATTATAACTTCTAAAGTCCTCCGCTTTATGCACTCCATATAGAATAATGAAATTTTGATCCACAATTTTTTTCAGCATTTCTTTCACCCGAAGTTCTTGCAGTATTTATTATTTTTTTTTCTCCTATAATCGATTATTTCCTACATTTTATTCATCTCTGACTTGCTTCATATATGTGTGAAAGAGGGAATTTAGCTTCTTCAATACTTTTTTGAAAATTCACACAGGCGACATTGAATTTATAAGTACATACCCGAACTTTGTGAGTCGGGCGACGACCGACACGTATGTTCGAATATCACTTACGGGCAAAGCAAATCTAGGCTAAATCTTCTTTGGTTATTCACTGAATGGAGTTTCGATATGGGTCGACATTGCTTTGGCGGCTGCTATGTAGTAATCTTTTTATCTGGTCCCACCTTAAACTGGAGGTCCCCCAACAGAAAGACCGCCGATAAGAGTGATAATTTTGATAAATAGCGCAGTTGAAACAATCAATATTGATACACGATTGTATATAATTTATTTCGCGTGAATAAACTCAGACGTTCTTGGAAAGATGAGGTATTTATGGATACGGAAATTCAAACCAATGACTTCCAGGGTTTAACACATTTCAGGGCACCGCCCTAACCAGAGAAGTCACAGTTTTCTACGCATCACATCAGTCTTTTTGCTTTAGGAAGTTGGTTAACCTGAACAATTCAACGATGTTGGTAGTTTTGTATCATTCCTGCTCGTAGGCTTGAGGGAGTAATGTTCATAGTGTCGAATCCCTACCATTGTTTGTATTGAATCATTTCTGTTTGCTGTCTTGATTTATTTTTGTTGGTAGTCTCCGATTATTAAATTCTTCCTGTAAAGGTCTGGAATCATTTCTGTTCGTAGTATGGAAAAATTATTATTCATATTATCAAATTATTCCTTTTAGTAGCCTTAAATTGTATATGTTGGTAGCATTATTGAATTATTCATATTATTCGTATTCACCTATTCCTTTCTCTAGTAGTAAATTAATTCTGTTCTTATACTTAAATAATTTTGTTCGGACCCTTGAGTTGTTACTTTTGTTAGTATGGCATTATTCCAGTAGGCAGGCTCCTCAAACGCATATATGCCTGCATGCTATCATTATCACAATTTTTCTATTTTTAAAATCAAAACTTTCCTTATTTGATTACTTTTCCTTCTGCTATCCTTCCTAGAATAGCAGAATCGCAATCCAAGAAATGGTTTTCCTTTTCCTCTTTATGATGGCACTAATTTAATGGCACCTTGTCGCTTGGGGCGTTCTGTAAATATAATTTTTAATTTTCGTGTGGTAGGGGAATAATTCCCTTATAATACTTAGCAGTTTTCTTAATTCCAGTCAATTGATTTGGTTGGACTATAATAAAATTTACAAAGTTCAAATTTTCAAATCAATGCAGCTATGCATTTCACATTGTTACAAAATAAACGTCAGAAACTGTTGCTAACAAATTTGAAATTAAATACGGTAAAACCGATCTAGCGCTTTTGGCAGAATTGAACATGATCAATTTTAAAATTATAAAAATAAATTTGAACGACGCAGTGAAGAACGAAATGTATCGATCAGAATTAGGGTCGTGATAGTAAAGAGGTGAATGTATGAAAGAGAGTTAGGAGAGATAGAAATCATTGTGTAAGTGAGTTATGAGTGGTGTTAATGAAATGATGAAGAGAGGAGATGATTATGATAAATAATTAGAATAAGGGTGATGGTGATATGTGCCATGTATCTGGCTAACACTTTTGTTTTGAATTTTGTTTTACTTATGGTTATATTATTTTTCCTTTGAGCTTGGGAGCCTTTTTTTTCTCTTTTGGATTTTTTCCCCTTAATATTTGTTTTTAAATTGTCTTGAGATTTGTATAGTTTAGCTTTAGAGCTTTTGCTTTCGGATTTTATCTCTTTTAAGCTTTGACTTTAATGCTATACATATTTTTAGTGGAAATTGTGGGTGCACTCTCGTGCTTTTATGTTATATTTTTTCTTGTTTGGTTGTTTATCTCTCGTCATTTTGTGCTATATTATATAGCTGTAAAGTGGTTAAATTTCTTTTTTAACATCTTATATACTGCTTTTGAAGGTTTTCTTGAAATTTATTGTCCTTTTTTCTCTAACCGTATGTTTGATTTTGTTTAGAACTTCGTTTGGGAAATTGTCTTCTATCTTGAGCCATATTTTGAGGGCGCATTTATGGATAAATAGGTTAATTAGCTTGAGTTTGGACCTTTGATGCCAAACACTTGCTAGCGTTCAGTCTCCTTTGACCTTTTCTTTATGAAGCAAGTTGCTTGGTTTAGCACCCATTGCATTTTCAGGATCTTTTTCTTTGGTCGTGTATAGGAATGATCGAATATGTATTTATTAGGCGTACTAGTGATATGTAGAGTTTTCTTTTATTCACCTCTGTGAACTTGTAGAAGCCGTATTGGTTGGTTAACCTTTTGGTTAACGTACGAATTGTATCTTTTTTCGAGATCTCCAGACCGGACTTTGACTTTGGAACCATATTGACACTCGATGTTTTTTGCGGTGACCTGATGGATTTTTTTTCTATTTAGGGGAATTGCACGGAACATGTCCGTGTTCGTTTTCATTTTATTTACTCTCTCGAATTCGTTGATGTTTGTGATTTCGGGAGAATTTCAATGACTGTAGCTAGGGTTCTTGCTTTCGCTTGCAATAATCGCCAGTTGGACGTAAACTATGCAGGTTAGGGTAGGTCTATCGTATACATGGTCTAGAGCGTGGGGCTGAGACACCCCCTGTGCAGCCCCTGCATTTAAGGTAAAGGCATTACCGGTGAAGAGGTTGAGTAAAATTCTTATTTTTATTTCATTAAGATAACTGTACATGATTCTTATGAGGTTTGATTCTAGTCCGAGGTCAACCCGTTTTAGCATTATTCCTGTCACCTATACCTTGCAGAATGCTTAAGCAACATTCTGCACTGTTCAATCGACTTTGTTGCCTATTTACAGTAATACTGCAAGCTTTTTCTGAATCCAGGTTGTTGGTTAATCTTCATATCGTTATCTTCAAATAAATTTCTAAACCTTCATTAAGAAGTTTTTCGAGTAACTTTCCAATAAACTCCAACAGCAAGATCGGTCGGTAGCCTTCCATGTGCCCTTTAGGTTTTTTAGGTTTCTTTAGGAATATCATTCTCGATGTCTTCAACGCGGCTGAGATGTGCCCGGTGTATAGGATGCGTTGGAGATTTTGAGTAATGATGTCAGTATGCTGTCAGGGGCGTTTGTTATGTAGTGCTTGGTTATTACACTTATTCCTTGGCTTCATGTTTTAATGATGATAGGGCTGTTCTTCATTCTAGTAGAAACAAGGTCCGTTCTTTGGTCCTTTATTCCCAGGTCTCGTCCACCTCTTATTAAGGAAAGAGTTCTGGCTCCCTTTCTTCCAGTCGTTCTGTTACTCTTTGTTTTAAAGCAAAATCGTAATTCTGGTCTTCCTCCTGGGTAATGCAGAAAATCTTAGCCCAGTGCTTCTTGTAGCGAGCTTCGACCTCTCTGCCAGTGTCTATCGTATCTTCTTCTTTTTTCAAATGTACTTTCTCTTTGGGGGAGGAAACTTTTAATTTTCTCTATTGGTTCCAGAAACTTCTGGGATTTCTTTCAATATCCATTCTTTTAATTAGGTAATTCCAGATCGTGTTTATATTTATTTTTATAAGTTAGTTTACTTTTTATTCGTAGATTTTTCAGTCATATGTACTTTCCCCTATTGTTCCCTTATTGAAGAATTTCCTCGAAAGTGGTGTAGATTTCTTACATTTTTAACCTGATACCCTCGGTCCATGAAGGTACGGGGATGGTTCTATAGTTCTGGTTTTTGGTATGGGGCGAGACTACTTCTATCATTAGGTCAGATATAGTTTTAGATGTAGGTATGTTTTATAGATGAGTATATTTCTTCTAGGGCTTTCTTCAAGTGAGGCGATATTGTAATCGACTTTGTATGCCTCCAAGTTCTTACTAGAAAATGCTTTTATTTGGGGGATTTCAATTTGTATAAGGGATATGGAGATTTTCGTAATAAACCCGATATGATCTGACTGTATTGCGGAGCTAGGATAGGTGTGGAGGTTTAGACCTGAAGATAGCGTTTGTTAGGATGATGTTCTGATTAGTTAATGACCTCTCCGTCAGGAATGATGTTAAGTCTGGACCTTCCATCTGCACTATTTGTCTCCTTAATAGGAGTTTCATGGAATTGCCTTTGCCAATAATGCCAGTCATATAACCTGCTGACCGGCACCTCCCATTTAGCTTCCGTAGAAGTATTGCTGGTAACGGGCAGGGGAAAATGCGAATTAGGTTACTGATAGGGAGATACTAGTGACGAGAGAATTGATAAGCCCGGGTTGAATTGAGCTCCAGTTGTCATCGTTAGCTTGATAGCTAAATATGGTTCTTATAGGTCTTTTATTTCAGAGAAAGCTAGTCCTTCCCTGATTTCCATGGTTTATTGCTATTATTCGATATTTTGGTATTTTTATGCTTTCTTTTTGTAGATTTATTCCATGTTTAGTTATTAATACGATTTGCCGGGCTAGTTTACTTATGATGTTTCTAAATACGTTTCTTTGTTCCCCATCTGTTCACTTTTAGGGTAAGGATCTTGAGATTGTTGAGGCAACGTACGACTTGGGCCATCTTACTGCTTTGAAGTCTTTCCTGTTTTGGTCTTGTCAGATTTTACCGGCGACCCTATCTGACCAGACCATATTTTTCTGAATTGTTTTGATGGTAGGTTGACGCATGAATTAGCTGAGATTTCAATCAGTCATTGTTCAAGAGCATTGTTAAGCTTAGTTTCATCGAATCTCAATCGTACTCGGATATGAACTTTTCTTTACCCAGTCCTTCAACGATTCCCTTTACTTTTGTAATGAACGGCAGAGTGGGATCGGTAAATTTTTATTTTGTATTTGACCATGTTGTTTTGGCCATTTTCTTTTCCTTTAATTGTTTTAATTTTTGGTTTATTAGTTTAATGTGTTCGGATACATCCATTTCTTCTTTCTGGGGCAATGCTGTCGTTGTCAGATTGCTCTCCAGTTAGTGTGGTCGGTTCCTTTTCTTTTTCCTATTCTAGGGTCATAGAGATTAGGTACAAGTCAATTGAAGGTTGCTTCTTGGGGAACCACATGGGTTTAAGTCCGTTTCTCGTCAGCATTTTGTTTAATTCTTCTGCATAAGTTCCTGGTTTGGCCGTGTTTAAATAGTATGAATGTAAAAGGCACAATATGGGATCCGGCCTCATGTTTCTCTCGATATTCACGACGGTTTTTGTTCTAGGGGTGGGTTTGTGGAGTTTGCAGTAGCTGCTCCTTAACTGGTGTTGTTCTTTTGTTATTTTTCTTCAATCTTTGCAGTTTTCAGGCTCTTAATAATCTCTTTTTTACTTCGGGTAAGACATTGCGAGTGTGTACGTGTGCTTCCACAGTTTACCCAGTTTTTTCCTGGAGTTTGAATCATTCACACCTGTGCTCTATGCTTGAACATTCCAAAACTTTTTGCCTCGGAACGTGAATTCTCTTATCGAATAGACAGAGATAAAGGTTTAACTCTCTTTCTGGTCAGGTGCTATTTTGGTGTAAAATGCCAGAAGTCAATGTTCGATTAATTTAGTTGCCATATCCTTTTCTTTGAATATAGCTTGGAAAACTTGCGTTCCCTCACCCGATTGTTTTTTGAATTTTACTATCTCCGTGAACTTAGCTCATGTTTGTTTTTTCCATTTCCATTTTTATTTCTTCTGCAGAGTATTCCCCGATCCAAGGATCGAGGCGCCTACAGATGACGGATCTCTTGGTCGCCACGGGTGGGGGTATTCAGGTGACGATTAAAATTTTCCTGTTGTATTTTAGATGCGTTTTCATTGAGCAGGTTGTTCAAATCTTTTTCCCTATCACAAAAAGCGATGTAACCATTGTATTGGTCCTTGAGTCTCAGCTCGATGACTTCGTTCTCCGCGAATATCGTAAAGAAGGTCTTGTCACGCTCAGGTTCCATATAGCCTTCGAGGACCATATAACCTTCGAGGACCCTAAGAGGGACCCTTGTGGCGCGTTCTGAGTTTCCCATTAGGTCACGGTGAGCCTATCCTCGAGTTCCTTGGGTCCCTCTGCTTTTCGGTTGATCGCTTTATTGGAGATTGAACCTGTAATTTTGCCTGGGAAAAAGATATATTATGGGTTTGCTATGCTTTACGTGAGTGATGAGTTCCTCTTGCATCTATTAAGGATTTTTTGTTCGCTATGGGGTGGCAGCCAAGGGTAAGTTAAGGGATGATTAGAGGAATGGATGGGCATGGGTGGGATTCTCCGAGATGACTCCTGACAGAAACTTTGCTGGATGGTGTTCGAAGCAACTCCAACCAACCGGTGTATCGCTACCTCAAGGTTTTGGTTAATCTTCACTTCTCCCCGCATACACATAAACGGTTTTATGTTCCTCTGTGGTCTTGGCCGGACCTCCAGCTGTTCATTTGGAACACCACAGATGTTGCAGTGAATTCCAATTTTCCAGGTCACCCATGAACCCTTTTCGAAGTGAATGTCATAGTTTGACTTAGGCTATGTTTGATAGCTTCCCCAACCAGACAAGTGCCCGTCTGGCAGGGGCAGAAGGTGAATTTAGCCAGAAATATTAAAATATGAAGGCCAGATGAAAAGAATTATAATCTCATTACCCCTGTAACGGGTGGGATGAGAGTATGATGAGATGGAAAATGAGGATCGCAGTTGAGAAGAGGTGTCGGAAGAAATAAGCGATGAAGATGGTGTCTCTCTGATGACTAAGCTGGTTATTTTCCTGGGAACACCTTTGTGCACGCTTTAAATAAATGAAGGACTCCGTAAGTCCGATATTGTGCAGACGATTCCCTCCGTTGTTTTTTTTTTTAAACAAAAGTTCTTCCCTTGAGTAAAGTTCTTCGGGAGTAAGCAAGAGCGTGTTGTCGGTGTCGCCAACTCTGAAGAGTTCGTACGAGCGGGCCGGAAGCGAGCAGTCGTAACGATCTCCCGGTCCCCTGTCCTTTTATAGTCATATAATGGAATTTGGTCAGTCATACTGCCTGGGAGACCCTTTCCGCTGGATTTTTAGTGGAAGGGATATTCCAATAAATAGTACAAGGTTTAGCATTACAGGTATATGTACATAATATTTCTAATGTGATTTTTCTCCTCCAGATAGAAAATAAAACAGCTATATTATCCGTGTAGGGCCTAGTATTTGGAAAAGTAAAAATATTTAGGAGCATTTTTTCTGATAAAAGATTTCCTAGAAAAGATTAATTTAAGTCCATATCGATTATTCATTCGTACATAATATTCTTCTAAACATATTGGTGCGTACTTTTTATGACGGAATTTTTTACCACCACTTTACTCCTGGCAATCAGTGCCAAGCCAGAGTCACCTTGCTTGGCAAAGTTGGCTGAACAACATGGATACCAAAGGCCTTGTGTTTTTCCATATTCATCCTCGAATTCAGCCAATGTCTGCCATTGTGTTTTTCCAAAGTACTTTGGCTCTCGACCTTTCAATTTATTTCTAAGTTCACTGTGTATCTGTATCTTTAATTGCTTGTGTGTTGCCTCATCTGTGGATACAAAAGTACGAATTTTTACTCCTTTTACAAGTCAAGTATGCCAATTCAAACCTACTTCTGCGTTTCATCACAATCATTTCACTATAACCTGTTTTGCATGCTAAAATTATTTAGATTTGTATACAAAGTATTGTTCAATAAGAATATTATTAATGAAAACTAACCACAATTAATCATTAATGGTAAAATGTTTAAAAAATGATGGAGGACTAGGATACTCATAAATACATTAAATAAATAAACCCACTTGCCATAGACATAAAGATCTCATAATTACAAGAATAAGGGATTATTCACCAAGCCAACTTTGTATACATTCTTGCATATTCAAATTAGTTTTGGATTTCTTTCTTCCAAAGGAACTAAATTTACATATTTGAATTTTCACTCTTGCGATAACGTTTGAATATTTGATTATGTAAAAATAGTAACAATAAAATCAAATATTAGCAACAACAGAAGTAAAGCAAAAATAACCATTTCTATCAAAGAAAATACAAAAAAATGAGAGATATAATTTGTCGCCAACAACACCATTTCACTATAAAAGATGCACACTATACTCACAGCTGACGAATAAATGACTACAAAACAATGGCTTACCATATTAAAGTCTCCATATAACAACAAAATAATATTACATTGTTATTCTCTATACAGTAAAATAATACCTGATTATTTTCGAGTTTGTGTGAAGTACCCAACAACATGAAAAAGGAGTAAATAAATAATTTAACATTACTTTATTGCCCTTCAGTCTGATTCGTTCAATAAGAAGTAATATCCTTTTTATTTCTCTCAGAATGTTTAGCAATCAACTTCCAACACAAAATAAACAAACAAAGCATCATGGCCCATTTTGGTTTTCTTAAAATAGGCTTTACGGGAATAAGCTTTCCTGAACTTATTAAGGGTAATTTCCATTTTTGTATTTTAGTTTAGGCTTAGGGATGCTTTATTGAGAAAACCGAGAGATTCAATAAGAAAAATGAAGAGCAGATGACGAAAAAACAACAACAAAACAACCACATTAAATTGCAACCATTTTCACGGAAGGATAATAAGTATATTTTCATTGGTGGCACTTTGCTCCAAATATGCTTACGGATACTGATTCTGACGAGTCATTGGCATGACGACTTTGTGCACCGAGAAAGGGACGAGAATTTTATAACTGTTTGTATGAGATTTGTAGGTTTATGAAATACAGCAGGAAATCGAAAAATGCCAAACATACCGTTATAAACATGTTTTTTCTCATTATCGCATAAGCATATCTGGTACTTGTACAGTGTAAAGCCGACTTTGTATAGTTATTTAATAATTTGTTTAGTTTTCTTACTAAAAGTTCTGTCTAATTATATAGTTTTATTAATTACACTGTACATACAACAATCAATAAAATGGGAAATGAGAATATCCTTATCTAGTGGTATATTTTTCGTCTCTCTCTGCGACCCTCCAGTTTCTCGTAAATTACCATTGTACTTACGTTAAATACACTGATGATTTAGTATGGATTGAATACAAACAAGATTGGGCTGGAACTGACAGCTCTAAATTTATTAAGGGATTTTGATATAATTTTAATGGGTTGTTTTTAAGCTATATGTCAACCTAACCTATGACAGTTATTAGGTTCCAAATCCGTGGTAACTCTTACGTAACGCTTGATAATCTTGTAACTTACTATAAATGCTTCCTATCTTTAATTTATATTTAATATTTGTTGTTGTTACTATTTATATTATTTTTCACATACTATGTACAGTGTTTTTTCTTTACAGGAGACAGAGTTAGAATGGCTAGAGAATGCAAATATTCCCCATACACTTTCTGTTATATATATGTATATGTGGATCAATTACATTAAGACAATAAAAGAGACAGTTGACTAAACATGTGAAGAAACCTATGAGCTGTATTTTGGATGTAAAGTGGGTGACCAGGACAAACGCCCCGTACTTCACATATGTTGTGTCCCTTTCTGCCTGTGCGAAAGGCAGATGGGCTGGCCTCATGTTTGGCGTACCAATGGTCTAGAGGAAGCCAAGGAAACATTAAATAGATTGCTACTTCTGCTTACCAGATATTAAAGGTGAGTATTCAATGTATTTTCTTTCCTGGTCTTTAATATATTTTAAAGAGAGATATATCAATTAAAAAGATCAAAATACATAATATGTTGTACTTCCACTATTCTTGCAAGTGATCACAGCCAGTAATATCCATTTATAGTCTTATTTTATTTTATTTTGCTGCAGGACGCAAGATAGAGGAAATAAATCGAGATCTTCAGTCTTCTATTGGCCCAGTTTGACATTCAAGTGTTATTCCTGTAGAACAGCCGCTCTCTGAACTACCAAGCGATGACATGAGAAACTCAGATGATATATAATCCTAAAATACACCATATGTGGCACAGTTTGAATCTGACAAGAAACCACACCTCATTACCCAACCGGAACGCATTGATCTAGTTCGTGAACTAACACTTACCAAGTAACAATGCGAACTACTATCCTCACGTCTGCAACAATGGAACCTGTTGGATGAACGTAATTGATTTATAGTATTTAGGAAGTATTCTCCAGATCTACTGCAATATTCTTTTCTTGTGAAAACAACTTGGTTTATTGTAATGATATTGGAGGCCTATACTATGCCTTTGAGCTGATCTATAAGCCATATCAGAGAAGGTTATTCAAAGATGCACCCCTCTACAGAAGGGGTGGGCAACCTCCTGCCCGTGGGCGAGATCCAACCCGCAAAGGCCTAGCATCTAGCTCGCCACCTTGCTTGGCATTAATATTGCAATCGGACATGCGAAAACCCAGTAAAATAAAAATTCCGCGCAAACAGGATCTCTCTCAGTAGACTCGTAGAGGTAGAGAGAAATTTGCCTTACGTCTGGCAGTGAAAATGAGTAAATAATTAGACAAAAATGCATTTCCCTCACAAATACAAAAATATTTATGGAGACCAAAGTTGTAGAGGAGGCGATTCTAAACAAAAAAGGCTGACTTTTTCCGCTGCGATGAATCCTTAATGAGATATGGGTGCGAGCATACCATTCTGTGAAGGTACACCCGCAGATACTGTTTGGCAACTCTGCGCCCCACTCTGCGATCCTGCCAGACGCCAGCGCCCAGTGTCAGTTGGACTTTAGCATTGAAACTAGGTACGCTTTTTAGTCAGTAAGTGAAAATGATTAGAAAAAAATCCAATCCGTTATTATGTTATCATGTCATTATGGTCATTTCTTTTCTTTTCAGTTTATCATGTCTGTTAAGAAGAGGAAAGTGGACCATGAGCGTTGGGCCTTCAACCCTGAGTGGGGAGAAATATTTCATCATCGTGCGATTTGGACAGGCCCAGTGCCTCACATGCTTTAATAATGTGGCTGTCCTGAAAGAGTACAACGTGCATTGCCACTGAGAGACAGAGCACTGATAATAAAACTTTGCGTCAATGTCTGCCGCCGAAAGGAAGGACACCTTCGTAAGAGTGTCCTGCACCCTGCAGAAAACAACTTCGCACTTCCGCAACCAGACTGCTGAAGTTGAGAATGTGACGCTCATTTGCGTGCCGGATGAAGCCATTCCTGGATGGAGACCTCATCAAGGATTGCCTTTTCACTGTGGTGGACTCCGTCTGAGCTGGCTGTTTAATTCCTCGGAGTCACCACTGACCTCAAGGTGTGTGAGAATTTCCTTCAGCTTGTCCCGCTGCGCAGCACCACCACTGGGCAAGACCTGCTCGACACTGTGCTTCCGTGTGTGGAGCAGCACTCCCTGGACCTCTACCGTCTTGTGTGCTCGACGACTGACGGTACCCGGCGATTAATATGGATAAGAAGGGCGCCGCTTCGCTGTTAGTGCGCCACTGTGAGGCCGCCGGACACAATCAGCCCATCGACAAGGTGCACACTGTATCATCCACCAAGAATACCTGTGCGCCCAGTTTGTCAACCTCGTTAATGTCATATCTGTCGTGGTGAAGATCATCAACTCCATCCATTCCGCAGCTTTAGCTACCGCCAGTGTCAGTACTGATGAATGAGGTGAACGTGCACTATAGCGACCTGCTCTACTTCAGTGAAGTCCACTGGCTGAGTCGTGTGGCCATGCTGTTCGGTGTGTGTGAGCTGCAGAATGAGAACGCTACCTTCCTCCATCAGAAAAACCTTCCTCAAGCTGATCACTTTTCCCACCCACGATGGCTCGCTCGCCTGGCACTGCTCACAGACATCACTACGCATCTGAACAGCCTCAAAGTGAAGCTGCAAGGCAAAAACATTCTAGTGACAGACATCACGCACACATCACCGCCTTCGAGGTTAAACTGCACTTGTGAGAGGCTTAGTTGGCTATTGGTCAGCTTGTACATTTTCCTCACCTTGCTGCTTGTGCTCCTGACAACGTGAACCTAGACACTTGCGTTAGTGTCGTCACCTCTCTGTGGGAGTAATTTGCCTCCAGTTTCGCAGGAGTCAAGTTGCTGCCTGCAGAATTCAAGCTTTTCACCGTACCCGATGTTAGCCGTGGACGACGCCCCCACCGCCCTGCAGATAGAGTTAGTGGAGCTGCAGTGCAATGATGAACTGAAGGCAAAGTTCCGCATCTCTTTTCCACAGTCTTTCTTCTGCGACCTCGTCCTCCCTTCTAGCAATTTTCTAAAATACATTGTGCATGTTCAACGCATCGTGGCCATGTTTGGCAGCACCTAGTTTTGCAAACAGATCTTCTCCAAAATAAGGTACACGAAGTCTCACCTTCGCTCCCAACTCTCGGACCGCCACCTCAATGACATTCTTCTGTTGTCTACCTCATCAATCTAGCCGAAAAATGAAACACTTCTTTTCTTCATGGCAAGCAGCACCAACCGTCTCACTGATTTGTATGTTTTTTAGTAAAATTCTTGTATAATGTATTCTAGTATATATATATATATATATATATATATATATATATATATATATATATATATATATATATATATATATATATATATATGGTCACTTCGGGGATTTCGTTTGTCACTCCGGCCCACGGCCTGCTCCCAAAAGTCTCATTTGGCCTTCACTCGGAAAAGGTTACCCACCCCTGCTTTAAAGCATAAGAGCGGTTGTGTTGCACATTGGGAACACCATACCTTCAGTTTTACTTGCTCATTTTAAGAGAAACATGTAAAAATCTTGCTTTTATTCTAGACTCATAAGTTACAAGGAGCATGAATGGCTAATTTGTGAGGACTTGAAAGTAGTAGTCATAATTAATAGGCTACAAACTAGATACAAGTTTATGTGCTGCCATTGAAAGTGAAACGATAGGGCTAGATCAGAACATTATATACGCTCAGAATGGTCAACTCAGCAAATTATGACACCTGGATGCCATAAATAATTTATGAACCACTAGCTTAGAAGAACAAAATCCTTTTGCCACCACTTCAAATAAAACTAGGCATAATTAAGCAATTTAACAAAGCACTGCAACATAAAAAGACATTTTTCCAGTAGCTCAAAGCTATTTTTCCTAAAATAAGTGATGCCAAGATTAAAGGAGACATATTCGTAGGTCCTCTGATTCGTCAAATTATAGCTGATGAGGACTTCAAGGCGTAAATGGATGAAACAGCTAGCGGCCTGGCATGCATTCAAAGATGTATGCAAAGGACTTCTGGGAAAGCACCAAGGTTACCAGCGAGAGCGTATAGAGGAGAGCATAATCAAGTTGAACCAAGATCTCAGATGCAATATGTGACTGATGATTCACTTTCTTTTTTCTCATCTGTCCTTCTTCCCAGAGAATGCAGGAGATGTGAGTGAATAACATGGGGCAAGGTTCCATAAAGATATAGCGTCAATGGAAAACAGCTATAAGGGAGAATATAGCCCTGCTATGCTGGCTGAGTTCTGCTGGAACCTGAACCATGACACACCTGCGATGTTTTGCAAACGAAGAAGTAAACAATAAAATGTAGGTTAATGCATTATGTAATGCTAACAAACTTGATGATTAATTATATATTCATAAATTAAATACAATGGGAACATTTATTCTGACTTTGGGAGCAAAATACATTTATGGTATCGTGTAAATTGATATAAATTGCATAATTATTGAATCAGAAATTTACAAGAAAATTCGAATTGAGCATAATCAACTTCATAATAAAATGCATATGGTTTCTGTGTTTTTTTCCTGACACTGAAATTTGTTGTTCAGTGTTATTGGTGTATCTATCCTTCATTACCACCATTTACCCCTCCCTCATATAACCTTTCACCTCCTTTATTATATTTCAGCTTATTTTATATGGTTATTAGACTCGTGAGAAATGTTGGATACTTTAAGCAGCGAAGGATTTGTGAAATAAAATGAATGAAAAACGAGTTTATGAATTTTCATGTCTTTATGGTTATATTATAAGAATATATCCATGCTTAATGAAAGTAATAAAATACCAAAGAATAACCAAATTAAACACACCCATAGTTTAAGAATTCAGGTAATGAAGTTTTCCAATCGAGAGTAACAGAGAAAATATATGAAAACATCTAGATCAAAATAATCTGATTCTAGGGTAATTGTATGTGTTAAATTCAATAATGACATTCGTATAGCTGTAATGGGCTCAGTTTTCCCGAACCAGCATATCTATATATGTGGTGCACCATGTTATTCATACACTAATTTAAATGTTCATTGGTTCCAATTATGTAATAATTTTTTCCTAATTTGTGATTTTTTGTTTGTTTCATATTGCTAGTTCATGAGAGTGCATATTTACAACTGCCTAATTTCTAATTACTCTGAACTTAACAAAACATGGAACGTGGTAAGTGCGTGAACTATGTTGATCGTTTTTGTTACATATGTGGAGCCTTCACTCGTGGTAGCCTCAAGAATTCAATCACAAAAGCTGTTCGACTGGACTACAAAAGTTACTTCAAATGTCCTTTGGGTGATCAAGACAAGAAATGGGCACCTCATATAGCTTATAGCTTGTAAGTCTTGTGTCAACCACCTGAGAATGTGGATATGTGGTAAGCAAAGCTCAGGAATGCTGTTTGCTCTATCAATGATATGGCGTGAGCTCAAAGACCACAGCAGTGACAACTACTTTGCCTCATAAACATCAAAGGGAATAATCATCTAAACAGGAGGCTTCTGCTTCTGATATCCGACCAGTTCTGCACAGCGCTGAACTCCCAGTCCCAAATAAACCGACTGAACAATAACTGATGAGTGATTCTGATTCTAATTCTACCCCCAATGAAGACGACTACCAGGATGGCTCGGAAAATACCAGGCCAAAACTCTACTCAAGAAGCGCTTCATGATCTCATTAGAGACCTAGACTCGTCCCAAGAATAGGCCAAAGTTCTGGGATCCACACAAAAGCAGCATAGCCTGCTGAAAGCTGGAGTGCCTATCACAACAGCTCGTAACCCACATAAAGAGCTGTCTGCATATTTCAAGATGTCAAACAACCTTTGTTACTGTGAGGACGCAGTATCTTTCATGCAACAATTCTGCAAGTCTGAACCATACAAGTCAGATGATTGGAAACTATTTATATACTCTGGAAAGGACTCTCTGAAAGCTGTCCTTTTACAAAATGGCAATCGGTTTCAATCTGTCAAATAAGACATGCAGCAGAGATGGCTGAGAGCTATGAAACAATGAAGATTTTGTTAGCCGCTATAGAGTACGAGAAACACCAGTAAAAGATATGTGGGGATCTCAAAGTCATCTGCTTACTACTGGGCCTTCAGAGTGGCTACAACATGCACATGTGCTTTTTGTGTTTGTGGTACAGCAGAGATGATGCAGAGCTCTATGTGAGAAAGGAATGGCCGATAAGACCAAGAGATGCGCCTGGAAAGTTTAACTATATTCACAATCCTCTTGTAGATCCAGAAAATATATATTTGGCTGCACTGCCTCTAAAGCTCGGTTTGGCTAAAAATTTTATCTAGGTTAGGGAGATGGGCTGGTTTCCGTAGTCAAGTTGAAAGCAGTTGTCTTGAATGGACCACAGATTCGCATACTAGTTCATGATAGCAAATTCACAAAGGCCTTCAAAACACCGGAGAAAAACTTATGGGAAACATTTGTCAATGTATCAAAGCTTTTTCTTGGAAACTATCGTGCTGACAACTACAAAGAAATCGTTACAACCATGCTGCATAATTATCATGCATTGGGAACAAGGATGTCCTTGAAGTTGCATTTTTTACAGTCCATATTGATTTTTTCCCAGATAACTTTGGAGACATTAGTGAAGCATACGGTGAAAAATTTCTTTAAGAAATCGCCATAATGCAGAGGAGATATCAGGGAAAATTCAGTCCTTATATGATGGGCGACTATTGGTGGACCCTGAAACGAGAAGAGAGCGAGCTGTACAAACGAAAGGGCAAAGTTCAGAAGCACTTTTAGAACTTCATATTTTGTCAATTATAGAGAATTTGAACTTATATTTTATGATACCATTTCCTATGTGACGTGTTTAATAACTTTATCTTGCGTGAGACAATTAATGTCATCATATTTACTATTTTTCTGATTATTTAAGAAAGTAAATCTGATAGTAGAATAAGACATCTAAATCATATCCAACAATATGAAATTAGTCATGTAAGCAGTCACATAAGAGACAAGCTGGTCTGTTTTGGGTTAAATATCTGTTGCACGACACAAGTGACGGAATATTGAATATTTTTACCCATTTATTTTTGCTTATAAAACCTAATCTGATAGAACAAAACAAACATTAGATTCGAATTCAGCAATATGAAATTAGTTGTGTGAGATAATCTCATATGTGAACCATTTTGTCATCTGACTAGTGTAACATAAATGCCGATAGGAAATGCAATGCTCCACAGTCACAGAATTTGGTTTTCAGGTCGACAAATCATTTATGTCAATGATGATGTATGTAAGATCATCCATTGTTGAGTAGGTAAAGGATTTTAAAATGTGGAAAAAATGATGAACTCTGTGAATAAAGAGAACAGACGGATTGACCACAACCATCGCAGTACTAAACAACTTGAGGAAGATTCAACCAATATTTTGTCAGGTTTTTGCTTTCTGGGTAGAACTCAATAGAATAAAAACCACTGATATTCACCATTCGAGATGCAGCAACAATTGAAAAAATAAAGGTAAAAAACAATTGAAGACAACTGATGGATTTACCGAAGACAGAAAATTCATTCAATTGATTAATGACAAAACGTAATTATAAAACGTAAATTCGCCAAGGCAGATAGACTCAATCAGAGAAAAATGAATAAAGAAAAATTAAAGTCCAAGTAGCCAGTGATAAAAAAATAAGGAGAGATGATCTAACCCACCGAGCTCCTTTAATCCCATGCCGTCGAATGTAGAGTAAATTCGAATTTTCTGAAAGGCATTTATACAACTGGAAAATTTGTTTTTCTTGAAGAGATGGGAGAAAGAAAGGTTGTAGCAAAAATCTAGAGAAACAGGGGAATCCTTATGCTGTTTATCACTGGTACCAAGAAAGATGGGCATTTAACAAAGGGCACCAAGCTTTTTTAGACAAGAAAAGGTTGAATTTAGCTTCTCTGACAAGCGTCGTTTTTTGTAATACGAGTATTTAACATCTTTATTCAACATCTCAGTATTCCTCTTTGCTCAATTTTCACAATTACTTCATTTGTCTCGCTAATGTTATTTTATTTACACAATAAAAAGCAAATGCTGTTTAAAAGAATTTGCTTTATTTTTTCTTAGAAATAAAAGAAATTTTAGTGTTTCCATTAAGTGCTTATGTTTGAAAGATATCTCTTGTTCTTACACAATTTAATGCCTTGGTAAGAAAGTTTCTTTTTCCGAGTACCATTTTTTTAGAAGTATGTAACTTAAGTGCGGATGTGAAACAAACAGTTAGTAGCCTTTTACTAGTCATCTTTTAAATGGCGAATGAATGTTCCAAAAGAGAATTCCTTAAAGAAAATTGAGATGTTAAAAAGTAAGAAAATATGTAGAGAGCTATACCTCTAAAAAACAATCCGGATTAATCAAGAACGGGAGATTTTGCAACTATCCTCTCTGTTGAAATTGATAGCAGGTCTCGTTCCTGGATGTGTGTTTGGAACAAACCCCAGAAGAAAGTATTAATCAACACTACTCAACCTCTTGTAGATGACTAGAGGAAAGCAAATGTTTCTAAAAAAAATTCATTCGTTACCTAAAACGTCCAGCTTCTTCGAGGCCGTCATATCTTAAAGAATGTAATGAATTAATGGAATTAATCAACTTATTTTCTTTACTCAAAGAAAACACCAAATTATCGCAGAAATCCTCAATATAAAATTTTTGGCGAGATTTATGAAAGAAGTAGTGTAGAAAGGTAAATAAAAAAGCATGTACGATGCAGTGTGACAGTCGTTGCTCTCTGTCGGTTAAGACTAATCACAGTATGGTACACTGCAGTTTAGATCAATTTAAAAAAAACAGGTCATGTGTTAAAACGAAAGAAAATAACAAGGCTAAAGATAGTGTAATGGTTTCTGCAAGGTAAACAATTTTTGAATTTAATAAAAGAGCATATCATTCCACCAAATAGAAACGTGGTGATTCCATTGTTTGTGTAAATTATAAAATCAAGTTTACTCCAAATTATTTTTGCACCCATCAACTAATCGCAAACTAAGTTTAACTTATGATAAAGTAACTCAAAATAGCGTTCAGGTCTTTCACATCATTCACTACCTTCCAACTATAATTATTTGCCCTTCTAAAATTCCTCTTTACCAGACATATTTTTACCCTCTGTTTCTAAACATCAATATTCCAGTTTACTTAGACCTAAAGCTTTCCAACATGAACTAAACTCATTAAAAAACCTTCTAAAAAATGACAATAAAAAAAAGTAGAAAGGTATTTCACACATGCACAAAAGATTTGTCCCGCAATTTTAGTGTTCTTTTGCTCTTTTGCTGTCTTAATTAACTATACCTCTTTCGTGTTTTGGGGCTACCTTAAACCAGAATTAAATTGACATTAGACATTAGATATTTAAAAGGATTTTTACCTGTCTTGCAACGGAGATGCCTTTTTGAGGATTGCCTACAGGTTCTCGATTAAGAAATAGCCATTGAACTATACATATATGTTATGATTTTAGAATGGCTCGACACTATAAAAAGCAGTAATCCCTCCAAAACTCTTAAGGATTGTTCGTAGAAGTTAATGGATATTTATTGTACTATTCTTTTTTCATAGCGGTAATTTGGGAACGAAACCTTCCTCTGCGAAAATATTTTGCCATGAGTGTAATTACCAAATGGAAAAGAACTTTAAAAAACTTCAAAGCAGTAACTTGTATGTAACTTTCCTATCCAAAAAATTAATGATGGTAATTTTCCTAACAGAATTATGATTAATTAATTTAATTTGGTTGAAAGCAACGGAATAAATTTTACATATTTATAAGATAAACAACCGTTGAAACTCTTACTTTCTCGTAAGGGAAAAATATGGTAATTTGTTTAAGATATATCCGAATACATATTAGCCATATCGTAAATTAGGAGGAAGGAGGTAAGAAGTAATTGTAGCATTAAGCTGCGATCTCATGAAAGGGACATCCAAACAGTAGTAGTGTTATGATTTTGGGCGGGATTAAATGGAAAAATTTACGTTGTCAACCCAGTTATTAAAAAGAACTTTGGTTTAATATAAATTTATGACGAAAAAAATCCTAATCAATTTATAACTAATGCATTTTTGTGGTGGAGAAGTAGAGAAAGCTTTCCTTTCTCTACATGACTGCCGTTTTCGTACAATGAGCAAATTTTGCAATGATACGATAATACGAGGAGTAATGAGACGAGCATCGCTTGTTCACTTCCTAGTAGATAGTATACCCACAGAAAAAATGAGGAGTGTGTCCCTGTCGGCAAGAAAGACAAACGATATATATTGTACAGCCACGTTCCCTCCTTCTTGGTGAGCTTTATGCAGTCATCACCTACAGGGCTTCTCATCCACTTGCTGCTAGTGCTATAGGCGAGACATCTTGATTTAAATATTCCAAATAACTTCCTTTAATAGCAGAAAGATTAAATGAAATGTGTTATACTCATCTATTGAGTACTTGGCGTATGTATATTACAATTGGGCCCTGATGGAACGGGACGCCAAAACCGCCCCAGGTGGCCCAAAAGTCTGAAACTAGGTTGGGACTATCTGGGTTTTATTCCTTCTAGATATTTCAATTTTTACAATTTTGGTCTCGTTGCTTACAACCACATTCTCACTTTATCTTCTTAACAAGTGGCTAATTTTGAAGGCAATTGTCTGGTCAGGTTTCAGCCACTCATCCCTGATCGGGAGGTGGAATGGGTGGGTCATACCCTCCAGTTTAGCTAGAGCTGGGATGGTCGTTTTAATCATACTTGCATTCTACCCTTTGCCTCTGACCCGAGGGTACCTCTCTATTATACCTAACGACCATGACCTGGTGGGTGCCAAGCCCATCCAGCCGGCAGGCTATGCACCCACTCTGGATCGAGCTAGAGTGGGTTGTTTATCGTTGACAGAACCTGTATGGTAATGGGTCTCGATCCCTTATAATTATATAGTTTTGTTAATTCTAACACAAACCTAATTCTGTGAAGCTAAAGGAGTTTCTCCCTCACATATTTATCCCATGATAGGAGTTACGCCTTTACAATATTGATCTCTCTTGAAGCCGCCCCCCAAGTTTCTTGTATCTGTTTTTTTGTTGCTGTAGTTTTCAGAACTTCATCTTATCTGTTATGTATATTAGTGATTTTTATGTTTTGACAAATTTGATATTGAAAAAAAATATTGTTTGGGGCATATATAGTTTATTGCTCTCTATTCCTTCTTATTTCAGTTAGATAAATATTGATGTGTAATTATAATCTTTACCAAATTATATCATTTATCTAATTTATCAAATTACCGAGGTATCCAAAAATATTGGGCCACGGTGTTTTCATATCTATTTTTTTAATTTTTTTTTCTCTCTCTCTCTCTATATATATATATATAGAATAAACTTGCAATAAATATTAAATAAATACGTAACCTAAAATTACGGAAAACTATCGTAAAGTATAAGACTAGAAACTCCCCCCAAATCATAAAAGTTTTAAAAAAGTATTAATAACCACATGAGAAATAAAGTTAATATTTTATGAATTGTCCTTTGTTGCCCGGAATAGCTCTCAAACGTTCTTGCAGGAATTAGCTGAGATTTCTCAACATTCTTCAACATAGACTCACATTAAATTCACAAGATTCAAGGGCTACCTTTCTTCAACTTTAATTTTCAACTTTTTACAAAGATGTTCTATATAATTCAAGGCTTGGGACCGGATAAGTCAACAAAGAACATTAATACAAAGTATATTGAGCTACTCAGTTGTTTGCCTTTGTAAGCTTAGTGTCATTGACGTACTGCAACACCAGTCTACCAATCCTAAGTTTCCTAGCGTAGATACTGAGATGCATGTCTAAACATTTTTAATATTCCTGTTCTTTCATCGTTTATTATATGTTGTGAAGGTCTCATACACTTACTAATGAAAAGCGGCCCCAAACCATTATTCTTACCCTGAATGTTTAAGCATCAGTCGGGTTTTTTTAGGG
This sequence comes from Ceratothoa steindachneri, assembly GCA_963969495.1. Classification (NCBI taxonomy): domain Eukaryota; kingdom Metazoa; phylum Arthropoda; class Malacostraca; order Isopoda; family Cymothoidae; genus Ceratothoa; species Ceratothoa steindachneri. Next base: position 109,633,517 of record OZ018329.1, read on the forward strand.
TTGTAGGCCTCATTAGATTCATTTCAAACAAACATTCCATATTTAGTGAACAAGGCAGACTTGCTTCGAAACAGATTTATCAATCAGAAATTTACGTAACACAAAAAACTATATTATTTTTTAATTACGAATACATTTTTGCATACATATTTTATCATTTTATATACTTTTTAAATTCTACTATTAATAAGGAAGAGGAGTGGCTTTGTGACCCTTCAATACACGAGGAATTTTTGCTTTGGATGCAGACATTGGGTTTGTGGCTTACGGCCAACATGGTTCTGGCAACTGGCTTGGATCAAATTTTTCTATAAAGGTTTCCAGTACTTATCATTTCACTAACTCTATAATTTACGTTTGTTATGACTTATGCTTTTTATCAATGTTATTTTTTAATAATTCTTTGATAATATCAAAAAACAAAATGGTGAGGTTCAGAAATAAATATAAGTATCGAAACTTTGTGAATTTTTTAAAACCCAAAGAATTACAAATGGTGAAGTTCAGAAAATTTATTTTTATATATCCTCTTCTTTTATAACTCTATATTTTAGCAAAGTGATATTTTAAAAGTGGGGAAATTTAACTTAGAGTTCCTTTTTCAAATTATTATAATTGGCGTAGTTCAAAAAATGTATAACAATTTAACCATAGCTACTTTTTTTTAGATTTTAAATTTTAATCTTAGTAGCGAAGCGCAAGCTGGCAAAGCCATTGCCTGGTCTCCTCAATAATTTACTATTAGTCTTATTTTTCCCCATCAATGTAAATTTTATAGCCCTAGAGGCAAGTAAAACCCCTTTCATCTGACTTCGTTTTAAATCCTTAAAAAAACATCTTCACGTCGCTTTTTTGTTTTTTCGACCATCTAAATCTGCTGTAATAATTACCTTCTACTTTGCTCGTTTTTAGTCACCCGTAGATATTTCCTTCTACTAAAGATTAAAATGGAAGATCGATTTTAGAAACGAATTTCTATAAAACTTTTGAATATACGAAAAAAACAGCCATGTCTAAATTTAAATACATATCTCAACTTCACCATCTGTAATTCTTTTTGTTTTAAAAAATTCCTAAACATTAGTAAATCATATTAATTTTTTTAAAACTTTCCCATTTTGTTTTTTTAAAATCCAGTAAAAATATTACTCTTCTATACACTAATGTCAAAACATTTGGTCATAACAATATTGATGATAGGAAATTTGTTATTGGTCTTTTTAACAAACAAACTTCCCCCCCGCCCCCAAATCATTTCATCTAATTCCACTTAGTATGAAGCAGTGGAAAATTTTGTTGTGAGAAGTACAAGGGTCACTGAAATAATATTATGCTACCATGGCTTAAAATTCTTTTTCTCTGGCCATTTATGCTGTACTTTTCTATCCAATTTAGAGAGGAAAAATGAGTATTTTGTGTATCTATCTTGTATTTCCATTACAACCACCATTATCTGAAAAAGATGGGAAATGTGAAAAAAATTAGGTCTGTGAGTAACTTAAGTTTTCGACTACCCTCTCGAATAACCTTTGGTAAAACAACATTGATATAATAAAATAACTAATAAAAAATAAAATATAGTTTAAGTATGAGGGTTTCTTTGGCCTCTCCTTCTGTAATCGTTTTGAGCATAAATTGTTTCGACAAGGAGATTGGTATTACCTTCAAATCTCCACATATCATAAGTTTTTTGGTGGTATACTAGAGCATCGAGTAAAATTTCATGTTATTGCATCTCTCAGTAAGTTGTGCGGGATGTGCTACCGGTAATGATGCAGCCTTATTTCCATGTTGAGAGATAACGCTATTTGACAAGTCTATAAATAGATTGCATTCTGCTGCTTTATTTAACAGGCCTATGGATTCGATAAGCTCGTCAACATTTTATGCACTGCAAAAATTTTGCCGAATTATTCATCTCGTTTCCTATACAAGGATAATTTGTTCACGGAGTCAGCAAGTTATCATCTCAAAGTCGTGACCCCATGATCTCAGCCGCTAATTTGTAAAGACCTAAATTCCTGGTATGATCGTTAAATTTTGCCTCTTTTAGATGCCTCGGTTCAATTTCGAGGGGCATTTGGAGACCTAAATATGACTGAGACTGGCAATTGGAATTCGTCAATGATTCATCATCAGAATCATAGAAGTCCAAGCTTTGAGCTGAGTCGTTTATTGGAATCCCAGGGCCATAAGGTACGGGTCTCATCGTAGAAGAAAGCTTCTGGTATACAACAATATAGATATTCTTCTTGTTAACTTCTGAAAAAAGAAAAATAGATATAAAAGTTTCATGTGTATTAGAAGAAGTATTCACCCAGTAGCAGCTTGTGATGAAGGGTTGCAGTACGGAAGAAAGAAATAAGTAGATGGTTTCTAGATAATTTGGTTGTATATTACATTCTTTTTTTAATTTCGGACCGCATCTTTCTCTCTTGAGTTACCAATATATTTTTTAATAATTTATTATAAAAAATGCTTAATAATGCAATAATATCATCTGTAATAATTATTTCAGATGATATGGTAAACATCATGTAAATTTCACAATGAAATTAAAAAATAATTAATAAAAATAAAATATAGGTAAATCTTAGACGCTTGTCTTGCAGAAATAGCAATCCGTCACGTGATCTGTCCCTTTTCTCCAAATCATAGTAATTCCAAATCTCAATAATCTCGTTCTATCTTTGATTAATCTTTTTGAATTTTTGATGAACATCTTCTAGCAGGTACATATAGGGAGCAAATTCTTTGTATAGCTCCACTTGTTTAGTTCTAAAATATGATCTATACACTTTCATGAACAGTTTGTGATTTGGGGCTGAATATTGTTCATGGTCACCGCCTCGCAGTTATAACATAATCGACTAGAATCATCTCTACACACGATCTACGATCTTTTCATTAGGAACCAATTAATCTATATTTCTGGAAAGCATCATAAGATATTATAATCTAAGTGAAACAATTTTCGATCAAAGTTTATGGTTGCCTGGTATTCGTAATAAAAGTTTTTACTAATATACTATAGCCAGGATACCAGGAAGCAGATTTGAAATCAGCCAGGAAAACAGTGCAAGAATTGTGTACAAAACTCCTGACAGCAAATAGACGCATACTAATGTTATTGGACACAATTAAATCGAATCTTGGAGAGAGAATTGGAACCTATACTGTTTGACTGCAAAAATTAAGCGGATATTTATATATTATCCTTATCGAAATTACTTGAGGTAAATCATGATAGCGAAACTGTTTATCCTGTGTATCATATAAAGTTAAGACTGTAGTTTAGTGTAAGTTAGACTTGATAGTGGGGTGCGGCATTAGGTTTTGGTGCCAGTATACTTATCGACCAAATGATAAGGAGAAACTGACAATCCTCTGAAGTGGAGATGATAGACGTGAACCTTGGTTGTGAGTGGCCAGCAATCATCAAATAGGTATGGTAAAAAGTGTTTGTTCCTGGAAATATGGAGGGAGGAGATGTGTATTGATTCAGTACGGTGTGCTGGTTGTGTGGTGAAAGGTTTTAATCTTGACGAAGGAAACGTATTAATAGGAAGTTTGAGCTGTATAAGAAGAGGAAGAATAAGATGAATGCTATGGAGAGATATACTTATGTTCATTAGTAGGTATTGGGGCTGGTAGAGCAGTATGAAAGAGTGGACCTAGGTCAAGTAAAGGATGCACTAAGGAGGAGTGGGCTGGAGAGAGAGAGAAAAAAAACCCTCTACCGCTGTCAAATCTCTCTCTATATCTATATATAGATAGAGAGATAGAAAAGAGAAGAGAGAGAGACAAATATATAGGAAAGAAAAAATGAAAAGAAATGGGAAGAAAGAGAAGAAAGAGAGAGAACGAAAGAATGAGAGAGAGAGAGAGAGAGAGAGAGAGAGAGAGTAAGAAGAAATAAAACGTCATGAAGAAGAACCTCTCTCCCTCCAGCTGAATCCCTCAGCTCGTACTTTTTAAAGAATTTCCAACACTTAAAACGATGGAAAGTAACGTAAATCAGACCCAACCCACATGACATGTATGCACGCAAATATTCATGTATCTGTATAGATGTGTGTGATTAAATTGTTGCTATCGTTCGTGTTCGTAAAACGTGTATATTTACAAGAATGTCTGTCTGACGGAGTAATTTTGTATCTTAGCCTGGATATACGCTCATATGCGATTGTTTCTCATCAAACCAATACGCAGCTGCTGCTAACAAAGCTAACACAGCACTAGGATTTATAAAAAGAAACTTTACTTATAAAAGCGAGGAGATAATTATGCCACTATATAAAAGTATTGTCAGGCCCCATCTCGAATACGCTGTACAGTTCCGGGCCCCTTACTTAATAAAAGACATAGATAAATTAGAAGCTGTACAACACAGAGCGACAAAACTTATCCCGTGAGTACGTAACAAACCTTACCACGAGAGGATAAAAAAACTCAATCTATTTTCCGTCAGAAAACGAAGACTAAGGGGGCAGCTTATAGAGTGCTTCAAAATACTTAAAGGATTTAACAACGTTAATGCCAATAACTTGTTCACACTGACAGGGAAGTGTCCCACCCGTGGACATGATTCAAAACTTCAGGGTAAAAGAGCCACTATGGATGTAATAAAAAACTTCTTCACTTACTCGATTATTAATGATTGGAATAATTTGCCAAACGAGGTAGTGGACAGCAGAACTATAGACTCATTTAAAATGAGATTAGACAAACACTTAACAAATGTTGGAATTGTTTAGCATAAGCTACAAAATAAAATAATATTACAAAAAATATAACTCTTTCAGGTGTATGTAAGTGGTTTTCATATTCATTTTATTTAATTACTATTCAATGCAAATTTCCTTCAGGTACTGTCTTCTTACACCTGCAAGGCACTTTTGCCAAATTATTTCATGTACGGCTTTTGCCGGAGGGAGTGGAGGGTGGGGAGAGCCTAAAACCTTTCTATCCTTCACTTCTACTATTCTATGTGTAAGTGGCAGTAGATTTAAGGCCAGATCACCTTAGTCTGGGCCGTAAGGCCCGTGTGATCTGTGTATCTATGTAACTCTATGTATACTTATATGTGACTGTATTCGTTCCTTATTATGGATTAATTTTGCAAAGCCTCAATTAGAGAATCCGCGCTAGGGGTAGGACAGACAGATACAAACTAATGTACAAAAGAAATGAGGATATATATTTTAGTGTAGTTTCTGATACGCAGAGAGATAGCGATAAAATTAAGGCTGATGCATCCACCGGGATGAGATAGGCAGAGAGAAACTGACCAACCCACGCGCACATTCTGACACGCGTTTGACCAAATGGTTCATTGGGAGAAGTAAATAAAAAAAAAAATAATGGAAGGCAAATTTAATTTATTTTACTTGTTTCTATTAAATTCGAAAAATTGAAGTATTAATTATTATTATTCCTTTATTATCGCGCTAGCCAAGGATGACCTCATCATGTTAGTAAATACAATTTGCACTGATGCTCCAGGCACATCTACAGACTAGGATGATTATCGTTATTAGTCTAAATGCAACATAAATAAGCCTATACATACAATCTTAGCTATTTGATGTTCGGCGATCATCCATAACTTATTAAATAAAGCGCCCTCTCCGAGACACTTCTCACATGACTTTGACATAGTTCATCCTTCCCTCCACTGAATTGGTGCAGAACATAGGTCACATTTAAACTATGCACATAAGTTTCTATAAAATTGGTATTCCAGATAATTTCCCAGTACATTATTTCCTTTCACGGACTGAAATCGTGTTCTATATTTCACTAACGAACATATCGAAAACTTTTTGCAAGCGATCGAGGATAACTTTAATGGAAATAACTTAGGAAAAATAAGAATGGGTCTGAGAATAACTAATGAAAATTATGCGATCAATTAGACTAACATGAATAAGTGTGATACAGAGACAACAGTGTAGTAGCTGGTATCATTTAAAGTTAAACAGACGTTCTGACGATATTATAGTGTGGTCTGGAATCATTTTAAACTAAGACTATTAACTAGGGAGGTTACCACAGTGACTGTGCATCACGGTGGGGAAATGGGGCTTGCCCTGGCTGACGTCCGCCGGGGAAGCAACATAGCTTGATAGGAGGATTGCACCCAGCAAACTTTAATTTTAAACTTTACAAACCTTTGATAACGATTTGATTCTTTCTTGAGAGTTTCGTCAGAACTTGAATCACTAATCAGGCTTCGTCATTCGTTAAACCAGTGTGACGGAAAGACATACAAATTCAACGTTCCCGCTGACCTCGTATTTCAAGTTTTACTGAGCTTTTAGTACAGATAAGGTTTATCTGGTGATACATTAATCGCTTCACATTAGTTAATAGATATACCACTGTGTCGAGGTTTAGTGAGTGGGTAATCCCAGTCCCACTTCCTGGACATATATTTTATTACCGCACCGAGGTGAAGCGGAGGTGAAGTGGAGGTGAAGCGGAGGTGAAGCGTATCCAATACACCTACCTTATCCACTTCCGGTCAATAAGAATAATCCCGGTGCGTACCCTTTTGATCAAAACTAAGATGATGATTCCCTGAGTGTGTTCCCCACTCAGTAAAGGTCAACCATGGGTGGGTCGGTGGAATATTAAGATTTAAGCCTAGTGGATTGCTTAATAATTGCCAAAGGATCGTCCAAAATAGTTAAACACACAGATACAAAGATAATCTTTAATGCACATGAATTTGAAATAAGCAACAGCGTATATAAATATAAATAGGATTAATCTTGCACTGAATAAATAAGTCTACGAATGGAATATTATTATTGACTTAAACACTGAATTAAGTAAGCACTTCTAATATTCGAGGTTATGGGCTCGGGATGAGAATTCTAGTTCCTGAATAAACTGGTGAAGTTAGGGGTGGGGATAATTCAATTAACGATACCTTTAAGTTCGTAAGTATTTTTGAAAGGGACGGTGAAGATCTTCTTCTCGTGACGATGATCGTACCTAGTTCGGCCGTCCGAGGTTATCGAATGAGAGGGTAATCCTAGACCGGTGATATACTGATCCTTTGCTGGATCACGAAGGTGAGCCAAACGGTGACTCAATAGGACTTCTTCCTCGAAGAAGTCTCAGAGATATACACACACACACACACACACACACACATATATATATATATATATATATATATATATATATATATATATATATATATATATATATATATATATATATATATATATATACTTCTCACAGATATACACATTTAAACTTTTTGTCTTTTTTTTAAATAAAATAAATAAATTTTTATCTTTCCTCTGTCGCGGCATTCAAGCCTTTCAAGTTTTTTGATTGCTATATATAATTTTCTTTATTTTTTAAATAACAATTTATAATTCTTATTTTGTTGGTGTTTAGGTTATCATTTCATTTTTATTTTGTTGGTTTAAATTGTGGGCACTTCACTTCGCCTCTTTTTCTTTAATTTAAATTAGATGGTTCTGTTTTTCTTGTTTATGTATATATTCCAATTTGGTTTTCTCGGGAGCAGTTTCTTCTGCTCGGGAATAGGGCTCGCCTAGTGGCGCGTCCCCTAACTGCTTTCGGAATGTCTATGCGAGGTTTAACGTCGGGAGTATCTCATTTTCAATTTTGTCCCTGGTATTTCTCCTTAGTCTTTGGAGTTCCATATTCAGTGGATTCAGACCTGCTCTTGCGTGCAGTTCCGTTTGCTGAATATGATCCATCCTTTGTGCTCCAGCTATAAGCAGGGTTGCTTTGTTCTGCAATCTCTGCATTTGTCCTGAAAGAGGTAATACTCGCAGCCTGCATGACTACTGCCGGGTACGCTAAGATCAAGTGTACCAGAGGAGGCTATAGCTTTTTAAGATTTTTGGAGCTGATGCTTTTAAATCTATACAGTTTTCCGAGCTGTATTTTGGCTAGGGAGATTCTGCTGTTAATGTGCCCTTTGTATCCTTTTGAAGTTAACTGCAGACTTAGGACTTTGCCTTCTTTTCCGTACGGGTATACTTTGCCGTCATCTAAGACATCAACACGTTTTTGGCGGTTTATTGGAAGGATCTGGAACTTCCGGCGGTTGGTCTTGATTTTCCACTTTCGTTAGTATCGATTGATGTTATCGATTTCGATGGCTGTCTGCCTTGCTTTAAATCCAGCATGTTTGTAGTAGCTGGGGATGATTTAGGGGATGTCGTCAGCAAACTGCAGGTACATCACGTCCTCCCCTACTGGATCAGGTAAGTCCAGTGTGTACACAAGGTACAGCAGAGGACTCACTCAGCCACCTTGTGGAACACCCGCCTCAAGTTTGAACTCGTGTCCTCTGTAGCCCTCAATCGAAATTTGGGCTTTTCTATGCATGATGTAGTCACAGAAGACCCTTTCCAGTATTGGATTCAGCTGAAAGCCTAAGATCTTATATTAAAGACTTCTTAGCCAAACCCTATCGAAGGCTCTTTGTACATTTCGCATCACCACGTCTACGTATTTCCTCTCAGCTTTACAGCGGGTAAGTTTTTTGGTGAGAAGGGCAAGGGCTACGTCAGTCCCCCTTCTCTTGCGGAACCCGTGTTTCTGAGGACTGTGAGCTTCCAGCTCGGTCAGTTGGTCTTGTAACCTGTTGTCTAGAAGCTTTCCGTAAACTTTGCCTATAAACTCCAGGAGGGATATTGTCCTGATGTCCACCAGTTGATCGGGCTTCCTCCCTTTCGTTTTTTCAAATAATTTTAGCCATCTTGAAATCGTCGGGGAAGTAGCTCGTATTCAGGGAAGCATTGTAGATAGTCGTGATTCCCGGAATGAGCTGCCGGGGGGCATGCACCAAGTTATTTTTGGTGATGCCCGTCCAGCTTGGTGCCTTTTATTTAAATATTTTTATGACATCCATGACCTCTTCAGGTATAGTTGGTTGGCCATGGTCTGCCAAAACCCTCCTTTAATCGACATGAGCATGTGAAAGCGTGCAATGCACAATCTGATTAAGATCTTCAATCGGTTAGCCCTCGAATTCCGCATTGTCTTCTGGTGTTATCGCAAAGACATCTTTCCATAATGTGCGGAATTTCTCTTCCAAAACCACCGGATCTTCTAAGTAGTCATTGCTCTACTTAATAAAAGTCTTTTCTATACTTGTAAGACCTTTTAACTTGTTCAAAAGTAACCAGAACACATCGGGTCTCACCTCGCTGTCTACCTTTTCAATCAGGCTGTCCCAAATCTTAGCCTGTTGGTGTTTAGTAGCCTGCTTTAAATCTTCACTCAGGCGTCGTAACAGACAGCTTGTTCCCCGGTTTGTACCCTCTCTCCTAATATCTTCATACACCTCTCTGTGCGCTCTAGCGATCTCTCTCATTTCCTCGGTCCATCTGAGGAATGAAAGAAAACGATTTTAGAGGGGAATTTATTCCGCCTAGTGTGAGCGTAACGTTAGACGAAACGGGTCAGTCCGGTGAGTGGGATTTTAAAAAATAATTTTAATGTTCGATTCCAGCTTGTTGCTTGACTGTTGATGGCCGGCTTATTAATAAACAAAGATAAGCCGGCCATCAAAGGTCAAGCAAAATAAAAGTACAAGATCCTCATAGCGTTTAATGCAATATCTAAAATGGCGATGCTCTTGAGTCCAAATCTCTTCATATAGCACAACATATTTGTTTATTAATATGATATTCCATGTTGATATGTTTTAATATTGGCGAAAACACGTAATTATTACGTGAATGAAAGTAGTTGATAAGCGCGCTGCGTAAGGTGAGCATCAGCTGTCGAAAAATTTAATAAAGTGGTACAAAAGTGTTTGTGAGGATCCAATAAAGTGCTAACATCTAAAAGAGAACTCATTTTGGACGAATTAGCCTCAGTAATCTGCGTGACGATAGGTCTTTGTGTCGCGTGGGTCTTCGAGATAACATCAAAACCGTAGTGCAGCTGTAGCATAAATTGACATATTGCGGCCAGGTTAAGGCCGCCGTCATAACAGTCCATCGCAGACTACTTGCATAGGGACTGGAATCATGTTAAGGAAACAAAAAACCGCTGCTCCACCTTCTGCAGAAGTAACGTCGAATGGCTTGGGCCAGTTCTTACCACAAAGAGCGCATACATCAGTATGGACGTGTCTTATGTTCCCACGAGTAAATATTCCTTTTTTTCTTGATCTTATGCAACATTAGCGTCCGTAGGAGGACAGGGGCCTAGTGCACGATGTCAAAAGTAAAACATCGTCTATGTTACAAGGAGCTACAAGGATAAAAAGTACCCTAGAAGACCTTATGGCCCATTAAGAGAGGGTACCTTTGGACTAGCCATTGAGCAGGCACAGTTCTGCTCAACGGCTTACGTGCTCACCGGCCACTTTTTAAGACTTTGTCCAGTCTTGACTTGAACTGATCAACAAAATTGCTGTTGACAACTTCCGAGGTGGGCCGTCTCGCAGTTTGTGATTGTCTATTTGCATGATTATGTCTATCTTAGAAATATCTTGTTGTATTATATTAATATTAGGCATGCAATAAACGTTTAGGCAAAAAGTCTGTATGTTTTCTCATCCGTTTGTTTACCCATAAAGGTAAATATGTAGATTGGCGGCTCGAATGATGGGACGTTTTATTTCGTCCGTGTTACAAAATGTTTCACGTTTTTGGAGTACATTTAAGGGGACGGCTCGTGTGGAGGTAAACACATTTGGGGGACCACCCTACGATGATCCTGAGTTTCAATAAATTGGGGTGGGTCTGGGGGGCATAGCCCCCAGTATATAATCATAATTGTTTATAGAATAATGCCCTAACGTTTACAGAGGTGGATGATTTAACCAAATCGTTTCAGCGCCTTTAATCGTTTTGCGAATTATAATGGGGGTGGGGGTAGGGTCAGACGTCAGAAATGACTGATTTCAATTTTTATTTGTTTTTCACTGAATATCTTTTTATTATTCTCATTTGGAGTGATTTTTATTTTTCAATATATTTTTCGCCATTTTACTATTTTTATTACCTTTTTCTATACATTTAAATATACTTAACTAGATCGTTTAAAGGAACTACTTTTTTAGCCATTTAGGTGTAGTACAGACGCATTTTACGCAGTTTGAAAATGGAATCCGTTTGTGAAGAGTGCTCGTGGCCTATTGCCAAATTATTAACTCTATTTTCGGATCGAGATAAATTTTTAAACTTTTTTGAATTTCATAATTTACTTAAAATTAAAATCGATTGCAAGGTTTGTGGCCGGGCTTTAGATATCACCCCTTATTTTGAGTTTAGATGTTCTAAAACTAAACGTGACTCATACGGAAGAAAAAACGACCAGTTCGACGCCTATCTCACAACCGCCATTTTCTGCAAGCGATTGCCGTTTACCAAAACTGGAATTAAAGAAAGATTCCGCGCTTTCCTCATCGCTATTTCAGAAGTATACCCACCGCAATAAAGTAACTAAACAGCGTTTTTCGTTTGTTTAGTGGCGGGAATTTATTTTTACAAAAAAATGGCGTCGGCTATATTTCGAATAGGACTCAAATGCGCATGAATATTCAGGCAGGGGTGAACGAAATATAAACACACAAAAATCCACTTTTTGGGCCGAGCCGCCAATCTACATATTTACCCCCCTAACTATTCGTTAAAAGCAAAAGAAATCAAATTTGCAACATTAAAGTATGTATTCAAATAGTTAAATCTGAAACCTGTATCTATTCGATCCAAATATGAGTGTGAACCAATTCCATTAAGAAAGACCGTTGAAATGAAAAAGCTCAAACTGCTCCAATTATAACATCGCCCTCTATAGGGCTGTTCTAATGTCAAGAATTCTTGCTGGAAACGCTCTTACTGCTTCAAGGTTCTCTACAAAATGGTGAAGGTGACTATTCAGGAAATAAAGCTTGAAACTTATGTTACATCCAATATCACGCTAAGCCAATCGCAATCTAGCAACCAAATCATCATAATTTCGTATAACCGTCACAAATAACTATCACACTAACTTATGCAGGTTATTCATCTTTCTGGCAAATTCACGTATACGGGCACGAAAATGAGGTCCATCGAATGCCGCTGTTTTAATTTTTTCAAAAGCCAAAGTAGGAAAAGTAGTTTCACTTCTTCAAGCCTAGTTTGAGATGGAGTTGGAAGAAAATGTTTTTCTTTTAACTGATGTTCGAGTCATTCACAATGTTTGCTTTTAGAGTTTCACAGATGGGAATTCCTTATGGGTCCGGTGTTTGTTCAAGGCCCAACTTTCTCACATTTATAGATACTATAGAAACTTTGTAAACCATTCCTGTTGAACAGCGAAGAAGTTTATGATAATTATGTCCACAATAATCATCCAGTTGTACTATTAATGTTTAAATATATCAATGACCATTTTTATTTCCTTTTGTGATTCTTGCAAATCCACAGAGTGAGCAACTGGTACTGCGTCAAAAACAATGCAGGCAGGTCTTCTAGACAGTCTCCCTGTTTAAATGGATGAAAACTGTTGTCATCCTGGAACTGAGAGCTACCTCACTGGTAAAGGCGAATTTGTCGGGCTCTCTCTCAACATTGCCAAACACATATTACTCCAAGAGGTTGCCGTCTGGGGCGTTAGGAGGAAACTTTGCGGGGTAATTTGGTCAAATAAATATTCTGACAACCAAACGCGGGTCACGCTGCTTGTGTGGCTTGGTTCAAAGTCTTACTACCACAGCAGGATGGGCCTCTAACGGCCATAATCCTGGATCTAGGAAATAGAAACTCTTCCAGGCAATTGATGTAGACTTTCTACACGATACAAGGGGAAATAACGTGGCCCTCGATACTGACCACCACAGCAGTATGATTTGGAAGAGAAACCTGGTCTTCATAACTCTTTGTATATCTTTGGGAAGCATAGGAATCTAGCAATTCTTTTGATAGTTCACCACCTGGTCCTGGCAGAAATTCTTCTCGTCTGAAAAGAGCCCAAGCCTGCCAGGGTTAAGGCAATGCTTTAGTTTGTTCACAAGCTTCGCAGCAGTTTCCTTCCGCTTGCTATTTATCTTCTACGATAGAAGTTGGCTTTTTCTAATTTGGTATCAATAGTAGCGGATGTTCTCCTGCACGAAGTGCGTAATGCGAAACTTTGACACTCCCTTTTCCCTGACTATGGACAACATTGACTTGCAATCAGACATAGCCTGATTCATCTAACGGTTATTTGATGCTGTGCATCGCCCTTAGAATGTAAAAAAATCACTCAAAGATCTTAAAATTTCCAAATTTTGGGATGGTTGATTTGCGTTTGGTTAAAAGTAAGTACAAATATCTGAGTCTGTAGAAATGATAATTGGGGAAAAGCTATCGCCCCCCCCTCTCTGCATATCTATCTTACAGCACCCATACCTTCTGACCCTCTTATCTGCACCCTGTCTCTCTAACTGTCGAATTGTATAAATATACATATGTCTGTCTATCCCCTCTCTACCTCCGTCATTATCGCCCACTTCTCCATTTTTCCCTTTCTCTCTCTCTTAAACGAATGAAGAAAATCAAATTTTTCATTCTAACCACACATTAACCTAATTCTTTTCAACTTCCAGACATAGCACTTAAACTTTCTTTCCATTCCATCGCTCAACCGATCGTTTCACATCCTAAATGTTTCATGTAGTGCGTTATTCCTCAACGTGATTACTGTATATGTGTGTTTGTTCGTTACTTTCGAACCCATTTACATAACGACCCTCAAAACAACACCAAGGAATAAATATTAAGAAAATAAAAGTGTAAATAATAAACGCTGAAGCAACAACGAAATCTAAATTAGATAGTATGTACATAAACTAAAACCAATTAATTTGATAAAAGAACGGATTCTGCCTAGATAGGCGTTAAATTAAAATGGGATTAAGAATTTAAATACACCATAGAAAACTTCGCAAAATTTAACTACTCTCGAGTCGAAATAGAGACCCAAAGAGAGATGTACGTCTTCTTGGTTTCTATTTTGCCAAATATTGGATAGCTAGTTTCTACATATTTTCCTTGTCCCTATCTTTATAAACTTTTTTATAAATATCCTTTCAAAGCCATTCAAGTGTAGATGCCCTTCTTGAGTTCACTAATAATTATTAGTAAATACAGAAAACGATGTAAGTTTCAATTTGAATAATAAATGAAAGGCACTTTTAAATAATAAGGGGACACCAAACATAATTATGAGGGTCAGTTACTATTACATGAGGGAAATTTAACATTGAAAGCCATGTGGAGGTTTGTGATGAATAAAAAGTAAAGATCATCTCTGGATTATCGAAGAACGCCACTTATGTACTAGGGTTAATTAGGGCAAATAGGTGTTCACTTTTGAAAAATATTGGAAAATTCGTCGCTTTTATTAATAATTGACTGGTCATCTCCTAAAATGCTTCCGAGACCAGGGGAGCAATTTACAACCAAATTTAGGTCGCTGATAAGGAATATAATGGTTAAAATTGTTTGTTAGCTTTACTTTTCAAGATACACCTACTGTCCCAACAGGTTCCAAAAGGCTTGCGACAGTGTGTTTCATACCACACTCACAGTATCACTGCCCTTCAGTATTGTTCCAGCAGTCATAGAAGGTGGTTGTGCTGTGCAAGTTTACATTTTGAGGTGAAAGGTAGGTGATTTTTCTTATCCAACACTTTTTAAACTTATAATAATTATTTATTAAGCAAGTTATTGATATGCTTGTGAAGCATTTTTTCAAAATTTTATTTTCCTACTGAATTATAGAAATATTACTATTAAGCTCTCATGCTCCGTATTATAATGATAAATTTATGAATAAATATTCTATTTATCTTCGAATAGTTTTTTTTTAATTTTCTTTCAGATGCCTTGTACTTGTGTGAACAAGGCAGACAACTTCTGCTATATTTGTCGTGGGCTGACCTTTGCATCACCGAAGCGCCGTATAACTGCTATGGTTAGAAAGGCTTATCACCTATATTTTAGATAAAAGATTGGTCACCAGAATAAGGACTGGACTCCTCACATATGCTGCAACACTCGTGCTACTAATCTTCGCCAATGGTTGGAAAGGAAGAGGAAAGGAATGCCTTTTGCTGTGCCTATGACGTGGTAGGAACAAACATAAATAACAATTGTTATTTCGGCCTGATGCCTCCAATACAAAAGGGTTTCTCAAAGAAGAAAAAGGAGTCCATTGCATATCCAAACATTTCATCAGCTATTTGCTCGGTTGTAAATGGAGAAGGTGTACCTGTTCCTTATGTACCAACTTCGGTATCCTTCGAGGCAGATGAGGAGAGTGGTGATGGAAGAAAGCAGAGAAGGATGACAGTGTTCGATTACAGACTGACCAAAATTTTAATGAAGCACACTCCTCTATGCCACATCCCATAACAGAAGTGGAACTCCATGATCTTGTTATGGATCTGCAACTACCCAGGAATAGGGAAGAACTGCAGGTTGTCGTTTTCAACAGTTGAATCTCATAGCAGCTGATGGGAAAATTTCAAAATTTCGTGACCGTCAGCAACAGTTCAACGATTTCTTCGCAATAGATTGAAAAGCCTGAACCAATATTAATGTTCTGATGGAAGCACTTGGCATTGAATACGAACCCAAACGCTAGAGGCTGCACAATGATTCATCAAAAACGAGTCTGAAAGGTGTCTTGCTGCACAACAGCAACAATGAACCATTAGTTCCTCTAGGCTCTGCACCACATATGAAAGAAACAGAAAAAAATATAAAGCATATGTTACAATGCATAAAATATGACCAAGATCAATAGCAGGTATGTGCTAACTTAAAGGTTGTTGCGCTTGTGATTTACCTGCAGAGTGGATACACCAGGTACTGCTGCTTTCTGTGTGATTGGAACAGCCGTGAAAGAGGTTCCCACTATAACTGAGAGACTGGCCACCTCGTCAATCATAGGAGCCTGGGATGAAATATGTTCACAGGGACAAAGTAAAGACGTTCACATTGTGTCAGGTTGATATATGTGGTTTTTCCTACTTTCTCTTTCCATAGATTAATTACTTTGTATATTAACAATTTTTCAAGAAGATCGATGCTAAAGTTTGAGTTAGAAACGACTATCTGTTGGATAATCCCACGAGTTCGTTGAATCTCCTTAGATTGGGAAATAAGTGGCTTCAAGTCTACTTAAATGAAAAAAATTTATAGTTAACTTCACTCTTTTACTCTTTGAGATGTTATGTCCCTACTTCTCGATAAACCTAGTAAGCTAGGCTATTATTGATATTACTCACAGTACTCTTGTCACTACTAATACTTTTAATGCTTTTGAACCATAATTCCATCAAAATCAAGAAAAATGGCCGAACCCGAATTAAAATGCTACATAAAACTTCACCGAGGTTTTTAATTCTCTCAAATTTGCCCAAATATGTTAAGAGTATGCGCATTCAAACTCAACTACATTTCCAATAACTTCTTTTAAGCTACAGCTTAATTAACACCGACAAAATGAAATGTAATTTCTTCTCAAACTCAAAGGAGTGACATAAAAATCTTTTTTGGCGTAGATGAAAGACACACATTGCGAGAGACAGTTAAAGATTGATTGCAGATGCCTATGAGTTAGGAAGAGCAGTCTTGTTGAAATCATACATTCCTAGACTTGTGTAAATACTCACTTGGAAGCAAAATACAAGCAACAATATTCAGCGAATCTACAGTAAGAAGGAAGACATAAAATTTATAAATTGACTCCTGTATATATATATATATATATATGATAGTGAGACCACTGCATAGGAGCCAAAAATTTAATTTACGACACTAGTTTCAGTATGTAGTTTATCGTAAATTAAGCTTTTGGCTCCAATACAGTGGTTTCACTCTTATATACCCTAACTCGCCATTGAGTTATTCTACTTATATATATATATATATATATATATATATATATATATAAATATATATATATATATATAGAGAGAGAGAGAGAGAGAGAAAATATATATATATATATATATATATATATATATATATATATATATATATATATATATATATATCCCTCAATACGTAAAAGAATGATTGAAATAAATCAATCATAACGCTAAGAAAGAAAAGATAAACGGAATCTAACACATTGGTACTGGTTTCGTCGTCCGTAACAGGCGTAAAGAA
Organism: Ceratothoa steindachneri; assembly: GCA_963969495.1. NCBI lineage: Eukaryota > Metazoa > Arthropoda > Malacostraca > Isopoda > Cymothoidae > Ceratothoa > Ceratothoa steindachneri. Next base: position 109,650,676 of record OZ018329.1, read on the forward strand.
AGGTCCTATGCCTGCTTTGTTAGCTACGCATCCAGTTTCCATAGAATTGGGTATATGATATTGAATTACTGCGGCCACTTTCCCGTGACTGCTGGTCACGAAAAGCAAAATTTATTGTACTTTCTCCTCTTTAGTAGTGACAGGGTTTATCTGCAACATAATAGAAATCTCTATAAGTCCAAACTTATGGGATAATCTATATTTAATTGAAAAATAAAGACAAGATAAGCGAATAAGCTAATTATACCATTATTATAATTTTTTATTCTGATTTTTTAAAATAAGAGGATTTAAAATCATTTAATCTAATATTAATATTAGGGCTATATTCACCCCCCCAAAATAAATCCCTAAAAATATTTATATATATTTTATACTTAGAATTGTAGACAGTGAAATCGATGTTTGTACTTTTATCTGCTAGCATAAAAAAATAATCTTATTTCTACCATGAAATAAAAAAATTGCCTACTCACTTACCTTACAGAATAGATTTTTTGTCCCAAAACGAACATCCAAAACAATATATATTTTCGAAAATTATTTTAGGCAAAGAATCTAAGCTGGTTTTAAGGTGACAAAACAATAAAGTGTTAATTAGTCACCTTAAATCAATTAGAAGCGAAACAAATAAAATTGAAATCTCGAGTATGAAAAAAATAAATTAAATTAGAATGAAACTTTAACCAATCCGTTTCGCAAACAAATGGAAAATTATACGTCATTACCACATAGCCAATGGAAAGAAAAAACTAATCTCATTAGTATATGTTATCATTCTACTTGGCTGCGTATTTTTATTTCATATATAAGAAGTTTGTAAGAGTTGACGGGGAATAAAGCCAAGCAGCACCGCTTCTGTATTAAACTCAGTCCTACTCTTTCATCGAAACCTTAACTTCAGTCTAACATGAGATGAAACAATCAAAAAAGTCCTCACTCGTAGTTAGAACTACTTATTTAAAGGTAAAGTCCTTAATTTAGTCGTTCATGGCAAAATTACTAGATTGAATATTGAGGAAATAAATATTGTCTTAATATTAAATTCGTCGAGAAATATATCTGGTAGTGGAAAATTTCTTATTGGGAATGATAGATAAACATTTATTTGCATAATTGTTTCTAACAGATGCTTAAAAGACATTTATTTATCCTCTATAATATATGCTAATCTTTAGAAATACATATGAATTTGTATTGGCTGGTAACCCCACAAACTGTATTAATCACACTTATACTGCCTTCTTCAGGTGAGATTATCACAACACTACGTACACTCTTTTTATCTTTAAACTATATTAATCTAAAATTTTAAAGACTAAAGGACCTGTTCATTTTTTCCTAGAAGATGATCAAATATCGGATAAAAGAAGTCTTAGAATAAATGAATGAAAATATTGGCTTTTAACTTGTTCTCTACAATCTGTTGAGGAGATTTGTTTTCGAAGATTAAAGAACACTGGACACGGCTAACTTAGACGGTAATCTATTTATATAAACGGGAAATAATAATAACGCATGACAGAATAAATACTCCTAAACCCATAGGAAATAAGGAAAGATGATATATATGCGACTTCGCTTTTTATAAGATTAAACAAGGATTCGAGGTGTATTAATAATGAAGTAATAGAGAGAGAGAGAGAAATCAATCTGAATAAAATATCTAAATTCTTTTACACATTAAAGAAAGTGGAACAATAAAGACGGTTCAAACTTCTACCATTAAGCGCTCTTCGCGTTTCAGGATACCATGCTTCCCTCTATGATACCAATTTATATTATTTTATTGCGTTTGCACTTTCTCTCTTCCTTCTTTCATAAGCATTGAAGCTATTTAAATGACGAAATCTCCTCTGTGTAGTCTTTCCTTATTTCCTCTTGGTTATTGAGCATATGTGTATGTTATATATATATATATATATATATATATATATATATATATATATATATATATATATATATATATATATATATGTATAAAGGGTGCGTAAGGTATTTGAAGATATAATATTTATATTTACACAAATCAGACTCTTAGAAACAGATAATAATGTCTTTTTTACTGAAAAAGTGAAAAAGTTGTGAGGATAAGAATAAACATCGTTTTGTTATATCTTTTCAATAAAGTCTCCTTCAGCTTCGATAACGGCTTCTATGCTATATCTGCATCGCCTACATACTAGTATCAAGTGGGTCATGTTTATATTTGACAATAGCCTGACTATGGAGGCTTTTAGGGATTCTTTAGTGTTATGAGGGTACTCATTAACCTCTTTCTCAACTACCCTACATACACAGTTGTCCAATGGATTGATATATGGGGAGCTAAGAGGCCAAATATTAGGGGTTATGTGACCATGAAAACATTCCAGCCTTGTTTGAGCCTTGTTTGATGGTGCCGTGTCTTGTTGAAACACATAACGTCTTCCTTTGCGTACATTGTCGATCCATAGCTTAAGTATCTTTGGCCTCTAACTCCTTGCAAATTTTGTAGACAGAGAATCTAGCGACTTTTAAAAATCATGCTATTTCTACACTGCTATGTTTAGCCCTAAGAGCCACGATAACTGCGTGCCTCTTCATTTCTTTGTAAGCATAAAGTCTGTCATTAATAATTCTGAAATATAGAAAATATAAAGTCAAATAATATGCTGCTATAGTAAAAGTAACATATGTCCTCAAATACCTTACGCACTCTGTATATTCGAGTATCCTGCGCTGGTGACCACCTATGCAAGGTGCGTTCTAATGTTTAGGTAGGGGTAACCCTGTTGAAGATCCGCGTATCTTCAGGACTAGGAGTCGATTCATTCAACGGTCGAAACGGACCACGCAGTGAATTTTTCCTCCTATTATCGCTATCAAAATGCGCCCTAGAATATGGCCCTTAACCAAATTAGAGATATATCAAAATATTGAGGCAAAAGAGTAGTTTCAAAGAACACCCTATAAAGGTTTAATAAGATCAGGAAACAGATCATGACAGACGACCATGTTATTATCTTCATATTCTTAATTTTTAACTTATGTTTATTAACAGAGTTTAAGTCATTTAACTATACGTATATAGTGTCGATGGCAGATGCTAATGACAAAGGATGAAGTACTTTATAACCGGTCAGTGACTCCAGGCTAGAATATCGATAGGCTTTAACTCCATTCAATGGGCTGCAAATAAGAGGCCTCCTTTTCACTGAGGGCACGATCTATTACGTATTTTGATCAGTTGCATTCCGTGAAGTTTCGTCATCACTATCTACTGCATCTTTATCTTTCAGTTTAGGCAAGCGAGAGGGTCACTAAAACCATCTCTGTCGCTATGCGCAGCTAAAAAAAACTCATATTCCAATTAAGGTCAGGTTGCTATGAAAGGAAGAACATAGAAACAAAATTTACTAGCCTAACCATTTTACCACCGGTAAAAATTGGTAGTACCTATATAACAACACCTATGTAGGTTTCACTAAAACAAAGAGAATAATATTATTATATTATATTAAATAACTTACGTCTTTCCTCCGACAGTTTTATATGGACAGTTAAAAACAATCTATGACGAAGATAGAGCTAATGGTTAAATATATCTTGATCTCACTCAGCTATGGTACAAGATTTAGGTTCAAACTTCTTCAACCCTCTTATTTGTATACTTTTTCTGTATTCGTGAAAGTGTGAATATATCGCCAAAGTAGAATAATACGTATAAATTATTTAATGCTTTATTGTATAATTTAATTTTTGTGATGCTTTATTAACTTTGTGTTTACCATCAATTCAAAGTTTTTAAACATTTAATAAATAAAATTAAAGCATCTTTTGTTCGTTTATTTTTGGGGTCAAAAGATTTAAAATAACTAATTCATTATTATGAATATATATTTAATATAAGGTATAATTTCAGTTTTTGAATCATTTTATGTTCGTAATTGGCTTGTTGAGAATCAGTGTGTATCCTAATAATTATGGTTTCTTTATTAGGTGAAAACTAAGAAAAAAGAATAAAGAAAGATTCTCTGCCAGAATCGTTATTAATTAAGAGATTTGTGAAGAAAGTATCAACTTAAAGTTTGGATGTCACTGTTCCAGTATTAGAAGAGACAATGAACTTTAACTAGGCTATTAACACCAAAGCTTACCCAAACAAAAGTAACATGAAGTTTGCGATTCAATTGGGTCATGTGTTTGTCTAAGGTAAATAATTATACATAAAACTGACGAAAAAGAAAATGAATAAAATATTATATATGGAGGTGAAGAACAGGAATGGAAGGTTTTGAGATAGCGATCCAAACAGCTCTAAATTTTGGTTTGGGCTTATAATTCAAAAGGTTATGGAATAAATTTGTATATGGAAACAAGTGATCAAAGTTAGAATACAATCCCTCAGAGAGAGCACCGAAAGGGAAGAGAATTGGTCCCGAAACGACCTTTCCTATAAAGCCCAACCCGCCGTTTGTATCCATTAACTAGATAGGATACGGAATGAACACGAGTATTAGGCTCCCATGTAAATACATGCGCGTGGAAGTTTAGAAATCTAAGTTTTAACATCTCCATTTATACTATCGTGATCAAGTTTTTCTTGGAGAGGTCTCCCATATCATTTACTATTATATGAAATGTATACCAATAAATTACGGAAAGAATTTATAATAATAACATTGATATCAATGGTTAATTACTTTTATTTAGATTAAATTAATTTAATGTATATCCAAGGAACAATTTCTCGGTGATTTTTTAAATTTAATTTTTGAATCACTTGAGAGATTCGCGACATGTTTTGTGTTCCGTAACTAATTTATTTGTGAAAGATTTCCAGGAACTATTTCAACTCAGTTATGTTCTGAAACAACATAAATATGCTAGAATTTGTCTCTTAATCGATTTACGATTAAACCTGAGAAACAAAGGGCAAGGGAGACATTTACAACCGCCAAGTACGAGAAAGCATTATCATCTTTGATAGACTCAATCCTTTACAATTTTCTTTCTGTTTACTTTATATATAAAGTGTCGTAGGTTAGCCGAGATTATATATATATATATATATATATATATATATATATATATATATATATATATATATATATATATATATATATATATATTTATATATATTTATTTGTTTTATTAATTTTTAATAAACCAAATAAACTTCGACTTGAGGCGTAGGTTCGTGCCTCGGTGATCGCTTGAGGATCGTTCTTTAAGAGTGCTAAACTTTATTTTTATTCTAGTGAATGAATAAAGGAGGTTTCTTTTTTGAATTTATAAATTATTGCCACCTTAACTCGTTTGAGGATAATTAAAACAGTGATTTTACTAAAAAAATAGACTTTAATGAACATAAACCCTCTTACTAAATTACAATAAAATACAGATCTAATACACTTAAAAAAAGAGAGAATGGGATTACTGAGCGAGCTCTCAGGGCTCGATTCGAGATAGAATTTTACGGGGGGAACAATTTTAAGTTAATATCTTTGTCCTTGGCCTGCCCTTTAATAAACTAATTATTATGCACGGGGATATAAACAACAGGATTATTCTTTACTTGCATAAGGTAATGGAGATTAAATACCCGAGACCAGTTAGACTATCTTCGGAGATTTTGTTCCAGAGAGGCATAGCTCGAGTAGTTGGTTATTTGCTCAATAGATGGCGTTCGTCGACCTGCCTGTCGATTTGACGGGTGACGTCACGAGAGATCTGGGATGGGTTGATGCTCAAGCGAAAGCTTAGTCCTTATATTTTTAGGCGGTTGGGGCGACCTTGTCCTCGTTTTCTTCTGGGCGAGATGAAACCGTTGTCTTCTTTTTTTTCTATCTAGTTGGGGTTTGTCCATCTGAGATAGAGTAAGATTTGGAGTCCTCTAACTGGGTAGATTGATACTCAATAATCTTGGGGCTCGAACGGCGCCGAGCTTCCTTAGTGCAATCTGATTTTGTACAAGGAGTGCAAGTTCTCCTTAACTTGCAGAAAAATTTCTACCAGTGATTTTCCTGTTTTCTTCTCGAATTAAAAAAAAATCTTCTCTAAACTGGTGACTTTCTGGTCTCTTCTGTTACAACGAACAAAAAGCCTCGTTTCCTCGGGTCAACCTGTTATATACCCAAATTACTCCCGCGGGGTAATGGAGAGGTGGAGGGGAGACTCGCAAGGTGAGACATCAGGTTGGTCTCCCGGGTTTGGCGTCTTGTAGCTCTAAGAGAGGGTAATACGAGATCTGCAGTTTGCACTTTTGAATTGATTGTTTATAAGTACACCCTCGAAGGGCCTGCCTTTTGAGCTGAGGTCAGGAATCTGTCTCGTAACATTTACCCTTTTGCCCATTCTCCTATGTTACCGGAGACCATCGGAGGGGCAAAGCTAAACCCAGATGCCTTTTGTTATTATTTCCTTGGCCTTGATATATATATATATATATACTAAACTCTTATACCTCTACATACAGGGTTATTCAAAAAGAATGAACCGATTTCATTACACATTGCTTCATTTTCAAGCATCGTCATTGAATGTGTTAGTGGTGATTCTTTGAAAGAGGAGTTTTCTAAGTTTTGAATGGCTGCCACAGGGGTGCTGTAGTCGCGCCGCTTCGTTCCTCGGGCAACGTTCAGTTGTTTGTTCCCCCTCGGAATGGCAAGTCCTCCGCAAAAGGCGCTCTGCGTTTCGAGTTCGCGAAAACAAAATCTGCGGAGTTTTAGTTAATATTTTTATAAGGTGATTACACTAAGGCATAAGAACAATTATGCTTCTGCATAAATTACCTAATAAACAAATAAGGTAAAATGGTAAAAAAGACCATGGTTATATCACTCCTATAGGCCCTGTTTTTATAAGTACAGAAAGAACTGTATAAGAAAATTTCAAGAACAGTTAATGAATCGGGTACAATAAAGGACGGCCCGAATTATTTATTGTTAGCATCCTAAACTTAAAACGTAGGAACTCTGGTAGAGGGAGAGGTATCGTTAGGGGTATTTGTTGATTAGGTAGTTTATCAGAATGTGCTAACCCAGGTTTTTCAATATATCCTTTTCAGAGGGATTTGGCGAAGAGAACCGAGCGTATAATTTGTACTCTTTCCAAACGTGATGGCTGATACACGTAGACATTTGTAACTGAAGCATTCACAATAAAACTCACTTTCACAGACTTGCGACGCTAGACATCTGACAACCACATTATCGGCATATTTCTGCAAATTCTTTCGGACGTTCTATCTCTAAATAATGTAGTCCTGAATTATTATGTAGCGGTGAATCATATGTTGTATTAATCGCATTTCCTTTAATCAGTCTTTTGTTACCTCACTACTACACACTATAATTCCTTCTCTTTCATTTTATTGACACTTTCTTCTCCCTCTTTAAAATTAATTAGAGCGTCATTTTGAGCCTTTAAACTCCATGAGCATGCACAAATTTAGATCACTCTTCAGTACATTTATTATCCATTCCTACCTTCCTCCATTGCATTCTGATTATTTTACAATAGCATTTACACTCACTTGTGAAAGAGTTTAGCCCTTCTTTATAAAGTTGCTTGCTGATTAATAGAGAGGTTTTCCAGCTCGTTTCATAAGCTAAGATCATTAGTCCTTTTCTGTAAACGAGAAAAATACGGAAAGGTTGGTCGCACTATGCAAGAATTATGCAACCTCCACGTTGCATCAAATCTGGATATTTAAACATAGAATTGCCGCCATTCATTTTATTCATGAATCAAAATTTATTATACCTTTAACCTTAAATACCTGCAATAAGAAGAGTTAAATTCCCTGTTTCAATTATAAGTAGGTTTTTGCTACATTATTACTCAATTAAAGTTCCAAGAATGGGTTGAATCTATCATTTAATTCAAAATTGTAAAGATCAGAGTTAAAAATCGAACAAATTAACAACGTGGAGATAAAATTCATACCATCTCAAGAAATTATATCTGGTTAATAAAAAATAAAATTAATTGGCAATAAACCTGTATAATCTTTTATAAAAAGAGCTGGAAAAATATATTTCACACCTCATATATGTACAGTGAAGAAAACTAATAGCAGAGGCTTAAAGTAGTGAATAGGGAAAATTAACCTCAAGAAAAAGAACGACTAAAGTATAAGCAACCCTAGCTGATCATTCTTTGGAAACTTTAATCTTTGCCTCCTACGAGAAAATATTCACCATGAAGTTTCTTTCGAAGCATATTTAATGAGCTGCCTTCCACTATTAGATTAGGTAGGGTATTCTACGTTTCTGTGATTTTCGTAATAATGTAATTTCGAGATATGGCAGTGTTAAACAGTCTCTTTACTAATTTGCATTCATTTTGAAGAGGGTTTGCCTTCTCATCCTTCCGAAACAGTAATCTATATTTTATTATAGTTAACCTTAAAAGATTTTAAATACATCACTCATTTTACTACATTATCTCCTTCCTCTAAGTAATAATATATTTAAAGAGCGAAATGTTCATTTATGGGTTCATTTTTAACTTCCAGAATTAGTTTACTTTCTCTACGTTGCATTCTTTCTAACAACGCTACGGTTTTGTTGAGTATGGATGCCAAAATTATATTGCCAGATCGGAGGAGCGATTTAATAAAGCTGAAATTATATCTTTCGACATAAAAGTGAGGTTCTAGGCAATTTATCCCTGTATTAAGTTTATTAGTATTTTCGACCCATAGTTTTGACATTTTGAGGTAACTTGGAATTAAAGGCCTTAGGTTCTTTTTTAAGTTAACGGATTTTAGGATTTGGGGGTAATTTCTTAGTCTGCTTTTACATTTCAAAATCCTAAGTGCACGACCTTCCATTTAGGTATTTTAAAGATCTTCTGCCATTTCATCTTCACTCGAGTATTATATCGAGTTCTCTCTATAGTTCCGCTACATCTTATCTATAAACATCTTTGTTTCCTTGCCTAGTGATATCTTTAAAGGTTTAGATTTGATCAAACAATCTATTATCAAGTACTGATCCATGAGGTACATCGTTAGTTATTGAGGCCTCGACTCCTAGCTTGACCCATTAATAGCAACCCACAGTGATTGATTTTAAAGACAAGTCTATCCACTTAAGAATTTTTTTCCTCTTCTTCCGTTCGATTTTAATTTTAGCAAGAGCCTCACATGTGGATAGGTATCAAATGATTTGTGGAAGTTTATGTAATGTATTACTAGGATTTGCTTCCCGTGTTTTGTGTACACGATTAAGTTATTTGACTCAAGATGAGACACCATCCTATATCTAATTAATGGTGCTAAGACTTTACCAATTACTGACCTTAAAATATTAGGGAGGAAGTTATTAGGACCTGATTTCTTTTTGATAGTAATGGCGTAACGCTTAGGCTCATATTTAGAGGTTTGAGAAAGATCTCTTTCGTAATTTGCCTACGCCTTTCTAAAGTCCCGCTTAACGAGTATACGATATAATATATCAAAGTTTGGTAACGTCTATTACGCTACCTTGGAGTGATTATGATTTCACTGCTGAGTGAAGGGGCTCTCTTTAACTTAATGTGTTTTCTGCGTAGGTGTATATAATATTGTAATTGATAGTCTTCAACTTTTCGATTATACATCTACGCCTATATCGTCATATTCAACTTCTACCATTGTTGACTCTACTTCTACTTTCAAGTAAAGCAGTACTCGCTCCTTTTACCTCAAATTAGGTCTCTATTGAACCTTAATTATAAATTCTCCAATAAACTCCATATGCGCCAGATCTAACTTTCAGTTATAGTGATTAATCCAAGTTTTCTTTTACTGAGCTCATTTGCATAAAGCCAATTTAATTTGTCAATTAGGAAAGCGACTTGCCTTTTCGTTTTCACAGGCTGTTTCCCTACTTACGATCATTTCTCGCTTAGACCCTCAAAATTTATTGCCGCATCTGGCGCTACTTTCACTGGTAGAGTTTTTCCTCTAGTGCGAATGTTTGCCTCTTCAGAACCATATAAATCCCGAACGATCTAATCTAATAACCTGCTATTGCGGCCCTCTCCAATATGATTTAAATAGATACTGTTGTTTGAAAATATGAGGATGTAATGAAATTGCTACCAGGAGTTAAAAAATTAATTCCTATTACTTGAAAAAGCCGTTTGAGGCACTCGTTTATGCAAATATGAATTGATAAGATTTTTAATCTTGCATTCATCTTAGGGACGATTATTGGTAGATTATTTGCTTTTGGCTTAGCAAATGATTATTAGCTAGCGATAATGATAAATAGAAAATTTAGATCTTTTATCAAATATGTGGCTGTCGTTTCCGCCCAAAACGCTGAATATTTTGGGTTTGTACTATGCAGATGAAAGGTATCAATTGACATTATCACATTTTCGATTTGATAAACACGCAAGCAGTTCTGCTTTCTTTTTCGCGGAGTCCTTTCTGTAAATTCATTATCTTGATTTTTTAATAATGAATCTGTAATCATTTTTTTTTTAAAGAGTATACCTTTATCGTACCCCGTAAAATATCAAGGAACGTGTTTAATTAACTCTTTGCCTCTCTTATTTCATGATTCGAGGTTGTAAAATTTATAAGAATTCCTTTATTCCCGACCCTCGTTTTAATCATCGCATTACCAATTTTTAATCCAAGCTCTTGACTCAAGAAAACAACTGCCTGAATATATTATAAATATCGCTAGGTAAAATGAAAATTTCCCTTTTAGAAGGAAGATCTGCAAATCAAATGTGAAACTTAATCACTATCAACGTGTAAGATGCAAATCTTAACATTTTCATTTATGCGAACGCTATATAAGGGATCCTCAAAAATATCCTAGGAACGCTTCCCGTATCTTGGAACAAATGGGGACTATTATAAAGCACGTTCGAAACATTGAGACACGTCTAAACTTCAGAAATGTAAACTTTTTCAGAAGCGTAGTGGTTTATCGTCCTATCAGGAGAAAAGAAAGAAGGATAGAGAATGGAATAATAGAGAAAGTGAAGGGAAGAGAATGTATCGTAAAAAGATATATAAAGTAAAAGCTAACCAATATTGAAAGTACTATAACTTCAGTATATGCCTGGAAGATTTTATTTAAATTAATATTTTTTTTGATTGTTGGATCAAGTTGGAGAAAGACTCCACTGATATCAAAATTAGAAAACAAAGGCTAAAACATGTACAAGGTTTTTTTTTTTCTAACAAAGTTTTGCAGATCATAATTATTGAATTTGGCTCATTTCAAATAATTGTATTATTATTTTATACTTAAGTTCAATCATGCTAACTTTAATATTTTATATATTCAATATATATATATATATATATATATATATATATATATATATATATATATATATATATATATATAAGTGTAGGGCTGGTCAGTATATTTTCTTTGTAAGATATTTTATTGAAAGTGACGGCGACTTATTGTCAATTGTTTTCTTTTCGAGTCTCTCGATTTGTCTTATATTCCGCTTTTGGTCTTGGCTTAATTCTCCCAAATTCCTTAGAAAGTCGTGACACACGAGGGCAGAAAACTGGTTCACTAAGCAAAACGAAATTCTTTATTGGACGGACGCGTTTCGATATATACAAATATCACATTCAAAAGCTAAAACAGTTTTGATTAGGGAATAAGATACAGAGCTTTTATATATGTGATTAGTTGTGTTAACATTTATACGAAAATATTTATAGAAAATGGAATTTCATTAAGCAAGTGAAGGTCAATGCCAATTGTTGAGACTCTATAACGGTCACAGGATTATTATTATTAGGGGCAGGTGGACGGGACAAAGGCAAGATGAATTGTGCATATGTTTGAATAATTAATTTCGGCTTTTTTACTTTATGTATATGGCTTCTAATATAAGCAATTATCGTCGGTTTGGGGCTTGTGCTAAGATTTCAGTATTTCTTTCAAGCGACTTCCAGTCCAATTGTTTTCCTTTCTTTTCCAACGTATGTTTCCTGGGGGCACCGTTGCTTAAGTTATAGGTCATTTTTTGTGTTATCTTTGTTTTAGGCATTCTGTTATGTGAATGAGGGTGAGGTTGACAGACTCATGAGGGTGAAGTTCACAGTCTCCCATTTTACAAGTGTATTCATATATCAGGTGACTTCCCTGTTTGGATGTCAAGTGAGGTCCTAGGATGTTTCTCATTATGACATTGGGGGTGCGTTTGTTATTGTATTAAATTATGAAGGATACATTATTATCAATTTGTGTTGCTTTAACTCCTCTGTTTATGATTTCCTTTATAACTCTTTCATCTGTGTTGTAGGCTGTGCTCGTGTAGTAGAGTTTAATGGTGTTCTTTACTGCTTATTGATTGGTATTATCTTTAAGTGACTTATACCATTTCTTTATTTTTTTAGAATAGCGGCATGTATGCCTCCGTTTGTGAAACCACTTTTTAAGAGTACTTGTGTAGAACGCTCGAGCTCTTCGTGTGTATCTTTCCATGCTAAGTAATGCACATACTTGGATTTGTATTTTTGACGTAAACACTGGTAGTTATTTTATCGATATGTTTACTGGTAAGACTATCTAGAAATCGGAGTTTGTTATTTTGGCTATTTTCAATTGTATAGTTAAGAGAAGAGCAGTGTTTGAATGTTTCTAGTAGTTCCTGCATTTCCTCTTTTGATTCTATATTTATTTATATGTCGTCTATATATCTTTTGTAAATATGTGTTTTTGGTAACCTTAAAAAAACTCGTTCTTCGACTGTTCTCATATAAATGTTTGCAAACAGTACTTCAAAGGGAGAACCCATTGCAACACCAGCGGTTTGAATGTACAGATCGCCGTTTAGTCCATAGAAGGAGGCTTCCGTAGTGGAGGTTAAGAGGAGTTCCTTCAAGCCATCTTTCGGTATGTTAAAAAGGAGGCGATCGTTTTAGTCGTATATCCTTTTTAGGATTAAATCTTTCGTTTCGTGAAGAGATACATTAGTAAATAAGGATTCTACCTCCATAGAGGCTATGATGCTGTTGGAGCTGGTAGAGCGGATTAGATAAATGAAGTCTGCCGAAGATTTCAGGTTAAATTTAGTGGGTATGTATGGGGTAAGTATCTTACTTAGGAACTTACGAAGTTCATATGTTGGAGTAGGGTATTTGGCTTATTATAGGTCTTAGGAGGTGGCCATTTTTATGGGTTTTAAAGTTACCGTAGGCGTAACCAGGGGCAAATTACCCGGTTATTTTCCTTATTTTTTTATTTCTTGGTTGGCTATTGATTCGTTCGGTGGTTTTGTCAATTTCTTTTTTTAAATATTCAGTGGTGTTTCTTGTGATTTTTGGAAACTTTGTTCGGTCGCTAAAAATAGTGTCCATTTTAGCTAGGTATCCTTATATAGGATGTTGAACAAGGTTGAAGCTTTATATATATGAACAGGATAACCAAGACAGAGCCTAAAACGCAACATTTATTGCAAACGTTTCACGATTATACGTTTTCGTTGTCGTGCAGTCGAACTGTATCATATGTTGGGGCAACAAGGCGTACGCTTTATTTACTCTCGCTTCATGCAGCATATGGATAAATCTGAGAGAACTGTTCTTCAGCTGGGTAAAAATGATCCATCCCAAATTAAAAACCACCTTTGTCAAACTTTAGGATACTTGATGCGATACGCAACATTTCAGAACTTTACCTGATGGAGTCGGTTTACATTAAAATAATTTAACACACTCTAAATAATAACTTTTTATCCGTTCCATTAAATATAGTCACACATTAACAAATATGTTAATTTGTTGTGAAATTTATCAACTGTGTCAAATTTAAATCCATTGCGAATTATGTTCCTATTTTATATCAATTCACTCGTTGGTTTCCTCTACGTATTCCCATTCTATATAATTTATTTCAAATTCAAGATTATTCTTTCACTATTTTTGCTTGTTTTTTCGCATGTGTTAAAAGCAACTTATATTCCTATTTTAATCTGTATTTTGTAATAATTCTTTACCACTGTTGATGGGATTTCTTATAATCTTAAAAGGTTTGTAATCAATCGTTACGAAGCTTCTTCATACTTAGCCTGAAGCTTTTGTCAATCAGTCCGGCCTCCAATTATTTATATATATATATATATATATATATATATATATATATATATATATATATATATTACACAAGAAAAAGACAAAGCTGACGTAAATGAGCAATTAGACAAGAAAATAGAGGGTTTTTTTTATAGGAGAGATAGGCAGACAATGGGAGAACACAAGGATCAAAGAGAGAAAAGGATTGCACGATGAAGGAAATCAATACTGAGAAAACAGAAATAACGCGAGTGCAAAAAAGTTTGAATAGTCCTGGCCAGGACTCGAACTTGGTTCTGCTGATGCAAATGCTCTCCCCTTAAATTAGCAGACACAGGGACTAAAATCCACCAAAGCGTTACCCTAACTTCATTTTGCCGTTCTTTGCTCTTAAATTTCTTTTTCTCTTTTACTGTATTGTTATTTAATCTTAAATAGATGATTTCTGCATCTTTACCTCATTCTTTAAAAGGATTTTGGAAAATAAATAACGCATTGCAAAAATGATCAATTATCCTGGCTCATAAACGACCCAGGGTTTCTTAGTTGCAGGTCAGATACTCTCCCATTAAGCTAACAGGCACAGTACTCGAAAGCTACCGTAAGCATCACCCAGTCAATATCTCCCCAGTCTAGAAAGAACTTCTATTTATTCCACATAGAAAAAAATAGCAAATAGAGATTCTCTGAGTAATAAAAACAAATACAGGGCTTTCGCCATATTTAATTTCTGCTTTTCATAATCCTTTGAAAACGGAAAAAAAGACTATATACCCATATAGTAAGAGAGAAAGAGAAATTGAACTGAAATGATACATGAGAAAAGAACCGAGACTTTTAAGGCAAGAAAATGGGATATTGGAAGGAAAAAATATGAATGAGAGCAGGGGACAGCACAATGAAGGCAATCCATAGGGAGAACAGAGAAATAACGCACTTTGAGTTTTTTAATATCTTTTGCTCTATTTTATCTTTATGTCTTCTAATATCCCTTTCTCTTGCATTTAAAACACCGGTTTCTTCTCTCATATTCTCCGTTACGTCCAATTTCTCTTTCTTTTAAGGTTGAATTTTCCAAGGTAAAATTTCTTTGAATCTCTCATGCACTCCTTGTTCTCCAATAAGTCTATCGGATGGGGATTTTGATTTCTTTCATATAGGTATCGGCTATTTCCCACCAAGCGCTGACATAAAACTAGGTGGTCTCTGGAGTTGGCCGCTCATTGGTGGATAACCTGAAACTTACTTGAGTGGATGGCAAGTATATCCACAAGCGTTATCAAACACATAGCCAATTACAACACCACTATTATTTCCAATTTGGTTGCATTGTATAGAACTAAAATATTGATTTCCACGTCTCTGGGAACTTTTATCTTCTTACTTATACTTATAACTATCTCTTCTCTGCTATATTCTATTTTCCGCACTGTCCGCTATATATTTACATTTAGGTAATCTCTCTTTGTAATTCCTTCTTAATAAACCGTAACCCACTATCATTTTCCATGCCACTTTCAAACATCGTACACACTCACCACTCTGTAGCCGGAATCCCGCTAAAGGAGAACTCGATGGTTTGCGTCAAAACATATTATTACCCGGCACCTTTCCTCCTCCCCTCCAAGGCCGACTCGAGCTAACCAGCAGATTTCATTCCAAGCTTTATGTGCACTTCATTATCTAAACGGGTGATTTCCTCCACAATTTACTCATCGTCCATTCCTTATTGTGTTTGATCAGCTCAATTTTCTTTCAAAATTTTAATTTATAAATATTTCAATGATTCTGCAATTAATAATTTGTTGAACTAAGTTTTGAGTATAGTTTACATTCCGTTGCATTTATTCCCAGAATTTTAATTCGCAATTTATGGAAAACAAGTTTGCTGTCGCTGCTTAGCATTTAGGCATTGCTATCCTCATTCATCGACTTCATTCAATTTTAATCCAATTGAACGGAAATTGTTTGAACTTTAATCGCCTCGTTGGTTCCCTCAGGGGTTAAGCTGTCTACAAATGCAAATCATTTCTCACTATTAGAATTCTTTCTATTGAAATTTAGATTTTCATTTTCGCCCCAGAGTTAAGATTGAGTTTCCAATCATAAAAGGTTAGAAAAGCTTCTTTGGTCCACAGCAAAATCTCTGGATGTTTTCGTTCACAACTAAACTAACATACATATATTGTTTAATTATTTTCTTTCTGGAAACAATAAACATGAGATCATATATATTAAATCAATCTTAACCTCTCTTTATAATGATCTCTGAGTCCTCGTATATTTTCTTCTGCTGTTCGTGATCAGATAAACGGCTTTGCTTCTGTTAATTTTATAAAGATATCCTCGCTTTTATTAGATATCATTAAATAAATTCACACAAGGACGAATCGGCAATATCAAGGTGCGTACCACGTCTTAGTTTTTCATTTCATGAGATGCCATGTGCTTTCAATACTTAAGGTTGTGCACAACTTTTTTAATCGAAGTAGTTTTCTGAATGAGTCACTGATTCATGCAACTAATTGCAGCCATTTTGGTTTCCTATCTTTTTATTTTCTTTCCATTTGTTGATCGTGATAGTAATCTTTGCCTGGAGGTTGGCTTTAATGCAGACACGAATAGTGGTTTTTATTCTTTTCAAAGGACGACATCCAGGAGTCTTTTTTTGAACACTGTATATTTCACCGAATACCAAATGTTCTGGAAGCATTCTTTCCCTGACATATTTCCGCTGACTGTAGCAAGTTTCATTTTTTTCTACAGTTATTATTCACCTACCGATAACTTCAGGCGTATTAATTAAGGAAGCACCACATATCTGAAGCAGACAATTAAATTAAGTTATGTTATGTAAATTATAACCAAACCATGGTCAGGTTAAGTAGAATTAACTCTATTAAATAATTATTAAAATCAACTGCATTAGTGTGAGATATCTCAAGCTCTTTCTTGCACTACTTCATACTTTGTATACTCCTGTGACGAAAAGTAAATGAATGCTATAAGTAATCTTAGAGCAATCTTAATTTCATTAGGCCCCGCGTTTTCTTTCATATAATTTCCTGTTGCACATCTTTGTATGTATGTCAAGTCCAGCTTGGACTCTTCTCGACTTCTATTTGTATTTGGGGGATTTTCTTACATAATTACTTATTAATATGTTATTCAAGTCATAAAAAACTTTCACCTTCTCCTCTTCTGATTTAATATTCATATAAATCCACTGTATATAATGAACATACATCATTATTTGTATTTACAGAAACAAAAATGAATCAGGTTGAATTATTAAACATATTGAATTGATATATTTATTCGAAAGTTTTATGTAATAATTTAATTTATAAACAAATAACTAATGTTCTTAAAATAATTAATATAATATAAATTATTATATTCTAATATATTAGTATAACAAGGCAATGGCTTAGCTACTAAGATTAAAATTTAAAATCTAAAGAAAAGTAGCCATGGTTAAATTATGGTTAAATTTTCTGAACTTCGCCAATTATAATAATTTAAAAAGGGAAATCTAAACTAATTTTGTCCCCTCTCAAAATATAACGTTGCTAAAATATAAAGTTGAGAATAGAAGATATAGAAAAATTAAGTTCCTGAACTTTACCATTTGTAATTCTTTATGTTTTAAAAAACATAAGTCATAACCAAACTAAGATGAAATTATTATTCAAATACTCAAAAAAATCCCCTTCTTAGATTATAAAGTTAGTGATGATGATGATTATGATAATTTTGTTGCAAAACTATTTAGAAACTATTTAGAATTTCGCTGCGCGTTGCGTATAAAAGTACTCCACAACTTAATATATTCCTTATATAATATACTTTTTTTCGATATTTCCTTTCATTTCTCTCTCAAAAAATGTTTTATTCGTATTTCGAACACTAAAATGTAGAAACGGTGAATATTTGGTCATAAAAAGGACCCAACAACGATGAGAGGATAAATCTTATATAGAGAATTAATTTCTTATTTAAATTTCACCATCCCCTTTCGCGGCTTTGTGTATATAATAACGAGTAAAGAAATGGGAAGGAAATGGACATTATTACAAGAGTTTTGATTTGTAGAAAATATTAATCATAAAAGGTGCAAGGACAAAAAAATACACGATCTTTCTAACTTTCCCGCCTAATGAAATGAGATAAAGGAAGGACCATTGAATCAATAAAGTACTTTTCTCACTGCAACAGCAGATAAAGGATAGATGCCATGTTATCTGTAGACTTAGTTACTTGATTCTCTCCAATGTAAGTTTCACGGAAATTTTTCTATTTAAATTTAATAAATTAGACCTTGTTTCAATAATTGAGAGGTTACAAGAAACATCAATCTTTTATTTATTGAATAAAAGATTGATGTTAATGATTTTGTTCTTTATAATAATCCGCGGAGACAATCTAAAACCTCCAAGTGACAGAGGGAACAAAAACACTTTTATTAATAATTTGATCATGTTGAGAAAATTTATGTATAAAAGAAGTTGAACACATTGGCTTATGATAAACTACATAATAAAAACAACAATGAATTTCATGTGATAAAGGGAACGGTGCTATTATTTTAAATTTCTGTGATACAATCGTAGGCAGTTACTTGCTCATAGACAATCTATTTTCTATTTTCAAATTCACCAAATTTCTTTTTGAACAATGAGCAAGTAGTAGGTGTGACTGATTCATTTTTTGTCCAATTTATACAAATTAGTAGCGGGTAAGTTAAGTTTTCATAATTGGCTGCTTTCTTCGAAAAGATTAAATATGTTTCGAATATTTGGAGGCGTTTTAGGGTATACCTAACCTTTAAATTACAAAATAAGTAAGGGAAAATTTAAGCGTAGAAATATTGCATTGAAGCCCTATGCAGTTCTTTTGTTTTGATTCTCTCTGACAGAAATTCCTAACTGTAAATTACTTGTCCTTGATATGTTCTTAGGTTTGTTCGGCAAATTCTACTGTCTCTCAATATTTATTAGGCTGCACGGCAAATAGGCCTTTGAACCACTTCAAATAAAAAGGTCATAAGAGATGATTGAGAAGCTTTGATGGTACTTTGGAATAAATCTTCATTAAATTTTAGGCAGAAATTGGATAAACAAATATATGTCCTTTCAAGAGGCTTAAAATTATATCGTTGTTATATACCTGAAACAAGGATCAAAACCCAATTTTGGAATTCTTGATAAAAGGGTAGCGAAAGAAGGCACCCAAAGCAACAAATAAGATGGAGCAAGTGTTTTTAGTTAATATAAAATGAAAACAATGAGGGAATCACCAGCAGAAATTTTGTAATGCGAAATCTGTAGAGAAAGTGGTAAATATAAGGGAAATTAAATTGTGTGAAAATAAAGCCCACTGATTATGAAGATGTTAGCTGTAACATAGTTGCTCATGAAAATAGCTGGACATCTAGTGCCGACATTTTTCCATCCCGAGTATATTAAAGAAAATAGTTATTGGGCCATTTTGGACGCTTATCTTTACTTCCTTTTATTTAGGGTTGCAAGGTGGCAAGGAAGGAGGCACGGCTGAAAGGAAGCAAAGAGGCAAAAATGGCTTTGGAAAATTGAAAAAAACAATGAGGCTCGTTTTATGATTTCCCTGTAACATTCGCTGCTCAAACTCAATTCAAATAAATATTTATAAAGTTATTTAGTTTTTAATAGATAATATATTATACAATTGTCGTTTTGCTTTAATATTTGATATTTATTAGCTACAGATCCTCATCTCTCGATTTCTTCATGAGCCTCCTTTAAAAAAAAGATTTTGTAAGAGATGCCGTCGTTGATCACAGTTTATTCACTTCAAGATTTAATATATTCGTGTGCATATCGGTACTTATAGTTTAAGCAAATAAAAAAAAGAGCACAATATTATACAGCTTTTTATTTTTAAAGATCTTTAAAATAAAGTTAATTGTTTGTAGGTGAGGCAAGATACGTATAATCCAGGTTAAGCTGAGGCACCCCATCCCTTCCTTAGAGCTTTGCACATCCAGAACCTATCAGTTTTATTCTGAGCTGCAGAGAGCTCTCTTATAGACAAAATTGGGAGGAGGAAAGGGGAGTAGTTATCCAGATAAGTAGCTCAAAATTTAATTCATTCTTAATTACAATTACCATATTCAATCCTAATGAAAACCTAACTCCATGAATGCAATGGAAGAATGTAGGCTTTGAAATGGCGGGTTCCGGAGAAAGTTTCGAACAAGATGTCACTGAAGAAAATGGTGTAGATAAATGAAGCAAAGATGTGTAGAAGAAATGAGCCAGAAGATCTCCCTGCAAACAGTAGGGATAGAAGGACAAACAAGTGCTGCATTCGGGCCGGGATGGAACATAATATTATATATGTCAGCCAAAGTACGCACACCCACGCCAAACTGGCCTTCCCTTGCATGTGTAAATGATAGTAATAAAAAAGAAAGCTGGAGTCAATAGAACGGGGAAAGGATGGGAAGAATTCGGGAATGTTAAAAGCAACCATATCAATTTCAGTGAATTCGCATTTATCTATTCTATGTTTTGACAGCAGAAGCAAATATTTCGGCCTTCCCTCGTTTCGCAACTAACTAAATTCAATTATAATTTTACACATACTCACATATATATATATATATATATATATATATATATATATATATATATATATATATATATATATATATATATATATATATATATAAATATATATACGTTGTTTGAGTTAAATTTGGCGATTTTCATATAAGAACCACACACACACACACACACACGCAGATTCAACTCCTAAACATGGCGCATGCGTTCCTTATTCGAAAATTCTTTGAACAACTCCTTGCTTATGACCAACAGCTCAGCATTGGGGTTAGGGCTAGGGCACTTTTGGTCATTCTTGACCGCGCCTCGCACATAGTAATCCAAAGAATTGCAATCGTGGATCTAAGAATTCAGAGAGTGGGGCTTGCTGAAGTCGCAGAAATTCTCCGATAACGACTTCTTATTCTTTCTGGATGTATGGTCTTCCAGCACCAAACTTTTCCATCCAGGGTTAAGCTACAAGCCTTATTAGCTCCACTCAATGATATGGGGCCTAATGGCGTCACACTCACTGGAAACACACCCACAGAATATCGCATGGAATATCGGCAAACCACCTGATGTTTTTGATGTTGTACAACTGGTCCTGGTTGAAGTTCTTGGAAGAACCAGCACATCTTCGGATCAAAAGGATGATTCAGCTTGTTCACAAACTTGTTTGCCTTCGGCAAACAGTACTATTTGACCTTGACTGTTAAAATTTGTCACTTGCACTCTAGTACGAGTGGTAGGAAAGGTCCTCATTCAAACCAGCTTCAAGATGCGTCCAACATTCATCTCTGATATCAAAGCCCGGATCCCCTTGCTTTTGTCTTCCATCACCTTGTCCTGCAGTTGTTTGATGGAGCCCGGAGGGCCAAAGCAGTAAGAATGCCTGATGTGTTCTATTCTACTGGCCACGTCTTTGTTGTCTCCGTTGCAGCTGTTTACGTCATGTTTTACAGCTTTTAAAGAGTTCACAAACATTAAACATCGGTCATGTTGGTGACAGTATTCATATTGCTTTCAGTCATCCATGTCAGCTACTTTTTTATAAATTAATATTTTTCTCTCTCCGCGACCCAAACCAGTTGACTCTTCCTCGCTACATCATGTTCCTGAAAAAAAACGAAACATTAGAATATCGTTAAATTTAGCCCTAACAGCCTACCCCCCCCCTCTTTCTCTCTCTCTCTCTCTCTCTCTCTCTCTCTCTCTCTCTCTCTCTATATATATATATATATATATATATATATATATATATATATATACATACACAGTTTGGGGAGATTCTAGAAACACCAACTGTTGTTATTGTCATATTCCTGTCACAATTTAAAATACATAGTAGTTTATGCTTTATTTCGGCTCTACATATGTACGTATTGCGTATTAATATACGGTAAAAATGAGAGAACTTTCATAGTTTAAAGAGTGCAAAGTGTTAAAGAGCTGACGGCTGGAGTCTGTTAAGAAATTATTTTTTTTGTCATGATTTCACAGGAACAGCGTCTAAATTAATGTTACACCCAAAAAATCAATCCCACAGATTTACCTCTGGGCGAAGGCGTTAATTAGTGATAATGAAAGATGAAAGGATAAATCCCAACTGTAATAGTATTACAAAAGCTAAAGCAATACCTTTGCCAATTTAGTGTCGACCAAACTATTTCTTCGAGAGTTTCATGAAGCTGTATGACTTGGAAGGCTGCCATTAACAATCTCCTCCTGGTAATCAGAAATAGATTAATCAGCAAGGCACCTCAAATTTGTTTTTAATTCCGACAACTTGTCAACCACTCTCAAGCAAGGCCTTGCTGACTTTGGCATCCATCCAACAGAAAATACAGTAGTTCCTTAGTAACCTGTTGAACGGTAATTAATTAATGCGCAACCAGTGGTAGTTGAATTTGATGTGCAATATTTGTAATCAGTGAGTATGTTTATTAAGTAATTACGTGCCATCTCGATTAATTGTAAATTAATTGGAGTGAGAATGACCAATTTTGGAATCCACATGTAGCTGAACGGCGTAATTTGCAATTCTCGATTGATATTAGGGGAAAAGGTTCTAATGGGAAACATATAGTTAACGAAGATATGCTTGGAAACTTACCTTGTATGGTACCTGGATAAAAGTTCTGAACGACGGAGAATTCGAGAAATAAAAAGAAAATGATACCACCCATAGATTTTATACGTCGAGATATTGTTGCTGTCGCCACCTCTCGGCTTAAATATAGTTCCTCAGATCTTCTTGTGCGACCAAATGAAACTTCCTAAAGACCTTGTGCCTGTCTCTGTAGTAGGAGAGAACTTAATGAAGAAACTCCTCTCCAAATAGAAGCCAGGCCAAACTCGCCTAATTGGGTAAACATTAACAAACTATTGTCGAACGACATTTTCAGTTCAGAGCAATTCATAATTCAGATATTATAAAAGACTTGCCTGTCTTTTATAATTACTTCTCTCTTGTTGGTTTCCATGGTGAAGTTTGTCTGCCTTCGTTGAGAAACTCCATCTCAAAGCCTACCTTCTTCCGTAGTCGTGCAAGTTTTTTACTTCTCATAGCTATACTGAACTTAAACACCATTTAATTCACTTCGCATCACCACAAACACTTAAATCGAGGGAAATTCATAAATATCAATTCGCAAATCATTTCAATGTTTTTACACTGCCTAAAGTGAAGCGAATAATTTCAGGGTATTAAAAGCGCTTTATTCTCATGGACAATTCACACTAAAGAGAAGCTCATCTTTTTTGTGTTACTATATTTTCGCATACTTATTTCATATACAGTGCCCGCGAAAAGTATCCGATCACCCTCGAAATTTGTATTTTAACATAAAAAAACCATGTTTAATATTGACTAACCTTATATTAGGATTTTGTCATCTTTCCTTTGGATTTGATCAAGTTTTGATAAACTTCCACTGCTATTTTGTTGCACCATACCTTTATGATGGCCTTTTTTAATTTTTTGATTGAGCCAGTGTCTTGGGCTTCAACCTTATTTTATAATATTAGCCATAAATTTTCTATGGGATTGAGATCAGGGCTATTATCCGGCAAATCCAAAATATTAAATTTATTGTCAGTAAGCTATGTTGTCACAATTTTAGCCTTGTGACAAGGTGCCCCATAATGCATGAATGTTTCCTTCTCTTGGATTGTCATTGCTCCTGGAAGTTTCTCCTATAACAATGCTAAATGCCATGCGGCATTCATAGTTAAGTTCTTAGGAGGGAAATATATGCTTCCTCTCCTTTGGAAGCTGAAACAACTCAAAATCATCACGTTTGCAGGGTGTTTCATTGTCTTTGGGGGGTATTTAGGGTCCAGTCTATTTGATGAAATGGGCCGATGAACCTTTGTAGGACAGCTTCTGAAAGTTAAAAATGTTGACACATCACTGAATAAAACTTCTCAACAGTTCAATGAATGTATTTTTTTTACAAAATGCGACACGTTCGTTACACATTTTTTCATAAATGAATGGTTTCTTTGCAGCATAGCGAGATGGTAATCCAAGTTCTTTTAATAGCCGCTCCTGGATAGTTCGTTCAGAAACATCAGATAAAACATTATTCATATTAAATTTTAATTCTTTTGCAATTATTGTTGGATTATTTACTACTAAACGCTTCATAAGCATGTCCGTGCGCAAATTTGTTTTTCTCAGTCTGCCAGATCGTTTTTATGCAACTGGTTTAGATAGGCTAACATTGGTTTTAGCACGTGAAGTCCATAAATGAACAGTACATTGGGCTATGTGTCTCTGAGACTTACCATATTTATAAAGAGCAACAATAACACCTTGATAATTATCACTCTCGAGTTGTTTTTTAGCACACATTAGAAATCAATTTTATTTGGACCACTGGTTTAGATAGGCTAACATTGGTTTTAGCACGTGAAGTCCATAAATGAACAGTACATTGGGCTATGTGTCTCTGAGACTTACCATATTTATAAAGAGCAACAATAACACCTTGATAATTATCACTCTCGAGTTGTTTTTTAGCACACATTAGAAATCAATTTTATTTGGACCACTTTCTATAAAAAATCACAAAATAATAACGAAATGGCAAAAAACATGAAATCGTACAAATTTTACGACGCCCAGACGCAACAAACGCTACTACAATACTAACTTAAGATGGCTTTGGAAAGCTGTCATATCAGTGCGTTATATGAAAGCCACCAAATGTCTTTAGAGCAAAAAGAAAGTGAATTGCGCGTCTGTGAATATCATTGAAAATAATAAAAATTTTGAGGGTGATCGGATACTTTTCGCGGGCTCTGTAGATACATACAATATTTTTTAGAATCAAAAAGAAATCAAAGGCATTGATTTCACTTATAGCAGAGAAGAATTAAAGCAATTAAATATGTTACTCTGGCATACCTTTCTGCTAATAGTGCATACAGTGCCAGCGATGTATACGAATTTAGTGTCTAAAAATTAGCACATTAAAATCCGCAAAAATAGGTCACTTTTCGTGTTAGAAGAGCCGCATTTATTTCCTTGAGTGCTTACAAAATTATACTTTTTTATTTGTTCGTTGTTTGAAGTAAAGGTTGAATTTACTACACTATAAACCACGCTAATAGCTTTATATGGAAAGGTAGGATTACTCGGTTCTCTGTGAATCAATTTTTAATAAACTGCTCCCAGCTGGTCTGAAAAATATGGCAACATAAATGTTGTTTTCATTATGCTGTTTTAAGTCATTCAATCTTTTTCAGATTTTTCGTTTTGGGGGTGAACCACGCAAGTAGCATCTATCCTTTTTAAGAAGAGTGGGGCATCGCAGAGGCCTCAACTCAATGATGAAGGAAAGTCTTTCATCATCGAGGAAAGTGCTGAAGGCACTGATTTTCACGTTATTGTAGGGAAGTTAGTTCGCCATTTGCGCACGGTTAGAACATTTCTGAATTACACTTCGCTAAGGAAGAAGCAATCCCATTGTGGTACCTCCAAGACTGTGACAAGTCGGGATGTCGTGGTATTGTAGAGGCCGAGTGGTGGTGTACGTACGTAGGGGTGTTACGTACTTGAATAACCCCTTGATTACGTTTTCTTTAAGAATGCTATATTATAATACCGTTATTTAATCTTTGAGGATTTCTAGTGCCATGTGCAGCGTTTCGGGGATTAAATTAAATACCTCTAAAAAAATATATTTTTAATTACAACATAAAATTTTAAATTAAAAAAAACAAAACTATACAGCTATGAATAAACGAGTCTATGTTAGAATTACTAATTTAAACAAAATGAATATAATGTAATGGTTGACCTCAAGCTCACTTTAATATTGGACGCTAATTGACGCAGAAAAATAATTGAATTTCTTTACCTTTAAAAAAAAACACACGTGAATCCGGCTGAAGAATGACCTTGGCCTTGGCTCTTATTTAGACGGGAAAATGGTTTTGCGGTTAGGCGCGTGTTCGTCTTCACAGCCACCCAGTTGTTGGATTGGCGAGGAGACGGTCTTGAAGCAACAGGTGATTTTAGTGAGGGCGACAGATGGCGTTGAGCACGTTGTCTTAGTCAGATGAGTTAGACAACGGGCCGTGGAGGAATGCTTTTTCAAATCTTCGGGTTAATCTTGAGATGGTTCACACTGACGATCGATGAGCAAAACGTGAATCCGTTGATGACTGGGGAAGGTTTGAGGGAGTTCACTTTGGGTATTCCTCAATGGCGATGACTATCTCTGGTTTTTGTTGCAAACCGAGGTAGGGGGTTTCATTGACGGGAGATGTTTAAGATTGATCCTCAATACACAAGCTAACTTTCGGTGTGAACACCAGGAACTAGCTCAGAGTGAGCTTCTTCTCTTTTCCTCTTATTTGATTGCCGGGCACTGCCACTGGACTTCCTCGTGTCGATCTCTAACTTTATCTTCCTCCTTCTTCCCCTTTCTCCAGTTATCTGCCTATATACTTCACCGACCTATTGGGGGTAGGTGAAGAGGGGTGAGGGCTTAGGAATTAAGCCTTTTGCTCTAACGACTCTTCTCCGAGCGTCTTTCACTTAGCCCTAAAGGCATCTTGTTTTTCGGTCGCAGCTCCTATAATGTCGTCTATGACGCGAAATTAGATCCCAAATCTTAGGGGAAATAGTGCCTGTTTACCCATTGTTATTGCACCTGGTCTCCTTCCCTTCGTATTATTATGCTCGCTGAAACAAAAATCTGTTGATTAGTACTTCTCGTGGTTTGAAGAGGCGTCTGGAAGCCAGCGAGTTGAGGGGAGAGATGGGGGAGCGGGAGTAATTGAGTTACACTGCCAAGCGCCAGCACGTTGTGATGAATAAACAGTACCTCTGTTACTAGGGTGGGATATCGATTTCCCTACAAAGGATTTAAGGAATATTGGCCGCCAGTTATGTGGAAAACCCGAACAAACTAGCAGAGTCATTTTCAGCTCCAGTGGTCATCCCCATTTACCGAAGACCACCAGAAATCGTATCCTAGGGACCATAGTTTTTGTGAGTCCCCTTGAACCTGCCTTCTTCAATGCCTCGTCACAAGACTTTAAGGATTCAATGGGTGGGGAAGTACATGACGTTGGACATTAGTAGCGTTCTCTTCACTCATGAGACCAGGGCAAGACTTCACGGACCTGACGGTTGGGGGAATGGTTGGCTCTATTTCTGAGATGAGCGTCACCTATATTTGCGACGTCAACAGCAAGAAGGTTGAGTGATGTTATAGGCAGGTATAATTGGAAGAAGATTGTTGGCCTAGTCAGAGTGCATGATGGAGTTAAAGTGGCCGCAGCCGCCTAATGCAATCTCTTGAAGGAGGTCTTGGATCCCTGTAGAAAATACATATTGTTGTCACTTCTAAGGACTCTAGTGCTCATGAATGACACGCTCCATTCCACTCTGCCAGGGTCACCCAAGCGTTCCTAGGCTATTAAGGCATACATGTTAACAAGTTGGTAGTGTGGTCACCAGCCTCCCCAGATCACAACCCAATCGAAAACTCGAGGTCCATCATTAAACAAGATGTTTATGCCGATAGACGTCAATTTTCGTCTAAAGAAGTCTTATGTGCGATCACCAAAGTTTCATCAGAGGCAATTCAACTGCTACTATTAATTAATTGACAGATTCCATGCATGATAGTGCTTTTGAAGTCACCCGTCGAAATGGCGGCCATGTGGGCAAATAATTCATAATTATGGATTTCTGTTGAATATTTTTGCAAGTTATAGTTAATGAGTATAACTTTCCCTCGTTTTCTCCCAAAACGACGAATCTGAAATATAAATGGAAGGATTTAAGGCATCAAAATGAAAATATACATTAATGTTGCCATATTGTGCAAACCAGGTGAGAAAAGTTTCATCAAAGTTTATTCACAAAAAAACAATAAATCTTAACTTTCCCTACCAAACTATTAGCGTGGTTTAAGGTGTATGTTTTCCAGTATGTTTCACGTGCAATAGAAACTTCTTTGGATTCTTCTCTCTTTACGATTGAGGGATTATACATACCCTTAATACTAGGACAGCAACCATGAGTTATGGATAAGCCCAGTGGTTCCCAAACTTTTTCAGCTTGTTACTCAATTTAACATGCCACATTACGCATGTTAGTCCTTTCACAAAATGTTGTCACATTGATATATATAGCTAAATTCAAACACTAGAGATATTTCCTTTTATTTGTTTTTATTTGAAAATTGCACATCTCTAATGACTATTGCCAAAGATGTCAAGAACATCAGTGTGATGGAAGGAATTAGATGCTTGTAGCTAGTTGAGGAATTCTTTGCTTCGTGGTTGAAAGTGCCAACTGCCAGCCTGGCATCGTTTGCAACATTCAAGCAAGTCCATTTTGCTTTCATCCACAGCACAGTTGAGAACTCCTTCTCGGAGTGATACGTTGTTGAGAATGATACCAAAAACTTCATCTAGTCGTGAAATCCAAAAGGAATCTGCATTTCGGTTTTGGAATTCGATATTCAAAGCTTCATTGGCTCGCATTGTGATCTACTCCTTTGCAGGAAAATCATCATCGTGAAGGGCCTCATCAGGTATAGAGAAGGGATGAATGATCCACTGAAGACTATAGCTGTTTCTTGGTCGCTCTCTGGAAAATAGTGATGAATGCTTGTTTAAAGCTCCTTCAAATGGTGGCTTATCTCTATGTTAATGGTCTGTAGAAGTGATCCAGTATCATTACTATTTCCCTCAACAAACTGGTCTAGGGTGGGGAACCGGGCGATCACTCCTTTCTCCAAGAGCCGAATCCAGAGTCTTAGTTTCCCCAGAAAAGCAGCCACATTTTGAAGGGCATCAATGACAGTCGTGTTTCGGCCCTGAAGTTCCAGGTTACCACTGTTCAGCTCCGCAAATATGTCAGTCAAGTAAGAAAGTCAAGCAAGGCACTCTTTATCAGTGAACTTGGTGGCAAAAGGAGATTCCTTTTGTTCCAGGAATTCCTGACTTGCCTTTCGGAGCTCAATGACTCGACGTAAAACCTTGCCTCGTGACAAGCAGGCAACATCGGTGTAGTAGAGCAGAACCTGATACTGCTCTTCAATTTCATTGCACAGCTCCTTGAATATGCGAGAATTCACATGCCGGGACTTGATTAAGTTCACGATTTTCAACACATCTTCAAACACTAACTTCAGATTACCAGGCAGGCTTTTCGATCCAAAAGAGTATCGATGAATAATGCAAAGGTCTACAGAAATTTCTGGATTCACAGCTTGTATGAGGCCGCGTAATCAACGATGACCACCCATCATTGACGCTGCTCGATCAACGGAGACTTAGATTAAAGAGAAAAATTATTATAGATTGTGTGATTGTATCAGTTAGTCATTCTTACTTATCTTTTGCATTATAATTATATGGTTTAAATTCAATTTATTTTGGTACTTTAGTATTTCAGTACGACAGGCACGAATTTTTTGTGAATAATGTACAAAATATTAGCTACACTATAGATACTTGAAAAATAAATAAATTGTATATGACTAAATGCCATTGTATATATACTAATTTAGACTTAATATAAACATCTCTCCCTACCTGTTTAAAACTGTTCCAATCCAATACACTCTTTGTAAAGAAACTGTTACTGATATAGAAAACATCTTCTCTCTTCGTGTTTGTTAGCAGATTCTTGCATAATAAAAACTCTTTGATCTTGTCCTGGTCGACGTAACGGAAGAACGCAAGGAGAACACCACAACTGGCTACATCACATGATTCATCAAATTGCAATGAGAATTTGCTATATGAGCTTTCCTTGATCTCTTTTGTAACTTGAGAGAGGATATCTGATGCCATGTCATCGACTAGTCGGTGAATTGTGTTGTTTGGTAGAGATATGGCACTCAGTTTCTTCGCTTGATCCTCCCCACATACCTTGCTTACCATCTCGTATGCACAAGGCATAATCAGAAATTCTGGAATGGTGTGGCATTTCTGTTGTTCGGCAACTTTATATGCAACTAAAGTAAGATGCTTCGCCCACAGCTTAAAGCTTTTGATCTTAGATTCAGGATGAACAGAACTGAATCTTCTTCAGTGTTACAGCGCGGCGCTAAAATTAAGCCTGATCCTTATTTTGAATATTTGGATGGCCCTTCTGGAGGTAAGATGAGAGTTTTGATGGCTTGACACTCTTATATTTGTCAACACTTTGTGATATACCACACATTGTGGCCATCGCGAAGAAAGGCGTCAGAGTATGTGCGCTATTTGGATATTTTATTGTTTAATCTTCAGAAAAAGCAGAAAAAATGCATAAAAAAGTATGAACACTGAGTACTTATTATTTAATTCTTCATGTGATTCTAGATAGCATTAGAAGAGCTTATTCAGCATAGGAATGATGTAACAGTGGGTAAATACTAACTATACCTACTGCACAGGGCACTACACATATATACCTGATCACAGAAACATTAGATAAAATTAAATAAAGAAAACACACAAGATTTATACTCTCTTTGGCTTGCACGATCTGTAAAGTGGTGACTGATATACCACTCTGACCGTTACAATTTATTTACATCACTAGGCTGCAGAGTGGAGCGCGATACGAGTCACGACAAAATGTTCAGTCACTCGAAACATACTGAACAAGAAAAAACACACTTAAATAACTTAAGTCCCTGCTAATTAATAATTTTTAACACAGAAGGTCGAAAAATAATTAAATAAATTACCATGTTACATGCCGAAAATATAAGTTAATTCTCCCAAACTACAGATAATCTCTAATTAATCACATAGCACTGTCTCTTCAGACTTTTCCAGCACCTGCGTGCGAGAAGAGATGAGCTGTAGTCACTTATGCTTCGGAATAACGATAATAATTCACAGTACACAATATTGTAACACCACGAGGAGCCACGGACGTACGTACCTGCGTGCGAGGAGAGATGAGCTGTAGATGACACATTAAATGTTTGTAACTAAATATAGTTTCTTCTCCGGATAACCTGGCCTCATGAAAAGTCGCAACAGTGATTAGAATTTAACTTTACTCTACAATTCTACATCAAGCTCGAGGCCTGCTTCCATGGGAAAATAAATACAAAGAGACATTTTCTTATACTGAAATTTGGCACAGCCGCTATAGAAATGCCCGCCATGATTTTCGTATCATGACACTAAGAATAAGTTAACATTAATCATAATGCCAGGTACCGCAATGTTTTCTTGATTTTCAGAATTCTTAACTATTTTATCTGACACCACCTCAATTATCCCCGAGAAATAGTTAAATTACCCAATTACCCCAAATTTGGGAACCACTGGATTAGCAAGTGCGAAAGCCATCTAAGAGATTCAAAAAGCTGTGAGAGCCAAGCAGAAATACACCATGACGAAGTATTTTTTATCAGCTTCCGCTTCTGCGATCGTACGCAGAGGCGTACGCATCCACGCTCAAGCTACGACATCAGTGACAGCTATTGTCGCAGGAGGAGCATGCTAACCTGATACCCAAGGAGCTGCTGCGTGCAGTAAAGTCAGTTGCTGATTCAGTTAACACTTATATCAGGGATAATTTCCTCTTTGAGCTATGTATATAGTAATTTACACAACAAATGCAAACGAACTTTGCCAGACTATTCTTAACTATTCCTTTGGGAGGGGTATCAGATATGGCCGAGGCCATTTAGGGATGATTTCTCCGGTAAGAGCCACAATAAAGAAACGCACGGCTAGGTCAAAGCGTCGCTCTCAAGCATGACTTATAACTCTTCTTGGAGAACTTCGAATTCATTTCATTCGCTCATTCAGTCAATGTCGATTGTGTTCCGTCAACAAGGGACGTGAACACCAATGCAATTACAACCAACGATTTGAAAAGATCACAAGTGCGATTCTCTTTGTCCCTTTCTCTGAAATGAAAAACTCTCCCCTCTCTTAGTAACGGTCTAGAGAGCGAATTTATTCAACACCACATTCTCTTGGTTGATTCCATCACTAAGACAGTTAATAAAGGATTCTAGGACAAACCCCAGCATACTAGCGGTGAGTTTCTCTTAAATTACAGGCTGAAAATCGTTACTTGGTTTCAACCGACGGCGAAAAAATGCTCGCAATATCCTTAGAGTTACTATGCTCCTTTACTTGATTTTTATTGGGGTAAAGGTTTCACACATAATATTGGAACGTGATTTTCTAGCACATTTCGACCTATAGGTTGACTACAAGTGACGTAGGCAAGTCAGAAAACAAACAGGAATTTCCTCTCCGGAAGAGCAGATTGTAGCCACCAACCTGCCTTGTCTAACTTTTCCATTGTTATTGAATCAACATAGTCGCAGTTTTTCGTTGAATATTCCGACCTATCAACACACTACAAGGAGATTAGACTGTTGAACAGGGCTAATACTGAAAACATGGCTTTTATTAGCACCTCCATGCACTCAGATTTGAAAAGATTACATTTGACTCAGAGAGTTATTGTATCAAGTGAGACGTCTCCACTCTTCAAGGAGAGCATTTTCCTGTCATGCATTTTCTTCTTCCCCATAGGTTTAACCTATGTAAAACTTGTCCAATCGACACTTCTCTTCACCTCACCCGATAATGTCGTTTATTATTTCCTTTCCCTTTCCATCACAGTCTCTCTCAATTTGGAGAGGAAAAATATCAGCTTGCAAAGAGCAAATAATTTTGTTCTGTTCATTTCAGTAATCAGAACTCATCCACCCTTATAACGCAGAAAAGACTAGCCCACCTCTGTTTTCTCTCCCTTTCCATTGTTATCGATGGTAAACTTCGTCTACCTATTAGATTCAAGGTCGCCGTGTTTCACTTCAGTTATTGATTAATCATTGAGGAACTGCACCTCACCTTCTATATATTTTCCTTCGCGTAACTTCAACGAACTTAAAGACCATTTGCCTCACTTCTTGCTATCACAAAATGTAAACTACGGAAAAAATATTCCGAATAATTCTGTTTTTACATTTCCTAAAGTGAAACAAATCAATCTACTGCATTACACGTAATTTATTTCTCATCAACAATTCTCACTGAATAGAAATCGATCTTTTATGTTCCCATATTTTCGGATTTTTAATTAATAAAGTTAGTCAAATTTTATCTGTAATGAAGCAAAACTACAATCTCTTTTTTTAAAACTTTCTAGAGTGAAAGAGTTTAAAATAAACGCGCTCAATCACAGCAAGCAAATACATAAGTGATACTGTCATAAAATTTATAACTTGTATTGGCAGTCGTGGCTACAAATTTAACGTCTCCAACTGGACAGATTTGGTTGCCGGAATCAGCCCAAGTATAAAGAATAGGAATCAAAACTGAATGCGTGTATTGGTATGCGTAATTCATTAGTTTGTAAATGAAATATTTAGTTGGGTTAAATACTAGGGTGAGCTTAAGTTTCTTGGATTCACTCTCAGTAATAGCACCTATGATCTGTGCAGAAATTATGATATTGACGGAGATATGGGTATTAATTAAAATGTAAATCCATAATACGTTAGCGTAAAATAACCTCACATATATCCAATAATTGTTAATTACAGATAAATTCAGGCTCATGTAATCAAGGGAATCAAAGAGCCATAATTTCTTACAGGATTCATTTAACCGCTATTTATCTGGGTGGTAAAAAGGCGACCTTATACAGAAATCAAATTTTTTTAGCTCAGTTATTACTGATTCAACTAAATGTCTTATTGTTAAACACTAATGCGCAATGTGATTTATTGAGGTTTCAAGTTGATTTAAATACCATTTGGTAGCAATGACAAAGAATTATTTAAGGGAGTTCCTGCTAAAAGTATTTACACCTCGTAGGTAAATTTCAGGTTGATAGCATATATTTTGTGGAATTTGTAACTAATACCTTTCAGTTTAGTCATTATGGTATTTGTAACCACGTTTAGATTCTACCATTTGGGTAAATAAGTAAAGATTAAAATTTATTTAGAGTAGGCTGACTTCAGTTGTTACTTGGATTATTACCAGAACCTTCCTTGTGCCACGGTCCGGCTTACTAACGCACTGGATCGACACATATAGGTTTAGGAGGGTAACGATATTAGAAAATACAATGGAAAAAACGGAAAGAAAGATAAATGGTTCATTTATTCAGTCCAAGAAAATGGTGGAGAAAAAAATATGGAGTCAGTTACGAAGATAATCATCCAGCAGTGATGGAAGAATAAAAGTCGAGGACAAAATTGATTTTGTATATCCATGAATTAGGTGTGAAGCTCGGGGTGAAGGAGAAGTATAGACAACACTTTCATAGGAGGCGGAATAAACGCAAAGTGGAATTCTAAGAGCAGCAGAAATCGAACCATCATTCAAGGGTGAAGGTATGTAGGTAGGATAAATAAAGGGCAAATGAAGATACAAATTAACTATATTATCTGACTTGTCTTTAGGATATGATTTCTGCTCATTTTTTTCCAGTTTTGCGGAATAAGATGGATTTGCTAATAAATTTCGATTTTACAATGACAGCCTAAGAACTTGATATAATGCTTGAGGAATTAGAGGATGACATGGTAGAATTTCTTGATATAAAAGTGCAGAATTCAATTATTTGAAAAACGATAATTCTATCACGCCTTTAATTCTGCATCGTTTTTTATATCTTCTGAATCCTTTTTAGGAAGACGGGTGTATAAATTCCCTTATCAATAATTAATCAGAAAAGGAGGATGAATTTTATGAATAATATATAAAAAAAATGTTATTAGGAATTATTTCACCTGGAAAGAGACAAACATGCCATTTGTGTGAGGAGGGAGGGCGGCATCGACCTTGTGTAATAAAGCCTTGATAATTTTTCTTTTGGGCATTCTGCGAATTCATTCGCTACTGGAAGATAAAGAAAAATATGTACTTTGAAAAACTGACTCATTTATTATAAGGGCGAAAAGAAATTTATATTAATTTTGGAATCTTGACTTCCAATAGCACAAAATATTTCATCGGCCAATTCGGAAGAAATTGAAATTTAAGAATATTATACTGCGAGTAATTTTGCAACGGACGATGTTATTTAAATTTAAGAGCTGGGTAATCTGTCTAGATTTGAATTCTAAGCTTATTATACATAATAGGAAAAATTAAGCGTAATTTGGCCTCTGGTCGTGTATGCCAGAAAATAATACAGTAATATTTGCTTGTTTAGAAACGGTGAAGATTTGTTAAGCAGCCTCAAGCCTACAAAGTCTTGCAGAGTTTCGCCAGAAACGCTATCAGAAGATTTGGAAAAAGGGTTGTGAATGTAAACCGCATTCCTGATGTGGCTTCTTTGAAAGGTTGAATGTTTTAAAAGAAGGCTAATCGCTACAACCTTGGATGTTAGGGGTAGAATGACTTGTTTCAGAAAAAAATACTCTATATAATGAAATTCTGCAGCCGCTAATTGGCATTTCTCTCTATTAAATTCTATGTTGTATTGAGAAAGCCTTTTGAACCTCAACAAAAGGAAAGACTCAGGAAAGATCTTTCAGACCCTCATTGAGCTAACGAACAAAGGTTGGATAGAATATATGAGCAGCGGTCTGGGTAGATAAGAGGTATTAAGGAAACTTGACTATTTTTAGTGGTTTTCGTAGCATGCCTGCGTGAGATCATATTTAGTGAACAAAGTAGATCCAAAAATATGTGAAGTAAATCCATGAAAAGGAGTCAATGGAAACTGACTAGATTTATCTTATATATAGCCCTCTAAATTCACAAAGAGTCATATCAGTTTTGTTTTTCGTTTTGACTAAATGAAAGGGAAGAAGAGTTAATTATCTTTTCTTTCTCCACTGTTAAATTTCTTGGGCCGTTATTATCTTGTACTACATATAATAAGCGTCGACTTTTAAAATTTAAACATCACCCTGAGGTTTAGATATTATAACGTACCGAGTATGTGCTGGAGCCATTGGGCTCTCTATACCTATATAGATAGGCGATGATGTCATTCTCGCAAAAGCTTGCCTAATGCTGTTAATATGATTCAAGATACTGTATGTTACTTAGCTGAGGATAAGTTAGCATGCTTTAAACCTTCAAAGACAAACATCTTTACTATCTCTCTATCTACTACTTTTCAGGACTTTCCATTAGTGTTTGATAACAAGGTGATTCACCCGCTTAATTCTGTTAAGAAGTTTGTTTGGAACTTAATAATAAAATGTTCTAGTAGGATAATACTGCGAGACTGGCTAAGTTTGCTATTGTTCACCTATGAACATCTTCTCTAAATCTATTTTTGAGAATTATGAGTTCTTGTATGGAATATTGTTCTCTGCGATTGTTCATCTTTGACTTATGCCCCCCTAAAGAGTTGAATGAAAGACGCTCTTGTCACTTTAAACTTTGACTTACTTAAACTACTCCTTAAGATTGTTGGACTCTCCATAGGTTAAAGATATTTTTTGAGGCATTGCACTCCTTATTTACACGAGTGTATCCCACTTATACACTTTCCCCTATGCAAAACCCGCCAGGATTCCCATTCAAATGATCACTGTATAAAAATAGTGAACTACGCGATAAAACAACTTGGAAATTCTTTCCTTCCCTTCGCAGATAGAATATGGAACACTTTGACCCTCACTGTTTTATACTGAAATTTCCAATCTGGCTGTCTTTAATAGGGGTCTGTCATTACCTGAGGATCGCAATGCATCAACAATTTTATAGAATTATTTTTTATCTATTTTTATTTGTTTACACCTTTCACTATGTGTGAACTTTATTTGTGTCCGTCATTGTTACTATTGATAGAAAAATGTTAAATAATCCCACCTAAGTCGATCCAAGACAGTAGAGATGATACCTTTTGCAACAGACGATCTGATGTCTTCAGCGCGTCTATAGGTTGTGAAAAGGGGGAAAAGTCTTGTTTAGCTGCTCGTCAGCAAAATATACTCTTGCTTCCCGCGTAACCTGGGCAAAAAGGTGGATATCATTTTACATGCTAATGTGATGGTACTATGTATATTATCCCATCTAGTTAGATCCAAAGGAGAGTGATACTTTAATCTGAGGGGCCTTATAACATTGTAAATTCTATTATACTTGGAAATTCGAATAGGATATCAACTACGTCCATTAGTCCGGAGGTAGCATAATTAGGCTCGAATGTCCTTAAGTTATTTTTTTTGTAAGGGTATGAGAGATTCTAACGACGGGTTGATTAAAAACACACTTCGCTGTAAAATTGCTCTCTAAATTCTAAAATATATCATAAAATATGTTTTAAATACCGATAATTCGTTTTTACTTTTATTAGTTTTTTTTTTTTTAATTCCAACCCTCCACATCATAATCGTTGCTTGCTAGTTTGTTTCTATTTTATCAATCACTTATCTCATCACAAGTGCTAAATTAGGTATAATTGTGTAATATTGTGTTCTGTAAAACATTCTAATTAAAAACATTTACTATTACCCAATTTTTAAATGAATTTTCCTAAATGAGAAAAAATCCGGGCAGAAGGGTGATTGAACTAACCACACTGAGGCAGCGAGTAATCGCTTTGATCTCATTTAAAGCCACCACTTCTCTTTCCTGAGTGTGTATTTGATTAATTTCCATCATTCTCTCTCTCTCTCTCTCTCTCTCTCTCTCTCTCTCTCTCTCTCTCTCTCTATATATATATATATATATATATATATATATATATATATATATATATATATATATATATATATTGATGAGTATCTTAGGCAACAAATGGAGAGGGAAGATAGAATCTGAATATGGTACGAAGTTCTTTACTGACGGGAAATTACAGAACACATGCGAGATCAAGGCGCTTTCGTTTATTATATTATTTTTAATCATTTTAATACTTGTTTGTGACATTGATTTCACCAAATTTTCCAAAATGTCTGACTCTATATTCTCCCTCTCAGATTAAAATTTTCACATAGTTCTGTTTTATTTGTATTTGCGGTGTTTTAAATTACTTTTACAAACACACCCGAGAAGGGTTCTAATGGATATAAGTCTTGGCTCTCTGGTATCCACAGCATGGTGATGACCCCCCGTGCTCTAAGCATTTCTTGGCGTGGTTGGATGTATGCCATGAGAATTTGTCCGGCTAAAGTATAACTTCATTTCTTGGTGTTGTGCTATGCAATTTCTGGATAGATTTCTCCAAAACCTGTGACAACATGGTAGTATAAGTTGTGGAGTTCATTCTTCCCTGGCATATATACATATTTAATCTCGTTGATGAAGGCATTCGAAGCCATGCCATGATTTATGCTTCGCAGGGGGAAGTACACAGGCAGGGTGAAATGCCTTTATAACTCTTCGCCTCACAAAGCAAGCTCCAGAAGTGCTCAAATTCTGCAAAAATGCTACAAAAAGCTTAACCTTTTGATTTTTTCCAAAATATATTTAAATAAAATAACATAAACTTAATGTAAAACAGTAATAAAATTTTCTTTCTTGCATAACTTTTATTTACTTCTATCTGATAAAACAATGTTCAGGTATCCACTTATGTGATCTTTGGCACACAGAAGACGTTTTTCTGTCGACCTAAGATATCCATGTTTTTTCCTCCCCTTGTATTCTTTTATTTTTTATCATTTTAACTGTTCTGAGTGATATTTTTGAACTTGAAGCTTCATTGAATTATCCAGAGCTTCAGATTATATTGTTCGGCTATACTGGAGTGAAACCCAAAAGAGAAGTTTTTTCTCTCTCAAGCATAACTTGAACATTTTATTTTATAGCAATTTATACTTGTGATAACCCTGAGCTACATGAAAGGAAGGATTTTTACTCTTTGTGCCTCATGTCACTTCTTTTGTTTTAGTCATATTTTTATGCTAAAACCTTAGATATAATGTTTAATTCATATTTTAGCAAAAATATAATTTCATTATTACACACGATTTATTAAAATACTAAGTAAATCAAACATACTTTCAAAAGATTCTATTATATTAGCAAAATGCATATCAATAATATGATATATTCCATAAAGTTTGATTTAATATGTAAAATATACAAATCTCTGAGTGGTGATTTATACTTTAGTCCAAGGATGTTTATGCTCTCTTGATTTTTAAAACAAATCTTAAAGATTTCCGTAAGCTGATGAATGCATATTGTATTTTTGTCAACTGTTAACAAACTTTGCGAAGGTACTCGTATATTCTAGCTTTTACAGTTTTGCTGTTGTTTTGCTTTGTAAAGATATTAGGTTGATATTTTTTTCCCCAAATTCAACTAATCGCAACTTTAAGGCTTAATACCTCAAACCTGCCCATTAGGGCAGCTGAATATCAGGTATCTTTGAAAGTCTGTTTGTTATGCTTTTAATAAGTAATTAATATGTTGCTGATAAGAACCTTAATGCATATAGCTTTGTAAGATTTCCGCTCGCCTTTAAGCGAGAAGTACCTTAGATACGTTCGACCATGACGTTACAATCATAGTTTCTACTAAAGATAATTTAAACAGACTAATATGTAGATCGGCAAGATTTTCAGCCCAAACCTTCATTAGTTCGATTGTAACTGCATCTTCCACAGGCTCTATACATTTATTTCCTGACTAAATGCATGCAAAACCTCTTCCATCTTCGCTAGTTGGACTTCTTCCTCGTTTATTGAGATGTAAACATCTGGTTTATGTTGGCGAATGTAATTATACCATTCCCAAAAAGATTCTGCAAATTTTTCAATGATCTTTCATATATTGTGGATTTATTATGTCGTGTTTCGTTTGTTTTAGTGATCTGTTGATTCTCAATATTGTTTTACTCAATATGTATTGAATTTATGTTCTGTTCTTATCTTACTTTGTTTTAATTTAGTTTGTTGAGTTCATTACATACGAGGGGCGGTCAATGAGTTTTGCAATTCCGAAATAAGGAAACGAGATATGAGGAAAAGTGGTTTATTATTTTTCAATATAACTACCCTCGACTTCAATGCACTTGCGCCACTTGTCCCTGAGGCTTCGAATTCCCGACAACCAGAAATCTCCCGACTGCTGTTCAATCCACTCCTGGACGTCCCCAAACCGGCGTCCACGCAGTACAGCCTTGAGCTGGCGGAATAAAAATTATTCGCTGGGGGCCAGATGTGGACTGTAGGGAGGGGGGGATGGTTGAGCTCCTTGAATCCGAACTCGCGCAGGGCAGCTTGTGTAACTCTGGCCTTGTTGGCTTTGACGATGTTGAAGTCGATTATGGGGCGTGAGGTTTCAAGCAACCCAACGGGCAGAGACCATAGTCATGGCCAAATTGTCATGGATGATTTGATAACACTTCCATGTGATATTCCAAGTTCTCGCTCGATTTATTCGACCTTCACCAGTCGATTTTCGAGGATAATCCTTTCCACACGGTCCACATTGTTCTCGTTGGTCACGTCTAACGGGTGTCATCTTCAAGGGAGTCACTACCATGGTGGAACTCCCTATTCCAGCGACTAATGGTTGCATAGGAAGGGGCGGCGTCGGTGTATACTGCAACCATGCGTTCATGGATCTCTTCTGCATGCTTGCCTTCCTTGGTCAAAAGTTTTATCACTGCGCAGCGCTCAACCTTCTCCATTGTTGGAAAATTTTTTGACCGACGATCTGCGATCAGCTATTGCTTCTTAAATAGACAAGGCAGGAGAGTGCGGCTGCAGGTCCTGACTTGTCATAACTTGTCCTAACACCACCACAAACAGCCATCCGCCTTCCTCTCTTTTGCCCTACCGATTCGCAAAACTTATTGACCACTCCTCGTATATTCGAATTTTTCTCTAATTGTTCCATGATTTTCATTTTACGACTTTTGTATAAGATTTATTTATTTCTATCTATATATATATTTACATATACTGGATTACACTGCCATTGGCCTGGTGCAGGCTGCCTGTGACATGTGTGTGATTGTGTTATTTGGCGTTAATTAAGAGGTGAGGAGAATTGTGGAGAGTCTCTTGACCTTCCTTTCCAGACAGTATGAAATGCCTCATCTTTCCGTAATCTCATCAAAGACTGTCAGGAGGGGCCTGTGCTTGCTTATTTTATTTGTATAATAAATCACACTGAATAGAAATAATATTTTTTTTTTTAGTAAAATTAAACGAAACTCTATAAATTTTGAAATGCAACAGAAACTGAGAAGCAATATAAATGACAAAATCCAATCGAAATAGAAATAAAAACTCTTGCGGGAAGAAATAAAAGAATCCGTTTCTACCTAAAGTGCTTCCTCTCAAGTTTGCGACATGGATCCATAACAGCATTTGTTTTTGCTACTTTAAATGGCCCTAGTACACATATACCACACTGACCAAATACAAATTTGCATCATTTACGAAACAATGTGGAATTTCTAATTTTAAAAACTTATTATTTTCTATTCTCTCGATGAATTAAACACATTTTAGACATTTTATTTAATGTGAAAAAAATCGAGTAGAATAATTCGATAAAATTTTTTAAATAGATGCACTTAATACATCGCCAGCCAAGTGAATGATGTAAGGTTCAGCATTAATAATAGCAGATAATAAATTTACCTCTGGTAAATAAAATAATAAAAATAAAACATGATAGCTTTTAATATATACATGTCGAGGTATTGAGTGCTTCCTAATTTTTCGCTTAGGATATTATATATTTAATGACTTTAGCACGCCAGTCTGACACTAATACTTAGGACGAGAAACAATTCCTCAATTGGCTGAGTGGATTCTTTAATTACTGTATTATGAGAGTATCACAGCGTTTAATCCGTTTTAAGGAAAGAGCCGGTCAACTCTTAAGGATCCAGTGAAACACCAAGAATTAACCAAAAATATATATCTTTCTAATACATCAATTAACTTAAAATATTTACAATAACATATATAAGATTAACATGTTTCGCAAGAATTGAATAAGGGTCTATTCCAGATGCGAGTCATGATCAACGCAAAGTAGGCTCCACGTAAATAAACCAGAGCCAGTTAGTTAATTTATGGATATGTAGGGGAATCGTCACTTCCCCCCCCCCCCCCCGTTCACTCGTGGTGAAGTCACAAAGTGGTTACCGCAAAGACATCCGGCCCAGGCCTCGGCAGGTCAAACGCGTGACCACAGCGCTGCACCACACGGCGCCATGAAAGACCAATGCAAGATCTCTCCCAGGAGAGTGAGATCCAGTTTCACGTCAAATAAGAAATTGAAGACGTGTTTCTCCCAAGCTCGAAGGCTAACGAGGAGCCAATGGAAGACTCGGTGGGAAAAACCGTAGGGCATAAGAACTCTCCTGGGGCCGTCCTCAAGCCCCTTCCCCCTTACCACTTACCCAGTGGGGTGACAAGGTATAAATGAGGAACACTGAGGAAAATCGTGGTAGTATACGTCAGTCTTTAGGTGACGAAGTCCTCGGATCCAAACCGAGCTACCGAGACTAGAAAGGTAGTTTACTTGGGTCGCCAGACCAAGAAGTACCGTGCAAGAGAAGCAGGGCTACCTACCTTAAGGGGCTAAGAAGCAGCTCATCCTCGAGCTAGTCCCTGGTTATCAAACCAAACGCTAAGTTAACTTTGTTAAGTTCAACTTACTCTCACCAGAGAGACTCCTCATATCCTGGTGCACCCTAAACACCTGGAAAATTCCTCGTCCTTGAGGAATTAAGAAAAGAAGAAGGAAAAGGCTCCCCCTCAAGCTCGTTACTCGGTGGCCACACCGAACTCCTAAGTTAACTTGGTAAGGTACCTAGTTCAAATTATTCTCGTCAGAGAAATCCCCCTCCGTTATACTCGCTCTTGGGGAAGACTGGAACTAAGAAAAAGCTCATCTCAAGCTAGTTCCTGGTTACCAAACCGAACTTTAAGTAACTTATTCTTGTCAGAGAAACCCCATCTCATCGATCCTCCTTTTTAAGAAGACCCTCCCTGAGTTCAGTCCTCGTCCATGAGGAATTAAGTAACGAAGGAGAAAAGCTCCCCCTCGAGCTCGTTACTCGGTGGTCACACCGCACTCCAAGTTAACTTAGTTTAAGAACCAAGTTTGACTCCCTTTCGCCAGAGAGACCACGACGACCTTGGTGTTGCATAAAGCACCGTAATTGTTCTCGTCCCTGAAGAACCCCCGTCCCCCCGAAATACCGTGTGGACCCCCCCCAGCTGCTACCTTCGCCAAAACGACCTTGTGATCCTGCCCATCTACATCTGGCCAGGCGGCATGCGTCGTGAGTCAATAACATTCCTGAGGCCTTTTAAACTCCAGATGAGTCCGTAAGCCTAATTCTTATATTATTGTTGTGTGTAGAGAATTTAACCAAGTTTATACGGTCAAACTAATTTAATTAATTCTTGTTTATGATAATATTCAGAGTATTGCTGTAGTTAATGTTTAGATGTTTTGCATTGAATAGTTAAAGTTAAAATATAAGTTTATTTTGGGATTATTGTGCGTTTCTCTTATATCCTTACGTGTTTCGGAACGGCTCTCTTCGTTAAGATATTCAGATATCAAAATATTAGCACTCTTAGCACTCTTAGAACAAAAAGTAGGGGCATTCTACGACATATTA
The DNA here is from genome assembly GCA_963969495.1 of Ceratothoa steindachneri. NCBI lineage: Eukaryota > Metazoa > Arthropoda > Malacostraca > Isopoda > Cymothoidae > Ceratothoa > Ceratothoa steindachneri. Next base: position 109,694,324 of record OZ018329.1, read on the forward strand.
TATGTGGTGTCAGGTTTGTAGGTTGTTATTAGAAAGAACCCAACAGTGTCTAATTAAGAAAGAGCCAACACATAAAGGAATATCAGGAATCAGAGAATAATTGACGAGAGGAAAATTGGTAGAGTTAACGGGTGGTAACAATCTGAAGGTAATTGGTAGGTCAAGTGGTAAATTTGTTGTCGGGAGTGGTATTTCAATCAACATAGTAGTGGGATTAAGGGTAAGTTATGCTGAACGCTACCTGGTGAGTGGTGGCATAATTACCTGAGAATACAGCAAGGAAAATTCAACGGACCAACACAAAATGGATCCAGTCAAAATATTCAGCCTACAAGCCTAAATTCTGGGATTTGAAGGCAAAGATATGGATGCCTACATCCTTGAAGAATTGAGAATACAAAGAGAAGAAGAAGAAGAAATAATAGAGTTTGCAGGAAAAATGAAAAATATAGAAATACGGATGAATCGGAAAAGTGAAGAATCCCGAATACAGCGGAAAATAAAAATAGAGAAAAGAAGATTCTCAAGCGGAAGTAAGACAAACGAAAGGATAAGACAGTTGAAAAGAGAAGCAAAAGAATTCAGAATAAGGATAGAAATGGAAGATGAAGAAGGAAGACTAGAGATAAAGCTGGAAGGTGAAAAAAGAAGAACTCGACGCGAAAACGAAATAGGGAAAGCAGAAAAAGAAGCCGAGGAAAGAAGAGTGAAGAGGGAAAAAGAGTCGAAAGAGAGGAGAATAAAGATTAAAAAAGAAATAAATGATAGAAGAATACAGAGTGAAAAAAACGTGCTCAAGCTGAAAGAGAAGAGAGAGAAGAAAAGGAAAGATTGCTCGCACTCGAAAGAGCACCTATCGAGAATCTGATAGAGGCCGAGAAAGTTGTAGCTCGGCCTGGACCTAAGAAAGGACCATCGAGGGAAACCCAGCCAAATGGGGTAACGATGGAAGAAGTAGAAAGTAGCGATAAGGTACCAGCAGGAGTAGCTAAGGGAGAACCTATGAGCGGAACCCAACCAAATGGGGTTATCAGGGAAAAAGTAGAAGGTAGGGTAGAGGTACGAGCAGGTGTACATGAGGAACTGCCTACGAAAAGAACCGAGTCAAAGGAGTTGATAAGGAAGGAGGAAAGAGGTGTTATTGCGATACACCTAGATAAAACTAGTCAAATGGTAGACACGGATGAGTATCCCCTACCCCTAGTAGTCTCCTCCCCAAACAGAACGTCCACGGAGTTACCGCTAATATGCCAAGTCGTTATGAGCGCCATGCCTATTAACGACCTCGCAGGGAAAAGTTTTTTCGATCCCCAAAGATCAAACCCAGACATGATTTTCCCATGTACCTGGTTAAAGGAGAACTATGGGACCCACGCTCCCATCAATTATGCCCCGCTGAAACAGGCTGCTCTAGCGATAAGGTTCAGGTTAAAGTTAGGAAAACACCATAGGAAGGGTAATTCGAGTAAGTTGAAACACCACTACCATTTAGTGACATAATTGGGTAGACTCCATAACCCTGAAGGCCGACTCAGGCGCAGTAGGATAATGGTCACAGAGCACCATTTTAGTATTAGCTACATCAAAGGAGCCGATAAAGTACCGCTGCTCTATAGGTGGAGACGATATACCATTAAGGGTTATTTCAGTACCTAATATTCGTGAAACCATGTTTTCATTTGTTTTTCTTGTTAATAGTAAACGGTAGGATTTAAGTTCTCAAAAGCTTAGAAATGTAAGAAGGTAGCTTGTTTTTTTTTTGTTTTTTTATGGCGGGTAAAATTGTATTGCAAGTAGGTCTAGTTCGACACATTGCCTGTGTAAACGCGCGCCAGTGCGCTCATGTGTAAGGAAACTTAATGTAAGAGAGGGTTCAAAGAAATACAACTTTGCTAATCTCCACTAGGTTGAGTTAGTTGTTTTGAGTTCCCGGGAGTCCCCCTCCCCAATTAAATTCTTCAAAGAAAGGTGTGTAGGGGAATCGTCACTCCCCAGTTCTCTCGCGGTGGAGTCACGAGGCGATTACTGCAAAGACATCCGGTCCCAGGCACCATCGGGTCAAGCGCGTAACCGCAGTGCCACACCACTCGTCGATATAAAAGACCTGAAGGTTAAAATGCAAGATCTCTCCCAGGAGAGTGAGATTCAATTTCACGTCAAGGAAGAAATTGGAGACGTGTTTCTCCCAAGCTCGAAGGCTAACGAGGAGCCGATGTAAGACTTGGTGAGAAAAGCCGTTCGGCATAAGAGCCCTCTTGGAGCCGTCCGTTAAGCCCCGCCCCTCTTACCACTCCCCCAGTGGGGTAACAAGATATAAATAAGGAACACTGAGGGTAATCAGGGTAGAATACGTCAGTTTCCAGTTGACGAAGTCCTCGGAATTAAGACCGGGCTACCTAGACTGGATTGGTAGAATACGTCAGTCTCCAGGTGACGAAGTCCCCGGATTAAGATCGGGCTACCGAGACTGGACAGGTAGATTACTTGGCTTGCCAGACCAAGAAGTACCCTGCAAGAAAGGCAGGGCTACCTATCTTAAGGGGCTAAGAAGCAGCTCATCCTGAAACTAGTCCCTGGTTATCAAACCAAACGTTAAGTTAACTTTGTTAAGTTTAACTTACTCTCGTCAGAGAGACTCCTCATATCCTGGTGCATCTTAAACACCAGGAGTATTCCTCTCGTCCTTGAGGAATTAAGGAAAGAAGAAGGAAAAGGCTCCCCCTCAAGCTCGTTACTCGGTGGCCACACCGAACTTCTAAGTTACCTTGGTAAGGAACCAAGTTCAAATTATTCTCGTCAGAGAAATCCCCCTCCGGTATACTTGCTTTCGGGGAAGATTGGAACTAAGAAGAAGCTTATTCTCGAGCTAGTTCCTGGTTACTAACCTGAACTTTAAGTAACTTATTCTCGTCAAAGAAACCCCATCTTATCGATCCTCGCGTTTAAAGAAGACCATCCCCGAGTTCAGTCCTCGTCCATGAGGAATTAGGTAACGAAGGAGAAAAGCTCCTACTCGAGCTCGTTACTCGGTGGTCACACCGCACTCCAAGTTAACTCGGTTTAAGAACCAAGTTTGACTCCCTCTCGCCAGAGAGACAACGACGACCTTGGTGTTGCATAAAGCACCGTAATTGTTCTCGTCCCTGAAGAACCTCCCACCCCTCGGGATACCGTGTGGCCCCCTCCAGCTGCTACCCTCGCCAAAATGACCTTGTGATCCTGCCTAATCTACATCTGGCCAGGCGGCACGCGTCGTGAGTCAATAAGATTCTAGAGGCCTTTTAAACTCCAGATGAGTCCGTAAGCCTAATTCTTATATTATTGTTGTGTGTAGAGAATTTAACCAAGTTTATACGGTCAATTTAATTTAATTAATTCTTGTTTATGATAATATTCAGAGTATTGCTGTAGTTAATGTTTAGATGTTTTGTATTGAATAGTTAAAGTTAAAATATAAGTTTATTTTGGGCTTATTGTGCGTTTCTCTTATATCCTTACGTGTTTCGGAACGGCTCTCTTCGTTAAGATATTCAGATATCAATATATTTTCACTCTTAGCACTCTTAGAACAAAAAGTAGGGGCATTCTACGACATATTATATGTGGTGTCAGGTTTGTAGGTTGTTATTAGAAAGAACCCAACAGTGTCTAGTTAAGAAAGAGCAAACACGTAAAGGAATATCCGGAATAAGAAAATAATTGATGAGAGGAAAATTGGTAGAGTTAACGGGTGGTAACAATCTGAAGGTAATTGGTAGGTCAAGTGGTAAATTTGTTGTCGGGAGTGGTATTTCAATCAACATAGTAGTGGGATTAAGGGTAAGTTATGCTGAACGATACCTGGTGAGTGGTGGCATAATTACCGGAGAATACAGCAAGGAAAATTCGACGGACCAACACAAAATGGATCCAGTTAAAATATTCAGCCTACAAGCCCAAATTCTTGGATTTGAAGGCGAGGATATGGATGCCTACATCCTTGACGAATTGAGAATATAAAGAGAAGAAGAAGAAGAAATAATAGAGTTTGATAGAAAAAGGAAAAATATAGAAATACGGATGAACCGGAAAAGTGAAGAATCCCGAATACAGCGGAAAATAGTAATAGAGGAAAGACGATTCTCAAGCGGAAGCAGGACAAACGAAAGGATAAGACAGTTGAAAAGAGAAGCAAAAGAATTCTTAATAAGGATAGAAATGGAAGATAAGGAAAGAAGACTAAAGATAAAGCTGGAAAGGGAAGAAAGAAGAACTCGACGGGAAAACGAAATAGGGAAAGCAGAAACGAAGCCGATGAAAAGAGAATGAATAGGGAAGAAGAGTCGAAAGAGAGGAGAATAAAGATTAAATTAGAAATAAATGATAGAAGAATAAAGAGTGAAAAAAACGTGCTCAAGCTGAAAGAGAATAGAGAGAAGAAAAGGAAAGATTGCTCGCACTCGAAAGAGCACCTATCGAGAATCTGATAGAGGCCGAGGAAGTTGTAGCTCAGCCTGGACCTAAGAAAGGACCATCGAGGGTAGCCCAGCCAAATGGGCGTAACGATGGAAGAAGTAGAAAGTAGCGATGAGGTACCAGCAGGAGTACCTAAGGAGAACCTACGTGGAGAACCCAGCCAAATAAGGTTATCACGGAAGAAGTAGAAGGTAGGAAAGAGGTACGAGCAGGTGTACATGAGGAACTGCTTACGAAGAGAACCGAGTCAAAGGAGTTGATAAGGAAGGAGGAAAGAGGTGTTATTGCGATACACCCAGATAAAACTAGTCAAATGGTAGACACGGATGAGTATCCCCTACCCCTAGTAGTCTCCTTCCCGAACGGAACGTCCACGGAGTTACCGCTAATATGCCAAGTCGTAATTAGCGCCACGCCTATTAACGACCATGAGGGAAAAGTTTTTTCGATCCCCAAAGATCGAACCCAGACACGATCTTCCCATGTACCTGGTTAAAGGAGAGCTATGGGACCCACGCTCACATCAATTATGCCCCACTGAAACAGGCAACTCTATCCATTAGGTTCAGGTTAAAGTTAGGAAAGTACCATAAGAAGGGTAATTCGAGTAAGTTGAAACACCACTACCATTTAGCGACATACTTGGGTAGACTCTATAACCCTCAAGGCCGACTCAGGCGCAGTAGGATAATGGTCACAGAGCACCATTTTAGTATAAGCTACATCAAAGGAGCCGATTAAGTACCGCTTCTCTATAGGCGGAGACGAAATACCATTGAGGGTTATTTCAGTACCTAATAATCGTGAAACCATGTTTTCATTTGTTTTTCTTGTTAAGAGTGATCGGTAGGATTTAAGTTCTTAAAAGCTTAGAAATGTAAGAAAGTAGCTTGTTTTTAGTTTGTTTTTTTTTTTGTTGCGGGTAAAATTGTATTGCGACTAGGTCTAGTTCGACACATTGCCTGTGTAAACGCGCGCGAGTGCGCTCATGTGTAAGGAAACTTAATGTAAGAGAGGGTTCAAAGAAATACAACTTTGCTAATCTCCACTAGGTTGAGTTAGTTGTTTTGAGTTCCCGGGAGTCCCCCTCCCTAATTAAATTCTTCGAAGAAAGGTGTGTAGGGGAATCGTCATTCCCCCGTTTATCTTGCGGTGGAGTCACGAGGCAATTACCGCAAAGACATCCGGTCCCAGGCACCGTCGGGTCAAGCGCGTAACCGCAGCGCCACACCACTCGTCGATATAAAAGACCTAAAGGTTAAAATGCAAGATCTCTCCCAGGAGAGTGAGATTCAATTTCACGTCAAGTAAGAAACTGAAGACGTGTTTCTCTCAAGCTCGAAGGCTAACGAGGAGCCGATGTAAGACTTGGTGAGGAAAGCCGTTTGGCATAAGAACCCTCCTGGGGCCGTCCTAAAGCCCCTTCCCTCTTCCTACTTCTCCAGTGGGGTGACAAGATATAAATAAGGAACACTAAGGAAAATCGAGGTAGAATACGTCAGTCTCCAGGTGACGAAGTCCTCGGAATTAAGACCGGGCTACCTAGACTGGATTGGTAGAATACGTCAGTCTCCAGGTGACGAAGTCCCCGAAATAAGGTCGGGCTACCGAGACTGGACAGGTAGATTACTTGGCTCGCCAGACCAAGAAGTACCTTGCAAGAGAGGCAGGGCTACCTATCTTACGGGGCTAAGAAGCAGCTCACCCTCGAGCTAGTTCCTGGTTATCAAACCAAACGTTAAGTTAACTTTGTTAAGGTTAACTTACTCTCGTCAGAGAGACTCCTCATATCCTGGTGCATCTTAAACACCAGGAGTATTCCTCGTCTTTGAAGAATAAAAGAAAGAAGAAGGAAAAAGCTCCACCTCGATCCTGTTGCTTGGTGGCCACACCGAACCCATAAGTTAACTTGGTTGAGGAACCTAGTTTAATTTGTTCTCGTCAGAGAAACCCCCCTCCGTTATACTCGCCCTTGAAGAAGAAGAAAACTGGAACTAAGAAGAAGCTTCTCCTCGCGCTAGTTTCTGGTAACCAATCCGGCCTTTAAGTTAACTTATTCAATTTTAACATATTCTCGTCAGAGAAAACCCCCCTCATCATTCCTCGCCCTTAAAGAAGATCCTTTCCGAGTTCAGTCGTCCCTCATGAGGAATTAAGTAACGAAGGAGAAAAGCTCCCCCTTGAGCTCGTTACTCGGTGGTCACACCGCACTCCAAGTTAACTTGGTTTAAGAACCATCTTCGACTCACTCTCGCCAGAGAGACCACGACTACATTGGTGCCGCATAAAGCACAGTAATTGTTCTTGTCCTTGAAGAACTCCCCCCCCGGAATACCGTGTGGCCCCCTCCAGCTGCTACCCTCGCCAAAACGACCTTGTGATCCCGCCCACCAACATCTGGCCAGGCGGCACGCGTCGTGAGACAATAACATTGCTGGGGTATTTAAACTCCAGTAGAGTCCGTAAGCCTAAATCTTATATATTTCTGTGTGTAGCGAAATTAACCAATTTTAGAGGGTCAAACTAATTGAATTAATTCTTGTGTATGATAATATTCGGAGTATTGCTGTGGTAAATGTTTAAATTTTGTGTATTCAATTGGTAAAGTTAAAATATAAGTTTATTTGGGATTATTGTGCGTTTCTCTTACATCCTTACGTGTTTCGGAACGGCTCTCTTCGTTAAGATATTTAGATATCAATATATTAGCACTCTTAGCACTCTTAGAACAAAAAGTGGGGGCTTTCTACGACATATTATAAGTGGTGTCAGGTTTGTAGGTTGTTATTAGAAAGAACCCAGCAGTGTCTAATTAAGAAAGAGCCAATACGTAAAGGAATATCAGGAATAAGAGAATAATTGACGAGAGAAAATTGGTAGAGTTAGGGGTGGTAGCAATCTGAAGGTAATTCGTAGGCCAAGGGGTAAATTTGTTCTCCGAGTGGTATTTCAATCAACATAGTAGTGGGATTAAGGGTAAGTTAGGCTGCGCGCTACCTGGTGAGTGGAGGCATTCGTATTTCAAAATACAGTAAGGAAAATTCGACGGACCAAAACAAAATGTATCAGGTCGAAAGATTCAACCTACAAGCTCAAATTCTGGGACGTAAAGGCCAGAATATGGATGCCTACTTCCTTGCAGAATTGAAAATACAGAGAAAAGAAGAAAAAGGAATATTAGAGTTTTCATAGAGAAAGGGAAAATATAAAAAGAGAATGGAAAAGAGAATACGAAGCAATAAAAATACGGAGAGACATAAAATTAGAGAAAGACAGAATACAGGGGAAAATAGAAAAAGAGGAAAGAAGAATGCTGAGGGAAGGTAAAACAAGCGAAAGAATAATACTGTTGAAAAGAGAAGCAAAATAATTCGGAATAAGGATAGAAAGGGCAGATGAGGAAAGGAAAATAAAGATAAAACGAGAAGATGATGAAAGAAAAATAAAGATAAACCTGGAAGATGAAGAAAGAAGAACCCGACGGGAAAATGAAATAGCAAAAGCAGAAAAAGAGGCCGAGGAAAGGAGAAGGAAGAGGGAAAAAGAACGTGCTAAAGCTGAAAGAGAAGAGAGAGAAGAAAAGGAAAGATTGCTCGCACTCGAAAGAGCACCTATCGAGAATCTGATAGAGACCGAGGAAGTTGTAGCTCGGCCTGGACCTAAGAAAGGACCATCGATGGAAACCCAGCCAAATGGGGTAACGATGGAAGAAGTAGAAAGTAGGGATGAGGTACCAGCAGGAGTACCTAAGGGAGAACCTACGAGGAGAACCCAGCCAAATAAGGTTATCAGGGAAGAAGTAGAAGGTAGGGTAGAGGTACGAGCAGGTGTACCTGAGGAACTGCCTACGAAGAGAACCGAGTCAAAGGAGTTGATAAGGAAGGAGGAAAGAGGTGTTATTGCGATACACCCAGATAAAACTAGTCAAATGGCAGACACGGATAAGTATCCCCTACCCCTAGTAGTCTCCTCCCCGAACGGAACGTCCACGGAGTTACCGCTAATACGCCAAGTTGTAATGAGCGCCACGCCTATTAACGACCTCGCAGGGAAAAGTTTTTTCGTTCCCAAAGATCGAACCCAGACACGATCTTCCCATTTACCTGGTTAAAGAAGAACTATGGGACCCACGCTCCCATCAATTATGCCTCGCTGAAACAGGCTGCTCTAGCGATAAGGTTCAGGTTAAAGTTAGGAAAGTACCATAAGAAGGGTAATTCGAGTAAGTTGAAACACCACTACCATTTAGTGACATAATTGGGTAGACTCCATAACCCTGAAGGCCGACTCAGGCGCAGTAGGATAATGGTCACAGAGCACCATTTTAGTATTAGCTACATCAAAGGAGCCGATAAAGTACCGCTGCTCTATAGGCGGAGACGATATACCATTAAGGGTTATTTCAGTACCTAATATTCGTGAAACCATGTTTTCATTTGTTTTTCTTGTTAATAGTAAACGGTAGGATTTAAGTTCTCAAAAGCCCTAGAAATGTAAGGAAGTAGCTTGTTTTTTTTGTTTTTTCTTGTTGCGGGTAAAATTGTATTGCGAGTAGGTCTAGTTCGACACATTGCCTGTGTAAATGCGCGTGAGTGCGCTCATTTGTAAGGAAACTTAATGTAAGAGAGGGCTCAAAGAAATACAACTTTGCTAATCTCGACTAGGTTGAGTTAGGTTGTTTTGAGTTCCCGGGAGTCCCCCTCCCCAATTAAATTCTTCAAAGAAAGGTATGTAGGGGAATCGTCACTCCCTCGTTCTCTCGCGGTGGAGTCACGAGGTGATTACCGCAAACACATCTGGTCCCAGGCACCGTCGGGTCAAGCGCGTAACCGCAGCGCCACACCACTCGTCGATATAAAAGACCTAAAGGTTAAAATGCAAGATCTCCCCCAGGAGAGTGATATTTAATTTCACGTCAAGTAAGAAATTGGAGACGTGTTTCTCCTAAGCTTGAAGGCTAACGAGGAGCCGATGTAAGATTTGGTGAAAAAAGCCAATTGGCATAAGAACCCTCCTAGGGCCGTCCTAAAGCCCCGCCCCTCTTATTACTCCCCAGTAGGGTCACATGATATAAATAAGGAACACTGAGGAAAATTGAGGTAGAATACGTCAGTTTCCAGGTGACGAAGTCCTCAGAATTAAGACCGGGCTACCTAGACTGGATTGGTAGAATACGTCAGTCTCCAGGTAAGGAAGTCCCCGGATTAAGATCGGGCTACCGAGACTGGAAAGGTAGATTACTTGGCTTGCCAGACCAAGAAGTACACTACAAGAGATGCAGGGCTACCTACCTTTAAGGGGCTAAGAAGCAGCTTATCCTCGAGCTAGTCCCTGGTTATCAAACCAAACGTTAAGTTAACTTTGTTAGGTTCAACTTACTCTCGTCAGAGAGACTCTTCTATATCCTGGTGCATCTTAAACACCAGGGGTATTCCTCGTTCTTGAGAAATTAAGGAAAGAAGAAGAAAAAAGCTCCACCTCGAGCCCGTTGCTTGGTGGCCACACCGAACTCATAAGTTAACTTGGTTAAGGAACCAAGTTCAACTTGTTCTTGTCAGAGAAACCCCCCTCCGTTATACTCGCCCTTGAAGAAGAAGAAGACTGGAACTAAGAAGAAGCTTATTCTCGAGCTAGTTTCTGGTTACCAAACCGGCCTTTAAGTTAACTTATTCAATTTTAACATATTCTTGTCAGAGAAAACCCCCCTCATTATTCCTCGCCCTTAAAGAAGACCCTCCCCGAGTTCAGTCTTTGCCCATGAGGAATTAAGTAACGAAGGAGAAAAGCTCCCCCTCGAGCTCGTTACTCGGTGGTCACACCAAACTCCAAGTTAACTTGTTTTAAGAACCATGTTCGACTCACTTTCGCCAGAGAGACCACGACTACATTGGTGCCGCATAAAGCACAGTAATTGTTCTCGCCCTTGAAGAACTCCCCCCTGAATACCATGTGGACCCCCCAGCTGCTACCCTCGCCAAAAGGACCTCGTGATCCCGCCCACCTACATCTGGCCAGGCGGCACCTGTCGTGAGACAATAATATTCCTGAGGTATTTAAATTCCAGTAGAGTCCGTAAGCCTAAATCCTATATATTCCCGTGTGTAGCGAAATTAACCAATTTTAGAGGGTCAAACTAATTGAATTAATTCTTGTGTTTGATAATATTCGGAGTATTGCTGTGTTAAATGTTTAAACTTTGTGTATTCAATTGTTAAAGTTAAAATATAAGTTTATTTTGGGAATTATTGTGCGTTTCTCTATATCCTTACGTGTTTCCAACGGCTCTCTTCTTTAAGATATCAATATTAGCACGCTTAACACTATTAGAACAAAAAGGGGTGAATTCTACGAGAATAGGAATATATCAATTAATGGACACATTTGCCATATTTAAACAAGTTTTATAGACAAATAAAGGAGTAACAACAATATTACACCTATATATTCAATTTATATGGGTTAAATTAGGACACAGATTCTAAGTCCCACTAGTAGTTTCGTTAACCTTCTATTTATAATTTGGAAGAGTCAGGAAAAGTCAGACACCTTCTGGCAACCATTTCTTTGGCATCGTAACCTAGTCAGTCTTATTATAAAAGCAATTATAATGCTAAACGGTAGTAAACTGTCTTTTGAATTCAAATCGAGTGTAATTACGGAATACAAATTTAAGTGGAACTAAACGAAAATTTTTGAAGAACCAAAAGTCCCTAAATCTACCGTAAAGTCAGTATTAAGAAAGTTTAAGGAATTGGTAACAATTGCAAATTTCACTCATTAGCCTCGTCGTCGGAAACTTGCCCATTCCACCGTTCGAAGGAACCTTAGATATTATATAAATAGCCCAAGGATGAATTGAAAAGAAATAAACAATCAGATAGGAGAGAAAGACGACGAAGTTATTTTGAACAAAGTGTCGAATACGTTGCATAAAACGGAAATGCATGGATGTCGTCTGAAGAAGCCACGTTTATTGAAAAACTTTCAATTGGAAACCCAACAGAAGTACGCCAACGATCAGTGAGAGAAAGATTTCAATTTTTCCAGGCGGATAAAGCTAAATAGAGATGGTCTGGGCAAATGTTGTGAGGTATGTTTGGCGTAAAAGTGGAACGGTTTCTGTATAAGAGATGTTGGTACAGTTTATCGAATCAACGGAATGATAAAATAAAGAATATTAGAGGAAGATTCTTGAAGATTTTCTGAAATGTGATCATCACAAGCTTGGCCTAGGATGATTCGTCTTTGTACACGACAATGCCCGGAAACACACATAAATTTAGCTTCTTGAAGGTTGAATGAAGATAAAATAACTGTTATGGAATGTCCATCAAACTAGACGACAACCCGATAGAAAGTTTACGGTATGAACATATGTTCCAATCAATTCAATACATCTCCAAAATTCGATGAATTGAAGTTTGCGTGAATATATTCCTAAACTATAATAGTCATTGAAGAAGTGTCGTGAAAGCAAAACGTTTATAAACTATACATTTTGTAGGGTATCAAAACCTTTTAATTCTAAACCTCCGTAGATTGTTATTATTCTTTTATTTTCCTAGCAAACTTTTAAAAATAGTTTTGGGTGTCTATTAATACAGAAAGCCCAAATCTCCCAAATCACGTTACTCTGTAACAAAGGCTTCATGGCCTATAGAAAACAATGTTGAATTCGGTAGAGGTATGAATACTAGCTGGGGCAAGTGTATAATCTTTCTTATGCAAGGAAATATTGAGTGATTTTAGAAAGTAGGTGTTTAATTGAGTCACGAAGTGCTTGGCTGCTCATTTCATTGAGCATATGTTTGGGTAGTTGATAAAAAAATGATGATAAAGAAAAACGTAAAATTCTAGATTCGTAACACAGGAGTAAGTATATAAATGTGAGTATTAAAGACAAAAGAAGAGATAAAAACGGTTCTGTAGATTTGGAAAAGAAGTATTGAGTAAAATAAGTAAGAAATCAAAGTGAGAAGAATGATTTAGGATTACGAATGAGATTAAAGAGTGAATGAATTGGAAGAGAGTAGTGAGCAACAAGTATTACGGAGAATATTAAGTAGGGTGAGGAAAGAGATCACTAAGAGATGTTGTAACACAATTCTAGATCGTTAGCAGGTAGAACTAAAATGCCAAGATGATTATCCTCCCTCAACAATATTATACTCATTATACAAATTTGTCTGTACAGAGTTAGGTATCCGGTGATGTACAAATAGGTATATTTTATGCATCACTATACAACCTAGCCTCCAAAAGAAGCATAAAAGCTCATGAACTGAAGTTCATAATCAGAAAATGAACTTTGCATATTGTTAATCTTATCGGATATTTGCATATACCAGTACATGTATGAGGATAAAGAGGATAATACATAGAATACAAATGAATGAATATAAATGTCGAAAGTAGTGAATATAAAAATATGCAAACAAAATGGGCGATTCCGTATTCAGAGAGATAAAATAGAATTAACCTCTCCATGAATTGCTTATGATTTTAGGAAGTTTGTCGACAAGGACCATCAGTTTTAGTTGTCATGTCTCCACCGGGGTCATTTTCCGACAGGACTATCTGAGCCATTGCATCAAACACCGGAAACACCCCCTATATGGATGGTATGAGGCTTTCATCCTATAATATTCCCGTTCCATTTTCCGAAGCCAGCACCCATTAGTAGATTCACTTTCTCATTCTTACACTATCTCACCAATTTTACTGACTCGTTTTGTCTCCTAAAGTAACTTTGGCTTTGTGGACTAAAAGTGGGAGCATGAAAAGTGGAAATGGAGAAAAACTAATAACCTGAAACTTTCTTTTAACAATCTTAGCTAATAGTAAAAATAATTATCGAAACCCTTCCACCACTAAGGTCACTTAGTAAAATTTAGAGTTTACTGAAAGAACCAAACCAGGCTCTCTACAACAATTGGCAACCGCAATAAAATCTATCTGATCTTTAGAGCATTAACCGGTCGATGTTTTTTATGTGTTCGATATCGGTATGGGAAAGGTAATTATTTTATGTGATTTTTTCAAGTGTGGCCTAACTTTCCCATTTCATAAGGAAGTCTTTGTCAAACACAAGATCATATGCTTCTAAAACTCTTCTACATCCATTGACATACATAGACATATATTTAGCATTTCACATGAGGTGTTTATTTAATATCTGAAAAAGATTTTAAGAGGAATTACATTAAAAGACAATTTTTATCGTTACACTTTATTATAATTACTAGGGTGCAAAACGCCAATTTAGCCTTCATGCCTACAGCAGTTGGTCTAAATTCTAAATAAATATGGCTGGCAAGATAATTCTGACTCCCTTAGGAAGCGGAAAGAAAACAAAAAAATTTCATGGAGGAACAGCAATATTAGATTAGTTTAACCTTACTCGTTCGACTAAATTAGGTTTGGGTAGCCCTATTCATTCGACTGCATTAGCTTTAGTCAAACTTACTCATTCGACTACCAGCCTCGGTACGCTTTTGTTGTTTGTTGCTCATGCGTAGTTTTTACTCTTTGTGTAAGCCCCAAATGACAGAAATGAGTGTGAAAGAAAATAGAATTAGAGTTTTGATTTGCTACTGTTACAACCGTAAAAAAATTTACAAGAGATGCTGTGAAGGATATTTGCGATACTGAAGGAGAAGGCGAAGTCAGCCAGGTTAAGGTGTCGAGGTGGTACAGACGTTTCAACTCCGGGGATCTTACCCTTGATGAACAAATACGTTCCGGTAGACCATCAACAAAGCGAGGCTTTCGTGTCATGTACCTTCTGCAAGCAGCCGTACGCTGTCCGTACAGTAGATATTTGTAGCCATCTTCTCAATCACCCAATCGATAACTGATTTTGGAGACGAATTGTCACATCAGATGAGAGGTGGGTGTACTTGGTTAATCAGGATCGCAAGAGCAAAGTGGTTAGGCGAGGTAAACAACAGTCATCAGTTCCACAACGGAATCAGTTTGACAAGAAGGATATGTTATCTGTCTGGTGGAACTTCCAGTGGAACTGAATTTCGAGCTTGTTCCTCATGCTTGCGCCATCAACGCTAAACAGTATTGCCAGCAGCTAGACGGCGTGACGACAAACTAAATAAACAGTATCCTGCTTTGCTCAATTGAGGTCAGGCTTTATTTCAGCAAAACAATGCGAGACCAAACACTACCACGTTGACTATGGAAAAAATTAAGACAGATGGACGGTGCCGTAGCTCTTTCACATCCACCATTCAGTCCCAATGCTTTTAGAGTGACTATAGCCTATTCCGCTCGATGCGACACTTCCTCCTGGTCCTGCGATTCAGCACTTTTGATAGAGTGAAGGAATCTTGTTTGCAGCTTTTCTTTCAAACCAGTTGACTAGGATCTGGGACAGATTCGGATGCTAGCTGATCGCTTGAACAAAATCGTAGAGAATGATGGACTTTATTTAGAAGAATATATGTTGATGGTTTTTGATAAAAAAATGTTGTTTTCTTTCTGCTTTCTCAGTAAATCAGGACTTTCTGGCAACTATATAAAAGATGTATTTCGGCAATATTTCTACATCCCCTGTATTTTTGAGCTGCAATTATTATCTATGCCCTGAGCGGTTATCTTGTTTTTACCTATAAACTCCTACAGGTAGCGGACGCCTTCATTTACTCGGCACTTAGTGGACATTTCCAAAAGCGTGTTTATAAATGTTGTGTCTCTAAATGGTTGCGCTGCTTTCCAGACTGCGTCTTGTAGTCTCATTGTGGGCAGAATGACTAAAAATACTGCTGAAGTTCGTATTTTTATGTACTGGTTTTATTTTTCCGAGCTTACTTGCCTCCTCGAGGTTGAAACGGTTGTTAGAGTGGTCATTAATGTTTTTCATACTTTTTCTATTTATTACCCTAATTTTTCTAGTCTTTCTCTCATTTATTATTAAATTTTAGTACTTTTGTTGGTTAAAACAGTTTTATATTTCATCAATAAAAACTTAAAATAACGATAGATCATTTAGCCTGCAGTATAATGTACCTTTTTAAACATGATTCTGTTAAATTTCTATCACACATCTTTAGCTTTTACTCAAATTCTCTCTGCCATTCTTATTCGTCGATATCTTATACTTATTTCTTTTCCTGTTATTCTTTACATCATTCTCTAATATTTTCCTTTACCACGTAAATAATGAGTGATTGTATGATTGACTTATCCAATTTTGATGCAAATGATCTTGTTAGATGCATCTAATGCAAATGCTGTTACTACATTCATTTTCATCCTTATATTGCATTGAAATTTTTTATCATTTAAGGATTGTTGATTTTATTTCATTATATGCCTCTAAACACATTTCCACGTGGATTTGGTTTGGTGATATTTTTCTCTAGATTTTAAATTCGTGGACGAGTGGAGATGAGAAGAAATTCGTCGCAAAATGCCAGCCACAAGGGAATTAGATTAACCAAGAAAAGAAGTGGCCTGAAATAAAAGTCTTACAATAAATATTACCCTAATTTATCTTCTTATGAAATATTCAATAATAATTTGAGTGAGCATAACATCAATCAATACTGATATTACTTAACATTTTCAACAACTTTTCATTTGTAGAGGTTGAATTTCATTTGCATTGTATGTCCTTCGAAGGGTGTACTTAAATCACTTTGACTTGTGAAATATTCAGATATTTACTTGACTTGATTCTACCATCGTATGATCAACAAACATTGACATTTATCTTTTCATGCCTACCTCTAGGTGGTTAATATACACAAGGAATAGTAATGGACGTAAAACACGTAATTGGGGTATGTGAAAGAAGAAGGAGAGATAAAATAATTTTTTTTCCCACCTTCTCCGCGCCCTCAGTTCTCCGTCATCTCTTTCCCCTCTGACTTCACCAGGTCGCCGTTGACCCTCTGCCCCAAGTAATTTGCGTGAGGGCGAAACGCTTTTGTCAAAGATGAATTTAGTCGGCCTCATGTCCCGTTCGCAGCGCTGAATTTATCTACCCTATATACTGTGAAACTTAGAACAAAAGAAAGACCATTAAAGGGGCTTCGCGACTTCCCGCTATGGATCCTTATCGTGACCCAAGGCAATTAAGGAAGTCTGTTAGTGATGAATCTCTCTCCCCTTCTAGATAATTTCGGACTATATATTTGATACTTTGGAGTTCACAGGCAGATTCTGTTTAATGCCGCCGTCCAGTACGTTAGCCGTTAACTTCTTCGTTACTCGAGGAGGAATCGACTACATTCTCGTCCAGAGAAGAACTGAGTGATTTTCGAAGAGCTAAAGAGGAACTAGTCGTCACTCAGTGTTGTTCAGGGAGATAGTTTTAGGCGTGCTTCAACCCTTTTCACCACGTCTTCTGATTTTAAGGATCGGAAAAGCCATCCCCGAAGCATCCTCCGTTTGCCTATTAAGTATAAAAGGTCCCATCTTCAATTTTCCGAAATTAGATTGAGGCTCTCGTGATTCGCCCACAAATTCAAGGTCAAACATCCTTTCCCTGGTCCTACTCGCCTTTCATCAAGGGAAAAGAGATTTAATCCCCGCTTCGTCACGCTCTTCCCACCTTAGCCGCGTCGAACCTCAATGATCCCCTTTGCTCTTAAACTTACATAATCGTAAAATCATCTCGTAATTAATTATCTTTCGGTCCAAACTTAATTATTTTAGCCTAGAACCGTTAATATTTAATTGCATTGACATTTAACTTGTCCTATATGTGTATTTAATCATTAGTCCAATTAAAATATATTTTTGTAGCTGTGTTTGAATATTCCTTGGCCTAGCAACTGTGTATTTAAAGCACTCTTAACGCCATCCCCAGGTGGTGCCTGAATTTCAGTCGGCCAGTGTGCGTATCAAAGCGTACACCCATATACAAGGTTTCCAAGAAAAAAGTTAACCGTAATTTGAATTAGTATAACTCCAAACCTATTGAAGACTTTTGAGTCCTGTAAAACAAAACAAATTTAACAACTATGTCTCTGTCGATTCAAGAAATTTCACTAAATTCCCTTTTACGGTATTGATACACTAATGGGTTTAGTGGAGGCTATCAAATTATGTTTGCGCAAGGAAGTAAAATAATGAAATTCGATCTTTAAAATTAACAAATTTATTTAAATCCATTATAAAAAAAAACACCACTTCATATGGGTAATACAAATTCATTTTTTTTAAGTATCATTTCCTTCTGCATGTCTTCCATTTTTTTCCAAGCATAGTTGCGCCTTTGATCGCATTTATTGATTAACTTGTGATTTTCCTTAAGTCTATTGACTTCACGTGTGATACTATCTCTTAACTGGTTGATGGTTTGTGGTAGAGTAGAATACACTTTATTCTTTAGATATCCCTATAAGAAATAATCACACGGTGTTAGGTCAGGAGATCTTGAGGGCCATTCAATTACATGATTTAGCGTGCAATTCGGTTGTCAAACGTTTCTCTTAGTTTTGTTCTTACAGAAAGCTGTCTATGAGCTGGTGCGCCTCCTGAATCCACCAAAGTCTATTGAATTGATTGCCGTAAATCTGGCGGAGTTCCCGGAAGATCCTTTCGTTGATCATGCTCAGGTAGGCAGCACCAGTCAGGTTATTCTCGTAAAACAATGGGCTGACAAGATAGCTATTCCCGCATATTCCGATCCACAGAGACACTTTCTGCTGACAAATACGTGTGTCAAAGTTAAATGCTGGGGGGTGGTTCAGCGGCGCATATTGCCGAATGTTATGGCTATTTACTTTTCCATTCATGAAAAAGGCTGCCTCGTCACCAATCACAATGTTTTCCAAGAAACGAGCAGGTTTATGGGAAGGCCATTCGAAAAATTGTCTACGACGAAAAAAATCAGTTTCAAGAAGCTGGTGTCTTGCATGCATCTTATACGGATGCCATTTTAAGTCAAGTTTAATAATGCGGCTAAATGATGCTTTGACAATTGTAACCCATTCTTTCTGAGCGATAGATCTTGATTTTGAAGAAGTGTCATTTGAACATTTTCGATATTTTCTGTTGTTCTTATGATTCTCATACGACCCGAACGACCTTTATTTAGATTTAAGTATGTTCCGTCATGTTAGTATTTGCGAACCTTTTTCAAAAGTGTGGACTTGCTTGATGGGTGTCGACCTAGAAAACGTTGTTCAAATGAATCTTGTACTTGTTTAATACTGCCAGTCTTAATAAAGTTTGTGACTACAAATACGCGTTGATCTTTTGTTAACTGCATGATTAAAAAGGTTCTATGGAAGTAAACCTTTACCCAGAAACGCTTTCTGGGTAAAGTAAGCATTATTGCTTAGTAAGCAATAATGACGAGACCATACCACAGTGTGCCTGAAAAACCACTGTAAAATGGCCTAAGCTATGCTTGGAAAATCGCACAAAGACCTAGGCAACCTAGGCTCCCTAGGTTCTCTTGAAAGTGCACGGTGGCCTAGCTTTCCTAGGCTTCGTTTCATTATTTTACTTCCTTGCGCAAACATATTTTTGATAGCCTCCACTAAACCAATAAGTGTATCAATATCATAAAAGGGAATTTAATGAAATTTTTAGAATCGACAGATAAATAGTTGGTAAATAAAACATTTCTGGCAAGACCAAAAATTCTCCAATAGTTTTTGAGTTATGCTAATTCAAAGTATAGTTAACATTTTTCTGGGACACCCGGTATATATAAAACTGGCGTCAGGTTTTTGGGTTTGTAAATAATTCCACCCTATCTGATCTTTTGCTATTTTCTTAAAGATCATTATTTCCACATTATACTGTTGCAAGTGTCAAAAATATTCAAGCAAAAATAATAGGACAATTTTCTTTAATAGACAATTATATTTTTCTTTAGGTGAGCGTATTTCAGTGGGTCAAGATGCCACTAATTAAACGGCAAGAATAGCGCCAAATTTTTGTTTTGCTATGGTAAAATTACCAGAAGACTCAGTCATGTCCTCTCATTATTGATTTTCTTTTTCTAGTGTACATGATTAACTTGAACCTTTAGTAAGTCGTTTTTGGTTAATTGTTAATTACAAGTAAGTTAGATTTGTTAGGAAGTACCTCATTAGTTCTGGTAAGCTTTCTCGTGTGTCGAAAGACAAACGCAGCATATTCAAGATGTCTTCGTTCGATCGTTTTCATATGCAGGGACAGATCCTAGGACTATCCGGAAAGGTTTTAATCGCTTACATTCAAGAGGAAAAACGAAATGAATGGGCATAAAGGAAAGAACAAGCAAAGAGAGAAGCAGAAGAGAGAGAACAAATACAACCGCAAGAGAGAGAATTAATCCATAATCATGTCGAGATGACTTCTCTGGGATCACGTTACCATCAGCCACAAGCATCCTCCCTAAAACTCCCGGCGTATAAAGACGGAAAAGATTTTTGTTCGTATCTTACGCCCTTTGAAAAAAGTTCGAAGTCAACAATTGGGATATAGAATCAGATGAAGTTGCCCGTCTACTCCCACTCTTAAACACTCGTCTGCGTGAAATCTTCATTTCTCTCTCCTCGGAAGCAACCATGGATTAGTCAACCCTTAAAGCAGAGCTCATCTCTGCTATTAGTATGAATCCGAAGTTCTATCGTATTAGATTCCGTTCGGCTAGGATATAGCCGGGACAAAATTTTAAGCAATTTGGGTTTCCCCTTCGCCGCAATGACTAACGACTATGAGTCATTTGTCGACTTTATTTTAAGGCATCAACTCATGGGTACCCTTCTCCGAGAATTGAATGCCTTCGTAACTGATAGAAGATCTTCTTCGTTAAAGAGTGTGTAGAGGAAATGACCTTTACGCTCCCAGCCACAATCTGTATCCAAAAGAGATGAAGAAGAGTCCCCCTACGTGTCCCCTAAACATAAGATTTGACCTAATAAGTTCCATGCTAAGAATAATTGTAGCTTCGTGAAGCTCCAGGCGCCCCATAAACCCAAGCCTCATCCGCGGCATGAACAAAATACGTAGGGCCTCCAACATTTCTTTTTGCGCCGTCTCACTACACACGTAAACCCATTGTATGCTTTACGTGTGGCACCCCTGGTCACCTTAGTTATAACTGTGCCCAGAATTCACAGCTAAGAACTACTTCTAAACAACAGGTCCACCAGGTAACCGCTTCTCTTCCCCCTACTTTTTCTGTCTCGTCATCGTAGTCGCCACCTTCTTACTCTCACTTGGAATAACAGTTAAATTTCATGTTCAATAAGAGCTTCCCTGGTGGGCTTATGTTTGAGAACGACACGATAAATGGGTGCTTAGTGTCAGCCCTTAAAAGAGACACGAGTTGCACATGTATAGTAGTCTCAGGCAAACTGTTGCCCCAGTACGTCCCGCGCATAAGTGATTTGTGATAGTTCACGACATTTTAGGTCATGTCACTAAGTTCGCTGTGGTGAAGTGTTACATACAGTGACAGTATTTCACAGGATGGGCCGATGTAGTCAGCGCCCAGGGAAAGGTTTGCTCTGTTTTTATCGGACAGAGCACGCAGATCTCCCCCAAACCCATCGCCCAACCATTGATCACCAGGGCCCAAGCTGGGAAAGGTACCGTTGCACCAGTAGCGCTAACGTCCTCGTCAACCCAGCACGTTGAATTAGCCAGCAATGATAAGTTTCCTGAAGCTTAAAAGAATTGTCTTATTTGCAACCCCTGCGGGAGAAGGCCAGAAAAAGGAGCCCAAAACCGTTCAAAGGTATGGAAGAATTGACTACATAGAAAATGATTCGTTGCTACATCTATCTTTTGTAGGACCAGATAACACCCCAGTCACTACCCTGTATGTACACAGGATGTATGTACGTCATTTTCTGCAGATTGCTCACGACGGCCTAATAGCTGGGTATTTCAACTATAATAAGACGGCCCAGTCCGTCTTCAATTATTTCTTTTGCCCAGGCGCTGCCAATGAAATATCCGACTTTTGCAAGTCCTGTGACATCTGTCAAAAGATCACCGCCAAAGGTCGTGTTGTCCTCGCTCCCCTTGAGACGACCCCAATCGTGTCTAAACCATTCTTTAGGATCGCGATCGATTTGATAGGCTCTCTCCGTCACCCGTTTAGTGAGGGACATTCCTATATTTTGACCCTCGTAGATTGTGACACTCTTTTCCCAGATGCCGTCCTCTTTAAGAACATTGATAGTCTTTCATGTGCAAAGGCGTTTATTTCTATTTTTTCTTCAAGTAGATATCACGAAGGAGATCCTATCGGACAGATGGTGTCAATTCACTTCAGAATTGTTAGAGTATGTATAAAGCTCCTGCTGGTCAACCCGTTTTCTCAACCCCTTATCACTCCACCTCAAATGGGATGTGCGAAAAATTAAACGGAACTCTCAAATCAGTTCGCAAGAAATTGTGCCACGCCTCACCGCAAAAATGGCCCCGCTACCTCCCCGTGGCTTTATTTGCAAGTTGAGAAATCCCACACCAAAGGCTCGGATTTTCCCCGTTCGAGCTATTGTACTGACGAAACGTCTGCGGGCTGGTGAACATCCTAAAGGAATTATGGTCAAACCCCAAGATTGATGAGGGAATTAAGTCCTCCTACGCTTATGTGTGTGATTTGCGTATTCGCCTAGAAAACTGTGCAAACTTTCCCTTCAAGAATTCTGAGGTGAATTTGGAAAATACAAAACGTAATTTGACATCAAATCCAAAGCAAGGAAATTCGAAGCAGGCGACAAAGTACTACTTCTATTTCCCTCTGAGTCTAATAAGCTCCTATCTCAGTGGAACGTGCCTTTTTCAGTAGTAGAACCACGAGGCCCGGTCGAATACTTAATTCAGACCCACTTAGGTAATAAGATGTACTACGTCAACCTGTTAAAAAGGTACCACCGACGCGCGTGCGTTAATGATTGGTCGCTTTCGACGAAGAACTCGTCTTAGAGGCAACTTACGCGGTGGGACGGCTTTGCCTCGTTCAGACGGTGTGCGTAGAGGTAGACGACGAATACCTTTTGCCGTCTCTCCTTTCCCTCAATCCACTCAGCCCCCAAGCTCAATTTTAACGCCCGTCTCCGATCCATCTAGAAGGGTCAATTAGCGAGCCTACTCAGTGAATTCTTGGACGTAGTCTCCGAAACCCCAAGTTGTTCAACCCAATTTACTCATGAGTAAGAACTAAGCTTTACCCTATTCCCGTTCTTTTAAGACCCGTGTTTAACGCCGAAGTAGAAAATTTGCTCAGGTTGGGGATCATCGAGCCTTTCTCATCTGACTTTTAAGCACCAATTGTGATGGTCAGAAAAGCCGATCAATCATTTAGGATGTGCCTGATTTTCGAAAAGTAAATTCAGTGACCCGGTTCGACACCGAGCCCATACCTTTGATTGATCAAAACTTAAATCTTTTTGAAGATGAAAAATTCATCTCCCAAATTGATCTTTGTAAGGCCTACTATTAGATTCCGCTCTCTGAATCTTCTAAGCACTTTACAGCTTTTGTTACAGAGGAAGGCTTAATGCAGTTTACCCGTCTCTACTTTGGTTTGGTAACTTTGTTTGGAAACTAAAATAGAATGATGCGTCGAATTGTAGACGGCCTACTCAGTGCAACCTTCTATTTTGACAACTTGTACGTTGTCACCTGTACATGGGACCAAAACGTACAGTCTGTTGGGCTTTGTTAATCCTGTTACGCGAACACGTACATACGTTAGGCGCATCGAAGTGTCATTTTGCATATGATACGATTGAATATCTTGGATTGAAGATCGAAAAAAACACACATTGTCTCCCAAGAAGACAAAGTTAAAGCCATAGCTGAAATGCCGCTTCCCCGGACGAAGAAGCAGCTGCGGTCATTTCTGGGTTCTGCTTCATTTTACAGGCGCTTCGTTCCCAATTTGGCCACTATAGCGTCACCTCTTAGTGATATGTTAAATAAAACGGGACCTGATCCTGTTCGTTGGACTCCCCTCGCGGCGTAGAGCTTTAACCAGCTAAAGGATAAGCTGATCTCTGCCCCTATTTTGAGACTACCGAATCGGAACGAAAAGTTAGGGATTCGTACTGATGCCTCTCGTGATGGTATAGTTTGTGCCCTCATGCAGTATGAAAACGAGGGAAGTGGATATCCCCTCGTGTATGCGAGTGAGCAGGAAGCTGTCTGCCCACAAGAGGGCTTACATCACCATTAAAATTGAGGCTTTAGCTATAGTATGGTCAATTCAACATTTTAGAATGTACCTTATAGGAATCGAATTCGTAATTAAGAGTGACCATAACCCATTTTCGTACATTCGTAATTTCAATTCAAAATGAACGACTAATGAGATGGAGTCTGTTGCTCATGGAATATCAATTCCGTATTGTGTATATCAAGGGTACTCAAAATTGTTTTGATAGTAGTTTATTTACTACTATATAAAGAAGCGTCAATGAAAAGTCTCCATTGACTAGGTTGATAGTATATATAATTCTTCAAACAGACGTGAAATATTATTACAGTAGCATAAATTGTTGTCAAATGAAAATTTGTCTTGTAAATTGTTTGATAGAATGCGAAACTTAGTAATGCAAACATCTTCTGCTACTAAATTTCTTTCTTTCAGTCTCGAGGCCAGTAATTCAGTCTGTTGCTTTATTAAGTTTAGATCTCGTACAAGATCATCTAGATCGAGATGCAAGAAAGGTTTTGAAGTAGTATCAACAGTTTCAGGAACATAAATTTCAGTTTATGCTTCACATGGTTGCATATCTGATTCATCAGAGTTAGACAAAACAATTTCTCTGAGGCATTCAGGTAGTGAAATGTCTTTTGAGTGAGGTATAGGCCGAATAGCAGATCTAAGGTTGGGATATACCACGGCTGAAGCGCACTTCATTGTTTTACCTAAAAGTATGTAAATTATATGCATAAAATTTAAAGTTATGTACATATGTGTGAGTAAAATAATGTGGTTCTAAACTTAATTAATTTTATATTTTCTATGTCTACCAAATAGAAATAGCAGTCCGTTGCATGATCTTGGGGCTCCCGCCATACCATTGGAACACGAAATGGAAGGCTTTTTATTTCCCTTTAGACCATTTTGATAAAGAATTAAAGCATGTCGTGAAACAGATATGTGGTGCCCATGGTTTATCTTGGTCGCCAATATAACATCCAAAATACAAATTATATATTTTTTTTCACTAGAGAAGAAACTTTTCTTTGATTTTTTAAAAATGTTACTGAACCACATATGTATCAGAATTTATCTGGGCTATTTTTACACTGTCCTCTTGACATTTTAATGAAAATCGTTGCTTTTATTTAAAATTTGATTTAGTTAAATAACCTGAAAATAAGAAATAAAAGAATGAAATTTGTTAAAATCTTCAAAACTTGACAAAAATAGTAAATGGCAGCTTACAAAAAACTGGAGTCATTTCCATGAAAATTGCTTCCATTTTTTAAATCTATACATAAAACTACATTCAAAATATTATTCTAATCTTTGTAGTGGAGAAAAAGTTCAATTTTGTTATACAGTGTTATCACCGGACTAAAAAGGCATATAATCCCAATCTTATTACAAATATGTTTTGTGGAAACTCTCACCCAATGAGTAACGGATCATTTTGAGATGCAGGAAAATTTTCACCCAATTGAAAATTACTAACGAAATTTAGGAATTAATGATAATGATAAATTCCTAAAAAAATTGAGTGTAACTGTTGATTAACATTAAGTTTGTTTATTGAGGATAATATTTTATCCAATCATAGTAACGGAGTCTTAGGGCTTAATTAACCGCTCATGGCTCTAAATTTGAAGAATTTTGTAGTTTGTAAAATTGTTTAGGTTCGTGATTCTAGAGTGCGAACCAAAACAAGTTGATGAGGTTTGGGAAAGTCATTTTATCTTTAATCGATCAACACTTTTCCTTTCTTTTACTTTATATTATTCCACATATGTTTTCTGATCATTCTTTCCGCATGGAAGGATATAATTAAAAAGAGGGAAAGATAACGATCTTCTTTTACCAGCAAAATTAAAACATGTTCATTTGGCCATCGAAAGGAGAATAATGAAATAGGTGCACAAGAATGATGCAGCACAGAAGCTCTTACGAGAATTGCAGACAGACAAACAGGCGAAATCAAACCTAGGTTCAATGAAGTCAGTCTTAATAGACAGGTCAAGAGAAGTCATGCTCTACTCAGCCTAACAACTGCTATTCCCAAATCATCCTGATCGGTGCCACTTTCGTACACAAAAGAAGGGTCAGCTCACAATACGATGGTGTCTCGATCGTATAGGTTGCGCGGAAGTGGATTAGGAGAGGAGAGACGCTATCTGCAATTAATCCCACTTTAAATTCGCGTTCGATCCAGGATAAGTGTTTGCCACTTTTAAATAAATACAGGATAATTGTGCAATAATTCTCACAAATAAGCCACATGTGAATCATTTATTTGATATAGGCATGTTTATCTCTTAGAATCCTGAAATGAGACCGGAGTAAGCAGATCTAAAGATCATTAAGTGAAATTAGAATCTTAAAACAAAAGGAAGGTTGAGTGAGCAGCAAAAATATTCAAATATAATATCTATTTAGATTCAGTTATAATATTTAATTCATTTTAGTGTTGAGAAAAACTCACAATAGGCAATGGATGCTTAGGTCATCCTTGAAATTATCATAGTAATAATTTCTGCTTGTTATTCATGTTACAAATAAGATAATGAACTCATGCATAATGTTATTAAATAGTTTACTCAAATTGCCTGACAGAGGAATGAAGCTTCAACTTAGCTCGTATATTTAGCTGAAGAGTTGCGCTTCTTTATGTACTCTCGTTTTCACCTACCTTTGTTGTGAACCCTCTTCATGTTTAGGAGAGTTGCGTTCATTCATGGTACTGATCACTGCAAGTAGCCTACTCTGGCTGCAAAGCTAATATAAAATTCTCTTTTCCTTTGCCTGACAGTTATTATATATCACAAACTCCTCTGGATGGAGGGATATGGCTCCATTTATCTTTACTCCACATATATATATATAAACTTCCACAGGTGGCACAATTAGCATAGTTTGAGCACATCATCTGCCTGGAAAATGCCTTAACATCTCCACTAAAGTCTGACTCAATAGCTAATATACCTCTTAAATGACTCTAGTTGGAGGTACTACATATATGTATATCTCTACTTTGTCTCGGTGAACCTATATCATACATATTCACTTGCTCTAGCTGAAAATAGCTATATATTGCAACTTCCTATGGCTGTAAAACAACAGTTTATCGCCATTTTCTCTGGTTGGGTGGCCATCATAAATTTTTCCTTCCTCTCCCTGTTCTGTTACTAGATACCAGGCTTTGTAAAGGTTCTGTTACACTAGGATTTTTTTATCCTTCGTGAAGTTTACGTGTTTGATAGAAAAGGTTCGGTGAAACAAACTTAATCTTTTACTTTTCAAGCACGTGTCATTTAAACTTATTTTCCATTGTATACAACTGTGTCGAGATGGAAGTAAAAAGAATTGAGATCACTTCTCTCCTACGCGCGGCCTACAACAAGTCCCACATTTCCAAACAGCTTACCCTCAGCCAGATGACCATCCACATAGTTGCGAAGAAATTCAAGCAAGGAGAAGACCTCAAAGATCGGCCTCGTTCTGGTAGACCTAAATTCTCAACAGTTTGAAGGGGAGAAAGGGCTTCGAAACTGTTAGGAAATTGCTTCGAAATTGCTCCGAATATCAAAATGACAGCGCTCGCAAAGAACATCATCTTAGTGGGCACGGTGTCCAGAGCCATAAAAGCCAAGGGCGGTAAAAAGCTTGAGGGGCGTAAAAAGAACTCTGCTCACCGAAAGTATGTGAGAGCAACGTCAATAGCGCTGCTGTTGACTTTGCAACGACTGAAAGAGTCATGGGAATCGAATTCTCATTTTTTCTAATAAAAAACATTCCAGGTCAATCTAGGCATCAACATGCAGAAGGACTGCATATTATGCTTCTTCCAGGATCTCAACGAGGTCCGCTACTTGTCTAAACCAAGCATCCGGCATCCGCAATGATGCTTTTCATCATGGGCTCGAATGGCAAGAAGATGCATCTGGCGTTGTTTACGACCAGTTACAGGTTCACCGGGGCCATTACATGGACATCTTGGCCCCTAAATTGGTCTACCTGGGGAGAGATATCATAAAGAATGTGGAGGAGATCGTTGAGAAGGGAGGTTCACCAACCCACACGGGCAAAACTTACAAGTGTGGTAGTTCGAACATGAGCTAGTTGAAAGAACTTTGGCCACTGTTGTCGCCTGATCTCAATCCTTTTCATTAGTGCGTGTGGGTAGAGTTAAGGGCAAGGCCTTCAAGATCTGCTATTGCAGTGATCACTAGCTTAAAACTTTAATTCTAGAGCCCAATCGATTAGCGAGCAGGAAGAAGTGTCATCCATGATCAAGTATCTGTAGCGAAGCATCCACAGGCTGTCTTAGTCAAGTTATCCTCATAGCGCTACGACGAATACCAATCAAACGAAGAGCCCTGATATTCGTCAATTGCATGTAAGAAGATTAGTGACGAAAAGGGAAGCAAATTGAGAGAATTATGAACCAGGCACGACCCTAAGATCCACCCAAAGAGTGTCAAAGAAAGGGAAAGAAAGAAGAAAAATGGAAAGATAAGTGTATATGAATTTTGTATCAGGTATGTATTTGAAGAAATATTAACATTTGCTGAAAATAAATGGTTTAGTGCTCCTTTCTCTTTTGATATTTTCATAAATTAATAAGTTAATTTCCGAAATGCTACATTTGAGAACATCTACTTCGTCACGCGTTAGAGTCGAAAATTTTGGACTTAGGATTGCCATATTGAGCCGTCAAGTTTTGATTATAATTAAGCTCCCTTCCACAAGGTTTTCCAGTGATTTTCATTCCGATCTATATGGAAATTCCATTATTGTTAGCTGTACATCTTCAATCATTGAAATGAGAGCGTGAGTCAATTACCAAATTAACTAACTTAGATTTCATCCGTTTAAATTTCTGCAGTCGTTCAACTTCATTTCACTGTATTTCTGCCGACTTTCTTCACCTTATGTTTAAGTATACAGGAAATTAAGATGTAACTTTAATACCGAACTGTGGATTGAAAAAAATGTAAAGTTCAAAGCTCTAACATTTTAAGGGAATGAGAAGTAAATTGAGAAAAATCGGGAAGGACAAAGTGAGTTAAAATAAGATTCTATTTTAATCAAGTATGCAAATTCTTTTTATCTGTATAAAATAACTCAGATATTACAAGGCACCAGGTTGAGTATCTTACTCAGGCAAGGATAGAGAGGCTTATATCACGATATTCAAGACATGAAGCTAATAACGAAAAGCCAAATGCTCTTTTTAAATGAAATTCGAAATTTTTTATCTCAACTGCTATGAGACTCTTTGAATCTATTCCTCTAGGTTATTATTGATATAAAACCTAACAAAAACCAACAAAGGCTATGCCTCTAGAAGGCTTTCAAGAGAAATTTCTAAAGAACGTAGTAAACATGGTAAAGTAATTGAATGAGAGATTCATAAGAAGAGTGGTGTAAAGCGGTGACTACTCGAGACATTTGAAAAAAAGAAAAGGACAACTTTCCAGAACCATCTAACTACGACCATTAAGGAATATCCTCCTGCAGTAGGTGGAGCTCCCCTGACATGCAGTCCAGGGGATTTAAGCCGCACCGTCGTTATCCATGAGATACATGGCACTCCATTTCGTTATCTAGGCTCAGTAGAGCACCTCGCTTCATTGCAGAATGGAACCAAGCTCATGTGAAATGCACCCCTTCCATATTAATTTGGAAGAAATTAAACAATTTTGCGTATAATTTCAAATGATTTATTCGTTACAAACTAAAGTATTTAGGGTATCTAAGATAAAAATAAATACTCTTACATTATTAGGAATCGGTTCGATATATCGACAAATGCCATATCTAAAGTAGGCTCTGTAAAAAAATAGTATATCATATGTATTCAGGCAAATGTTATATTCCACGAAATAATATGAACTAATTTATTATAGAAGAAGAAAACATATTTGCTTTTCAAGTTATTTGAATAATTCACCTTAGTATTTTTTCATTTCATCTTGTTTTGCATGAAAATTGACAATGAAAGAAATATATAAAGCCAAACTGTTTTTCTATTTAGTAAATAATCTCCCGGCGGTTTAATTGGCATGTAGCAACCTCTTATGTCCTTTTGTTTCATTAAAGAATTGATATCTGCCTCATATTTGAATTGCGAAATTACTCGAGAACAATTAGCAACCACCACTAGTATTTTTCCTATATTTTTAGGAGGTTGACTCAAATTTGGAATTTAAGCAATCATTTTTATTCTTTTAAAATCTAAATGTCTCATGGTTCTTTTATGCAAAGAAAATTTAAGCATTTGAAATAGTGATAGAAATAAGATTAGCAAAGGCTCTTAGATCCACTCCAAAGATACTCCTAGGAAAAGTAAAGAAGGTGGGCAGGAAGTTTTTTGAGGAATTCGCCTTTAATATGACTGCTTTAAACGGTTTTATCGACACAATTTTCAGCTTTTCAGTTAAGATTATTTTAATGTAAAAAGTTACGCATGGTATTTGTCTCCATTGGGCACGAAGGCGTCCTTCCTCAAATAAGGGTAAGTTCAATTCTTTAAGTCTGTCCTAATTATGTTTTTCTAAGCTCCAGAATGAGCGTTGCTGCCCTTCGATGATTTATTTCCTATTTAACGTTACCCGTTTACAAAGAAGAGCAAAATCAAGCTAGATATTCCAGCTAACGACACACGACATATTTAACGAATGGAACTTATATTTCTTCATTCATATTTAATTTTTTTTTGCAACAAAACCGAGTGTTCCGTATTATTGTTTTGAAAAGTAGAAATTTCTCTAATTAATACCCTGCTATCACATTCTTCTGGCACGATATCTAATATATGGCTGCCTAACATACTGTACAGAATATTCAAATCTTGATTTCGAGAGCCGATAAGCATTACTTCTCCTTATGCAAATTAAATTTCACCTCTATTTAAGAGAACAATTAAATGTCTCGTTAGGATCTTGCTGTATTTCCTCTCGATTCGGTTTGCGTTTCTCTCCTAATATTTGCTAGTTTAGAATCGCTCGCAAACTTTAATCTAAGATATTTACGAAGATGAAAAATAATATGAACATAAATCTGACAACTGAGTTATTGTTTTAGTGACATTAGCACATTCAAACGATTGTTGCTTATTTATCTAACACTCTCTCTGGTTTGTAATCCGGTTCTGATCCAATGCAATATGAAACCTTTTATTTAGTGTGCGATATATTTTTTAGGAGTCTCTGATTGACACAAGAATTCAAACTTTGTGAATCGAATTAAATAATTTCCCGAGATTTATTCTGATCATATATTGTGGTCATATAGCCAAAGATAATCTATACAAATCCGCTAACCATGAGCACCGTCTTTTGCAATCGTGTTGGTTATCTTTAATGATATTAATGTCTCCAAATGATGCATCATTTCTCTAAAAGCTTACATCCTCCAAAGACTTACGCAAAACTGATGTTAAACTAATGAGGAAAATATGGGTCAAGCCTGGTATTTTTTAAGATGATCACTTTTAACAGCATAATAAAGAGCAGTATTAGTTAAATTGCAGAATTTTCCTAGTACCACCGGGAATAGGATAATTTATCGACGCTGACTCATCGCCAGCTAACTCATCGCCAGTGTTATATTTTATATTGAAGAATTGGTGCTTAATTAATAAAGAATCAAAATAAAAATAAAACATAAAAATATGTATTTATTTATCAAAAAATATATACATATCTTATATATGTTATTACTTTTTATACGTTTACTCTCATGATTGCGAAAAATTGATTTTGCAATCAATATCGTTTTCTTCCAAAGAATCTCTGAGAAAAGTATGAAACTAGTTTTTAATATTTTCTAATTATGAATCTTTATTTATTTCTACTGACGTTTCGTTATTATACTTATAACATTTTCAAAGTGTAAGTGATATAATATTTCAACGCTATTTATAGTAATATAGAGTCACATTTTAAATGGCGCACCACTATATTTTTTATCTTGATGGTATTTCTCTATAAATTTATTGAGCCATGTGATTTATATTTTATTAGGAATGTCACTAATGTATTTTGAAGGTTTTAGGAAATTAATCATATTTATGTTTAAATTTGGGTGTTTGTCTTTAATTAGAATTGTTTATGCTAGTTTTAGGTCTTCTTTGTTTGCTCTTGCATTTGTAAATAATTTTTAAGTTTTCTCAAATTTTGTTTATTTTGTTTGTCAATTACTATTCATAATGTTTACTAATTTTCTCAGATTTGAAGAGGTGTTGTTGTGCCCTGGTGGATAGTGGGTTAATGCTATACACAATAGGACGAGGTACAGTCTTCATCAGGGCAAGTTGCAAATGATTACGAAGCAATCAAATATACTGATTATATAATTGGAATTAGAGCGTATTTTAAGATATGTATAACAAGTTATCATGAAAATATAATTATATCAAATGAAATTAGTAAATTACACTAGTTTTACGGAGCAATATTTGCATATAAGAATTTGTACAGGATCTACATATAATTCAACAGTCTCTTTGACGCATGTTATATGAGTATCCCACCTTCTATGGTATCGCTGTTCCTTTGTTTTTAAATCTTAATAAAACGGTCCCCTTTGTTCATCCCTTATGTCAGAGGCAGGAAACTTCCGGTGTATGGGCTAGATCTAGCCCGCAAAGGCCTAGGGTCTGACTCGCGACCTTGCTCAGCATTAATATGCAATCCGTTTCGCAAAACCTCACCTATTGAATGCTGTCCTTCTTCCGCAACCTCGTCCTTCCTTCTAGCAATTTGTCAAAATAGATTGCGCATGTGTAAACGCATCATGGCTATGTTTAGCAGCCTTAACTGTTGCAAACGGCTCTTTTCCAAAGTCAAGTACACAAAGTATCACCTTCGCTCCCATTCTCGGACCGTCACCTCAATGACATTCTTTTGTTGTCTACCTCATCCATCGAAACGGAGATTGTAACTCTTCTTCATGGCAGGCTTCCAATAAAATTATTGTATAATGTATATATATATATATAATGTATATATATATATATATATATATATATATATATATATATGTATATATAGATGCAGATACACCCACAAAATAAACGTGAAAACTATTTGGAGCGCTATCGTCTTTGAACCTTAAAGACTGTGTCAAGGAATGAACAGGGGGAAGGACATACGTTGCCTTAAATAGTGGAAGGGGCGATTACACACCCCACTTCTGAACCCTAATTAGGCGGTACAAAGTTCTGAAACAACTTTATTTGAGATTTTATGTATGTAGTGATAATGGGGTCTAGCATGAACAAACCAGGGCTAAGGTTGAAATTTGGAACGCGTTAATGGATATACATTCTAATATATTTCTCTAAATATAATTATTGAATTTTATGACTGGTTTGGCACTGTTTAAGGTAATGCTATGGTTAAGATTGTACATTTGTAGAAAAAGCGCAAATTTTTCATTGTGATTACGTACATTGGCTTGAGGTTGCTTAATTCGGACATCTAGTTATTTCCCCGTTTTTTCCATAAAGCCTTTTTGGCAGTTGTAGCAGCCTATCAGATAAACAATGCTAGGGGAAGGGGGGATTTTTGACAAGGATGCGATAAATTGTAGTCTCGTACTTAAAAATAACATATATGTTTAGAGGTCTCAGTAAACGAGGTAATTTTATGAAAATATATTTCTAGGGTTGTGTGGGGCTAAATATCATGAGGACAAACAGGCGCTAGTTTTTTATACAGCGTCAACGGTTACCTTCCATTGCGCCGATACTTCCCCCCCCCCTCTCCTTTGTCCCACTGTACCAAACATCCTCCAGCGTAGCTCGCAAAGAAGGGTTTCAGTCAGAAGATTTTGTTGTCCGTTAATATAAAAAAGGAGGGCGGAATAGCCTTTAGAATAAAAATCAATGAACAGGCTCACCGTCCCCTCCGATTGATTATGTCTATTTTGGCCAAATAGATGAAATGTATCTTCTTCCTAAGTCAATTAGAAGTGCAAATGGTCACAACGTTGAAACTTTACGCCCTAGAAGAGAAGCTTAAAGCTGTGCCGTCATCTTCCCTTTCCCCAGGGAATAACCGACGTATATATAGTTCGATCCGGAAAAAATGAAGAAGGAGAATCGGAATAGCAATCGGGAGAAGAGCAGTCCTGGAGGCAAACCGGAAATCAAGATGACAGTGGAACCGAGTAAAACTTTTATGCCCGAGGCTGTTATTTTGTTCGCTTAGAAGAGTAGACCAGGGTATTGAAAACCACTTTCATACCAATCTCGTTCAGAGAAACGCCTTATCTCAGTTTTTCTGAATAAAAACAGAGATAACCCTCACTATTGAGAAATACAAACGTATATGCCCATTCTAGAAAAGATCCCCTTCTTGGTCAAGTCTTATCAACGAGAACCCCCAAAAGTGTGACAAAGAGATTGGAATAACCCGTACATCCATAATTCCCTCACTTGTATCTTCAAGTCAAGGAGCCTCGCCACGCGCTTCCCACCTACCTTGGAATAAGCATCAGCTGTTCTTCACGAATAGCCTAAACAAGCGTCTCCCTCACCCATATAGACGATCAGCTCTTTTCTGAGCCAGTCAAACGCGCCTCGAATCATCTAACCTAGAAGGTTCTCGTTAAAGATCGTCCAACTTCAGACTCCATCTTATTTAAAAGTAAAAGGAATTAAAATATTATTCATGTTCGCTAGTTAACATTCCGTGCAAAATTGAATTTTGCGTCAACCATTTTGTAGTACTCATTAGTAGTATTAACTTTTATTTAGATCATTTTATTATATAGCCTTAGTATATTTTTAATTTTAATATTTCATTTTTTAATGTAATTAAAAGTATATTTTTGCACTAATTTTTTAATTAGATCCTTGAAACGCTGCAAATGGCAATATATATATTATATTACGAATCGTCCCTGGTTAAAGAATCACCAAAAGTAAAATAAAGCAGTTATAGAGAAAAGTGGAACGGAGTTATTCATGTACGGAGCAAACGTAGATACGTACTCGGCCGTATACCACGACAAGGGTAAAATTAATAAGTTTTTGGCCTGACACTTAGTGAAATTAACATTAGATTAATAATAGGAACGCATAGCGGGCTTATAACAATTGTCTAGAAAGTACACAGGGTATCACAAATTTATCCCTATTTTATATATTCTATGGACTTTAAAAATAAAGAAGAAAGCGCTCTCAATCGTTTTTCACTTTTTCTTTATCCAAGGTAAAGTTTGACTCACGGGTACTTTTGGTTTTTTTTCATATATATATATATATATATATATATATATATGGTCACTTTGTGGATTTCCTTTGTCACTACGACCCACGGCCTGCTCTCCAAAGTCTCATCTGTCCCTCAGTCTGAAAAGGTTGCCCGCTTCTTCTTTAGGTAAATTCCATCTTCAGGGAATTTGGTAAGATAAGTGTGTGTTGAGAGAATGAAATTTTAGCATCATGTCGCAGCCTAAACCATAAAAATCTCCAAGCATTTTTTGAACAAGAACTCTATAAATTTAGAGGAGTTTGTTTCCTAATAAATTTGTAACAACTGTCATAAAAAAACTCGCATCTTTCCGAATATCATTAATAGAGAGAGGTAGAGAAATTAAAGTTTGAATCAGTCTAATTTGCAGCCAGTCCTTTTATTTTCTCACAACTTGGATTTTTTATATAATTTTAAATGTACTTAAATCAGTAGATTACATGTCTAGATCTTACACAGATTGCTTCATTATATCTAGTTGGCTGATGAAATGAGGAAAGAGGATTTTAATTCTCTACCTAATAAAAGTTGGTTAATGATGACTAGGTAATTATTAGGTAAAGTGAATTATCCACATATAAATGGTCTGGACTGTTTGGACTCTTTCCTCTACCAGACATGATGGACACTTCAATCTCTGAATAATAGAAGAGATTTAACTAAAAAAATCAGTGGTCATTAAATATTTGAATACTTTAATGTTTCTTACCAGAATTTTTTATAGCCTCTATCTATGGAACATAGACGAATTACACCTTTGATAATAATAATTACACACACAAAGTGTACGCAGGTAAGTAGTCAAGTGAAATGAAATGAAATCTCTTCTAATACAAGAGTCCGAAATCTTTATAAGATAGAAGAAAATGAGTGGGACATTTTAAATCACTGCCCTAAATATCCTCAATAACAAGTTAAAGAAAGATAATGCTGACTAGATAAAAGACTAGATATTTTGGGCCTGTGTTATCAAGAAAAGAATTTTATTTTTGACACAGGTGTGATGTTATTTAATCTTGATCCAATTCCAAGTAAGCAATGTTTGCATGTTCTATATATCCCAATTATGATAGACATTTATGTACATATAGATAGTAAAAAAGGCAATAAAGAAATATATGATAGGTGTTAGACAAATCTTGATATATCAGAAAATACAATTGAAATTAAAATAATAAAAGAATTATTATATTCTTTTAGAAAAAAGAGAAAGAGGATAGATGCTCTTCGTATCTAAACGTTGGCCATAAAATAACTCCACTTTGAAACTGTATAGATTGCATTTGAGAAACTATGATTAAAGTTACTCCAATATTTATGTTTAAATAAATGTGTTTTTTAAGCATTTCTCTCACTATTCTATAGCGTATACAAATAAAGAAAGCGCAGGGATGTATAAGAAAAACTTTGCTTCTGTGTTACTACTTCCCTGTTGAATGGCAGCACTGGTAAGGAATTCATTACGCGAATAATTCGCAACAATTCCCAGCATAATGTCCCATTCACTTCAACCAATGTTAAAATATTGTGTGAGTAAACACAAAGATTGGAAAAGAAAAATGTCAAAACTTCACCCTCCTAACATCCTGTGCATACAAGAAGTAAATAGAATAAATTTAAGGGTCGGCCTCTCCCAAAGGCAAATTCTATAAATCTTTGAATACCACTTTCTCCAATTAAAAAAAATATATAATAGAGTAAAATATCACCCAGTCAAAACTCTGCTTTCCTGTGCCTTCTGAAAGATTTCTTCGTGCTGATGGAAGATAAATTGGAAACAAGCCTTGTTTAAACCCTTCTGAATTTAACAATATGGACGTACAACCAGGAGTAAGTATTTTTTTAACTATAATCAATAATATAATATTAAGAAAAGGAATGAGTTGGCTATAAAGTGTGAAACAAAAGTTTCAAAATTGAGTACAGCCTATCACGTTTTGTCGAATTTTCATGGAGTAACGGGACTGTCTTTGGAGATCACACATTCATGAGTTCTGTTCAGTCATGGAATGTTGGACGCTGAGATTTGATTGAGAGTGTCATCAATATCAACTGGGATAAATAGATTTCCCTTCTTAAAGAGAGATATCTACCAGTGTTTTCAAATGGTTTGCTTAGAAAAGTAAGATGTTTACTCATAGAAGATAGGGATCCCTTTCATTCTCAAAAGATATTCAAAAATAGGAGAAGCAAAGTGGCATTGAACGAATTCCTTGGCAGATTTAGTCTCCAGACATGAAGCAAATAGAGCATACAAGTATGCATGCTCATTTAAGTTATAGCTCTAAATCTCGCTAAAAGGAAGTCTATAATGAATGAATAAAGTATTTTAATTGTTCAAAATGTATTTACACGTTGCATTTGCAACGAAAATGTTTGTCAAAATTAACTGACGTCTATTTACTTCTCCGTTTGTTTAACGGGATCTCATTTTAATGAGAACGCTCATTTGCAAGTATAAGTGCGAAAATTGACCTAAATCACTGTTTTCTATTAAGCGTGAAATTTATAATTGATAGGTCTCAATTCAATGTGGATATAGAGTAAAATTTTAATTAATAAGCTAAATTTTATAGGTGAATTTCTCTTCATTATTTTGATGTTTCGCAACTTTTCACTTCATGCTCTTTATTTTTCACTTTTTTTGCAATGGATATTTCTAATGGCCATTATTTTATTTTAAACAAATTGAAATTCAGCGAATTTTCTTAATATTTTCCATTATTTTATTGCTATCGATTTACGCAAATTGTTGCACATAATTTTGTCTTCAAAAGTCTCATTTTGTTGATTTTATTCCAATTTCTAAATTCAATCTGCAATCAATCACAGCCGCCTACCGATTTATCCCATGTTCA
The DNA here is from genome assembly GCA_963969495.1 of Ceratothoa steindachneri. Taxonomy (NCBI): domain Eukaryota; kingdom Metazoa; phylum Arthropoda; class Malacostraca; order Isopoda; family Cymothoidae; genus Ceratothoa; species Ceratothoa steindachneri. The sequence goes on from OZ018329.1 coordinate 109,732,021, forward strand.
AACAGTCCAAACCATTTATATGTGGATAATTCACTTTACCTAATGATTACCTAGTCATCATTAGCTATCTTTTATTAGGTAGAGAATTAAAATCATCTTTCCTCATTTCATCAGCCAACTAGATATAATGAAGCAATCTGTGTAAGATCTAGACATATAATCTACTGATTTAAATACATTTATAATTCTATAAAAAGTCCAAGTTGTGGGAAAATAAAAAGACCGGCTCCAAATTAGACTCTGATTTAAACTCTAATTTCTTTACCTCTCTCTTTTTAATGATATTCGGGAAGATGCGAGTTTTTTTTATGACAGTTGTTACAAATTTCTTAGGAAGCAAACTCCCCTAAATCTATAGAGTTCTTGTTCAAAAAAGGCTTGGAGATTTCCATGGTTTAGGCTGCGACATGATGCTAATTTCATTCTCTCAACACTCACTTATGTTACTAAATTCCCTGAAGATGGAATTTACCTGAAGAAGGAGCGGGTAACCTTTTCAGAGTGAGGGGCAGATGAGACTTTGGGGAGCAGGCCGTGGGTCTAAGTGACAAAGGAAATCCACAAAGTGACCACACATATATATATATATATATATATATATATATATATATATATATATATGAAAAAACTTAAAAGTGCCCGTTGGTCAAACTTTTATTTTGGTGAAGGAAAAGTGTAAAAATGATTTAGAACGCTTTCTTCTTTATTTTTAAAGTCCATAGAATATATAAAATAGGGATAAATTTGTGATACCCTGTGTACTTTCTAGACAATTGTTATAAGCCCGCTATGCGTTCCTATTATTAAACTAATGTTAATATCACTGAGTTTCTGGCCAAAAACTTATCAATTTTACCCTTGTCGTGGTATACGGCTGAGTGCGTATCTACGTTTGCTCCGTACATGAATAACTCCGTTCCACTTTTCTCTAAAACTGCTGTATTTTACTTTTGTTGATTCTTAAACCATGGAGGATTCTTAATATTATATATATATATTGCTATTTGCAGCGTTTCGAGGATCTAATTAAACAACTAGTGCAAAAATATACTTTTACTTACATAAAAAACTGAAATATTAAAACATTAAATATTTTATGCCTATATAATAAAAATATATAAATAAAAGTTAATACTACCAAAGAGTACTACAAAATGGTTGATGCAAAATTTACTTTCGCACGGAATGTTAACTAACTAACATGAATAATTTTTTAATTCCTTTAACTTTTAACTAAGATGGCCTCTGAAGTTGGAAGACCTTGAACGAGAACCTCCTAGGTTAGATGATTCGAGGCGCGTTTGACTGCTCGGAAAACAGCGGATCGTCTATCTGGGTGAGAGAGACGCTTGTTGAGGCTATTCGGGAGGAACAACTGATGCTTATCCCGAGGTAGGTGGGGAGCGCGTGGCGATGCTCCCTGACTTGAAGATACAAGCGAGTGGGTTATGGATGTACGGATTATTTCAATCTCTGTGTTACACTTGCGGGGGTTCTTGATATTGAGACTTGACCAAGAAGTGATTTTTTTCTAGAATGGGCATTCACGTTGGTATTTCTCAATGGTGGGGGTTATCTCTGTTTTTATTAAGAAAAACTGTAAATAAGGTGTTTTTCTGAAGCACACTTGTATGAGAGCGGTTTTCAATACCCTGGGCTACTCTTCTAGGCGACCAAAAGAACAACCCAAGGCAGTAAAATCTTACTCGGTTCCACTGTCTTCTTGATTCCCGGTTTGACTCCGGGTCTGCTCTTCTCCCGATTGCTACTCCGATTCTCCTTCTTCATTCCTCCAGATTGAACTAATTATACGTCGGTTATTCTCTGGAAAAAGAGGAGACGGGGGCCACCTTTAAGCCTCTCTTCTACGGCATAAAGTTTCAACGTTGTGATCATTCACACTTCTGGTTTACGTAGGAAGAAGTTACATTTAATCTATTTGGCGAAAATAGACATAATGAATCGGAGGGGACGGTGAGCCTGTTCATTGATTTTTATTCTAAAGGTTATTCCGCCCTCCTTTTTTATATTAATGGACAAAGAAATCTTCTGACTGAAACCCTTCATTGCGGGCGACGCACGAGGATGTTTGGTACAGCAAGGAAAATGAAAGAGATGGAGGGGTAAGGTGTCGGTCCAATGGAACGTAACCGTTGACGCTGTATAAAAAAACTAGCCTCTGTTTGTCCTCGTGATATTTATCCCCCCGCATCTCTAGGACCATATTTTCATTAAATTACCTCGTTTACTGAGACCTCTGAACATATATGTTATTTTTAAGTACAAGACTACAATTTATTGCATCCTTGTCAAAACTCCCCCCGCCCCTGGCATTGTTTATTCGATAGGCTGCAACGACACCGAAAAAGGTTTTATGGACAAACAGAGAAAGAACTAGATGTCCAAGTTACGCAACATCGAGCCAATGTACGTACATATGTACAATCTCAACCATAGCATTACCTTGAACCGTGCCTACCAGTCATAAAATGCAATAATTATATTTAGAGAAATATATTAGAATGTATCTCCATTAACGGGTTCCAAATTTCGACCTTAGCCCTGGTTTGTTCATGCTAGACCCCATTATCACTACATACATAAAATCTCAAATAAAGTTGTTTCAGGACTTTGTACCCCTAATTAGGGTTCAGAAGTATGGTGTGTAATCGCCCCTTCCACTATTTAAGGCAACGTATGTCCTTCCCCCTGTTCATTCCTTGACACAGTCTTTAAGGTTCAAAGACGATAGCGCTCCAAATAGTTTTCACGTTTATTTTGTGGGTGTAATCTGCATATATATATATATATATATATATATATATATATATATATATATATATATATATACTAGAATACATTATACAATAATTTTATTGGAAGCCTGCCATGAAGAAGAGTTACAATCTGCGTTTCGATGGATAAGGGAGACAACAAAAGAATCTTACACTTTGAAAATGTTATTAGTATAATAACGAAACGTGAGTATAAATAAATAAAGATTCATAATTACAATATATTAAAAACTAGTTTCATACTTTTCTCAGAGATTCTTTGGAAGAAAACGATATTGATTGCAAAATCAATTTTTCGCAATCATGAGAATAAATGTATAAAAAGCAATAAAATAAAAAGGAAAAACTGGATTTTTAATTTAACATACATAAGATATGTATAGATTTTTTCATAAATAAATACATATTTTAATGTTTTATTTTTATTTTGATTCTTTATAAATTAAGCACCAATTCTTCATTATAAAATATAACACTGGCGATGAGTTAGCTGGCGATGAGTCAGCGTCGATAAATGAACCTCTTCCCGGTGTTACTGGGAAAATTCTGCAATTTAACTAATACTGCTCTTTATTATGCTGTTAAAAGTTATCATCTTAAAAAATACCAGGCTTGACCCATATTTTGCTCATTAGTTTAACATCAGTTTTGCGTAAGTCTTTGGAGGATGTAAGCTTTTAGAGAAATGATGCATCATTTGGAGACATTAATATCAATTAAAGATAACCAACACGATTGCAAAAGACGGTGCTCATGGTTAGCAGATTTGTATAGATTATCTTTGGCTATATGACCACAAAGTTTGAATTCTTGTGTCAATCAGAGACTCCTAAAAAAGCATATCGCACACTAAATAAAAGGTTTCATATTGCATTGGATCAGAACCGGATTACAAACCAAAGAGAGAGCTAGATAAATAAGCAGCAATCGTTCGACTGTGCTAATGTCACTAAAACAATAACTCAGTTGTCAGATTTATGTTTATATTATTTTTCATCTTCGTAAATATCTTAGATTAAAGTTGGCGAGCGATTCTAAACTAGCAAATATTAGGAGAGAAACGCAAACCGAATCGAGAGGAAATACAGCAAGATCCTAACGAGACATTTAATTGTTCTCTTAAATAGAGGTGAAATTTAATTTGCATAAGGAGAAGTAATGCTTATCGGCTCTCGAAATCAAGATTTGAATATTATGTACAGTACGTTAGGCAGCCATATATTAGAGATCGTGCCAGAAGAATGTGATAGCAGGGTATTAATTAGAGAAATTTCTACTTTTCAAAACAATAATACGGAACACTCGGTTTTGTTGCAAAATAAAATTAAATATGAATGAAGAAATATAAGTTCCATTCGTTAAATATGTCGTGTGTCGTTAGCTGGAATATCTAGCTTGATTTTGCTCTTCTTTGTAAACGGGTAACGTTAAATAGGAAATAAATCATCGAAGGGCAGCAAAGCTCATTCTGGAGCTGAGAAAAACATAATTAAGACAGACTTAAAGAATTGAACTTACCCTTATTTGAGGAAGGACGCCTTCGTGCCCAATGGAGACAAATACCATGTGGAACCTTTTACATTAAAATAATCTTAACTGAAAAACTGAAAATTGTGTCGTAAAACCGTTTAAAGCAGTCATATTAAAGCCAAATTCCTCCAAAAACTTCCTACCCACCTTTTTACTTTTCCTAGGAGGATCTCTGGAGTGGATCTAAGAGCCTTGGCTAATCTTGTTTCTATAACTATTCCAAATGCTTGAATTTTCTTTGCATAAAAGAACCATAAGACGTTTAAAATTAAAAAAAAAAAAATATTGGTTAACTTCAAAATTTGGGTCAACCTCTTAAAAAAATAGCAAAAAATACTAGTGGTGGTTGCTAATGGTTCTCGAGTAATTTCGCAATTAAAATATGAAGCAGAAATCAATTCTTTAATGAAACAAAAGGACATAAGAGGATGCTACATGCCAGTTAAAGAAGCGCCAGGAAGTTATTTACTAAATAGAAAAACAGTTTGGCTTTATATATTTCTTTCATTGTCAATTTTCATGCAAAACAAGATGAAATGAAAAAATACTAAGGTGAATTATTAAAATAACCTGAAAAGCAAATATGTTTTCTTCTTCTATAATAAATTAGTTCATATTATTTCGTGAAATATAAAATTTGCCTGAATACATAAATACATATGATATACTATTTTTTTACGGAGCCTACTTCAGATATGGCATTTGTCGATCGAACCGATTCCTAATTAAATGTAAGAGTATTTATTTTTATCTTATATTCTCTAAATACTTTAGTTTGTAACGAATAAATCATTTGAAATTGTACGTAAAATTGTTTAATTTCTTTCAAATTAATATGGAGGGGGCGCATTTCACATGAGCTTGGTTAAATTCTGCAATGGAGTGAGGTGCTCTACTGAGCCTAGATAACGAAATGGAGTGCCATGTATCTCATGGATAACGACGGTGCGGCTTAAATCCCCTGGACTGCATGTCAGGGGAGCTCCACCTACTGCAGGAGGATATTCCTTAATGGTCATAGTTAGATGGTTCTGGAAAGTTGCCCTTTTCTTTTCAAACGGCTCAAGCAGTCACCTCTTTACACCACTCTTCTTATGAATCTCTCATTCAATTACTTTACCATGTTTACCACGTTCTTTAGGAATTTCTCTTGAAGGCCCTCTAGAGGCATAGTTTTTGTTGGTTTTTGTTAGGTTTTATATCAATAATAACCTAGAGGAATAGATTCAAAGAGTCTCATAGCAGTTGCGATAAAAAATTTCGAATTTCATTTAAAAAGAGCTTTTCGCTTTTCGTTATTGGCTTCATGTCTTGAATATCGTGATATAAGCCTCTCTATCCTTGCCTGATTAAGATACTCAACCTGGTGCCTAGTAATATCTGAGTTATTTTATACAGATCAAAAGAATTTGCATACTTGATTAAAATAGAATCTTATTTTAACTCACTTTATTCTTCCCGATTTTCCTTAATTTACTTCTCATTCCCTTAAAATGTTAGAGCTTTTAACTTTACATTTTTTTTATCCACGGTTCGGTGGCGAAGTAGATGTTCTTAAATGTAGCATTTCAGAAATTAACTTATTAATTAATGAAAATATCAAAAGAGAAAGGAGCACTAAACCATTTATTTTCAGCAAATGTTAATATTTCTTCGTATACATACCTGATACAAAATTCATAAACACTTATCTTCCCATTCTTCTTCTTTCTTTCCCTTTTTTTGACACTTTTTGGGTGGATTTTATGGTCGTGCCTGGTTCATAATTCTCTAAATTTGCTTCGTTTTTCTTCCCATATTCTTACATGCAATTGACGAATATCAGGGCTCTTCTTCGATTGGTATTCGTCGTAGCGCTATGAGGATAACTTGACTAAGACAGCCTGTGGATGCTTCGCCACGGATACTCCATCATGGATAACACTTCTTTTCGCTCGCTAATCGATTGGGCTCTAGAATAAAAGTTTTAAGCTAGTAATCACTGCAATAGCCCCAAATTCCCTTCTTGATCGAATAATACCAACTTGCCGATGGAGGTCGTACAAAACACTTTATTTGATATGCTTGAAATTAAAATAGATAAATATGCCTTTATAATATAAGATTACAGAAATAGGACTCGTAAAATTAATTTTTATCTATATAATTTCTTTATTTATCCACTCCCTCTTCTCAGACTTCGACAGTTTCCCTTATATTTTTAACCATCCTCGATTAGATTTTAGGTCCTTTACCTTTGCGTCCTTCTGTAAAGCAGATTTGCATAACCGATGTATGTCCGTGAGGAAGATGGCAATTGTGAGAGCGAGTTTCAAAGCCAGGTTTGCAAGCAGTCCTTCCAAATTTTAGGAAGATTTGATTTTAATTAAAGAGAACGGGAAATATAGGACATAAATTAATTGATCCAAACCCCATGTCCCTTGGGGTACTCATTAACAGAGATAACTGTATTTATCTCAACTACGCACATTTCTGCTGTCACTAAAGGAAATATCTTAGCTGATAAAAGGTAACTTATAAGGTTTGTTTTCCCCAACTCAATCTGCGACAATCATAAAAGGCAAACAAGGTACTCAAAATGTTAACTTGTACAGATAAATAAATATTTAAATGACAATCGGGGGTGATTCAGAAAATATTTCCTAGAAAATTAAATGCAATGCGATAAAAATACAAAAAATTTTCCCTATAAACACTAAAGAGGAGATTTATAATAAAATAAGAAGAGAAATTAAAGAGACAGTAAATCCTTACATAAGAATAATAGTAGATGCAGAAGATATATATATATATATATAAGTGATATGTAAAAAAGAAGTTCTGCAGAACTGCTTTCGAAGGAATGCAGCAAAGATACAGAATATATTATCAGAATATATTTAGAAGAGAATCAATCGATACAAAGAGGAATCGAAACTGGTGAGATGAAGAGATATAAGGCATATTTAAAAAGATAAGGATATGAATCAAAATAATGTCCCAAAAAATACAGAAACTTTTCAGAATAAGAAATAAAGCAGTTGTACAGTAGAGGACGTGATAACGGATTGTAAATCTCTAACATGAAGTAAAGATAAATGTGGCTTTCTATCAAGAGGGATTTTAGAAATGTGGTAGCTATCTAGCCAAGGTCAGTGAAAATATGTGGTAGCTGTACACCAAGAGAAGTGGAGATATATGCTTACTGTCCTACCAGAGGAATTGAAGATGTACGTCAAAAGTTCAGTCAAAATATTTGGTGATAAACGGTTGTGATATTCCAGAAAAGATAAAGATGAGTGGAAATTTTATAATGCTGAGAAATTGAGAAATATATAGAAGCTCTTCAAAGAATGGAAGTAAAGATATATGGAAGATATCCATCTCAAGCACTGAATATATAGCTATTAGCCGGAGGAAGAGAAGATGAATGTTAATGTTCTTTCAAAAGAAGTGGAGATATATGGTAGATGTTCATCCAAACACATGGGAAAATATCGGTTAGAATTCGTGGAAGGGTCTGGTAGCTGTTAGGCCTCAATGGGGCTAAATATAAAGTAAATGTCCATTAACAGAAAATGCCAGGTATTGCAAAAGTCCGATTTTTATCGTTCCGACATTATCAATAAAGGTCACAATAATAGTTTTGATGAATTTAGAAGCGTTTGTACTGTTTTAAGATATAAATTGGTGATTCAATTGTAATTTAATCAATGTGGTCGCCCTCGGTGGCGATCATGTATCCAGCGAGAGCTGAAGGCCACGTCGACGTTGCGGCCGAAGTCCTTCCCCATGCTGACGCCAACGCTGTTAACAGAGGACTTCAGCTCGTTGATGTTTATGTCGCAGATCTTGCAGGCCTTTCCCTAAACTTTACCCACACGCAGTAATGGAAAGGATTGAGATCAGGCGACTACGGTAACCAAAGTTCTTTCGACTAGCTCATGTTCGAACCACCACACTTGTAAGGTCTTGCCCGTGTGGGTTGGTGCATCTTCCTTCATGATATTCTAACCAGGTAGACAAATTTAGTTACAAAGATGTCTATGTAATGGCTTCGGTGAGCCTGTAACTGGTTGTAAACCACACCAGATGCATCTTCTTGCCATTCAAACCCATGACGTAAAGCATCATCGCGGATGCCGGATGCTTGGTCTTTGACACGTAGTGGACCTCGGAAAGATCCTGGCAGAAGCATAATATGCAGTCCTTCTGCCCTTTGATAACCAGATTGACCTGGAATGTTTTTCATTAGAAAAAAATGAGAATTCGATTCCCATGACTCTTTCAGTTGTTGAGAAGGCAACAAGAGGGCTATTGACGTTGCTCTAGCATACTTTCGGTGAGCAGAGTCCTTTTCACGCCCCTCAAGCTTTTACCGCTCTTGGCTTTTATGGCTCTAGACACCGTGCCCACCAAGATGATGCTCTTTGCGAGCACTGTCATTTTAATATTCGGAGCAATTTCGAAGCAATTTCCTAACAGTTTCAAAGCCCTTTCTCACCTCCAAACTGTTGAGAACTTTAGGTCTACCAGAATGAGGCCGATCTTTGAGGTCTTCTCCTTTCTTGAATTTCTCCGCAATATGTGGGCGGTCATTCGGCTGAGGGTAAGCTGTTTGGCAATGTGGGACTTGTTGTAGCCCACGCGTAGGAGAGAAGTGATCTCAATTCTTTTTACTTCCATCTCGACACAGTTGTATACAATGGAAAATAAGTTTAAATGACACGTGCTTGAAAAGTAGAAGATTAAGTTTGTTTCACCGAACCTTTTCTATCAAACACGTAAACTTCACGAAGGATAAAAATATCCTAGTGTGTGATAGAACGAGTTAATTTCAACTCCTATCCCATATTATTAAAAACCACGATGCTGCCCACGTGCATCTTCGATTCGAGGCTTGGAATCTTATCTCAGCTACCGGATGCTAATGTTTAAACAAGGAGGTTATCGTCCCCCCGTTCACCCCCATACGCCGACCTCGCCAGATCGAGTTAGGCTTATGAACAGATAAGGCATTTTTCTCCGGCCCGGCTGTGCGTTCCCTCCAAGCTTTCACTCCATTTTCCCCCACGCCAAGGAGATGTCCTGGCTATTTATATGGAAACTTTACCACTAAGATCAGATTGGAGATCCAGATTTTCGTCGCGAAACATCACCACGACCCTCTCTCCCTTTGTGCGCCAAGGGACCTCGACCTCGAGATTCACTATCACTTGTCCAGAAGGAGGACAATATTCCTTGAGTGCCAAAGGTTCGAGCCTTTCCGACGTCAAGTCCCCAAGGCTTCCCCCCTGTTGTTCAAAGGAGAACAGCATTAGAACAGCCATTGTTCGTTTTGAGCCCTTCGCCAAGAAACGGTTCTCATCCCCCCCTGTTGTTCAAGGAGAACAGCATTAGAACAGCCATTGTTCGTTTTGAGCCCTTCGCCAAGAAACGGTTCTCATCCCCCCCTGTTGTTCAAGGAGAACAGCATTAGAACAGCCATTGTTCGTTTTGAGCCCTTCGCCAAGAAACGGTTCTCATCCCCCCCCTGTTGTTCAAAGGAGAACAGCATTAGAACAGCCATTGTTCGTTTTGAGCCCTTCGCCAAGAAACGTTTCTCATCCCCCCCTGTTGTTCAAGGGAGAACAGCATTAGAACAGCCATTGTTCGTTTTGAGCCCTTCGCCAAGAAACGGTTCTCACCCCCCCTGTTGTTCAAGGAGAACAACATTAGAACAGCCATTGTTTTTGAGCCCGTAGACAAGAGACGGTTCTCATTCCCCCCTTTTGTTCAGAAGAGAACAAAGTAGAACAGCCATTGTTCTTCAAGCCGTTCGTCGAGTAACGGTTCTCCTTTCCAAGACGCCTCGTTGGGATCCTTTTATCCCCCCCCTTCGGCTGGAACTCGCCAGCGGACCGAATATTCCTTCAAGTACCTTCCACTGCACCCTAATGAAAAGTTACGTAAGCCAAACGTCACCTTTTGAGTATTGATCCCTTTTTGCCAATTCTATCCTGTGCTTTAAATTGTTTATCGAACCATCCCATCTCTTTAACTCTATATTTGTTTTACCTTTTTTTTAATTCTTTAAATCCTCGGATTAGCCCGAGTCTCCACGACCCTTTCCATTCTGTTTATGTCAATATTTTCCGTTTTTGTGTATTGTTTATAGTTATTATTAATAAAACTCTATTTTATTAATGATAGCAATATTATTATCCTTGAGCTCAGTTCCACTTCTTAAGCATTTTGAAGATACATAATATCGGCCGCCAGACAGTAACGCACTCTAAAGATAATTAAGGAAGTTCCCTCAACGAATAGTGTAATATATGGTATCGTCGGGAGTCATTCTATGACATAGTGTAACAGAACCTTTACATAGCCTGGTATCTAGTAACAAAACAGGGAGAGGAAGGAAAAATTTATGAAGGCCACCCAACCAGAGAAAATGGCGATAAACTGTTGTTTTACAGCCATAGGAAGTTGCAATATATAGCTATTTTCAGCAAGAACCAGTGAATATGTATGATATAGGTCTACCGAGACAAAGTAGAGATATACATATATGTAGTAACTCCAACTAGAGTTATTAAAGAGATAAATTAGCTCTTGTGTCAGACTAAGTGGAGATGTCAAGGCATTTTCCAGGCAGAGGATGTGTTTTAATTATGGTAATTGTGCCACCTGTGGAAGTTTATATGTATGGTAGCCTTCCAGCCAGGTGAAGTAAAGATAAATGGAGCCATGGCCCTCCATCCAGAAGAGTTTGTGATATATAATAGCTATCAGGCAAAGGAAAAGAGAATTTTATATTCGCTGTGCAGCCAGAGTAGGCTACTTGCAGTGATTGGTACCATAAATGTACGCAACTCTCCTAAACATGAAGAGGGTTCACAACAAAGGCAGGTGAAAACGAGAGTACATAAAGGAGCGCAACTCGTCAGCTGAATATCCGGGCCACGTTGAAGCTACATTCCTCTGTCGCACAATTTAAGTAAACCATTTGATATCATTATGCATGAGTTCATTGGCTCATTTGTACAATAAATAACAAGCAGAAATTATAACTATGATAATTTCAAGTATCCACTACCTATTGTGAGTTTTTCTCAACACTAAATTGAATTTAATATTATAACCGAATCTAAATGGATATTATATTTGAATGTTTTTGCTGCTCACTCAACCTTCCTTTTGTTTTAAGATTCTAATTTCACTTAATGATCTTTAGATCTGCTTACTCCGGTCTCATTTCAGGATTCTAAGAGATAAACATGCCTATATCAAATAAATGATTCACATGTGGCTCATTTGTGAGAATTATTGCACAATTATCCTGTATTTATTTAAAAGTGGCAAACACTTATCCTGGATCGAACGCGAATTTAAAGTGGGATTAATTGCAGATAGCGTCTCTCCTCTCCTAATCGACTTCCGCGCAACCTATACGATCGAGACACCATCGTATTGTGAGCTGACCCTTCTTTTGTGTACGAAAGTGGCACCGATCAGGATGATTTGGGAATAGCAGTTGTTAGTCTGAGGAGAGCATGACTTCTCTTCCCCTGTCTATTAAGACTGACTTCATTGAACCTAGGTTTGATTTCGCCTGTTTGTATGTTTGCAATTCTCGTAAGAGCTTCTGTGCTTCACCATTCATGTACACCTATTTCATTATTCTCCTTTCGATGGCCAAATGAACATGTTTTAATTTTGCTGGTAAAAGAAGATCGTTATCTTTCCCTCTTTTTAATTATATCCTCCCATGCGTAAAGAATGATCAGAAAACATATGTGGAATAATTTAGAGTAAGAGAAAGAAAAAGCGTTGAGCGATTAAAGATAAAATGACTTTCCCAAACCTCATCAACTTGTTTTGGTTCGCACTCTAGAATCACGAACCTAAACAATTTTATAAACTACAAAATTATTCAAATTCAAAGCCATGAGCGGTTAATTAAGCCCTAAGACTCCGTTACTATGCTCGAATAAAATATTATCCTCAATAAACAAACTTAATGTTAATCAACAGTTACACTCAATTTCTTTAGGAATTTATCCTTATCATTAATTCCTAAATTTCGTTAGGAAAATTTTCCTGCATCTTAAAATGATCCGTTACTCATTGGTTGAGAGCTTACACAAAACATATTTTAAAGTGCATATTTGTAATAAGATTGGGATTATATACATTTATAGTCCGTTGATAACACTGTATAACAAAATTTAACTTTTTGTCGACTACAAATATTAGAATAACATTTTTAATGTAGTTTTATGTATAGATTTAAAAAATAGAAATAATTTTCATGGAAATGACTCCACTTCCCTCGTTTTCATACTGCATGAGGGCACAACCTATACCATTACGAGAGGCATCAGTACGAATCCCAAACTTTGCGTTCGATTTCAGTAGTCTAAAAATAGAAGCAGAGATCAGCTTCTCCTTCAGCTGGTTAAAGCTCTACATCGTAGGGAAAGTCCAACTAAAAGGATCGGGTCCCATTTTATTTAACATATGATTAAGGGGTGACGCTATAGTGGCGAAATTGGGAACCAGGCACCTGTAAAATGAAGCAGAACCCAGAAATGACCGCAGCTGCTTCTTCGTCCTGGGAAGCGGCATTCCAGCTATGGCTTTAACTTTGTCTTATTAGGGGACAATTTGGTTCTTTCCGATCTTAAATCCAAGATATTTAATGGTATCATATGCAAAATGACACTTTGACGGGCCTATCGTTAGTCATTCTGAGCCAAACGGATTACCAAAGCGTGAACGGACTGTACATGTTGGTCCCATGTACGGGTGGCATGTACAAGTTGTGAAAATAAAAGGTTACACTGGGTAGGCCGTCTACAATTCGAAGCATCATTCGATTGTAGTTTCCACACGAAGTTACCAAACCAAAGTAGAGACGGGTAAACTGCATTAAGCCTTTCTCTGTAGCAAAAGCTCTAAAGCGCTTAGGAGATTCGGAGAGCGGAATTTAAAGTTAAGTCTTACAAAGATCGATTTGGGAGATGAATTTTGCATCTTCGAAAAGATTTAAGTTTTGATCAATCAAAGGTATGGGCTTGGTGTCGAACTGGGTAACTGAATTTAACTTGCGAAAATTAGGCAAATCCTAAATGATTTATCGGCCTTTCTGACCATCACTATTGGTGCATAAAAGTCAGATGAGGAAGGCTCGATGATCTCCAACCTAAGCAAATCTTCTACTTCGGCGTTAAACACGGGTCATAAATGAACGGGAATAGGGTAAAGCTTAGTTCTTACTGGTTCTTGCGTTTGTAAAACAATCTCATGAGTGAATTGGGTTGAACAACCTGGGGTTTCGGAGACTACGTCCGAGAATTCCCTGAGTAAGCTCGCCAATTGACCCTTCTAGATGGGTCTTTGATATGGGTCAAAATCGAGCTTGGAGGCTGAGTGGATTAGGGGGAAAGAAGAGACGGCAAGGGGTTTTCGTCGTCTACCTTCACGCAGACCGTTTAAACGAGGCAAAGCGGTCCGACCGCGTAAGTTGCCTCTAAGACAAGTTCTTCGACTAAAGCGACCACATCATAAACTCACGCGCGTCGGTGTTACCTGAATGACAGATTGACGTGGTACACTTTATTACCTGAGAAGGTTTGAATTAAGTATTCGATCGAGTCTCGTGGTTCTACTACTGAAAAAAGTCTTTTCAACTGAGATAGGAATTATTAGTCTCAGAGGGCCACAGAAGTAGTACTTCATCGCTTGCTCCGAATTTTCGTGCTTTAGATTTGATGTCAAAATACGTTCGGTATTTTCCAAATTCACCTCAGAATTCTTGAAGGGGAAGTCTGCACAGTTTTTTAGGCGAGTACGCAAATTCAACACATAAGCGTAGGAGGACTTAATCCCTTCATCATTCTTGAGGTTTGACCATAATTCCTTTAGGATGTTCACCCGCCCGCAGACGTTTCGTCAGTACAATAGCTCAAACGGGGCAAATCCGAGCCTTTGGTGTGGGATTTCTCAACTCGCAAATACAGCCACGGGGAGGTAGCGGTGCAATTCTTGCGGTGGGACGTGGAACAAGTTCTTGGGAACTGATTTGAGAGTCCCGTTTAATTTTTCGCACATCCCATTTGAAGCGGGGTGATAAGGGGCAAAGAAAAGTGGTTTGACCAGTAGGAGCTTTTTTACATTCTCCATCAATTCTGAAATGAATTGACGCCATCTGTCCGATAGGATCTCCTTCGTGATACCTACTTGGAGAAAAAATAGAAATAAACGCTTCTTCACATGAAAAACTATCAATGTTCTTAAAGGGGACAGCATCTGGAAAACGAGTGTCACAATCTACGAGGGTCAAAATATAGGAATATCCCTCACTAGACGGGTGACGGAGAGAGCCTATCAAATTGATCGCGATCCTGAAGAAGGGTTCAGAAACGACTGGGGTCTTCTATAGGGGAGCGGGGACAACACGACCTTTGGCCGTGATCTTTTAAGATATGTCCCAGGACTTGCAAAGGTCGGATATTTCGTTGGCAGCGCCTGGGAAAAAAAATAATTTAAGACGCGCTGGGCCGTCTTATTATGGTTGAAATGCCAAGCCATTAAACCGTAGTTAGCTATCTGCAGAAAATGACGTACATACATCCTGCGTACACACAGGGTAGTGCCTAAGGCGTTATTTGGTCCTACAAAAGATCGATGTAGCAATGAATCTTTTTCTATTTAATCACTTCTTCTATTCCCTTGAACGGTTTCGGGCTCCTTTTTCTGGCCATCTCCCACATGGGTTACAAAGAAAGATAATTATTTTGAACTTCAGCAAACTGATCAGTGCTGGCTAACTTGACGTGCGGGGTTGACGAGGACGTTAACGGTACCGGTGTGTGATAGAACGAGTTGAATCTGTGTTAATTTCAACTCCTATCCCATATTATTAACAACCACGATGCTGCCCACGTGCATCTTCGATTCGAGGCTTGGAATCTTATCTCAGCTACCGGATGCCAATGTTTAAACAAGGAGGTTATCGTCCCCCCGTTCACCCCCATACGCCGACCTCGCCAGATCGAGTTAGGCTTATGGACAGATAAGGCATTTTTCTCCGGCCCAGCTGTGCGTTCCCTCGAAGCTTTCACTCCATTCTCCCCCACGCCAAGGAGATGTCCTGGCTATTTATATGGAAACTTTACCACTAAAATCAGATTGGAGATCCAGATTTTCGTCGCGAAACATCACCACGACCCTCTCTCCCTTTGTGCGCCAAGGGACCTCGACCTCGAGATTTACCATCACTTGTCCAGAAGGAGGACAATATTCCTTGAGTGCCAAAGGTTCGAGCCTTTAGTGACGCCAAGTCCCCAAGGCATCCCCCCCTGTTGTTCAAGGAGAACAACATTAGAACAGCCATTGTTCGTTTTGAGCCCTTCGCCAAGAAACGGTTCTCACCCCCCCTGTTGTTCAAGGAGAACAACATTAGAACAGCCATTGTTCTTGAGCCCGTAGACAAGAGACGGTTCTCATCCCCCCCCCTTTGTTCAGAAGAGAACAACCTAGAACAGCCATTGTTCGTTTTGAGCCCTTCGCCAAGAAACGGTTCTCATCCCCCCCTGTTGTTCAAGGAGAACAACATTAGAACAGCCATTGTTCGTTTTGAGCCCTTCGCCAAGAAACGGTTCTCACCCCCCTGTTGTTCAAAGGAGAACAACATTAGAACAGCCATTGTTCTTGAGCCCGTAGACAAGAGACGGTTCTCATCCCCCCCCTTTGTTCAGAAGAGAACAACCTAGAACAGCCATTGTTCGTCAAGCCGTTCGTCGAGTAACGGTTCTCCTTTCCAAGACGCCACGTCAGGATCCTTTTATCCCCCCCCTTCGGCTGGAACTCGCCAGCGGACCGAATATTCCTTCAAGTACCATCCACTGCACCCTAATGAAGTTACGTAAGCCAAGCGTCACCTTTTGAGTATTGATCCCTTATTTGTCAATTCTATCCTGTGCTTTAAATGGTTTATCGAACCATCCCATCTCTTTAACTCCATATTTCTTTTACCTTTTTTGATCCCTTAAATCCTTGGATTAGCCCGAGTCTCCACGACCCTTTCCATTCTGTTTGTCAATATTTTCCGTTTTTGTGTATTGTTTAAAGTTATTATTAATAAAACTCTATTTTATTAATGATAGCAATATTATTATCCTTGAGCTCAGTTCCACTTCTTAAGCATTTTGAAGATACATAATATCGGCCGCCAGACAGTAAAACGCACTCTAAAGATAATTAAGGAAGTTCCCTCAACGAATAGTGTAATATATGGTATCGTCGGGAGTCATTCTACGACATATATATATATACTATTTAAATTTGGTATCAGGTGTGTAAGGTTTAACGCTATATCTTTGCAAACACTGGTCTCAGTCGAGTAAAGCATAGTGTTATTCGTTATAATAATAGAATATAGTAGTTCCCTTTTGTTTTAACGATTGCTATCCCCTTTTTTTTTAAAACTTAAGAAGCTGGAGTAGCTCAAGGAACGGTTATAATATTTTTTTTTTTTTTGTGATTTTAGTCAGTGGTTATTTAGATTGAGAAACCAAGTACGAATAGGTCAGTGCCCATATTTAGGTAGGCTAATTCTATAGAGGCATAATTCTTGTTGCAAGGAATTTTAGTTGGTTGACTAGTGCGCCCCCAAGTGCAAAGATGACTCAGTTTGAAATCTTTAAAGCGCAAGGAGAGTCCTGTGGACTTTCCGGAAAAGAACTAATTGAGTACATTCAAGAGGAGCAAAGAAGAGAAATAGAACTCCAACGAGAAGAAAGAGGGGAACGGATAAGACAAGCTAAGCTTCAGATTGAATTAGCTCGGATTAAAGCAGAAGTTCAAAGAAAAAAGGTAGAAAAAGAAAGAGAAAGAGAGGAACGGGAAAGAGTAATCCAACGAGAAGAAAGAAGGACGGATTCGCGCCCCTTCCCAGGAAAGCTGACAAAGTTTCCGAGCCCCGTAAAACCTCAAAACTTCTTTCCCCAAAACCAACAACGGGATTCCAAACCTCCCGTTAAGACTTCTCCTCCATCTCTCTTCCCGAAGCGACCAACCATATGCTTCACCTGTGGTGTAGAAAACCACATGAGCTGGAATTGCCCCCAAAATTCTAGGCTTAAAAGCGGACCAGCCCACCAAGTTCACCAGATTAATGCGACCCCGGCTCCCCCGGTGGTGCAGACCCAAGCAGAAACTTCTCCCCCTCCGTCAGGCCACCAGGTAAATTTTGTTTTTGGTAAAAGTTCATCGGGAACTTTGAAATATGAGGAGGGCAGCGTGGACAGCTGTCGAGTATCGACTCTCGTCAGGGACACAGGATGTACGTGCTTCATCGTGTCCGACGAACTCCTCCCAGTGGCCTCTAACCACGAAAAATTTGCGGTGGTAAATGACCAACTTGGGCGGGCGAACCGATTCCCCGTCGCTAGATGTTACCTGCAGTGTCAATATTATAATGGCTGGGCTGAAGTCATTGTAGCACCCATAAAATTCTGTTCCGTACTTATAGGACAGAGCCCCCAAGTAAGTTTCGACCCTGTGTTTCAGGCCGCCCTTCCTCAAGGCCGAGATAAGAAAGAAGCCCAGGAGCCCGTCCCCATCAGAACCCCGATACCGTCCGATTTCTCGGAGACCCCTAACCAGGACTTTAGGACGGCAAAAGAGGAGTGTGAATCACTAAAACCCTTAGGTGATAAGGCCCCAGACAAGGACACGGAGACTGTCCCTGGACCCCAAGAAAAAAAGAACCCCCAACGCGCCCATGGAGATACCTTCGTAGAACTGGACGAAGCATCGGCGCTTGAAGAGGATTGCCCCGCGGAGTCCCTTAATGTAATCCAGACAGTGTGCATCCAACCTGATGCCAATTACCCTCCTCCTTCCCTACCAGGCGAGTCTTTAGAACCCTCTGACCTGGATAGTGACGCGCAGCTGACACCACGTCAGAAGAGTCAGCTCCAAGAACTAATTAAATGGAATCCCCATTTATCCACCCTATTAGCTCTTTTCGAGCAACTGCGTGAAAATGGCCTCACCATTGGCCCCAGCAAATGACAGTTTGCCCACGAAACCATCAAATATTTGGGTTTCAAAATAGGACAAAGCAAGTCAGGTCCCCACGAGAACAAGATTAAGGCAATCGCCGACATGCCTCTCCCGATTACAAAGAAGCCATTAAGATCGATCCTAGGATCAGCTTTTCCCTATCAGCGATTTGTTCCGAATTTCGCTGCAATTTCGGCCCCCCTATGCCCCCTTCAGGAAAAGAATTTCTCCGATCGTTTACGTTGGAATGATGTCGCTGTTTCCCATTTTAATCAGCTCAAAAGTAAGTTCATTTCTGCCCCCATTTTTAAGTTGCCCAACCCGGAAAAATCCTTTGGGGTTAAGACCGACGTGATCAACGAGGGCATTGGAGGTGTACTCCTTCAATACGTGGATGACAGAACGAGTCATCCAGTTGCATATGCTAGTCGTCAATTATTACCACGCGGAAAGAGATATGCCACTAGAGAAAAGATAGCTCTATCAATTATCTGGGTCATAGACAAATTCAAGATGTACTTGATATGTAAAGATTTTCAAATAGGAACCGACCACCGTCCGTTAGCCTATATTAGGAATTTGAGACACTCAAACGGCCGCATCATGCGCTGGAGTTTACTCTTGCAAGAGTATCAATTTAAAATAAATTATATCAAAGGTTCCGATAACCAGGTCGCTGACGCACTCAGTAGGAATGCGTTACCGAATAGCGTAGAACAATTGTATTCATAGGATTAGTATCTCCATGTAGGTATATACCGTCTTGTACGACTTAATTTAAGATTCTTTTGTAATATAATTAATTAATGTATATGTCTGAATTTTGTAACGCTCAATGTCTAATTTTTTTTTATGTATATATATTTGTTCTTATTAATTTACGTATAAATTATTTTGTCCCGTATGTACTAAGTTTATATCATTTCATTGTTCCATGCCTTTTTTTTTATTAAGTTGTATTAAAGGTTATTTTCCCCTGTAATCTTAAGATCAAAATAATCATGTATTGAGGTAATAATAGTTAGGTGCAGGAAGATACGGTTGGTACAAGAAAACGAGTTCCCTACAACGGAGCTCTATCGTTGTCCCTTCTCTCTTTTTTTTTCGAAGTGACAACTTCCCCTGGAATGGAGGGGTGTGATAGAACGAGTTGAATCTGTGTTAAATTCAACTCCTATCCCATATTAGTTAAAACCTCGAGGAGGCCTACGTGCATCTTCGATTCGAGGCTTGGAGTCTTATCAACAGCTACCGGACGTCAATGTTTAAACAAGGAGGTTATCGTCCCCCCCGTTCGCCCCCATACGCCGACCTCGCCAGATCGAGTTAGGCTTATGGACAGATAAGGCATTTTTCTCCGGCCCAGCTGTGCGTTCCCTCCAAGCTTTCACTCCATTCTCCCCCACGCCAAGGAGATGTCCTGGCTATTTATATGGAAACTTTACCACTAAGATCAGATTGGAGATCCAGATTTTCGTCGCGAAACATCACCACGACCCTCTCTCCCTTTGTGCGCCAAGGGACCTCGACCTCGAGATTCACCATCACTTGTCCAGAAGGAGGACAATATTCCTTGAGTGCCAAAGGTTCGAGCCTTTAGTGACGCCAAGACCCCAAGGCATTCCCCCCCTGTTGTTCAAGGAGAACAACATTAGAACAGCCATTGTTCGTTTTGAGCCCTTCGCCAAGAAACGGTTCTCACCCCCCCTGTTGTTCAAGGAGAACAACATTAGAACAGCCATTGTTCTTGAGCCCGTAGACAAGAGACGGTTCTCATCCCCCCCCTTTGTTCAGAGGAGAACAACCTAGAACAGCCATTGTTCGTTTTGAGCCCTTCGCCAAGAAACGGTTCTCACCCCCCCTGTTGTTCAAAGGAGAACAACATTAGAACAGCCATTGTTCTTGAGCCCGTAGACAAGAGACGGTTCTCATCCCCCCCCCTTTGTTCAGAAGAGAACAACCTAGAACAGCCATTGTTCGTCAAGCCGTTCGTCGAGTAACGGTTCTCCTTTCCAAGACGCCACGTCAGGATCCTTTTATCCCCCTCCTTCGGCTGGAACTCGCCAGCGGACCGAATATTCCTTTAAGTACCTTCCACTGCACCCTAATGAAGTTACGTAAGCCAAGCGTCACCTTTTGTGTATTGATCCCTTATTTGTCAATTCTATCCTGTGCTTTAAATGGTTTATCGAACCATCCCATCTCTTTAACTCCATATTTGTTTTACCTTTTTTGATCCCTTAAATCCTTGGATTAGCCCGAGTCTCCACGACCCTTTCCATTCTGTTTGTCAATATTTTCCGTTTTTGTGTATTGTTTAAAGTTATTATTAATAAAACTCTATTTTATTAATGATAGCAATATTATTATCCTTGAGCTCAGTTCCACTTCTTAAGCATTTTGAAGATACATAATATCGGCCGCCAGACAGTAAAACGCACTCTAAAGATAATTAAGGAAGTTCCCTCAACGAATAGTGTAATATATGGTATCGTCGGGAGTCATTCTACGACACGGTGTATCGGTACCTTTCGCAGCTTCGGCCTGGTGATCAATGGTTGGGCGATGGGTTTGGGGGAGATCTGCGTGCTCTGTCCGATAAAAACAGAGCAAACCTTTGCCTGGGCGCTGACTACATCGGCCCATCCTGTGAAATACTGTCACTGTGTGTAACACTTCACCACAGCAAACTTAGTGACACGACCTAAAATGTCGTGAACTATCACAAATCACTTATGCTGGGGACGTACTGGGAGAAAACAGCTTGCCTGAGACTACTATGCATGTGCAACCCGTGTCTCTTTTAAGGGTTGACACTAAGCACCCATTTATCGTGTCGTTCTCAAACATAAGCCTCCTAGGGGAGCTCTTATTTAACATGAAATTCAACTGTTGTTTTGGGTGAGAGTAAGCAAGTGGGGACTACGATGACGAGGAAGAAGAGGTAGCGAAAATAGAAGCGGGTACCTGGTGGACCTGTTGATTATAAGTAGTCCTTAGCGGCGAATTCTGGGCACACTTATAACTAAGGTGACCAGGGGTGCCACACGTAAAGCTTACGATGGATTTACGCGTGTAGTGAGACTGCACAAAAGGGGAATGTTGAAGGCTTTACGTCTTTCTGTTCATGCTTAGGATGAGGCTTGGGTTTATGGGAGGCCTGAAGCTTCACGAAGTTACAATTATTCTTAGCATGGAATATATTAGGCCAAAACTTATATTTGGGGGACGCAGGGGGCTCTTCTTGATCTCCTTCGCACACAGATCGTGGCTGGAAGGTGAAGGTCGGCTTCCTCTACACACTCTTTAAACGAAGATCTTCATTCAGTTACGAAGGCCTTCAATTCTCGGGAAAGGGTAGCCATGAGTTGATCCCTTAAAATAAAGTCGACAAATGACACATAATCCTTAGTCATTTGTGAGGAGTCAGGCCAAAACTATCAATTTCGGCGAAGGAGGAACCCAAATTGCTTAAAAGTTTGTTCCGGCTATATCCTAGCCGAGCGAAATCAAACCCGATAGAACTCCGAATTTATATCAATAGCAGAGATGAGCTCTGATTTAAGGGTTGAATAATACAGAGTTGCTTGTGAGGGGAGAGAAATGAATATTTCACGCAGACGAGTGTTTAAGAGTGAGTGTAGACAGGCAACTCCATCTGATTATATATCCCAATTGTTGACTTCGAACTTTTTTCAAAGTGGGTAAGATAAGAACAGAAACCTTCTCCCTCTTTATACGCGGGGAGTTTTAGGGAGGATGCTTGTGGCTGATGGTAACGTGATCCCAGAGAAGTCATTTCGACATGATTACGGATTAATTTTCTCTCGTGCTGTCGTATTTGTTCTCTCTCTTCTGCTTCTCTCTGTCTTTCTTTTGCTTTTCTCTGTGCTTGTTCTTTCCTTTCTACCGGTTCGTTTCGTTCGTCCTCTTGAACGTAAGCGATTAAAACCTCACCTGATAGTACTAGTATCTATCCCAGCTTATGAAAACGATCGAACGAAGACATCCTGAATATGCTGCGTTCGTCTTTCGACACACGAAAAAGCTTATGAGAACTAGTAAGGTTCTTCCTAACAAATCCAACCTACTTGTAATTAATAATTAACCACAAAAAACTTACTAAAGGTTCCAATTAATTATGGACACTAGAAAAAGAAAATAAATAACGAGAGAACATGACTGAGTCGTCTGGTAATTTTACCACAGCAAAACAAAAATTTGGCGCTATCTTTGTCGTTTAATTAGTAGTATCTTGACTCACTTAAATACGATCAACTAAAGAAAAATATAATTGCCTAATAACAAATTTGTCCTATTATTTTTGCTTGAATATTATTGACACTTGCAACTGTATAAAGTGGAAATAATGATCTTTAAGGAAATAGCAAAAGATCAGGTAGGATGGAATCATTTACAAACCCCAAACCCTGACGCCAATTATATATATATATATATATATATATATATATGGGTGTACGCTGTTATACGCACACTGGCCGACCGAAATTGAGGCTCCACCTGGGGATAACATTAAGAGTGCTTTAAATACACAGTTGCTAGGCTAAGGAATATTCAAACACGGCTACAAAAATATACTTTAATAGGACTAAAGATTAACTACACATATAGGACAAGTTAAACGGCAATGCAATTAGATATTCACGGTTCACGGCTAAGATAATTGACACTAACAATTAAGTTTGAACCGAGAGATAATTGATTAAATACGATCAACTAAAGAAAAATATAATTGCCTATTAACAAATATGTCCTATTATATTTTGTTTGGATATTAATGACACTTGCAACTGTATAAAGTGAAAATAATGATCTTTAAGGAAATAGCAAAAGATCAGGTAGGATGGAATTATTTACAAACCCAAAACCCTGACGCCAGTTTTATATATATATATATATATATATATATATATATATATATATATATATATATATATATATATATATATATATATATATATGGGTGTACGCTGTTATACGCACATTGGCCGACCGAAATTGAGGCTCCACCTGGGGATGACATTAAGAGTGCTTTAAATACACAGTTGCTAGGCCAAGGAATATTCAAACACGGCTACAAAAATATACTTTAATAGGACTAAAGATTAACTACACATATAGGACAAGTTAAACGGCAATGCAATTAAATATTACCGTTTCACGGCTAAGATAATTGACACTTACAATTAAGTTTACACTGAGAGATAATTGATTAAGAAATGATCTTACACTTATGCAAGTTCAAGAGCAAAGGGGATCATTGAGGTTCGACGCGGCAAAGTTGGGAGGAGCGTGACAAAGCGGGGGTTAAATCCCTTTTACCTTGATGAAAGGCGAGTAGGACCAGGAAGGGAAGTTTGACCTTGAATTTGTGGGCGTCTCAAGAGAGGCTCAATATAACTTTGGGCAATTGAAGATGGGGCCTCTTCTCCTTAAGAGGCAAACTAAGGATGCTTCACCGATGGCTTTTCCTATCCTTAAAATCCGAAGACGTGGTGAGAAGGGTTGAAGCGCGCCTAAAACTATCTCCCCGAACAACACTGAGTGACGACTAGTTCTTCTTTAGCTCTTTGAAAATTACTCAGTTCTTCCTGGACGAGAATGTAGTCGATTCCTCCTCGAGTAACGAAGAAGTTAACGGCTAACGTACTGGACGGCGGCATCAGACACAATCTGCCTTTAAACTCAAGAGTATCGAATATATACTCCAAAATTATCTAGACGGGGAGAGATATTCATCGCTAACAGACTTCCTTGATTGCCTTGGGTCGCGATAAGAATCCATAGCAGGAAATCTCGAGTCCCCTTAATGGTCTTTCTATTCTTCTAAGTTTCGTAGTATATAGGGTAGATAAATGCAGCGCTGCGAACGGGACATGAAGCCGACTAAATTCATCTCCGACAATAGCGTTTCGACCTCGCGCGAAATACTTGGGGCAGAGGGTTAATGGCGAACTGGAGAATTCACGAGGAAGGGGGGGGGGGATTAGGAGATGATAAAGAACCGAGGACCCGGAAAGGTGGGAAAAGAAAAAAAGAATTTCTTTTCTCTCTCTTTATTCTTCCACATGCCTTAATTACGTGTTTTACGTCCACTGATATTCTTTGTTTATATTAACCACCTAGAGGTAGGCATGAAAAAATAAATGTCAATGTTTGGTGATCATACGATGTTAGAATCAAGTCAACTAAATATCTGAATATTTCACAAGTCAAAGTGATTCAAGTACACCCTTCGTAGGACATACAATGCAAATAAAATTCAACCCCTACAAATGAAAAGTTGTTGAAAATGTTAAGTAATATCAGTATTGAGTGATGTTATGCTCACTCAAATCATTATTGAATATTTCATAAGAAGATAAATTAGGGTAATACTTATTGTAAGACTTTTAATTTAGGCCAGTTCTTTTCTTGGTTAACCTAATTCCCTTGTAGCGGGCATTTTGCGACGAATTTCTTCTCATCTCCACTCGTCCACGAATTTACAAGCTAGAGCAAAATATCACCAAACCAAATCCACGTGGAAATGTGTTTAGAGGCAGATAATGGAATAAAATCAACAATCCTTAAATGATAAAAAATTGCAATGCAATATTAGGATGAAAATAGATGGAGTAACAGCATTTGCATTAGATGCATCCAACAAGATCATTTGTATCAAAATTAGATTAGTCAATCATACAATCACTCATTATTTACGAGTGGTAAAAGAAAAGATTGAAGAATGAAGTAAAGAATAAAAGGAAAAGAAATAAGTATAAGATATGGACGAATAAGAATGAGTAAAGGCTAAAGATGTGTGTTAAAAATTTAACAGAAGCATGTTTAAAAAGCTACATTATACTGCAGGCTAAATGATCTATCAAGTTTTTATTGATGAAATATAAAACTGTTTTAACCAACAAAAGGACTAAAATTTAATAAGAAATGAGAAAAAGACTAGAAAAATACGGGTAATAAATAGAAAAAGTATGAAAAACATTAATGACCACTCTAACAAACATTTCAACCTCGAGGAGGCAAGTAGGCTCGGAAAAATAAAACCAGTACATAAAAATACGAACTTCGGCATCGTTTTTAGTCATTCTCTCCACAATAAGACTACTAGACGCAGTCTGGAAAGCAGCGAAACCATTTAGAGACACCACATTTGGGAACACGCTTTTGGAAATGTCCACTAAGTGCCCGGTAAATGAAGGCGTCCGCTACCTGTAGGAGCTTATAGATAAAACCAAGATAACCAATTAGGGCATAGATAATAATTGCAGCTCAAAAATACAGGGGATGTAGAAATATTGCCGAAATACATCTTTTATATAGTTGGCCAGAAAGTCCTGATTTACTGAGGAAGCAGAAAGAAAACAACATTTTTTATGAAAAACCATCAACATGTATTCTTCTAAATAAAGTCCATCATTCCCCACGATTTTTTCAAGCGATCAGCTAGCATCCGAATCTGTCCCAGATACCAGTCAACTGGTTTAAAAGAAAAGCTGCAAACAAGATTCCTTCACTCTATCAAAAGTGCTGAATCGCAGGACCAGGAGGAAGTGTCGCATCGAGCGGAATAGGCTATAGTCACTCTAAAAAGCATTGGGATTGAATGGTGGATGTGAAAGAGCTACGGCACCGTCCATCTGTCTTAATTTTTTCCATAGTCAACGTGGCAGTGTGTGGTCTCGCATTGTTTTGCTGAAACAAAGCCTGACCTCAATTGAGCAAAGCAGGATACTGTTTATTTAGTTTGTCGTCACGCCGTCTAGCTGCTGGCAATACTGTTTAGCGTTGATGGCGCAAGCATGAGGAACAAGCTCGAAATTCAGTTCCACTGGAAGTTCCACCAAACGGAGAACATATCTGTCGTAGAATGACTCCCGACGATACCATATTCGTTGAGGGAACTTCCTTAATTATCTTTAGAGTGCGTTACTGTCTGGCGGCCGATATTATGTATCTTCGATATGCTTAAGAAGTGGAACTGAGCTCAAGGATAATAATATTGCTATCATTAATAAAATAGAGTTTTATTAATAATAACTATCAACAAACACAAGACGGAAAATATTGACATAAACAGATTGGAAAGGGTCATGGAGACTCGGGCTAATCCGAGGATTTAAAGGATTAAAAAAAGGTAAAACAAATATAGAGTTAAAGAGATGGGATGGTTCGATAAACCATTTAAAGCACAGGATAGAATTGACAAAAGGGTTAAGTACTCAAAGGGGACGTTTGGCTTACGTAACTTATGCACTAGTGGTGCAGTGGAAGGTGGCGCGAAGGAGTTTCGGTCCGCTGGCGAGTTCCAGCCGAAGGGGGGGGATAAAAGGATCCTGACGTGGCGTCTTGGGAAGGAGAACCGTTTCTCGACAAACGGCTTGAAGAACAATGGCTGTTCTAGGTTGTTCTCTTCTGAACAAAGGGGGGATGAGAACCGTCTCTTGTCTACGGGCTCAAGAACAATGGCTGTTCTAATGTTGTTCTCCTCTGAACAACAGGGGGGGGGGTGAGAACCGTTTCTTGGCGAAGGGCTCAAAACGAACAATGGCTGTTCTAATGCTGTTCTCCTTTGAACAACAGGGGGGGATGAGAACCGTTTCTTGGCGAATGGCTCAAAACGAACAATGGCTGTTCTAATGCTGTTCTCCTTTGAACAACAGGGGGGGAAACCTTGGGGACTTGGCGTCACGGAAGGCTCGAACCTTTGGCACTCAAGTAATATTGTCCTCCTTCTGGACAAGTGATGGTGAATCTCGAGGTCGAGGTCCCTTGGCGCACAAAGGGAGAGAGGGTCGTGGTGATGTTTCGCGACGAAAATCTGGATCTCCAATCTGATCTTAGTGGTAAAGTTTCCATATAAATAGCCAGGACATCTCCTTGGCGTGGGGGAAAATGGAGTGAAAGCTTGGAGGGAACGCACAGCCGGGCCGGAGAACAATGCCTTATCTGCTCATAAGCCTAACTCAATCTGGCGAGGTCGGCGTATGGGGGCAAACGGGGGGACGATAACCTCCTTGTTTAAACATTGACATCCGGTAGCTGCGATAAGGCTCCAAGCTTCGAGTCGAAGATGCACGTGGGCAGCATCGTGGTTTTAAATAATATGGGATAGGAGTTGAAATTAACGCAGCTTCAACTCGTTCTATCACACCCCTCCATTCCGGGGGAAGTTGTCACTTCGAAAAAAAGAGAGAGAAGGGACAACGATAGAGCTCCGTTGTAGGGAACTCGTTTTCTTGTACCAACCGTACCTTCCTGCACCTAACTAGTATTACCTTGATACATATGATTATTTTGATCTTTAGATTACAGGGGAAAATAACCTTTAATACAACTTAATCAAAGAAACAAAAAGGGCATGGAACAATGAAATGATATAAAATTAGTACATACGGGACAAAATAATTTATACGTAAATTAATGGGTACAAATATATATACATACAGAAAAAAATAGACATTGAGCATTACAAAAGTCAGACATATACATTAATTAATTATATTATAAGAGAATCTTAATTTAAGTCGTACAAGACGGTATATACCTACAGGGAGATACTAATCCTATGAATACACTTACTCTACGCTATTCGGTAACGCATTTCTACTGAGGGCGTCAGCGACCTGGTTATCGGAACCTTTTATCTAATTTATTTTAAACTGATACTCTTGCAAGAGTAAACTCCAGCGCATGATGCGGCCGTTTGAGTGTCTCACATTCCTAATATAGGCTAACGGACGGTGGTCGGTTCCTATTTGAAATTCTTTACCTATCAAGTACATCTTGAATTTTCTATGACCCAGATAATTGATAGAGCTTTCTTTTCTCTAGTGGCATATCTCTTTTCGCGTGGTAATAGTTGATGACTAGCATATGTAACTGGATGACTCGTTCCGTCATCCACGTATTGAAGGAGTACACCTCCAATGCTCTCGTTGCTCACGTCGGTCTTAACCCCAAACGATTTTTCCGGGTTGGGCAACTTTAAAATGTGGGCAGAAATGAACTTACTCTTGAGCTGATTAAAATGGGAAACAGCGACATCCTTCCAACGTAAACGATCGGGTAAATTCTCTTTTTGAAGGGGGCATAGGGGGGCAGAAATTGCAGCGAAATTCGGAACAAATCGCTGATAGGGAGAAGCTGATCCTAGGAACGATTTTAATGGCTTCTTTGTAATCGGGAGGGGCATGTCGGCGATTGCCTTAATCTTGTTCTCGTGTGGACCTAACTTGCTTTGTCCTATTTTGAAACCCAAATATTTGATGGTTTCGTGGCCAATGGTGAGGCCAGTTTCACGCAGTCGCTCAAAAAGAGCTAATAGGGCGGGTAAATGGTGACTCCATTTAATTAGTTCTTGTAGCTGACTCTTCTGAAGTGGTGTCAGCTGCGCGTCACTATCCAGGTCAGAGGGTTCCAAAGACTCGCCTGGTAGGGAAGGAGGAGGGTAATCGGCATCAGGTTGGATGCACACTGTCTGGATTACATTAAGGGACTCCGTGGGGCAATCCTCTTCAAGCGCCGATGCTTCGTCCAGTTCTACGAAGGTATCTCCATGGGCGCGTTGGGGGTTCTTTTTTTCTTGGGGTCCAGGGACAGTCTCCGTGTCCTTGTCTGGGGCCTTATCACCTAAGGGTGTTAGTGATTCACATTCCTCTTTTGCCGTCCTAAAGTCCTGGTTAGGGGTCTCCGAGAAATCGGACGGTATCGGGGTTCTGATGGGGACGGGCTCCTGGGCTTCTTTCTTATCTCGGCCTTGAGGAAGGGCGGCCTGAAACACAGGGTCGAAACTTACTTGGGGGCTCTGTCCTATAAGTACGGAACAGAATTTTATGGGTGCTACAATGACTTCAGCCCAGCCATTATAATATTGACACTGCAGGTAACATCTAACGACGGGGAATCGGTTCGCCCGCCCAAGGTGGTCATGTACCACCGCAAATTTTTCGTGGTTAGAGGCCACTGGGAGGAGTTCGTCGGACACGATGAAACACGTACATCCTGTGTCCCTGACGAGAGTCGATACTCGGCAGCTGTCCACGCTGCCCTCCTCATATTTCAAAGTTCCCGATGAACTTTTATCAAAACCAAAATTTACCTGGTGGCCTGACGGAGGGGGAGAAGTTTCTGCTTGGGTCTGCACCACCGGGGGAGCCGGGGTTGCATTAATCTGGTGAACTTGGTGGGCTGGTCCGCTTTTAAGCCTAGAATTTTTGGGGCAGTTCCAGCTCATGTGGTTTTCTACACCACAGGTGAAGCATATTATTGGTCGCTTCGGGAAGAGAGATGGAGGAGAAATCTTAACGGGAGGTTTGGAGTCCCGTTGTTGGTTTTGGGGAAATAAGTTTGGGGGTTTTACGGGGCTCGGAAACTTTGTCAGCTTTCCTGGGAACGGGCGCGAATCCTTCCTTCTTTCTTCTCGTTGGATTTCTCTTTCTCGTTCTTCTCGTTTTATTTTTCTTTCTCGTTCTTCTCGTTGTATTTTTCTTTCTCGTTCTTCTCGTTGTATTTTTCTTTCTCGTTCTTCTCGTTGTATTTCTCTTTCTCGTTCCTCTCGTTGTTTTTCTCTTTCTCGTTCTTCTCGTTGTATTTTTCTTTCTCGTTCTTCTCGTTGTATTTCTCTTTCTCGTTCTATTACTTCATTTTTTCTTTGAAATTCTGCTTCAATCCGAGCTAATTCAATCTGATGGTGAAGCTCCACTTGTCTTATCCGTTCCCCTCTTTTTCTTTCTTTCCCTTGCTCCTCTTGAATGTACTTAGTCATTCTTTTCCGGAAAGTCCACAGGACTCTCCTTGCGCTTTAAAGATTTCGAACTGAGTCATCTTTGCACTTGGGGGCGCACTAGTCAACCAACTAAAATTCCTTGCAACAAGAATTATGCCTCTATAGAATTAGCCTACCTAAATATGGGCACTGACGTATTCGTACTTGGTTTCTTACTCTAAATAACCACTGACTTAAATCACACAAAAAAAACACAAACAAATTATTATAACAGTTCCTTGAGCTACTCCACCTTCTTAAGTTTAAAAAAAAGGGGATAGCAATCGTTAAACAAAAGGGAACTACTATATTCTATTATTATAACGAATAACACTCTGCTTTACTCGACTGAGACCAGTGTTTGCAAAGATATAGCGTTAAACCTTACACACCTGATACCAAATTTAAATAGTATATATATATATATGTCGTAGAATGACTCCCGACGATACCATATATATCACTATTCGTTGAGGGAACTTCCTTAATTATCTTTAGAGTGCGTTACTGTCTGGCGGCCGATATTATGTATCTTCGATATGCTTAAGAAGTGGAACTGAGCTCAAGGATAATAATATTGCTATCATTAATAAAATAGAGTTTTATTAATAATAACTATCAACAAACACAAGACGGAAAATATTGACATAAACAGATTGGAAAGGGTCATGGAGACTCGGGCTAATCCGAGGATTTAAAGGATTAAAAAAAGGTAAAACAAATATAGAGTTAAAGAGATGGGAAGGTTCGATAAACCATTTAAAGCACAGGATAGAATTGACAAAAGGGTTAAGTACTCAAAGGTGACGTTTGGCTTACGTAACTTATGCACTAGTGGTGCAGTGGAAGGTGGCGCGAAGGAGTTTCGGTCCGCTGGCGAGTTCTAGCCGAAGGGGGGGGATAAAAGGATCCTGACGTGGCGTCTTGGGAAGGAGAACCGTTTCTCGACGAACGGCTTGAAGAACAATGGCTGTTCTAGGTTGTTCTCTTCTGAACAAAGGGGGGATGAGAACCGTCTCTTGTCTACGGGCTCAAGAACAATGGCTGTTCTAATGTTGTTCTCCTCTGAACAACAGGGGGGGGGTGAGAACCGTTTCTTGGCGAAGGGCTCAAAACGAACAATGGCTGTTCTAATGCTGTTCTCCTTTGAACAACAGGGGGGGGATGAGAACCGTTTTTTTGGCGAAGGGCTCAAAACGAACAATGGCTGTTCTAATGCTGTTCTCCTTTGAACAACAGGGGGGGATGAGAACCGTTTCTTGGCGAAGGGTTCAAAACGAACAATGGCTGTTCTAATGCTGTTCTCCTTTGAACAACAGGGGGGGAAACCTTGGGGACTTGGCGTCACGGAAGGCTCGCATCTTTGGCACTCAAGGAATATTGTCCTCCTTCTGGACAAGTGATGGTGAATCTCGAGGTCGAGGTCCCTTGGCGCACAAAGGGAGAGAGGGTCGTGGTGATGTTTCGCGACGAAAATCTGGATCTCCAATCTGATCTTAGTGGTAAAGTTTCCATATAAATAGCCAGGACATCTCCTTGGCGTGGGGGAAAATGGAGTGAAAGCTTGGAGGGAACGCACAGCCGGGCCGGAGAACAATGCCTTATCTGCTCATAAGCCTAACTCAATCTGGCGAGGTCGGCGTATGGGGGCGAACGGGGGGACGATAACCTCCTTGTTTAAACATTGACATCCGGTAGCTGCGATAAGGCTCCAAGCTTCGAGTCGAAGATGCACGTGGGCAGCATCGTGGTTTTAAATAATATGGGATAGGAGTTGAAATTAACTCAGCCTTAACTCGTTCTATCACAATATCTTTCATTCCAAACCGATTCCGTTGTGGAACTAATGACGGTTGTTTATGTACCTCGTGTAACCACTTTGCTCTTGCAAACGTGATTAACCAGGTACACCCACTTCTCCTCTGATGTGACAATTCGCCTCCAAAATCAGTCATCGATTGGGTTATTGAGAAGATGGCTACAAATATCTACTGTACGGGCAGCTTGTCCTTTGGTGAGATCATATGGATCAAATCGGGGCTTATGTGAACAAAGTCCATTTGATGTAATTCGTCCAGCACGATCTGATGGGATGATACTTTAGCAACTTTCGCAACATTAGGGCTGCTTGCAGAAGGCTAATCTTTTAACATGGCACGAAAGCCTCGCTTTGTTGATGGTCTACCGAAACGTATTTGTTCGTCAAGGGTAAGATCCCCGGAGTTAAAACGTCTGTACCACCTCGACACCTTAACCTGGCTGACTTCGCCTTCTCCTTCAGTATCGCAAATATCCTTCACAGCATCTCTTGTAGAATTTTTTAGGGTTGTAACAGTAGCGAATCAAAACTCTAATTCCATTTTATTGCACACTCATTTCTGTCAGTTGAGGCTTACACAAAGAAAAATCAACTACGCATGTGCAATAAACAACAAAAACGTACGGAGGCCAGTAGTCGAATGATTAATTTTAACCTAAGCTAATGCAGTCGAATGAATAGGGCTACCTAAACCTAATTTAGTCGAACGAGTAAGGTTAAACTAATCTAATATTGCTGTTCCTCCATGAAATTTGTTTTTTTCTTTCCGCTTCCTAAGGGAGTCAGAATTATCTTGCCAGCCATATTTATGTAGAATTTAGACCAACTGCTGTAGGCATGAAGGCTAAATTGGTGTTTTGCACCCTAGTAATTATAATAAAGTGTAACGTTCAAAATTGTCTTTTAATGTAATTCCTCTGAAAATCTTTTTCAGATATTAAATAAACACATCATGTGAAATGCTAAATATATTTCTATGTATGTCAATGGATGTAGAAGAGTTTTAGAAGCATATGATCTTGTGTTTGACAAAGACTTCCTTATGAAATGGGAAAGTTAGGCCACACTTGAAAAAATCACATAAAATAATTACCTTTCCCATACCGATATCGAACACATAAAAAACATCGACCGGTTAATGCTCTAAAGATCAGATAGATTTTAATGCGGTTGCCAATTGTTGTAGAGAGCCTGGTTTGGTTCTTTCAGTAAACTCTAAATTTTACTAAGTGACCTTAGTGGTGGAAGGGTTTCGATAATTATTTTTACTATTAGCTAAGATTGTTAAAAGAAAGTTTCAGGTTATTAGTTTTTCTCCATTTCCACTTTTCATGCTCCCACTTTTAGTCCACAAAGCCAAAGTTACTTTAGGAGACAAAACGAGTCAGTAAAATTGGTGAGATAGTGTAAGAATGAGAAAGTGAATCTACTAATGGGTGCTGGCTTCGGAAAATTGAACGGGAATATTATAGGATGAAAGCCTCATACCATCCATATAGGGGGTGTTTCAGGTGTTTGATGCAATGGCTCAGATAGTCCTGTCGGAAAATGACCCCGGTAGAGACATGACACCTAAAACTGATGGTCCTTGTCGACAAACTTCCTAAAATCTTAAGCAATTCATGGAGAGGTTAATTCTATTTTATCTCTCTGAATACAGAATCGCCCATTTTGTTTGCATATTTTTATATTCACTACTTTCGACATTTATATTCATTCATTTGTATCCTATTATCCTTTTTATCCTCATACATGTACTGGTATATGCAAATATCCGATAAGATTAACGATATGCAAATTGGATCTATTGAATTTCATTTCAATAATATGTGTCTAAAGGATTAATATTAATGTAATTTATCTCTCTTGTTTAATTTTATTTAAAAGTTCATTTTCTGATTATGGGCATCAGTTCATGAGCTTTTATGCTTCTTTTGGAGGCTAGGTGTATAGTGATGCATAAAATATACCTATTTGTACATCACCGGATACCTAACTCTGTACAGACAAATTTGTATAATGAGTATAATATTGTTGAGGGAGGATAATCATCTTGGCATTTCAGTTCTAACTGCTAATGACCTAGAATTGTGTTGAAACATCGCTTAGTGATCTCTTTCCTCACCCTACCTAATATTCTCCGTAATATTCTCTGAATTGGACAATATGGACGTACAACCAGGAGTAAGTATTTTTTTAACTATAATCAATAATATAATATTAAGAAAAGAAATGAGTTGGCTTTAAAATGTGAAACAAAAGTTTCGAAATTGAGTACAGCCTAACACGTTTTGGCGAATTTTCATGGAGTGGACGGGACTGTCTTTGGAGATCACACATTCATGAGTTCTGTTCAGTCATGGAATGTTGGACGCTCAGATTTGATTGAGAGTGTCATCAATATCAACTGGGATAAATAGATTTCCCTTCTTAAAGAGGGATATCTACCAGTGTTTTTAAATGGTTTGCTTAGAAAAGTAAGATGTTTACTCATAGAAGATAGGGATCCCTTTCATTCTCAAAAGATATTCAAAAATAGGAGAAGCAAAGTGGCATTGAACGAATTCCTTAGCAGATTTAGTCTCCAGACATGAAGCAAATAGAGCATACAAGTATGCATGCTTATTTAAGTTATAGCTCTAAATCTCGCTAAAAGGAAGTCTATAATGAATGAATAAAGTATTTTAATTGTTCAAAATGTATTTTCACGTTGAATTTGCAACGAAAATGTTTGTCAAAATTAACTGACGTCTATTTACTTCTCCGTTTGTTTAACGGGATCTCATTTTAATGAGAACGCTCATTTGCAAGTATAAGTGCGAAAATTGACCTAAATTACTGATGTATATTTAGCGTGGAATTTATAATTGATAGGTCTCAATTTAATGGGGATATAGAGTAAAATTTTAATTAAGAGGCTAAATTTGATAGGGGAGTTCCTTTTCATTATTTTGATGTTTCACAACTTTTCACTTCATGCTCTTTATTTTTCACTTTTGTTCCCATGGATATTTGTACTGGCCATTATTTTATTTTAAACAAATTGAAATTCAGCAAATTTTCTTAATATTTTCCATTATTTTATTGCTATCGATTCACGCAAATTGTTACACATAATTTTGTCTTTAGAAGTCTCATTTTGTTGATTTTATTCCAATTTCTAAATCCAATCTGCAATCAATCACAGCCGCCTACCGATTTATCCCATGTTTTTTTTGAACTGACATTTTCAATTACGACTTTGAATGTTTTCTGGAAAATTTGGTAAAGATCTTAGTCGCCCTAAGAAAAGGAGTCCCAGATTTTTTTGCATTCGATTAAAAAAAAGAAGTAAATTAAGTGTTCATTTTTCCAATTCGGCTTTGTCGAAACTGCTACAGAAAAGATGAGTAGGTATTGATTTGACTTGTTTTCGGGAGCTGGAATGACTCGAATGTAGTTAAGTGAAGATAGGATCAAGACATAATACATGAATATGAAAAAGTAAAGGATTTGTGCGTTATTAAATTCTAGGTAACGCTGATATTCCTTTGCCTGTTAATATTTTCCATTGCCCTCATCCCCATGTGCATCAAAAAATGTACGATTTCTTTTAATGGCAAATTTGACCTTCAGAAGTTCGATTTAGCTATGGGGAATTGTTGATCTCTTGTCCTTTCTAACTTACATCTATATGAAGTCTTAGAGATTGTATTCGTAACTACAATTACCGAATTCCTCATTGTTTTCTTTAGATACATATACAATATGTTTGTTTCCAATATTTAAGGATGCCTGTGCTTTACTCACTGAGATTATTTCTTTGGTTCCCTCAAATAAATTTCCCCTAGAACTTAAGCAAAAATACTGTCTTCCATATTAAGATCTAATTCACACAACTTCCTCTGGCTTTAAATCTTTTGTCTATCGGAGCCCTACCACTTCTAGTTCCTACATTCACTTTTATTCTGTTCAGAGTGTTAAAGTTAAACGTTTAGTATTCGCTTTAATTTTTCTCTGCGTATTGCGGGTTGTCAGCCCGGAATTCCTGGATAATGAGATTCTAAAATCTTTGAAATAGGTAATAATAACCTGTGATTTGTATCCTTCGTTCTACGTAGGCGTCGCGTCGCTTATTTTTCACTTATATATACGATTGTTGTAAGAAATATATATATATATATATATATATATATATATATATATATATATATATATATATATATATATATATATATATATATATTTGTATTGCGCATATGTATGAAAGACAACGATGCTCAAATTTTACCTACAAAGAGAACTGTGCAGAAACAGAAAGACGACCTTATATTCTGTCAACTTTTCAAACTAATTCTATTTACTCTAATAAAACGTTAGCATTATAATCTTAAGTTTGCCATTGTCATTACAGAATTAATGAGAGTAAAACAGAAAATGTACGAATGAAACCGAGATCTCCCTTCCTCCTCTTGAATAGTTTTCAATCCAGGCCTTGATTTAGAATA
This sequence comes from Ceratothoa steindachneri, assembly GCA_963969495.1. Taxonomy (NCBI): domain Eukaryota; kingdom Metazoa; phylum Arthropoda; class Malacostraca; order Isopoda; family Cymothoidae; genus Ceratothoa; species Ceratothoa steindachneri. The sequence goes on from OZ018329.1 coordinate 109,768,477, forward strand.
TTCTTCTATTTCTTCTTTGAAATACAATGCAAAACCCGTTTTTTCAAACGTATCAGAAATAATATCATTTCGTTTTGTTGTCAATCTGTCTTATTTCATCCACTAGAAGGTGCTGGACTGAGGAAGATCTTTTATATTCTTTCGCATGTCGTTAATGGTATTCCAAAGTGCGACTGCCTCTGATTACCATTAAATTCAATCTTCCTGAATTATAGACACAAATAAAACGTTTGAAAAAGTCTGATTTTATTTGTCCAATTAAACGCAAACTGAATAATTTTGTTCTTCCTCTGATTTCGTTTGTTTTGATACAGCTTTCCATCGTATTGCTTCTTTCTCAGGTTGGACTTGAGTCAAATATACTCGTACATTCTTTGCTGGTGTATATTCTTTACCTCCTTTTACATTATTATTGATATATTTTTGTATATTAAATTTTTTACAATTAATTTAACTTTTAGTGCTTAATGATATGAACATCTTTGTGGAGGAATAGGCCGATAGGTGGTTGGAGTTTTCCCCGACTCATATATATATATATATATATATATATATATATATATATATATATATATATATATATATATATCCTATTTTCCCGAATGCGGGCGGGTCGTCGTACTACTCCTTATACTTCGTTCGGCCTGTGTCCTGAATGGGTTTATTGACTCAGAGTGCCTAAAGGGTTGGCTACGGAGGGATTGGAATGAACTTTGCCAGCAAGCGACCCAAAGGAAGTTAGATACACAAAAATATGAAAATAAAGTTTTAATGAACAATAAACAAGAAAAATAAAATATATATATATATATATATATATATATATATTTACAAATAATGTGCTTTAAGAGATAAATTAATAAGTGAATCTCGGATATCTCACTTGGCTTGAAAATAACTAATCACCATACAAATCCATATACACTTGTAATACTGGTAAGCTTCGCGTTGAAGTTGGGGTATGTGAAAGGGTTAGCTTGAAATCTGATATTCGGCTGACGCCGGTGAGTGAAGGTGGTGAGGTAAATGGTGGAGACGATGAAGTAGGTTTTCCAGGGACCGACCTGGTCCCACAATTACGTCACGATTCTGCTAGAAGAGGACGGTGACGGGAGCTTCTTGTTACAGAGGGCCCCACGCTCGTGAACTCCAAGGAATCTTCAGTGCTTCTGTGACGGTTGGAGGAGGGGAGGACGAAGTGACCTATCGACGCGTAGGGTAACGGAGAAAAGCCGAGGTGTAGTTTTCTCGCTTATGGAATCAGAGTGAGGCTGTTTGTAGCTTCGACTTATACATGTGAGTACGGGCTTGGGTCCGCATTGACTTGCAAACCAACGGGATAAGGAGCCTTTCTAACTGAGACTAATCTCCTCTCTAAAGACTGGATGCTTCGACGAATTACCACTACACCGATAGATGGCAATTCCTGCCCCGCCAGACGCTGTGCAAGCTCTACTACTGAGGGTTAAAAGAATTCGTCTTTTATACTCGAAACTCGGGAGAGGTTCTCAGGGCACCTGAAATAGATTAGATGCCAAGCTACTCCATTTCGTCTTTTATAAACTTCTGGAAACTATCGAAAGCGAATATGGGCTCCCATTCATCGACAAAATGTCCGAGAAGGAACTCGGAGGTTAGCTGAAATGGCCGGTTGTTGTCTTCCGGCTGAAGACCACCAGATATTGGGCCGGAAGGGAAAGAGTTGATAAGCAGCCCGCCCGGAAGGGAGGTGGGCAAAACTTGGGAGCATTATGCTATTCTACTACAATCTTGTAAGAGGACACTTTTCTTTGTTAAAATTTCAGAAATACGAAATGAATCTATAGAATTCATAGCATTCTCGCAATAGCTTCATGACGATCATTAAGAATTGTTTCAGAGTTGCTAAAGCATTTATTGCATTGATAGAAGAAGAAAGAAAGAGAAGGGATGTAATAAGAAAATAAAGGAATAGAAAGGAAGAGTAATGAAGCATTAGATAATGAATGAAAAAAGGTGAGCGTGACATGCAGAAGAATAATAAAAAATGTCTGAAAAGGGAAGACGTGCATGCAACATGATGTGAAAGACCATCAGTTTTTTACGGAGGCTCATTGATGGACTTTGTCGAGGGAGGAAGGCGTGTGACCAAAAAGTCTCTAAAGATCCTCACTACTGTACGTCAAGCCACACCGATCGGCGCTGCGCAATGGTACAATTGAATTAGGAATAAGGTAAGGATCTTCTACTTAGAGGGCGATATTATAGGTTTTCTTTTTAAAAGGAAATACGTTTGCTCGATTCGTCTCAAGGGTTATTCGAATGCTAAACAACTCTTCAAAAATAAACTTTAATACAAATAATAAGAACAAGGGCACATATAAATATGGAAATCTAAATAATAATACTGTCCAACAATGATTTTGCTACAGAAATGAAAAAGTAGTTTTTTATTGTAGTTTTTTGGGTAGATTACGAAAATGACTTTTATTTTTCATTAAATGATTTCAGTTTTTTGTAATCTGCACATTTAATTTTTAATTAATATTAGATTATTCAGTATATAGAGGTATGAAATATTTGTTATTACTTTTATTTTATTTGACAAAAAGTACAAAGATAGGTGGAAACAAAAAGCTTATTCATCAAAAGAAATTAATAAGTCCTTTTAATATATTTTAAAGTGTGGTATTATAAAAAATATATTTTAAAAAATAATCAAAATTTCAGAATTTTTCGAAATTGCTGAAATATATGCAATAGTTATATATTTTTAGAATATTTAGGCTTCTTTTTATATTTAACATCTTTTCTGTCTCTGTGAAGAGTCCAGCAGAAGTAAACAAGCATTGCAGGACTCCATTTTCCTTTATTACGATTTTCTATACAAGCAATATCTTGGGAGAATCTTTCACCATGCTCATCGCTGATGTCTGCTGGATTCTCTGGAAAGAAAGACGGATGGAAATGCAAAAATGTACCTTTAGTGACATTCTACATCCCAACTTATTATAAAACCTAATCAAATTCTGAACAAGAATGTGGTAATTTTCGGATTTGTTCCTTCCAAGGGAAAGATAAATATGAAAATCTAAATAATAAAACTGTCCAACAATGATTTTGATACAGAAATGAGAAGTAGTTTTCTATTGTAGTAGTTTGCGTAGATTGAAACTATACCAGGCCTCAAATTTTGGCCTGCTCAATTTTGCCTCAAACTCACTATCTACCATAAGTTGTCGAATCTGAGGCCCAACAAAGATTCCTTCTTTAATTTTAGCATCACTAATCTTAGGGAATTTTGTTTTTAAATATAAGAATGATGGCTAATCATGCTTTAAAGCTTTCATAAATTGTTTCATTAAACCTAATTCTATGTGAAGTAATGGCAAAATTATGTTTTCTTTAGGAACCAATGGTTCACGTATGACATTATGACAACCTACTTTTGTCTCTTCTCTTAAGGGCCATTCTGAGCGTATGTAATGTTCTCCTCGAGCTCTATTGTCCCACTGGCTTGTACAAAGAACACATGAATTTTTTGTAGCCTGACTGCAAGTAATTTAAAATGGCTACTACCTTAAGGTCAGCACAAATTAACCATTTATGTTCACTGTATTTAATGCTTTTTAAAATTAAATCTAAATTCTCATAAGATTCTTTCAAAATAACACAGTGAGCTACTGGTATGGATGGTAGTTTATTTCCATTATGAAGAAGCACGGTTTTACTACTATATAAAGAAGAGTCAATGAAAGTTCTCCATTGACTGGGTTCATAATGTATATCTAATTCTTCAAAGAGACGCGGAATATTATTACAGTGACATAAATTGTTGTCGAATGAAAATTTGCCTTGCAAATTGTTTGATCGAATGCGAAACTTAGTAATTCGGAAATTTTCGACTACTAAATTTCTTTCTTTCACTCTCGTGGCCAGTTATTCACTCTGTTGCTTTATTAAGTTTAGATCACTTACAAGATGAATTAGATCAAGTTGTGAGAAAGGTTTTGGAGTAGTATCAACAGTTTGAGGAACATAATTTTCAGCTTCTGGTTCACATGATTTCATATCTGATTCATCAGAGTTGGACAAAACAATTTCTGCCATTCGTTTAGGTACTGGAATGACTTTGGAGTGAGGTATAGGCCGAATAGAAGATCTAAGGTTGGGATATACCACAAATGAACCTCACTTCGTTGTTTTACCTAAAAGTATGCAAATTATATGCATAAAATTTAATTTATAGTTATGTACATATGTGTGATTAAAATAAAGTGGTTCTAAACGTTATTAATTTTATATTTTTTTAAATAATATTACAGTATACTACTTCAAACTATAGGTACAGTACACAACAAACAATTACTTACTTTGTATATCTGCCAAACATAAATAGCACTCAGTCGCATGATCTTTGGGCTCTCACCATACCATTCGAACACCAAATTGAAGGCTTTTTATCTTTCCTTTAGACCATTTTGATAAAGAATTAAAGAAGGTCGTCCAACAGATATTTGGTGCCCATGGTTTATCTTGGTCGCCAATTTTACATCCAAAATACAAATTATATATTTCTTTTAGAAGAGAAGAAATTTTTCTTTGAAATTTTTTAAATGTTACTGAACCACATATGTAGCATATGTCCGCTTGGCATTTTAATTAAAAGTCTTGCTTTTATTTGAAAAAAATTTTTGTTAAATAACCGGAAAATAAGAAGCAAAAGAATCAAATTCGTTAAAATCTTTATATTTGACAAAAATAGTAATTGGCAACTTACAAAAAACTGGAGTCATTTCGATAAAAATTACTTCCATTTTTTAAATCTAAACATAAACCTACATTTAAAAATGTTATTCTAATCTTTGTAGTCGACAACAAGTTAAATTTTGTTAGACAGTTTAATCAGACGACAAAAGAATATTATGACAGGCAAACATTAAGGAAACTAGGATCGGAAAAATATATATAAGTGATCCAATAAGTTGGATTGAATGATTTAGCAAGTTGATTGGCCTTACACTAAATGGAGAATTCTTCTTAGGAGTGAGAACGAAGAGGTGGGACTTACGAGGAAAGGACTCCTGGTTACTTTTAGAGGATGAACTGGGTATGTGGAAAACCAATGGCAGGTCTTTATCGAAGGGGGTTTCGGTGCCAAGGCCTCCAGAGAGACTCCAAAGGGGTTTGAGATTACCTCGGTTCCAGGGAAAAGTAATCACTAAATCATGATTCGTCTGCGGATGGCAGGAAGTCTCAACCAAGGTAGTGAGACGAGAGAAATCCAGGACAATCTTCCGGTGTATAAACGGGTTTCTGTAATCTCCCTCTGATCAGGGCGGATTACACGAAGACGATCTGCTGATGACATCACAAGGGCGAGGGGATCATTTCACGAGAGACAGATATTAAGGTATGGACGGCAAAAAACTCGGGTTATCTCTTTCTGCTGAGGATTTGCAGACATCACCTCAAATAGGAGCCACAGCAATGGGCGATAGAGAGCTTCGCGCACGATGGCCTCCAAGTGGGATATCGGAGGCGGCTTAAGCAAACATAAACCTTGATAATCTTGGGCATCGACCAGACGAAGGGAATTAAGCAAGATTCCCAAAGAAAATCAGACGCGGCTTAAGCAAACATGAACCTTGATAATATTGGGCATCGACGAGGCGAACGGGAAATGAGAGAGATTACCTTCTACCCCAAGAGGTGGAAGATGGACTGAATTCCCGGGATGCTATAGCACAAAACTCCGCTTTACCATTAAGTGCCAAATTAGCGTAAAGAAAATGGAAGGTGATTTTGTGCTTGTAAAACTTAATTGAATGGCGCAAGGAAGATAATTTGAGCTTTTTTATACGTATCGATCTTTATGCGAAAAAGAATTTTTTGAAATTTAAAGCTTAAATATAGTAGATTCGTACATTTTGCATTCAGGAGTTGATGAAAATAAGTAATTAGTTCGCTTATTTATTAAGCTTTTATTATTTATTCTGAGAATATAGCTTAAGCAAAGAATAAGAGCGTCTGATAATTTCTGCACATCAATGAGAATAAAAATGTTGGGTTAGAAACGTCTAACAATTTCTTTTTAATCCTTCAAATATCTAAGGTCTGAAATAGAATTTCCCTTTACCTCTATTCATTAGCCTTTGATTTGTCATTTTCTAAATGAAACGACCTCGTAAGTACGAAACAATGTTGAATAATTAATTCCTTAGAGCCTAACTGACATTTGCCACGATTTATCCACATTTTGTCTCAAAAATAATCTTTACTTGTTTACTTTTTTTTACCAAATGAGCTTTAATGTAAATAAAGTTGATTAAGTCACAGTTTAATTTCTTTTTGAATGAACTAAACAATTTACCTAACATTAAATCCAATCTAATCATAAAAAATTAAAACATTGGCGTATTATTTTCATGACAGTAATTTAAAAATGAGATACATATGTATATACTCTCCTTTTTAATTTCTTTGACTTCCTAACACTTCATTTGAGCGGTGTTAGGAGGAAAATTCTTACCCTCAGAAAGAACTTAGTAGCTTAGATGTATGTGAAGAGGGAAAAATATTTGGGGCATTCATCTCTCTCAATCCGTCTGTCTCGTTAAGGTATATCTCCTATGGCCTTTTCTCACAAATCTTCAAACTATTCAATGTTTATGTCTATTTTGAGGATTCAATAGTGAAGTAGATGCGATTACCAAACAACGGAAAATATATTTATTTCTATCGTTTTTGGAATAATTGGTTTCTTTAAGAGGTTTATTTTACGCCTTTATTAGATTATGACAACTTTTTGCATAACTTATGCAGTTTATCTACTGCTAGAATTAGATGGAACTCATAAGCGATTCTATAAGAGTTTTCGCGAATATATGTAATTTCTTGAAATGAAAAATGAAATTGTTTTTATTCATCGAAAAGGGAGTTCTCAATCACTAGGGAAAATATCGAGAGCGATAGATGAAATGGGTGAATAGACAAAGATGAGAAGAAAAGCGAAACAGATTAGGATGAAAGTCGTAGAACTCTTCAACCTCAAAGAATCGGAGCGGGATCATAACTTTCTAGAAGAAAATTATATGACAACCTCCGTATTTCCTGTTGGTTGCATAGTAATAAGCACCGCGAAAGTAAGAATGCAGAGAATGAATCAAAACTGGACGAAAAGCTGCAATTAAAAAGGATAGCTCACGTTGTTTGTTCGGTATTTACAATCAAAATTTTAATAGCATTAAACTTTTTCATTCATAATGTCTACCAAAAATGTTATATGATTCACTAACAGCAAATGAACAAACGTGATTTTTACTTAGCAAGTAAAGATATAAAAATTAATCGATTACACATTCTGGGTATTTCGAGATTTCGCGTATCTTTAGGACCAAACAAAGATCAAACATATTAAGAAACAAGAAAGAGAGAGAAAGCATACGGAATAAAATAAGATAAACTTTACCAATTAAAGAAAGTGAAATATAGATGTAGTTCAAACTTATGACAACGAGCGATCATTGCTTTTCAGGCTACTACGATGATTGATAGGCTATCTCTCTTCCTTCCATCTTAATCTATGTTTAATCCTTGCTTGGTTAATAAAAATAAGAAAACCAGACGAAATAGCTAACGTGTCATCTTTGCTTATTTCATATACGTAATCAAACATTTAACTTGTAGCTTGTTATTCTTCTTTTCTGTTCATTTTTGGAGCCCCTGTTTACGTCTATCTTACTAATGCTTCCCTCTTCAATATACAGTGACTTACCTTCCCTTTTCTGCCTTTAAGGTTTTTTGATGCATCCTTTTTCCTGGAAATCGAAGAGCACTCGATGGCATAGTTCCGTACCCAACATTTTAATTTCATTTTCTGTCTCTCTTACTTTTTTCTTAATCTACACTACTGGAAATTTATTATGAATTTTTTGGAAGAACTATTTACTTTTATAAAAGGGTATTTAAATTGGACAAATTTTTGGATCATGGCTATTTGATTGGGAAATGAGTTTAAATCATATTCAACTTCAGAAAATTACAATATTATAGTCTTTGACTTGTATTTTAACTATGTATAATAGAGGTTGCTAGAGCTACGTGGCAACAATGAGTCATCATTGTTTGAAAACTCACTTCTACTACGTGATGCAGACACGTTTCTTTCAGTTATTGTTCAGTCGTAGCCGAGTAGAATGTATTTTGCTCTTCTAATGACTTTTACACAGTCACGCTGTGGTACACTAATTACAAATTCGTATTCAACCAATACACCAAAATAAATCTCTATATAAATAACTTGATATTTCCTTTTGACATTTTAATATTTCTTTTAACATAGTCATCTGAGATGACTATGTTAAAAGAACATTGTTTTATGCTCCTTCATTAATTCCTCTCACGCGCTATTTGTGAGTTTTTCATATATATATATATGTATATATATATATATATATATATATATATATATATATATATATATATATATATATATATATATATATATATATATATATATATATATATATATATATATATATATATATATATATATATATATATATATATATATATATATATATATATATATATATATATATATGTACAGTCGACCCTAGGCTATTCGCGGTTCGTCATCCGTGCTTTCAAATATCCGCAGAAGATTTGGCGGGCACCTTAAAATTCAAAATTTGCGCCATTTCCAAACATCCGCGGAAACGTACGTACATAGTCGTAAAACGTAAGTGTTGGTTGGCTGGGACGGGATGATTCCAGTCAATCAGCGTTTAGATTTCACTCGCTCGACTACAGTATGTACACTATATGTACATACCTATTTCCCGGGCTTCATTCAGTACGCTTGTGTCCCACTTGTGTGGGCGGTGATTTGTGTATTTTTTGTAATTTTACGTGTTTTATTTCTCGTTTATCAATCGTTTTACACCCTGAATAATTCTTGAATTTTTCACCTTAATATTAACAAGGCCTAAGCGCCCCGCATCATCTAGTGTTGCTAAAGACATGCCTAAGCGTGCCAAGAAAGTGATGAGTTCGGTTGAGAAGGCGAAAGTGTTAGATAGGTTGAAAGGAGGCAAGAAAAAGGCCGAAGTTGCTCGAGAGTTTTGGGGGAAAGAAAGCACAATTCGATCAATTTTAAGCTGTGAAAAGGCTTTTAGAGAGAGAGTGTCAGTGAGTGTAAACCAAGTAATGAAGACTAGCAAATTAGTGCGTGATAAGGTTCTTGTTAGGATGGAGTCTGCTTTAATTATTTGGATTTCTGACGCTCGTATAAAAAGGTGTTCCTTTGGATACTAATATCATTCGTGAAAAGGAAAGGCAGCTCTATAAAACAATGGATGAACAGGAATCGAATCCTGAAAATGCTGACAATCCCCAATCACCAACGTCTAAAGGTCATCGTTCATGTAAATTTCAAGCTAGTAAGGGCTGGTTTTATAGGTTCTAAAAAAGGTTTCAAATGAAGTCCGTATCGTTGCATGGGGAAGCTGCATCTGCAGACCATAAGGCAGCTTCATCATATCCCGAACAAATGCGGGAAATGATTACGGAGAAGGGCTATAAGCCAGAAGAAGTGTTTAACATGGACGAAACTGTTCTTTTTTTGAAAAAAATGCATAAAAGAACTTCTTGATGATTGAGGAAGCCAAGGTATCCGGATTTAAAGCAATGAAGGATCGATTAACTTTTATTATGTGTGCCAATGCTGTTGTCTTTATGATAAAACTAGGCCTAATTTACAGGTCCAACAACCCCAGGGCCCTCAAAAATAAGAGCAAAAATACGTTGCCAGTTTATTGGATGGCAAATAAAAAGGTTTGCGTCACAAAAGTTTTCACTGAGGACTTGCTCTACCATTGTTTTATTCCTGTATCTAAAGAATATTTGCTTAACAAAGCTCTTCCCTTCAAAGTTTTTCTTTTAATGGACAATGCTCGTGGGAATCATTTTGATTTTCATTTTGAAGGTCTCCAAATAGAATTTTTACCACCTAATACAACGTCCCTAATTCAACCAATAAACCAAGGCGTCATAAGGACATTCAAGCCCGTCTAAACAAGGAATTTTCTGCAACAACTGGTGATGTCAATGGATAAAGATGAAAAATTCAACTTGAAGGATTACTGGCGCGATTTTACCATTACTAATTGCATTCAAATAATAAAACTAGCCGTAGAGGAAGCTAAAACCCAGACAATTAATGCTTGTTGCAAGAAGCTGTGGCCTGAGGTTGCAAGCAATCAAAAGGTTTTATCTCCTGAAGAGATCAGAACTGAGGCAGTTACCACCTCTGTTAAATTGGCTAAGCTCTTTGCTGGCGAAGGTTTCGATGAGTTTGAAACCCTCATAGATGAACACTCTTCCCCATTAAACGATAATGACTTGATTGAACTATCCAAGATAAATACGGAAAAATCTGACAAAGAAGAAGGAGATTAGGAAGTTCAAGCTGAAATTGAGCTCACGTTAGAGAGGCTAGCTGATCTTCAGAGAAGAATTAAAAGTGTTCAGGCAGATTTGGAATAATGGGACCCTCACATGGTTCGTTCCATGAAGGCACAAAATAGCCTCGATCTTGCTATGGACCCTTACTGGGACATGCTACAGAACATGAAAGAGCAACGATCTCAATTGCCCATTACAGTGTTCTTTACCCCAAGTAAAAAGCCTGAACCCCTAACCACACCCGAAACTAGGCCCTCCACCTCTGGAGAAACTTTTTCCTCCTCCTCCTTTTCCTCCGGTGTTTACTGAGCAGGAGTCTGAGGATAATTAGAATCTCCTCAGCTTCCCTTTGCAGTTATATCGTCATCATTGAACTGCACAGGCAACATCATCTACAATCATCAGTCATCAATCATCATTCTTCAATCAAAACAAAACTTTCTCCAGGTGAGTAAAAATTATACAATAAAATAATTTAATGTTTCCTGATACTTTATTTCGTACTCTATGTGTTCATGAACATGACAAAACATAACTTTTTGAATTAATATAGGGAGCGTATTACGAATGTTTTGGGAAGGGTTGGGGTGTTTTGGAGGTAGCGTCAACTATCTGCGGTTTTTTAATATTCGCGGATGTTCGTGGTCCCTAT